>OX451739.1:791273540-792473540 GCA_948472305.1 Vicia faba
TTCATATTTTTGGCCACTTCTAACGTACTAACGGTGTGTTTGTTTTAAAAGAAGGTGAGAGGATTGATATTGAAAGGAGGGAAAGTACGTAATCAATATATATCCTTTGTTTGGAGCTCTAGAAAATGAGAAGGAATGATTACTTTTTGCTGTGTCTCATATAAAATAACTTTTCTTACTAAATTGAGAGAGGAAAATTGAACAAAAACATCAAAATTGTTTGAAAATACAATTGTATTCTTAAGTTAATTTTAAAATCTTAATTATACTCATCGTCCTAAAATTCTAATATATTATGTTATTTATCTTCTCATATTATTTATATACAGCTGTTATATTTATTTATACTACAAATCCTTATCAAATAAATATGTTGCATCTTTTGTTTAATTTTTATATTATTTTACATTCTTTATTATTTATTTTGTTTAAAGTTAATCATGTCATTTTATAAATATAAATTTTTATTTTTCACACATATTTTAAACATTTAGTTTTCTTTCCTTTCATTTTCTCTCATACGAAACAAATAAGAATCATTTTATTTTCCACTCTCAATCTTTCCTTTTACTTTCTTTCCTTCAACTTTCTTCTTACCAACCAAACATACCATAAAGATTATTTTTCGAGAGTTCCAGTACTCGAACAAATGCTCCTATATGTCAATTCCCTGGCCTGTCTTGTCTTCGATCAAATTCATCCATCTACTAGTGATCTTTACGACAAAAATTCGTTTTAGAAGAGAACCATTTGAGTTGATAACGTCATTCATTGAAGTGATAGAAAATAGTATCAGTACCACAAATCTTTCTCACTTTTTTCTTAGACCACAAAGCTAGTGTAATAATATCTCACATCAACTAGTCTCAAATTACCGAAAATGAAGATTACGTTTAATATACTCCCTCTAGATTTTAATTTTAAACAACAATAACCAAAATATTATATTTCATATTTGAAAAATATACATTTTTAAGGTTCTCTAGTATAGTCTTGCCAAATGAAATGGCGAATGTTAGAGCTAGGTCACTAGTGTGGTTCATGCATGCTGGATAAGTATGTTAGGCAATAGTATGACTCATGTATGGTCCATAATCTAGCAGTATATTGATTGAACTAAATGAAATTTACAATGAAATATTGCATTTATTATTTCTTTTTTTATAAGCGATCGATATTAAAAGAGATTATAAGGGTACTCAAACTTTAAAAAATATGAAATAAAAAGAAGATAAATTCGTATAAAACTGAAGAGAAAAAAAGAAGAGAAGAGCATTCATTTTTTCTAATATGGTATCAAGTACTTCTTCAAACTACTTTCACTCCTCTAGCTACCTTTGATTACTCATAACAACTTTTCGATATTCCTACTAGTTTATTGTTAAAACTTTCGTAGGTATTTTCTTCAATGTTGTACGAAGCCTCATTATTCTCATTCACGATGGGTCCTAAATAACAAATCACAGTCATTGATCTAACTTAATCTATCTGAGATAGTATCCTCAGTCTTCTCTAACTCGAGCTCAAACAATAGTTTTGATTAGAAGTTGTCAATCAAACTATAAGACAACAACTATCTTTTATAGAATCAACAAGTTAAGAAGATGATTCTTACACAAAAAGTGCATAAATTTATAGTGAATCTTTAAATTCAACTCAAGTTCAAGACGAGTTAATATCGTCTAGAAAGTAAGAGTTATGAGGAATATTACTCTTGGATTATTCAAGACCAAACTTTACTCACATGTCTATTTTCTTCCATTTTTTAGTCGTATTACCCAAAGTGTTGTCATACAAACACATTTTTTAGATTTGGGATAAAATTCATCGCTACTTGAATGCATAAACGAAAGTAAGAATTCATTATTTGCGAGTTGAATTTAAGTCAACAAAAAGGGAATCTCGCTCGATTAATGTGCATGTGTTGCTAATTAAAGCAATTGTCAACTCCTTGCTTAATGTTAGTGACACAATCTCAAAGCAAGATCAAATTGATTTGATTCTGATGGTCTCCTTGAAGAGTATAATACATATGTGATGCACGTGTATAGGGAACATTGATTCACCAATATTGTATGATGTACAAGCAATTCTTTATGTTCAAGAAGCTCAATTGGACATGTTTAGATAATAACTAGTTGTGACTAACGTATCTTCCAACTTTGTACATACTAGTCACAAAATAGGTGGACTACAAAGTGGTTTTTTGGCTCTCGTTGTAGAGGTCGTGTGTATTGTGGCCGCATTCGCAGTCGATGACGTAAATCAACAAGAAAAACCTCCCGAACTGGCAACTATGTGGTAAAAAATGGCCACTTTATAATTGATTGTTGGCCCGATTTTGATGAATATTGTTGGCCTTCCAACTCTCAACTGAATGAATCAGGACACCAGTATACCAAAGATGATAAGCATGAAACTTCTACCTCAAGTTCTTGTTGGACCTTGAGATTTCACACACAAGAGGGGGGGGGGGTTGAAGTGTTTGATTTGGAAAAACATGGTTTTGAAAACTTTGACAAGTTAAATTAGAGTTTAAAATCATTTTAAAAGTTTAAGCAACAAAAATTAAATAGCAGAAATAAATAGTTAAGGGAAGAGAAGAACACAAAGAATTATAGAGGTTCAGTCGAATCAAAAGGATCTACTCCTCTCCCTAAGACTTGGTCTTGAGAGTTTCCAATAATACTTGACAGCTTTTAGTCAAAAAAGACTCACAAACCTCCTTATACAAGAAAATGGTGGTCGAACTTCAACCAAAATATTACAAGATGATAGATATGAGCGTTTGCGTCTTTTCTTCAATAATATATTGAGAGATAAGTGGCCAAGCTTCTTCCCAATGGTGGACTGAAGTGGTTAGTCTCCTTTTCACGAACACAAACCTTGGAGTGGTTAGTCTTCAAGTTCCAAAATATCTGAGCTCAATTCCTCTAGTTTAATAGGATAACCAAAGAACCTTTGAGATTTTAAACAGGCTTATCTCTAAACCTATGAAGATTTTAATATCGGATAATCTTCAACCTATCATGGTTTAATAGGCTAACCAAGAACCTCTGAGATTTTAAACAGACTTATCTATAAACCTATGAAGATTTTAATATCAGTTAATCTTCAACCTAGGACAGATCATACAATCCCTAACCAAATCTTTTATCGAATTTAGTTTATAACCATAAAAATCTCTAATTGGATAATATTCAATGAAGGCATATATAAATAATATCCTTGGTGAACTTTTACAATTCTACCCTTTCAAAAATTACATAAATGACCTCACTTACAAAGAAACTTTCTTCACAAAAGCATTTGGCTATAACATGTAGTGAGAGAAAGTAAAAATAAAACTTAGATAGAGGGTGAGAGAAGGTAGTGCCAAAACACGATTATGGATTGTTTCAAATGAGAAATAAGACCTCTAAATATAGGCAGGAGGTGTTCCCAAAAATGAATTTGCGTTCAATGAATTTTACCGTTAATTAATCGATTAGATGAAAGTGCTAACCAATTAGATTTCAAAAAACAATCGGTTATAAGTTACCAAAATAGAAGTTTAAGATATCTAGTTGTTGCAAATTATTAAGGAGTTGTCTAAATGACTTTTGGCACAAGTTTGATTTGATTTACTCGATTAGACGAAAGTTACAATCGATTATACTAGCCAAATATTACCTTCAAGATATTTCCCCTGCTCCTAAGTCATCTAGCACAACTCCAAGATATTTCTGAAAGTGTTTTCTCTTAATAAAATATATTTTAAAAAAGGTTTTAATGTGTGTGTATGTGTGTGTGTGCGCGCTTATGGTCTTATGCTTTTATGGAAAATCCCTTTGCTTATATAATTTCACTCACTAAGTTAGGAGATTAAACTCCTTTCCTACAAGCCCTTTGTCAGATATTATCTTTTGTGTTGGCACTGCTTGAGATAACTTGAGCTTTTAGATATTTTCAACTTTTACTTGCCTTATTTGGATAACTCATATCATTTAGGTTCCACTTTATTTCCTTTTCTCGGATGGTCAAGTTTATTAAACCATAACATCTAAGTTTGTATATTTTAACCGATTAAGTATTGTCCTTGACTTATGATTAGTTGTCCTACAATTTTCATCATAGTTACCTTTTAATTGTCATAATATTTGTCCTTTAGTTGTCATCATCAAAAGTTGATATCTTGATTAAAGGTCTATTACCTATAAAACAAGGTTCCATATTCTCCCTCTTTTTGATAATGACAACAACAAATCTCTCAGGGGAGGTGGTAAAAGAAACAATATATATATATATATATATATATATATATATATATATTATATATATATATATATAAATATATATATATTATATATATATATATATATATATATATATATATATATAATATATATATATATATATATATATATATATATTGGAGTGATGAAACTCCTCGTTGAGTTAGAAATAAAATATACCTCTCTGAGAGTATACTTATTCCCCTTTTTAAAATCAAAAAGGCGGATAATGATGCATTCCGAGAAGTAAATATGCAAAATGGTTCAGGTATCCCATTTTCTTACAATAAGTGTATTTATAGACTGGATACTTCCCTTTTTTGAGATATTTATTTTCTAATCTCGAGATTGCATCTTCCTTGGTGGGTGCCTTTGAGCATATTTTATCTTCTTTGTTTGAAGATGATTCTATCATGATTCTCCTTGAGGTTTATGTTTCTTCTCCTCTTCTTTGTTCAAATGTTAAGATATTTCTTCATCTTCTTTTTCGTTCCTTAAACAAGAGGATCCTTCGATTGATGTTGATCGTTCAATGATCGGGTATGATCTTTCGAATGATTGAACTAGAGTTGTATGATAGGAGTAAAATGAGGATGATAGTTCTTAGATTTGGATTTGTTTGTATTTAAGTATTTGAATCGGCTCGTTCATCTTCTCTATGATCTCTTTCTTTCTTGATTCTTCCTGAAATTCATAAAGGATTCTATCTATAAATTTAAGAGTTGGATGAATTCTCCAATTCTTAATTCTTATATATTTGTTAGTGAAGTAATTTCTAACTCAAATTCCTATATTTCTAAAAATATAAGAACATCCAAGACTAGTATCTTCTTTGCCTCATGTGTTCATCTTAACTAGTTTGATACTTGGAGAAACTCTATATATGTCTTCGAGAGTATCCCACATTTCCTTGGAGGTTTTAGAATGAGGGAAAAAGAAGAAAATACTATCATTTAAAGACATTATTATGAAATTCTTGGTTTTAAGATATATATATATATATATATATATATATATATATATATATATATATATATATATATATATATATATATATATATATATATATATATATATATATATATATATATATATATATATATATATATATATATATATATATATATATATATATATATATATATATATATATATATATATATATATATATATCTTTCTCTCTTCATTATTAATTTGATGAGACGGGTAAAGTAAACCTTTTATAATTGTTTCCCAAAATTTATAAACTAAGCTTTCAAGAAAAAGTTTGAATCTAGCTTGTCAAATAAAAACCCTTCTATTTTTAAAAAGTGGTGGTGAATTTAAAAAATATCTTGTGTTGGAAGTCATCTTCCTCCTGAGACGATTAGTCCTTAAATAGGAGTTACACTCTAGCGTAACTTGTTGGACTCGATACTTCACACAAGAGGGGGTGAATGACGTGGTTTAGAAAAACATGATTTTGAAAACTTTTGGCAAGTTAAATCAGAGTTTAAATTTTTTTTTAAAAGTTTAAGCAGCGAAAGTTAAATAGTAGAAAATAAAAATTTACGGGAAGAAGAACACTGAGAATTATAAAGGTTTAGCCAAATCAAAAAGAAAGACTCCTCTCCCTAAGACTTTGTCTTAAGTGTTTCCAATAATACTTGAGAACTTTTAGTAGGAAAGACTCACAAACCTAATTATACAAGGAAATGTTCGTTGACCTTCAACCAAAATATTACAAGAAGATAGATATATGCATTTGCGTCTTTTCTTGAATATAATGATGAGAGTGAAGTGGCCAAGCTTCCTTCTCAACGATGGACTGAAGCAGTTATACTCCTTTCCATGAACACAGACCTTGGAGTGGTTAGTCTTCAAGTTCTAAAATATCTGAGCTCAATTCCTCTGGTTTAACAGGATAACTAAATAACCTCTGAGATTTTAAACGAGCTTATCTCTAAATCTGTGAAGATTTTAATATCGATTAATCTTCAATATATCTTGGTTTAATAGGATAACCAAGAACCTATAAGATTTTAAACGGGCTTATCTTTTAACCTATGAAGATTAAAATATCGACTAATCATTAACCTATGACTGATCACACAATCCCCAACGAAAGCTTTTATCGGGTTTAGTTTCTAACCATATATAATCCCTAATTGGACAATATTAAACCAAGGCATATATAAATGATATCCTTGGTTAACTTTACAATTCTTTCTTCCCATAATTACACAAATCACCTCACTCACAAAGAGACTTTCCTCACAAAAGTATTTGGCTATAACATCTAGTGAGAGAAAGTAAAAATAAAACTTAGAGAGAGAGAGAGAGAGAGAGAGAGAGAGAGAGAGAGAGAGAGAGAGAGAGAGAGAGAAGGTAGTGATATAAAACGATTATAGATGGTTTGAAATGAGAAATGAGACCTTTATTTATAGGCAAGAAGTGTGCTCAAAATAGAATTTTTATGCAATGAAGTTTACTGTTAGCTAATTGATTAGATGAAAGTGCTAATTGATTAGATTTCAAAAACAATCGATTATAAGTTCCAAAAATGGAATTTTAAGACATCTAGTCGTTTCACATCATTAATGCGTTGTCTAAATTAATTAGGGTACAATTTTTTTGATCTAAACTATTAAACTAAAGTCCCAATAAGTTAGATTAGGAAAATATTTCCTTCGAGATATTTCCACGGCTCCTAAGTCATCTGGTATAACTCCAAGAAATTTTTGAAAATGTTTCCTCTTGATAAAATATATTTTAAAATTTTTTTAGTGTGTGTGTTTTTATATCATTATGTTTTTACGGAAAAAGCTCTTTGCTTACATAATTTCACTCACTTACTAAGTTAGGAGATTTAACTCTTTTCCTATAAGTCATTTGTCAGATATTATCTTTTGTGTTGACCTTTCTTGAGATCACTTGAGGATTTAGATATTTTCCACTTTTACTTGCCTTCTTCGGATAATTCATATCACTTAGATTTTAATTTATTTCCTTTCTTCGGACGATCAAGTTCATAAACCATAACATCTACATTTGCATATTTAACCAATTAGGTGTTGTACTTGACTTATCATTAGTTGTCCTTCACTTGTCATCATGATTTCCTTTTAGTTGTTATCATAGTTGTCCTTTAGTTGTCATCATCAAATATTATGTCTTGATTAAAGGTCTATTACATGCAAAACAATGTTCTACAGTTCTCAAATTATGATCATGATTCCTATAAAACACATTAGCTATATGCTTACACACAAGAGTGCTCTCTTACCTAGAAACTTCAATTCCAAACATGTTTAATTAATTCACGTGCATCCCGTCATCTTATTCCCTTTGGATATTATTTACATAACAAGAAAATCTTATTTATGTTGTTGTAAATTATATGTTCGTAATTGTCAGACCCAAGAAATGTAGTTTGTTGGTTCTTCCAATTTTGTCTCTAAGTTTAATTATAGCAAGTATTTTACCTTGGACAATATATAACTTGTTCCCTAAATTACTATAAGCTTAATGCATGTTTCAAAGTTTCTAAAGATAATCAAGTTCTATTTTAGTTTCATTTTAACAAATGTTTATCGGTCCAATTAACAATTGCACAAAAAAAGTGTTATGCATACTTCCACGGTTACTTATAACGTATGAACCTCGTTTAATTTTGACAAAGGCGGTGTAAGTAATCGCGGAACACACACACAAAGGTATAATTTAGCTCATGGCATTGTCGTATTGTGTAGAGTTTTTCATTTCAAGCATTATTTTGCATAACTTATATAATCAAGAAATATATATAAAGTTTTGTGAATAATTTGTTTTCTTTTTCTTTGGCATATAAATTATATAAATGTATTTTTTAATTGTTATTTATTTTTTTAATTGTTATTTGTTTATTATTTAATTTATGAATTTATTTGCAAATAACTAATTATATTTTAATTTTATTTTCTAATTCAACTTCAACATTGTGTATCTGGTTCAAATCCAACGATGCAAATTTAATCAAGAATAGTGAGAAACTTAGGTTCTTTTTTTCCCCATTATTATATAATGTCTCTTAAATTACTTCCTAAGCTTAGAAAGTTTGATTCAGGATATGAGAAACGTAAGAAAAAGAAAAGACTTAATGAGCTAACTCAATCTAAAAATAGGAGGTCTATATAAATTTCTTATAAAAGAACCAAAATTTCTGTTGAAAATTCAAATGTTAATAATGTTAATTTAAGAATTTTCAAAAAATTAGTTATCCTCGAGACTATGGAGGATACTATTGATTTTGATGCCACTAAAACTAATCATTTAAATGTTGAAAATGTTGATAGTGTTAATGACAATTGTGAAGATATATTTGATCCAAGAATTTGGTATTCTCTTAAGTCTAAAATGATTGATTTATTAGATTCAAAAGGTCCTAAAGTAGATCTCTCTATAGTGAAGGATCCTAAAGGTAAATCATCTAGTAGTTTCATGGCTAATTTGTATACAAGAGTTTCACCAAACGCAGAGAAGTGTGATAAAGGTTGGTTTGTTTAGTCAAAAGAGCTTGATAGACTATTTTGTTTGTGTTGTAAATTTTTTATAAAAGGGATTGGTAGAGGTCAATTATCAAATGAGGGTTTTGGTGAAAGGGCACATATTGGTGAAAGGCTCAGAGATCACATGGAACATGTTCATGATAAAACATCTCAAAGATTGATTAACAAAGAAAAATATCATTGAAAAACTGTTTTAAAAATAATTATTTCAATTAGTGAAATTTCTTGTTAAACATGATTTGGTATTTCGTGGTTCTAATGAGAGATTGTACCAAAATAGCAATGTAAATTTTTCGGGTTTAAGTGAAGTGTTGGTAGAATTTGATCTAATTGTCCAAGAAAATCTTAGATGTATTACAAATGAGAATGTTCATTTTCACTTTCTTGGACATAATATTCAAAACGAATTAATAATTTTGCTTGCTTCTACAATTAAAAAATGAAATCATTAGTAAAACCAAACAAGCAAATATTTTCTCAGTGAAACTTGATTGTACTTCAGATATTAATCACCAAGAACAAATGTATTTGATAGTACAATATGTGGATGTTTCTTCAAATTCTGGAAGCACTTATCAATCATTTTAAAGATTTTTTAATGTGAATGATACATCTGGCCAAGGGATTTTTGATGTTTTGCAAAATGAAATAAAAAATATTGATTTTAATATATTTGATGTGTGAGGACAAGGTTATGATAATGAATCAAATATAAAAGAAAATCATCAAGGCGTACATAAGAAATTTTTAGACATGAATCCGAGAGCCTTTTATACTCCTTGTGGTTGTCATAGTCTTAATTTGGCATTGTGTGATATGGCTAACTTGTTTATTAAAGCTGTTGTGAATCTTGTTATAAATTATGAAAAAATTCAATATCAATTCGTGAGTCAAAGAATAGTAGCAACCAAAGTAAATAGTCTACAATAATAATAATTCATACACAAATAATATAACAGAATAAGGCAAGAAAAAGATGAAGTTTTGTTTACCCAGTTCGATCAAACGATCTACTCTGGGGGAGAGAGCTACTCTCTAATTCATCACTATACTCAGAAAGTTGTTACAAGAGATTACAAACGAGTTACAAGAAAAAAACCTTCGCCCTTCAAGTTCCCAAGAACAACCCTAAAGGTGCCCAATAATAACTCAAATCCAAGGTGTAAACAAGTGTTTCCCAATTCCTAATAACCTTATATAACTCCAAAGGTTTCCAAAACCCTTGCCTTTCTAAGGTTTCCCTTGAGAATAGCCAAAACCCTATGCTATACCTTTAAACCCTTGCTCTCCCTTATTATTATAAGCTCTAAGATTATCACACTATAATAACATAATAGATACATATTTATAATAGTCAAAATTCAACAAATCCATAACAAATCCCAAAAGATATCTCCTTAATTGTTAGAATAAATGATATTATTATAATCTTATAATATCTCTCAAATATTATAAATATCTTATAATATCTCTTAGACTATTATAAATTTATATATCTTATAATATTTTTTAGAATATTATAAATATATATAATATATTTTAGATTATTATAAATATCTTATAATATCTTTTTAAATTAATTTATATGATCTCCAAATTAATATAAAATATTCTAACATTAATGAATGAATCAATGAATCGAACCGATCAAACTGACCGAACCTGACACTCGTACATCGCTGGGATCAGATTACTTTCCGGCTTTCTAATTTTTTCCAATATCGAAACATGCTTTCTTTCTCTTCAACAACAAAGATTTTTAAGGCATATTACAATAAAATATAAGGATTTTTTTGGAGTTGTTCAACGTCTTTATACTATTTTTGTGAATTCTAATAAGAGATGATAAATTTTAAAAAATAATGTAAAAGGGATGACTCTAAAATCATTATCATCCACTCATTGAGAGAGTCATATAAATATTGTCAAAGATAAAAGAACTCAAATGTCATATTTTAGAGAAGCCTTGCTTGAAGTGTCAAAAAAGGACCTTGATTATAAAATAAGAAGTGAAGCTAAATACTTAGCAACAAACGAGCTTGGCAACCTTGAGTTTTTAATAGCTATAATTATTTCGTTTGAATTATTATTTGTAGTTAATTTTGTTAGTAAGCTTTTACAGTCAAAGGATGTGCTTATTGATGTTGCTATAAAAAAGTAAAGGGGTTGATTTAATTTTGTAGGGGATACAGAGAATTTAGTTTTAATAAGGCTTTGGAACATGCTAAAGAAATTTCTATTGAATTGAATATTGCCCTAGTATTTTCTCAAACACATGTAATTAGAAGGAAAAGACAGTTTGATGAGAATTTAAATACCCTTTCAGTTGAGCTATCAGAAGAGGGATCTTCTAGGGTTCATTATTTTCCTTTATCTTGTTGATCAAGCTATTGTATGTCTTAAGAAGATATTTGAGCAATACCAAAAATATAAAAAAAAATGTTTTTGGCTTTTTGTTTACTTCCCACAAGTTATAATCGTTGGACAATGCAACTTTGGAAACTTGTTGTGATCATTTTGAAAACACATTAAAACATAATGATCAATATGATATTGATGAAAAAAAATAGATGTGGAGTTAAGGTTACTCGAAGATATATTGCCTGAAGAAAAAAAAGGACCTATATATTACAATTTTTGAAAGGAATGGATTTTTTCCCAATACAATTATTGTATATAGAATTTCACTTACTATTCTTGTGACAGTTTCTTCTACCAAAATACGTTTCTCAAAATTGAAGTTGTTGAAGTCTTACTTGCGGTCTACCACGTTACAAGAAACACTTAATGACTTATATCTAATAGAAGTTGAGAATGATTTGTTAGAGACAATTTAATATGAATACTTGGTTGATGAATTTGCTTCAAAAAGTTTTAGAAGGATGAATCTTTTTAAATAGGTAGAATGCTGATAATAATATTAACTTGAGGTTGTATTTTAATGCTATTGATTAGAGTATAGCTCTTTTTGTGTTACTTACATGCATGGCTTTTTTTGATATTATTGATTTTATTTAAAATTTTAATAGAGAAAATTGTTTTAAAATTTGTACCTTTTTAGGGGCCCACTTCTAATAATAGAATAGGGCCTCCAAATTATTTGAGACGACCCTGGATGTAACCCTACTATCTCATGCATCCATTCCTTTGAAATTTTGGGATCACATCTTTGCTACTTATGTTGAAATTATTAACAGACTACCAAACTCAACACTAACTAAATATCACTCTCAATTTCATGCCCTTTTTTCACAAACTTCCTTATTACAAGTTGTCGTGGTGAAAAATTGGGGAGACCAAACTATTGACCAACTTGACTCGTAAAATTCAAGAAGTCACCACCGAAATTTATTGTTTCTAAGGAAAAGGGAAAAGATCAAAACCCTATATTTATCATACAATGCAAGAAATAAAAACTAAAAGTAAATCATAAAGAAGAGATCTAAGGAACGAGGGTTGGTTATACAAAGGGAATGTATTAACACCCTATGTATCTATAGTACTCTATAGAAACCTCTTGTTAAGTCCGGGTTTTTTTTCTAAAATAGTTTGTTTGCTAAAAGAGTGTGGAGGTGAGGAAATAAATTGTTTTTTATTGATTTTTGATTTGGAAAGACTCGAAGTCTTATACATACGTACCAATGAAGGATTAAAACATCGTAGTTCAGGGTAAAAATAATAAAATATTTGTTGTGATTGATTTTAGGAGAAGAGACAAGTTGCCATCTTAAGGAAAATACTCAACTAATTCCACCACAAGTATGAGAAGGTGGATCTTGCATCATTATAAAGGAAGGGCTCTTAAATTGAATATAAGATCAACAAGTTGCCACTAGATCCCTCAAATAGAAAGAATCACATTTACTTCAATCATTACTATAAGGATATGAGGATTACATCTTAACTATAAAGATGACTCGTGCCTAATATCTTTGAGAAAAGCTTTTAAATTGAAAAGCCAAGTGGCAAAAGTATTTGGGTGAGGTTGAATCTCTTTTAGTCTTTTGAAATTGTTTAATATGCTTAAGCATATTGAAGCATTTATTTAAGAAATAATGTTTGAAAATGCAATGTACTAAGTCAAAGTTTTTCTTATGAAAGAGATGTAAGTTTGAAAACTAGGGTTTTATGGACTAACTAAGGAAACTAACAAAGGATGGATAAAGGAACCAAAGAAACATACAAGAGGAACATACATGACAAGAATGTCAACATGCATAATCCTTTCCCTTGGATTTTGACATAAATACTAATATAATGAAGTATAAGCATCAACCATCATCACATGAACAATAAGGTTAATATCAAAGCAAATAACATGCAATATTCATGAATTAGGTTTTAAGATCACTCATGACAAATAAAAAAATTAACATAAAGCTTTCAAGACATAACATAGATCAACTACACAAGGTAAAAACCCTAAACAAATCAATTTTCAAAGGCGTATCATTTTGTCATGGTATAAGATTTAAAAAAAATAAACAAGCTCAAATAAATACAATAAAACATCATGGTATTAAGAGAGTCATTTAAGAAAAATATTTTACAAAGGAAATAAAAGAAATATCAAGATTTAAATGAATTAAACTATTTTTTGGTTCTTTTTAATAATTAACATTTTTAACAAATAAAAAAAAATCAAAGCTTGATGAAATATATTTTTGGTATTTCAAATATTAATTTTAACACAATAAAAATCAAGAGAAGAAAATAAAATAAATGAATAAACTAAAACTAAAAAGAAAAAGAAATAGAAATAATGAAAAGAAGAAAAACTGGTGATAAAAATTAGGAGTGAGGCCAAAGGGTGTTGAACCCCTGACCTTGAGGCTCAAAAGACTAGCCACCGGGCCATGCGTTGGCTTGACATAACATACATTCACTTAATAAAATATAAAAGAAGCTTCAAAATGGTTTGAAAAAAGGGTTAATATCTATTTTTCCTCTGCCATATAGACGAGTTTTAAAAACCCCTCTGTAAAAAAATAGTTTCAAAAATTCCCTTGTCATATAAAGATTCCCCCATTTTGTCTCCTCAAGTAGTTTACTCATCAATAATCTATTAAATTTCATGTAATTTGCCCCATGTTTTAAAGGATTTATACATATTTTTCCCTTGCCAAATTGGCGATTTTTTGAAAAATCCCTTGCAAAATTGGCGATTTTTGAAAAATCACCCTGCCATGTTATTATCTTTTATGCTTAAATTTCTTGAGGGGGAAAAACAGAGGAATCTTCGTATGGAAGGGGGATTTTTGAAACTTTTTTTAACAGGGGTTTTTTCAAAACTCGCCTATAGGACAGGGGGCAAAATAGATATTAACCCAAAAAAATAAGCAAAAGGTCTGGGGCAAGGGGAATTCGAATCCCATATCCTTTGCTTCACACATAAACACACAAATACTAGCGCATGACCATTGGGGCGCAATGCCAATTCATTAACAAAACAACTTCTATTAAAATATAATATAAACTGAATTTTAAAATTTGAAAAAATGGCACCACTGACTTTATCTTCAACCTTAAGACATCATCCAGGTGCATTTCGTATTTTTTCTGATTTCTCAACCAAATTCAAAAGTGTAAAAAGCAAACTTGCTTGAAATTTCACAAGTAATTCAAAAACGTGATTAAAATTAATTTATATCCACTAAATTAAAATAATTTTAATCAAAACCAGAAAACCCTATCTATTTTAAATTTAGATTAATTATTGCATGCGATCAACCAATACGTATCATCATAGGGATTCAGTTCATGAGACTCTAACAAATACAATAATATTAAGAAATGCTTAAAATGATGCTTGGAATATGAAGTTCAAAGTACACGAAATGTTACCTATTGGAGCAAGGTCCAATGCCTATTCCAGTGCTTATAGAGACGAGATAATGATCCTCTTAGCTTCCTCAAAGTCTAAGGAACACAATTCAATAATTACTTAGCCTTAGAACCTTCTCAAATTTTCTGACCAAGTCCACTTATGATGATGAAGGAGAACATGTTGGGTGGAACAATGGAGGTATTCCAATAATAAACTATGGCATACAAAAGTGTATATAGGGTGTGTAGATGGTGTTTATGTGGTTAGTTTGTAGAGATATTGCAAGGAATGCGAAATTCTAAGAAATGGATTTCGGCGCAATAATGGAGGTTTGTGATCTCTCTCTCTCTCTCTCTCTCTCTCTCTCTCTCTCTCTCTCTCTCTGAGTTTCTGGGTGTTTGAGGGGAAATTTCTGTGTGTTTTACAATGATAAGAGGTCCTATATTTATAGGGAAATCTGAGGGTTCAATGGCTGGTGAGATTTCAAGTTTAGAAGTTTATGGTTTTGGTTGAAATATAAGTTGAAGTCGCATGAGTTATGGCGATTCCCATGCATCGCTTGAGTGGTTTATTGAACAATAGTGAGGCTTTTATGCATAATAGGATGTTGCTTCTAAGCATGTTTTATTAGAGAATAAAGTATGGGCTTGAAGCAATATTTGATGAGCTTTATGAAAGTGGATATGTGACATTTTGAAAAAATGCTCCATGTATGGGATGTAGATTGGATAAAGCCTCAAGTCTTTGTGTAATGCACTTAAGACTTGTGTAAAACACAAATTATGCTTAGATTTATAAGCAACATAGGCAGAAAATAAAAATCTCATGGTTTGGCTTAGGTTTGGACATGTATTTGAATTAAAAATCTGACTTGTAAAACAACTTCACCACAGCAACTTCATCTTTTTGAAACTTGGTGCTCAAGCAAGATAAATTTATGCTCTGGTTACCATTGGATAGATGGTCCCATTATCTACAACTTTCACATTGATAAATTGGTTTGAATCATCTTGAATCAATGAGAAAACTGGCCAACAAAATTGGTCTTTTAAGCTGAAAAACACAGAAAAATTTCTAAGTATTTGAACATTTTAACAACTTTGAGATGCCAAATTGATTAACTCATATCTTCTAATCCTCATGATATTTTTGGTCAATTATTTATAAAATTTTGAAGTATGTAGGATCATATTTAAATACATCCCTTGGGAATGAAAAATAGTTGCTTGAGGGGGAATCTACAAGCTTGTCAAGTGGGCTAAATGAGCATGAACTTTAGTAACTTAGAGAAATTTTCAAAACCCTAAATTTCACATCTTTGATTATTTTTCTTGATTTTATTGATTAAACTTGATAAAATAAATTCAACAACCATATTTTCACGATTCTTGCCTTGAGAATTCCATGGTTGACAAAAAACTCAAAAGTCAAACTTTGTATGTGAGTAGTTGACTTTTCATCAGATGAATTCCAAATCTTTAACTTATTAATGAATCATTCTTCTTTAGCAAATTGGAACACATGAGAGGGCCACAAGGAAACATATGTTAACCTTGGATCAAGTTTCAAACCATTAGATCAAGCTTTAGGTCAAAAGTCAACATTTAGTCAAATTTGACCAAAAACCCTAATTTAAGGTGCATATGAATTTGAATCTTGATAAACTTGAAATAATGCGCACTTGAGCTTGATTATTGATGCAGGGAAATCAATTTACCATCATGGATGAATGATAAGCTTGAATCATTAAGGAACCCATATGTCTTTGATCAATCAAACACTTGAACTTCTTGATCTAACAAATTTATCTTGTGAAAGAAGCAAATAATACAAACCATTTCATATGTGTGAGGTTAGTGATACCAAGGGGAATGATATTATCTATTGATTCTATGTAAGTAATGAAAAAATAGGTGGGATCTTAGGTAAAAAATTAGGGTACAACAGATGCCCCTATTTAAGTTTCTTATGTCAAGAGATATGAATATTGAAATCTTCGTCTCGATGTGATGGGAGATACTTAAATACAAAAATGCACAATTTTTGGCTCTAAGATGCCACAAAGGTGTTATATGATATGATATAAATGCAATACTGTGACTTATGTAGGAAATGACATCCAAACAAAACAAACTAGGGGATAAATAATAGAAAAAACCTAGTCCAATTCAGAAGAAGGGGTCCAACTCCACTAGGGAAAGAATAATCAATGCAATTGGAAAGAGATTTCAAATCCACTGGGGAAGAGATTACCTTCTACCATACCAATGGAAGCTTAAACCAAAGGTAATACAAAAGATGATTGAATAACAAGCTTCTAATAAGAGAATAGGGTTCAAGTTCTTCTTTAACTAAGGAATTCCACCCAGAAAGGGTAACAGACATGCTCCTTAAAATGTAATCACAGGTTAATAACATTTCACAATAAACTATCTCTATCATACCGAAGAGATCAACCACCCATGATTCACAACGAACTATCTCTATCATATCAAAGAGATCAACCATCCATTGGAGTAAATAAGCTTCACAACAAACTATCTCTGTCATATCAAAGAGAACAACCATCCATTGGAGGAAATAAGATTCACAACAAACTATTTATATCATATCAAAGATATCAACCATCCATTAGAGTAAATAAGATTCACAACGAACTATTTCTATCATATCGAAGAGATCAACCATCCATTGAAGTAAATAAGATTCACAACGAACTATCTCTATCATACCGAAGAGATCAACCATCCATTGGAGTAGATAGAATTGATATCTGGTGATATCTTCTCTAGGAATTAACAAACTACTCAAAAGAGATTGCCATTTTCCAACCAAAAAGGGAATCAGGGGACATACTAGCTTCTCAAACAAAGAGACCACCACTCGTTGTCAGGTAATAACTCTGAGAGTATTGCGATAATGCTACTAGAAATAAATTCATCTTCTCGGGGAACCGTAAACATATTCTTGCTGAGGAAATAAGGCATTCACAAGTGAAAATAAGTGCACTCTTGATCTAGGGTTTAATGCCCTAGAGATATCCAAGCAAACATATCTTTCAGAGACAAGGTTCAATCCAGGAATAAGCTAGAGAGAGACAGTCGATCAAGACTCTTCCCAATGAGGAATAAACTCAATTGTGGAATTATCCTATCCAGAGATGGACAGGAAATATAAAGCAAAACCTTTCCACGAGGAACAAAATCAGTGGGGGATCAAAAGGAATATATAATTTTCTGCCTATAGCTGACACTCTATTAGAGGGAGTAAAGATATCATTAGAAAAGGGAAGTACATTATTTGGGGATAAACACAACAAAAGTCAATGGACTCGGGATCATCGAGAAATGCACATGATTGATATAAGTATGAATGAATGAATGTCATGTATATAATGACAAAACATACCAATGGTTTAAACAGATGATAACACTGGGAATGACAAAACAACACCAAGGTACAATCAAGCACTCGACCAATCTCAACAAGATGGAATTATCACTGGAGATAAAACAAAATCCATTTGACGAAGCAAAGTCCTACTACAAGGCTCAAACCTCTCTGGAGAGAGGAAGATACTTCTCGGGAAGAAACCCAAAATTCAATCTTATAACATCAATAATCCATCGGAAGGATAACAACAAAAACTTCGCTTCAGCTGGGGGAGAGAAAATTTTACTCAGTTGGAGATACATGCACCAAGTTTTAGCTGAGGATCATTGGGGAATAGTTCCATTTGAAAACTTTTGTGAAGCAGATCATAAGAAGTACTTGAATAGAAGAACACTTAGTTCCACACTTCGGGACTTAACCATTGTTAGAGTTACTGTCAACATTCCCTTTTTTATTCATAAATCAAAGGAAAATATTTGTCGCTATTTCAAAGTATAAAAATCGTTTTTTTTTTGTTTCAAATATCATTATCAACAAAAATGAAATTTTGTAGAAGAAGAATATGAAAATAAGAATTCCAAACACTTGGGCAAAGGCTCAAATTTTATTGATAGAATGGTAATCTGTGAATGGCAGGTGTAACACCCCAAATTAATTAAGTTATTTATTTAATTTTTTAATTAGTTATGATGCGTATTTATGATGTATCTGTGATGTATTGGTGATGTATTTGTAACATAACTAGGATGTTTTAATTATTATGATGGTTATGTGATGGTTATGTGTGATGTACTGGGAGTTAAGATCATTAGGAGGATTTTTGAATGATTTAGAATAATTAGTAAGAATTGTTTTAATTAGATAATTAAGATAAATATAAGGTAGCTATGAGGGCATGGTGGTCATTTGAGAAGTGTTAAGCGAGGGCAATAGTGGAAGACCAATTAAGGATCCAAAGGTTAAGGGAGACAAAAGAATATTTGGTATTTCAGAAGCGCTCGTTCTATACGATAGTTGGAGGAACACTATGAAGAGGCAGAACTATGGCATATAGAGGCAATGGGATTTTTCGGTAGAACGCGAAGACAGAGAATTACTGCTAGGAATTTGAGGTAAGGGGTGTTTATCATTGTTATCATAATCGATCTAAGGTTTAGAAAATTGTAAAATTATATTAGGTTTTGGTTGATGATGATTATGTGGTGTTTGATGATGAATGAATGGAATTGTGATGTTTAATTGCAAATAATTGATGCATATGAAGTATGGTATTTAGGGATGTTGTTATATGATGAAATTATGTGAAGTATTGGTGTTTAGAGACCTATAATATGGTGAAATTGCAATAATTTGGGACTGGTTTTTAGAGGAAATCGTAACAAGAAAACCATTTTTACACAGCGTCGTCGGGCAACGAAGATGTGTCGTCGGGCGAAGGTGTCTCACGAGTCCCACACAGGGTGAGCCAAGAGGTGATGGGATAGTGAAAACATGGAAGCTACTGGAGTACTCGCTCCATGCATCGCCGAGCGAGGTAAGATGTGAAGGGAGCGTCGCCAGGTGATCGCGACTTTATGAGTCTATCGTGTGTAGTGACTGCAAGTGCACAGTCTTATCGTGTAGTTTTAAAAGATATCGAACCCACAAGGACTGGTGGTCAAACTACTGGTATCTTAGGGTTACTTTGTAAAGCTAAGGCTAAATAATAAATTTGGGTGTTTGGGTTTAATCGATAATTAACTAAAATCTAGTAATTAATAACGGGACACCGATATGTATTTCGTCAACTTAAGGGATTCAGTAAGTCATTGGCATTTTTTTAGTATTAAAACACCATTTTGATGAAAACTATTTGTTTAAAGACTCTCGTCTCAAACTTCCGTTCTATTGAATCAGATCATATTAGTTAAGCTCGAAATAAGCGCTTCCGATGTTTCATATTAGTTAACCATGTATCTTTTGAGTAATTTGGATCCTTCACTTATATTCATCGACTCCTTACGTAGTTTGTGTCTAAGACAATGCTGACTGCTAAATAAAATACTCTAGGTTACTTTAAAACTAAAGCGTAAGGTTTCGCTATAAAGTTTATTGAAATCGATCTAGCGCAATTTATGGATTTAGAGTGTTACGACGGTATCGATCATGCTTCTATTTTGCTTAAAGTTTCTCATTTGTCTTAAAAGGTGAGCAACATGTATACTCTTCGAACGTGTCATATTATGCAAGTAACAAATATTTTTTTTTGTTATGGCTCAAGAAAGTGGGGAAATTAGATAATAGCTCAAAATTTTGCATAAATGAAGTTGAAAGTACAAAGATTGTTTTGATTACAAGATATTATAATGAAAGATGTTCCTAGGAAACAACAAAGAGTTCTTAACTAACTAGCTCCCCTAAGCTTGAAACAAGCAATATCCTAATGCTTAAAACAGGAAGGGAACGAGAAGAGAAGCAAAATAGATCTATTCTTTCACATTATCGCGTCCTCTTCCCCACCCTCACGCTCTTCCACGTGTACCCTGAGGATGGGGCATAGCCACATGGTATATATAATCTTGAAAACGATCCATGCGTACAGTTAAGGCTGCCATTTCATCGGTTAATCTTACATCTCGGTGCTCATTTCTTTCATCATATTCTTGCTGTTGAGTTTTCATGGCCATCATAAGTTGCATCATTGCATTTTGGTTGTTCTGCATATCCTGCATTCTCTTATCCTATTCCATTATGGCAGCCATAATATCATCATTCGAGGCCGGTACTCTTTCTTCATCTTCTCCTGGGCCTAGTGGACGTGCTTTCAAAGTTTTCATGAGGAGCTTGTTGTTCAGTGTCTCCTTGTTCCATTTCTTGCTCCATTTCATCTGCTTGGACATTCCCCTAGTCACCTCGCGCATTATCTACAGGTGCAGGAGCATTAAGGTCATAGAGCCATGTATCCAAGTTTGTAATATTAGTAAGTGCAAAGTTTGGCAAAATGACGCTAGGAACTACCTTGTTACTCACCATGAGGTTGTACCCACCATCTCCTCTAACCTTAATCAAGTGGCCAGCCCGACAGTTGTCAATGTCAATGTCAATGAATATGGGCGGCAGTGGTTGCAGATTTTCAAGCTTATCTTGAAGGCGAAGGCCAAGTACTATAGAGGTGACTATCCCTCCAATGTAGAAAGGCGTAAATCCTCTGGCACACAAGGACTGGATATATGATAGGAGGAAGGTGCTTGCATTGATCTTTTGTCTAGGGGTGAAGGTACAATGGAAGAGGAACAACTCTTTATAATTAACTTTGTTGTTGTTAATTCTCCCAAAATGGTGTTGGAGATGACACGGTGGAAGTATTTGATTACGGGATTGTGAATGGATGAAGCATAAAGTCCTTCCCAATTGTTCGGTTCCTCATTAGTAAGAGCTTTCCAAAGTTTGAAATTCGTAGATGCCCAATCTAGGTCTGGAGAGATTCAATGGTGTACCATCCCTTTGGTAGGAAAGTGGAGCAACTCACTCAGAGCCGCCTGATTAATCGAATACTCATCATTGAATATTCTGAAGGTTGTCATGTTGGATAGGTCCTGGCTTTTGTCACAAGATTGGTTGTATGAGAATGAACTTAGGAATTCTAAAGTTAGCGACTCATATGTTGGAAGGTTTTGCATGCAAACGAATGCTAGATCGGAGTTTCTGAGTAACCACCTCACACTGTCCAACAATCCCAATTTTCACAGGCACTCAGTATCAAGATACCGTGTAGGTACTACAGAGTGTTGATGGAAATTGAGATACTGAGCTCTTTGGTGCTCTCCGGCTTCTCCGTTGTGAAATGTAATTCCGGAAAGATCTGGCTCTAGTCTAGAATTTCTTCGTGCCATTGTTGAAGCAAGGAAGGAAGATGGGTAAAAGTTTGTATGAGAAATTGGGGATTTTGAAATGGAAATGGGTTTAGGGATGGTTTATGTAAAGGAATATAA
Source organism: Vicia faba (assembly GCA_948472305.1). NCBI lineage: Eukaryota > Viridiplantae > Streptophyta > Magnoliopsida > Fabales > Fabaceae > Vicia > Vicia faba. The sequence continues at coordinate 791,295,532 of OX451739.1, forward strand.
TGGAGGTGATAAATGGGGTTGTATAAATTTTTATGACAATAATAATGGAAGGAGTGAACAAGCGTAGGGTTAATGCAATTAAAGTGGTGGTTTTGAAGAAAATGTGAAGAAGAAGGGTTCTGTGAGGGTTTTCTGTAATAAAACAAAATGTTTCCGTTTCTAACTATGTGTTGAGCGTCATGTTTATGTGCCGAATAGGATTGGGTCATGTGAAGCGTGATGGGCGTCACACTTGTGTGGCAAACGACACGGGTCTAGAAACACAATAAAATAGAATATTTTGCAGTTTTGTTATGCAATATACCTTTTCAATACTTGTACATATATGTATATATGTGTGTGTGTGTGTGTGTGTGTGTGTGTGTGTGTGTGTGTGTGTGTGTGTGTGTGTGTGTGTGTATGTGTGTGTGTGTGTGTGAATATGATAATAAGCCAGTAAATAAACGAAGTAAATAAAACTCATAATAAAACTGAACTGAAAATGAATAGAAATTGTACTGAAGAATAAAATATCCAAAAAGTTTAAGAATAAAGTGGCAAATAAATGAAAATCTAATCTAATAAGAATTCTCTCCACACTTAAACAAAACATTGACCTTAATGTTTAAATGTGAAAGGGAAACATGCAGTACGTCTGGAAAATAAGCCACGTCGGTCAAGAGAGGCAGAGAAAAGATGTTGATAAATATAGTCCAGTTGTTCGACTACCGCATCAATGAAAGAATGGAAGTCGATCCTAAGAATAACAAGCTCGTCCTTCAACAAATCAATCTATGATTGGATGGCAGTCAAAGTAGGAGCTTGATGAAATACGCGAGGTGGAGAAACAACTGGAGTGTCAGGGAAGTTTGAGCCAACCTGTTCGGGAGACGGGAAGTGATGGTAAAAGGGAGGGGTTTCAGGGTCAGTATCCTCATCGAATAGGAAAGAATTGAGGTGGTCATAAATCAAGAGTGTCTTAGGAGTGGGTGGTGGTGACATGTGTGGTGCGCCCCAATCATATAACCAATTATTTCTATCTTGTATGCTAGTCCTAGGGTCGGGTAGGGTAAAAATGGGCATTAACTAATTGTTAATGAGCAGTTCGAAGTTACCTGGGCCTAGGTTTCCAATGATTCCTCTATTGAAACTGGAATTGATATTCATAGGTTGAAATCTACCCTGAAGGACAAGGTTCAACAGTGGTTGTCTTAACCCGATAGCATTAGCTATTATGGTTACTAAGCCACCTATGAGGATGGGTTCATGTACAACTCTTGCAAGACGGTGAAAGTTTTCTAGCATAAATGTAGCTTCATTTATGGGACGGTTTTGCGAAGCGCAGAATATGATAAAAAGCCCAGCTCTAGAAATAGTGGTAATGTTTTCTGCTTTAACAAAAAGGGTATGGGCTAAGATCTTGTGAAAATTTCCTAAAGTTGGGTTGTGGATGTTTTCCGAGTGCATGTCCTCAGGCTCAGGGTTACTTATGCCTGTAATGTCCCCCCAAAAATAATCTAGTTCACCTACATTAAAAAGCTCTTCTTGGATTACGGTAAATGCATCTAGGCAGTGTGGGAATCCTAGTAGCTCTGCCATCTCTCTATGGGTGAAGGTGTACTCTATACCAAATAGTCTAAATCTAATCAGGCCTCTATTGAATCCCAGACCATGGTCAGGTTTATAGACAAGGGAGCTTAAAAAATCTAAGGTTAATCTACGGTAAGAGCTAAACTTTCTTCTCAAAGCAGATGTATCCCAACCTATTTGGCTTAATAAAAACAAAACACTGTCTCAGATCTCTAAGGTGATCATAGCTGGGCCCTCGGGGTAGGTACTCAATCCTATCTCCCTATCAAATAAAGACTCAAACCTCCTCCACTGATTTCTTCCTCTAATCACAATGCTCATCATATCAACTGGATTTATCATGGTTAGTATAATTAGCTAATCGGAAAGTTAGCCTGAAGTAGGTTGACAGTTAACATTAAGTTAGTAGTGGGTAATATTAAAGAAACAATACTGCATAGTTTAATATCAATAAACAATAACAAAATTAAAAAAAGAAAAGAAAAACGAAAATAAGCAAAGCAAAAAGAAAAGACTCAAAGTTGGGTTGTCTCCCAAGAAGCGCTTTGTTTACAATCGTAAGCTCGACATAACACGGTGATTAGTCTAATGAATGGGGGAGGCAGCGCATCTAGAATAAAGGTTGTGTAATATTCCTTATTATCTATGCTATGAAAATGTTTTAAGCACTATCCGTTTACAATGAACAATTTACAACTCATTCCTTTGATTTCTATTGCGCCATTTTGAAAAACCTTAGTGACTTTGAAGTGACCAGAACATCTTGAGCAAAATTTTCCCGGAAATAGTTTAAGTCTAGAACTAAATAGGAGAACTATATCGCTTTCATTAAATTCTTTTCTAGATATTCGTTTATCGGGCCATTTTTTAGTTCTCTCTTTATATATCCGAGCATTTTCCTAAGAGTCTAGTCTAAGTTCTTCTAATTAGTGGATATCTAAGATTCTTTTCTCACCCGCATCGGTGTAATTTAAATTAAGGGTCTTAATGGCCCTATAAGCTTTATGTTCTATTTCTACGGAAGATGACATGATTTCTCATAAACTAGTTTAAATGGTGTGGTTCCAATTAGAGTTTTATATGTTTTCCTATATGTCCATAGAGCTTCATGTAACTTAGATGACCAATATTTCCTAGAGGTTGCTACCATTTTTTCTAAGATTTGCTTTATTTCTCTATTGGAGACCTCTACTTACCCACTTATTTGTGGATGATAAGGTGTTGCGGCACGATGTCGGACTCCGTACTTCGCTAATAGTTTTTCTAGGATCTTGGAAATGAAATGGGAGCCTCCGTCACTGATGACGAGTCTCGGTACATCGAATCTTGGGAAGATTATGTTCTTGAAAATCCTGACTACTACTCGCGCATTATTTGTTGGAGAGGCTACAGCCTCGATCCATTTCAAAACATAGTCGACAACAACTAGTATGTAGTGATTTCCAAAGGAAGACAAGAAGGGTCCCATGAAATCGATTCCCCATACATCAAAGATTTCAACTTCTAGAATTCCATTTTGAGGCATCTCATCGCGTTTAGAAATGTTTCCAGTGTGTTGGCATTGGTCGTAATTTTTAACCGTGATATGGACATCTTTCCACAAATTAGGCCAATAGAGACAAGATTGCAATATCTTAGCGCATGTCTTTGAAGTACTTGAATGACCTCCATAGGGAGCGACATGACAATAGAAAATTATGTTTTCAATTTCATTTTCGGGAACATATCGACAGAAAAAACCGTCGGTGCCTCTTTTGAAAAGTAGAGGCTCATCCCAATAATACTGTTTAAGGCCATGAAAGAATTTCTTCTTTTGTTGATAAGAAATATCGGGTGAAAGCACTCTAGAAGCCAAGTAGTTGAATAAATCATCGTACCATGGTAGTATGGTTGTAGTGCATATTGCTTCCATAATTTTGTTTGTGTTCTTGTCTTCATAAGTCACAAGGTACTCAGTTATAATACTGTCTAATTCTAATTGGGTTACAAAGCGTTCATAAGGAAAATCATCATTGATGGGTACATGATATGGTTTGATGCCTTCTATTCTCGATAGGTGGTCAGCTACTACACTATCGGTTCCTCTCTTGTCTTTTATTTCCAAATCGAATTCTTGTAGAAAAAATATCCACCTTAATAATCTTGGTTTGGCGTCATTCTTACTCAAGAGGTACCAGATTATAGCGTGATCGATATAGATAATTATTCGTGCTCCTACTAAGTAAGAACGGGATTTATCTAAGGTAAACACAACAGCTAACAATTCCTTTTCAGTCATGGCATAATTCGTATGTGCAGGATCTAGGGTTCTACTCGTGTAGTAGATTACATGAAGCTTTTTATCCTTTCTCTGTTCTAGGACTGCGCCTACGGCATAGTCACTTGCATCGCATATTATCTCGAATGGTTCATTCCAATCAGGAGGTTGCATAATAAGTGCTGAAATTAATGCCTTTTTTAGAGTTGTAAATGCGTCCAAGCATTTTTTGGTGAAAATTAACTTAGCATTCTTCATCAATAGTTTGGTTAGAGGTTTGGTTATTTTAGAGAAATCTTTAATGAAACATCGATAAAAACCAGTGTGTCCTAGAAAACTTCTTATTTCTCTAACAGTTTTAGGTGGTTCAAGATTTTCTATAAATTCGATCTTTGCTTTATCTAGTTCAATTCCACTATCGGATACTATGTGCCCTAAGATAATTCCTTGTCGGACAATGAAGTGGCATTTTTTCCAATTTAGCACGAGATTGACACTTACGCATCTTTCTAGTACCATTTCAAGGTTCGATAAACATCCTTCAAAACTTTCTCCATAGACAGAGAAGTCATCCATAAAAACATCCATCATGCCATCTAGAAAATCAGAGAAGATGGACATCATACATCTCTGGAATGATGCAGGGGCATTACAAAAACCGAATGGCATTCATCGATAAGCCAAAGTACCATAAGGACAGGTGAAAGTCGTTTTTTCTTGGTCGTCAAGATGGATAGGAATTTGGAAAAATCGGGAATAACTGTCTAAATAGCAGAAGTGAGAGTGTTTAGATAGTCGTTCAAGCATTTGATTAATGAAGGGTAAAGGAAAGTGATCTTTACGAGTGGATTTGTTTAAATTTCTATAGTCGATGCATATTCTCCACCCGGTGTGAGTTCGTTGCGCTACAGATTCTCCTTTAGCATTGATGACAACTATAACACCTCCTTTCTTAGGTACGACATGTACTGGGCTAACCCATTTACTGTCAGATATTGGGTATATGATTCCCTCTTCTAGTAGCTTTTCTACTTCCTTTTTGACTACATCGCTCATAATAGGGTTTATCCTTCTTTGACGTTCCCTAGAGGTTTTACAGTCTTCCTCCAGCATAATACGGTGCATGAAAATAAAAAGACTTATTCCTTTTAGGTCTGATATGTTATAACTTAAAGCAGTTGGGTATTTTCTTAGGACATGTAATAATTTTTCAGTTTCTATTTGTCCTAGGTATGCATTGACTATAATTGGTCGTTCAAGTTCTGTGTCTAGGAATTAATACCTTAGGTCTTTGGGGAGTGTTTTGAGTTCTATGGAAGGCTTCTTTTGACAAGGTATATGATCAGGAGTTAGGGCTAGGAATTCACTCAGATTTTCATCTTGATATTCAGGGTGCCAGTTATCATCTTCGAGAATCGCGGGTATGGGAATCTTCAATACTTCCGAATAAGTGGTTTGTTGTTTCTCCATTTCTCTCACGCATTTATGAATTTCATCTAAGAAACAACATGAATCATCGATGGCTGGTGCCAGAAGGAATTTAGATAAGATGAATTAAACTTTTTCTTCTCTGACTTCGAATGTCAGTTTTCCATTTTTAACATATATTATGGCTCCTACAATAGCTAGTAATGGTCTACCTAATATAATAGGAATATTGGAGTCTTCTTTAATGTCCATTATTATGAGATAAGTGGGTGTTGTACCCCAAAATTTGCCCTCCCATTTCCTCAACATTTTCTCATCACAAGACCTTTGAAGATCAAGATCCAGTTAGGGTTTCCTCTGCCCAAGACTTCTCCTTGCACTGTGGACTCAAATTAGGGTTTGTGATTGCCCAAGGATGTTTTGACCTAAAATGTTTAAGATGACTTTCATACTTCATGTTGGACTCCCAAGTTTATCCTCACCAAGTTTCAAGTCTTGATTCCAAGTTTTGCCCAGTCAATTAGACAGTTGACCTAGAAATCAGCTGTATTGGGGAAAAGTCAACTGTGGCCAATTAACAGTCAAACCTCATGAAATTTGACCCACATCAACATTATGAACTCACATGGACCATTTGATCAAGTTTGAATCACAATTCCATAAGAAATTTGATCAGATCATCAAAAGGGCAAAATGGTCATTTTTAGGTTTTTGACCGCACAAAGGCAATTTTTGACTGTTTGACCTAACCAATGGCAAACCAAGCTCACATATGGACTCAAGGACTCAATGAAATGGTCTTGACACATTCATCAAGCTCAAAAGATCCCAAGTACACAAGATTGACAGTTGAATTTCCCAGTCAATTGATCAATTTTGACTGTACACTGAAAAGTCAAACTTTGACCTTTTGGTCAAAATCAAGAGTCAAGATTCATTTTTCATCAAAACATGCCAAATCATGAAACTTGTTCACCAAGAAATCACAAAATGCAAATTAGGGTTTGAAAATGGAATTTTTCATAACTTAGAATTTTTCTAAGTTATGAAAAACCCTAATTTTTTCCCAACTTTGCCCCACCATTTCACCAAGATCCATTTGGATTCAAACAAAAGTCAAAACATGAAAGTTGTAGCTTGTTGCATAATCTACAACTTTGATTCACAAAGATTTCTCATTTGAAGCTTGTATCTCAAGTTACAATTTTTTGAATAAGGGCACTAAACCATTTTTAACTTAGTGAAATTTTAACCTATTTTGACAAGGTTTTCTACCCCACTTCAAGGCCACTTTTCATACCCTTCCACTTGGAATTTTAATTTACATTTCAAAGATGGATTGTAGTACACATTCCAAGCTTTCCAAAATGTCCAAGAACTCATCAAACAACCTCATAACTTGAGAGATTCGAATTTCACAAGTTGGCAAAAATTCACTTTTGTTCTTCATCAAAACATGTTCATAACTTTGCAAATTTGAACTCAGCTTGCTTTATGCTTGATTACAGGTCCTTGAACCATTCCATACTCAATAATTTAATGCATATTCAATGTGTTAGAGTGTTGTTCTTTGAGTGCAAGCATTGTATGCAAGATTAATCCTAAACTAGATAAAGTGAACTTTCCATTTTTGAAAAGATTAACTTTATGTCCAATTGCAAATCAAGAAAGTACATGGAAAATCTGCTTGGCACAAGATTATGTGCATAACACACTGATCAAGAGAGGATTATGCAGCACATTAGGGGGTCCTCTACTGACCTAGAAAGCCAACTTGCTTTTGTTTGCTTCAAGTTCAAGAAAAGTCCATAACTTGTACCATCTCTCATCTCAGCTTAAGCACACAAGAAAGAAGTTATCAAACACCTTACACATAACATATCCAAGCTTTGGCACGAGTCCTAAACCTCTCAAGCACCCTCCATCTCAGAATCACCTTGAAACTGCTCAAACAGGGCAACCCCTGCAGATTGAGTGCTATCTCTCAATCCCTTCGAGCATTCTTGTCCAAACATGTTCCTCTACCTTCCTTACAACATATGCAAGCTAACCATGGCCTAAAACCTGACCTGTAATCACCCTAACAGTTTCCACCATTTTCATTTTTTCCTTTTGCAGTTGAAGTTCCATAGCTTGATTCAGAAGCTCTCAAGACAAAGTAAGCATTGAAACAGCATCCCTAGACCTCAAGGAAGCTTTTCCAATCATTACATTGCACTGAAAGTTCCTCATTCTCCAGATAGAAGTTCAACTGCACAGGTAAAACTTTGAACTCGTATCTCTCTTATCATGCATCTTTAGTCTTAAGTTTGTGAAGAAACAAGGTTCTACTCATAGCCCTGAACATGTACATATCTTTACATTTCATTTCTTTTGCCTGAGTAGGGAGAATTTGTAGTTTAAAAATGGCAGAAAAATTAGGTTAGGATTTGGGGGAGGAGAAATTCTCCCTCATCTTAGAGAGTTAGGTCAAGTTCCATACATGGTTAGAACCGTCTCTTCATGCTGAACATTTGTTGTGTTATGAGTTTTTGCTAAAAAGCCAGGAATCAAGAGTTAGAAGAAGCTGAACATGGCGCGCGTTTTTTCAAATATTTTGTGCTGGAGGTTGAAGACAGTGATCTTTGGGCTGGGCTTTTGTGTTATTTCTCTTCACACCACTTGATTGCTATTACACCCCCCAAGCCCATTTGTCTTATTTTTAATTCTTTTTGACTTTTTCTTTTTTTGTTTGACTTGTTTATTTTTTCTCAGCATGTTAAAATTTTGAAAATATTTTTTCCATCCTTTTTTGAATTTATGGCATATTTATTTAATTTATTTCTTTGTTTATACATAAAATATATATATACTATTATTAGAATAAATAGAAAAATAGTGTAAATACATTTTTATTATTTTTTTTTATTTACCCTCTGAAAATATCCCACATAAAAAATACCTTTTTTATTTATTTATTAAATATTAAATATTTTGCACATAATGCATATTTAAGAAATTGATATATATATATATATATATATATATATATATATATATATATATATATATATATATATATATATATATATATATATATATATATATATATATATATATATATATATATATATATATATATATATATATATATATATATATATATATATATATATATATATATATATATATATATATATATATATATATATATATATATATATATATATATATATATATATATATATATATATATATATATATATAGATATATGTTTATTAATATATTTAAGCTAAAATATAAAAATACTTGAATTTCTCATTTTTATTAATATTTGATACAAAAACACTTTTTTTTTCATAATATACTTCATTTTATTTTATTTTTATAAATAATAAATAAATATTTGTATTAAATTAGATAATAATACATTTTCTTTAAAATTAGGGTTTTTGCCCTAGATTCAAAATACTCCAAAAAAATAATATTTTTTTTTTTTATTTTCTCTTTTACATAAATAATATTTTTTCATATATATACAAAACATTTCTTTTGCATTTTTCATTCTTATTTAATTTTTTACATTGATTAATTTGCAAATATTCAAAATGATGTAATAATGTAGATTTAAATTCTTGTCAATATCCCCATTTGAACATTTGTACCCCCCTTCCCATATTTGGTTTTGTAATAGCTTAGTAAATTTAATTTCGCATTTTATTGCTTTCTAATGATAACATGTTAGAATTAGGGTTTGTATGCGAAAAAACGATAAAAAATAGTTATGACCTAATCTCAAGACAAATAAGCATGAAAATGGAAACACAAATCACACTTGCACCCCTAGGGTATTCCACTTGTTGCCTTCAAATAAATGGGCCATATTGTATGTTGAACTTCTTTGGGCAAAGCAAACAATTTGAATGATCATAGTCCCTCGACAAAACTTTTCAAAACAAACAAAAACAAATGATCAAGTCCCTTAAAGAAATTGCCCAAAGACATTTAACGCCGTTGCAATTATGGTCTAAACGATGACCCGCGCCTGTCCCTTTCACATCCTAACATAATATTGCCCACCAAATACAATGGTGGAACAAACTTGTTAAAAGGGTTAAAATATAGCAATAATCTTTTGAGAAATTTAGGAGTAGATAATCTCTTAGTTACTTGAATCAAACTTGCAAAACAAAACACTTGCCTAATTTCAAAACCACACAACACTACATTTTCAAAACTACTTTCAAAAACAAATGAAAACCTTTTCAAAAGACATACATCTTTGTATACATCCCCACATGGATCATTACAAAGATTGCCACCACATTGGCCTCTTTTCAAAATATTTTCAATCCCACACACTCAAGCACCATTTAAAACAATTGAAAACAAAAGGCAAGTGATCTAAGCAAGAAACTAAGAGCCCATGGATAACCATGGATAGAAAGGGTGCTAATACCTTCCCTTTCTATAATCTACTCCCCGAACCCAAGAAAACATCTCAAAAGGTTTTTTGCTGTGCTTTTTAACCTTTCCTTAGGATAAAATAAAAAGTCGGTGGCGACTCTTGCTCAACCGAAACATTTGCGAAAACAAACGCAAAACCTCAAGTCAGTTCTCCCACTGTATCACAGAACTGGCGACTCTGCTGGGGAATACTTTAAAAGTGGAGTAACCTTAGGGCTTAGATCACCTTTGTTTTCAATTGCTTGCTTTGCTTTCTTTTATATTTGTGGGCTTTGCATCGGAGTTTCATAGATCCTAACCCGGATCTGGGAAATACCCTTTTTAGGTAGCATAATCTGTGAGGGACCTGTCCGGCGTAGACCGACATGGGTGAAGCAGTGGCTACGTTGGTGTGGCATCTTAGTCTGTACCTATATCCCTTGTGTTGCAACGGGGAGAATATAGGTCTTCTAAGGGGTCATTTAACACCAACCAACCTTAGAACCCTAAATTGACCAACTTGGCTATTAGGACAGTAGCAGTATGCTACACTCATTGAGGCTAAACTCTCGAGATGGTTCTGGCCGCGAGAAAAGATTGCGATGCTGGAGTTATGACCGATTGAGGGTAGCCAATGATTTGAGATCCTCTAGAACCCGGTTACTTCTAATAGGACAGGTTTTAACCAACAAAACCAAAAGAGGGTAATACCTGAAACTCATGCTGGCTTGAAACCTAAGGGTGTCTTGTGTGACTTGTGTGCCTTATTTGCCTATGTGAATACTTGTGGTGTGCTTCATCATAGCATCATGCCATCATACCATTGCATGCATCCTGTATAAAAGGCTAACCCATTTCAAAGACAAAAAGGTTTCATCTTTGCTCTGTTTTGTAGGACATCATGATGCCCGTGCGTAGAAATACTGTCCGGCTCAACTTTGTTCAACCACCAGTTTTACTCAAGGATCTGGTTGGAAGGATTCCAAACACTACCTCCTTCATCAACAGACATGGTTCTCTCCTTGGCTTAGTCACTGCAAAATGGGACCAACAACTGATAAGTGTTCTGACCCAGTTTTATGACCCTCTGTACCATTGTTTCACCTTTCAAGACTTCCAACTGGTTCCTACCCTGGAAGAATTTTCTTATTTGCTTGGGATTCCTGTCTTGGAACAAACTCCATTCACTGGTTTGGAAAAGACTCCTAGGCCTGAAGAGATTGCTGCAATTCTCCCCTTGACCAAGGAAGAGGTATTGTCCAACTGGGAAACTAGAAATGGGATCAAGGGCTTTTTGGTCAAATTTCTGGTTGGCAAGGCTAATGATTTCTGGAATGACTTGGACTTCAAGGCATATGAGGATATTCTAGCTCTTTTGATCTATGGGCTGGTACTGTTTCCCAACCCTGACACCTTTATCAGTATCCATGTCATAAGGATCTTCATGTCTCGGAATCCGGTACCCACTCTTTTGGGTGATATTCTACAACAACTCTATGCTCGTACTGCTCGAAAATGGAGGACTCCGTGGTGTTGTGCTCCTTTGCTAGTAAGGTGGTTTATTTCGCACCTTCCTAAGTTCGTGCTGAAGAATGAAGAAGGAAAAGGTTGGGCTCGGAGGTTAATGTCTCTCACTGATAATGACATCACTTGGGCTCTCAGAGGTTTGGATGAGGTAGCTGTTATTGATCGATGCGGGGAATACCCGAATGTTCCATTGATTGGTATCCAAGGAGGAATCTCTTACAATCCATGTTTAGCTCTCCGACAGTTTGGAAGAGCCAGAGGAGATGGGCCTCATGAAATGCTGGTTCCTCACTTCCATTTTGAGTTTCAGGCAGACAGTGACAAACTACGCCAGGGATTCATTAGAGCTTGGGACAGAATCCACAAAGCCAACCCACATGAGTTGGGACCCAAGACTTCCCTGCCATTGAAGCCCTATTGCAAATGGGTCCGCATCCGTGCTCAAAGGTTAGGTATGCCCTACGAAGCTGTTAGACCCCTCATTCTTGAGTCTCTTGATGAAGATGGGGTTCCTCCAACTGTCCTCCCTCCTCAGATACCTACTGATTTTGACACCATGAAGAGATCTTGGGCGCAGCTAAAGGAAGAACGGGATTTCTATCGGGAGAAATTCAATGAGCAGGAACGGAAGATCCAGAGGCTGACTAAGCAATTGGAGGAAGAACGGGTCCTGAACAACTACATCAGCACTGAAAAGAGGAGGCCATGGGAGCATTGATGAGCTTTGGATGTTTCCTTTTGTAGTTTTATTTCCTTTTTCAGTATTTTTCATTCCTGTAATGCCTAAGGGCAAGTTGTTGAACAATTGAAATTTTAATCTAATGAAGTGTGTTTCCCTTTTTGTCTACAAAGTTGAATCTTGTTTGTCTTTGAAAACATAAAGCATACGCATTCCATTGCACCATATGCATAGCAGGTACCCTATTTCACAGGTTGCTTAATCTCCTTCGCTGTTTATTTTGCACAGTCATCATGAATCCAGACTCATCTAGTGAGCAAGCAATCAAGGTCCTTCAGGCCCAAAGTGCACAGTTTCAAGAGATGGTCCTAAGCCTAGCCCAAGGTCAGCAAGAGTTGAAGACTCTACTCCTAAAGAAGAAGAAGAAGAGGACTGCGTTGTTCAATACCGGACGCAGATTTGGGAACACACTCCACAATGAAGCTGATCCAACCACTTCTTCTGCTGAGAAAAACAGTCCCCAAGGGGGAGGGGCTCCTAGTCCCGCAGTATCCGACAACGAGACGGACTATAACGACGAACAGTACCCACCTGCTGCTGACAGATACAAGCAATTGGAGGACCGCTTAAGCGCCATGGAAATTCAGAATGTGCCGGGACTGGATTTCGGAGATTTGGGGTTGTCTTCTGGGGTAGTAATTCCACACAAGTTTAAGGCGCCTGCCTTCGCTAAGTATGATGGGGTCTCCTGCCCAAAGCTGCATCTAAGGTCGTACGTAAGGAAGATCCAACCTTACACGGCGGATAAGAACCTCTGGATTCACTTCTTCCAAGATAGCCTCTCGGGGTCACAGCTTGAATGGTTCTACCAATTGGATGGAGCTAGCATCCGACACTGGGAAGATTTGGTAACCGCATTCTACAGACAATACCAATACAATTCTGATCTCGCTCCCACGCGTACCCAACTTCAGGGTATGTCTCTAGGAACGGGTGAAGGGTTCAAAGAGTACGCTCAAAAATGGAGAGATTTGGCTGGCAGAGTGCAGCCTCCATTGACTGATCGAGAGCTGGTTGATATGTTTCTAGGGACGTTATCTGGTCCGTTTTTCAATCATTTGGTTGGTAACTCCTCCGCCGGGTTTACAGATTTGATATTAACGGGAGAAAGAATTGAAGCTGGCATCAGGTCAGGCAAGATACAAAAGGCTGCCTCCACAAGTGCTGAGAAGAGGCCGTTTAAGAAAGAAGCAAGTGCCGTCTATGGTCCTAGAAGACCAGTCAAGCCCGAAAGCCGCCAAGCCGTCAATGCTTTGGTCATCTCAAAACCTGTTGCTGCTCCTCAACAATACAATCAACAAAGAAGCGGAAGGCCCAAGAGGAAGTATACCCGACTGAGTATGACCTTATCTCAAATTTTACCCCAACTGTTATCCACCAACCTGGTGACCCTCAAAGAAGCTCCTAAGGTCGTCAACACTGCGTCTCCTAAGTATAACCCAAATGCCCGGTGTGCTTATCATTCTGATAGTCCCGGGCACACTACTGATGATTGCTGGGCCTTGAGAAACAAAGTGCAAGATCTGATCGACGCAAAGGAAATTCAGTTTGAAGCGCCGGAGAGACCAAATGTTGTAACTGCTCCTATGCCCCAGCATAGAGTAAATGCCATTGAGGAAGAATTGTATGCTGTTTCGGTAAATGAAGTTGTCACCCCTCTGAAGACCGTTAAGAAGAACCTACTGCGGGCCGGTTTATTTCCGGGTTGCAGTGAAGGTTACCTGTTCTGTGCTGTTTCCCTGTCTGGTTGCCCTTTGCTGAGGTTAGGCGTCCAAAGCCTAATGGATAGCAAGGAGATTCTGTTTAAGAAGTCTGCTGTTCAATTGGTTTCGATAAAAGAAATTTCTGTGGTTACCATCTTCAAAAATCCAATCAAGGCTCCCCCGAAGAAGCCTGTTCAAATCATGACTGTTGCACCTGTGATTATTACTGTCCCGGGGCCTCTCCCCTACATGTCTGATAAAGCTGTCCCCTGGCATTATGGGGCAGATGTATATGTAAATGGAATCAAACAAGAATTCGACACTGGCGCCAGTATCTGCGATATCACTGGTCCGGCCAAGGTCACCCGCAGTGGCAGGCTCTTCTCGCCTGACATTGCACCGCCCGCTATTCGAAAACCCCTCCTTATAACACCCACAAGTTTACCTGTTCCTGTTGCTGATCAAGTTGTTTCCCCTGCCGCCGAGTCATCTAATGCTCGGGGCAAAGGGGTTGAAGAAGAGCCTGCCCGGATGGAGGCACCAATACCCATAAATGCCGAAGCCTCACAACAAGAAATGGAGGAGATCCTGAAAATAATAAAGAAAAGTGATTTCAATGTTGTCGAGCAGCTGGGGCATACGCCCTCCAAGATCTCCATGCTCTCTTTATTGCTATGCTCCGAGGCCCATGCTAAAGCCTTGATTTCATTTCTCAAAACGGCCCATGTGCCGCAGGAGACAACTGCAGTCCAGTTCACTGATTGTGTAGCAAATCTGACAGCAGACAATGGCTTGGGTTTTTCAGATGTTGACCTGACTGTGAAGGGGAAAGACCACAACGACGCCCTGCATGTCTCTATCGAATGCAGGGGCACTACTCTGGCGCATGTATTGGTGGATACTGGTTCTTCCTTGAATGTCCTACCGAAAAAGGCTTTAGACCGTTTGGATTATGAAGGCCTGGAACTGAAGCCCAGCAACATCATCGTCAGGGCCTTTGACGGTTCAAAAAGAATGGTTCATGGAGAGGTTAACATCCCTATTCGTGTGGGCTCTCAAGTGTTTGACTCTACTTTTTATGTGATGGATATACGTCCATCGTACTCTTGTCTACTGGGTCGACCTTGGATCCATAAAGCTGGGGCAGTGACCTCTACCTTACACCAGAAGCTGAAGTACCCTGTCAGGGGGAAGATCGTCACTGTGCAAGGAGAAGAGGAGTATATGGTGAGCCATTTGAATTCCTTCAGATACATTGAGATGGATGGGGAGTTTATTGAAACCCCCTTTCAGCATTTCGAGGAGGTGCATCCAATTTCAGCAGCAGCAGAAACAACGGTCGAAGAGAATGTTTCCTTGAAGATGGCTTCCCTAAGGGATGCCTGGGCTGTGGTTCAAAAAGGCAATTGTGCAAACTGGGATCAGCTTCCTGACTTCACTCAGAAGAATGACAAGTTTGGGCTGGGCTTTACTGCAGAGGCTCAGAGGGCTGTGCGCAAGGAGAAGACCAGAAAGGCTCCGGTGTTTATCTCCAGCTCAAGGGTGAATGCTATCGAGGAGGATGTAGAGGAAGCAGAGTTCGACAGTTGGATCTACCCGACTAACAGCGACGGACCAAGCAACTGGACGGCAAAGGATTTTACCCCTATCACATTTGTCACGCAGTAATTAATTTCTTTTGATTTCCAATTTGTAACAAACAATATGTTAAAACTTTGTTGGCTCGGTGTCCTACCCGGGGCATCGTAGCTCCATTTGTGAGGGCTTTTTGTATGACATTTTCATATATCATCAATCAAAACATTGGACGTTTGTTTCATTTCAAACCTTGTGCTCTTTTCCTTTCTGTGTTATATATATTGCAAAACAGCTATATTTACACACACTCACTTATACAAGTTTCAATCCACTCTGGATCTCACTGGTAACAGCTCTGCTACCGCCAGTTATGACTTCGAAAATCCGATCAACTTGGCCGAAGATGAAGGTGAAGATGATTGCGAAGTGCCTGGTGAACTCGCAAGACTGCTACTCCAGGAAGAGAGGGCTATTCAGCCACATGAAGAGCCGGTGGAGACAATTAACTTGGGTATTGAGACAGATAGGAAAGAGGTCAAGATTGGTGCCAATCTAGAGCTCAGCGTGAAGCAACGATTGATCCAGATGCTACAAGACTACATGGAGATTTTTGCTTGGTCCTATGAAGATATGCCTGGTTTGGATGTCGACATTGTAGTTCACCACCTGCCGACCAGGGAGGATTGCCCTCCGGTAAAGCAAAAAGTCCGACGGATGCGTCCAGAGATGTCTGAAAAGATCAAGGCCGAGGTTATGAAACAGTTCGATGTCAGGTTCCTTGCAGTGACTTCTTACCCTCAGTGGGTTGCCAACGTGGTGCCAGTGCCGAAGAAGGACGGTAAAGTCAGAATGTGTGTTGACTACAGGGATCTGAACAGGGCCAGCCCCAAGGATGACTTCCCCCTACCTCACATTGATGTCCTTGTTGACAATACAGCTCAACACAAGGTGTTCTCCTTCATGGTTGGTTTTTCAGGGTATAATCAGATCAAGATGGCTCCAGGGGATATGGAGAAGACTACCTTTGTGACTCAGTGGGGCACCTTCTGTTATAAGGTCATGCCATTCAGATTGAAAAATGCTGGGGCAACCTATCAACGTGCCATGGTTGCTTTATTTCATGATATGATCCATCATGAGATTGAGGTATACGTTGATGACATGATTGCAAGGTCTCAAACTGAGGAGGAGCACCTTGACCATCTGAGGAAGTTATTTGACCGACTCAAGTTGTACAAGCTGAGATTGAATCCCAACAAATGCACCTTTGGGGTAAGATTCGGAAAATTGCTAGGTTTCATTGTAAGTGATAAGGGTATTCAGGTGGACCCTGCCAAGGTAAAAGCCATACAAGAGATGCCGACTCCAAGGACAGAGAAAGAAGTCAGAGGCTTCCTGGGACGACTAAATTACATTGCCCGATTCATCTCACATCGGACTGCTACTTGTGAGCCAATCTTCAAATTGCTGAAGAAAGATCAAGTAGTACGCTGGAATGATGAATGTCAGGCCGCCTTTGAAAGGATAAAGGAATATCTCCAAGAGCCACCCATTCTTATGCCACCGGTGGAAGGAATACCTCTGATACTATACTTAACAGTACTTGACAATTCAATGGGGTGTGTGCTGGGGCAGCATGACGAGTCTGGCCGAAAAGAGCACGCTATTTATTACTTGAGCAAAAAGTTTACCGACTGTGAGTCTCGTTACTCACTGCTTGAGAAAACTTGCTGCGCTCTTGTATGGGCTGCTCGCCGGCTGAGACAGTATATGCTGACTCACACTACTTTATTGATTTCAAAAATGGATCCCATCAAGTACATATTTGAAAAGCCCGCTCTGTCTGGAAGAATAGCGAGATGGCAAATGATCTTGACAGAATACGATATCCAGTATACAACTCAGAAAGCAATTAAGGGAAGTGTACTGGCGGATCATTTGGCACACCAACCTGTGGACGATTATCAATCATTGAACTTTGATTTTCCGGACGAAGACATCATGGTGGTAACTGACTGTGAAGTACCTGGACCGGATGAAGGACCTGAGGAAGGATCCCGATGGTCTATGCATTTTGATGGAGCCTCCAATGCTTTGGGTAACGGCGTCGGCGCTGTAATCATAACTCCCAAGGGAACTCATACTCCCCTCACCGCCCGATTATGTTTCAGCTGCACCAACAACATGGCAGAATACGAGGCATGTATCATAGGTTTACAAGCTGCAATCGACTTAAGGATCAAATTTCTAAGTGTCTTCGGAGATTCCGCTCTCGTGATCAATCATATCAAAGGCGAGTGGGATACGAAACACCCGAATCTTATTCCTTACAAGGAGTATGTGTCGACCTTGCTTCCCCACTTTGAAGAGATAACTTTTGAGCACTTCCCTAGAGAGGAGAATCAGCTAGCGGACGCCCTAGCTACGATGTCTTCGATGTTCAAAGTTAAATGGGACAATGAGGCTCCCCGAATTATTATCTGGAAGTTGGATGAACCGGCGTACTGCTGTGAGCTGGAGGCTGAGAAGGTGATTGAAAAACCTTGGTATCATGAGGTGAAGAGATACTTGGAAGCTCAGGAATACCCTGAAGGTGCGTCTGTCAATGATAAGAAGTTCATAAGGAGGTTTGCTGCAAAATTCTTCCTCAGCAACGACATTCTCTACAAACGGAATCATGATTCAACTCTGCTACGTTGTGTGGATAAGGCAGAAGCAGAGAAAATCATGATAGAACTGCATGAAGGTACATTTGGAACACATTCCAGTGGACACACCATGGCTAAGAAAATCCTTCGGGCAGGGTATTTCTGGTCCACAATGGAAGCCGATTGTTACCAACACTCCCAAACTTGTCATAAATGCCAGATCTATGCTGACAAGGTGCATATCCCTCCGGTCCCTTTGAACGTCCTGACGGCACCATGGCCTTTCGCAATGTGGGGCATCGATATGATCGGCGAGATCCGACCGACGGCATCCAATGGGCATCGCTTCATCTTGGTGGCGATCGATTACTTCACGAAGTGGGTTGAGGAAACTTCCTACGCCACAGTAACCAAGAGCGTCGTGGCGCGTTTCATCCGGCATAATCTGATCTGTCGGTACGGCGTCCCAGAAAGAATCATTACGGACAATGGTACCAATCTCAATAACAAAATGATCACTGAACTCTGTGAACAATTCAAGATACAGCACCACAATTCTTCTCCCTACCGGCCGAAGATGAATGGGGCTGTAGAGGCAGCCAATAAGAATATCAAGAAAATTGTGCAGAAGATGACAGTGACCTATAAAGATTGGCACGAGATGTTATCGTTCGCTCTTCATGGATACCGCACCTCAGCAAGGACGTCAACCGGGGCAACTCCCTTCTCCTTGGTCTATGGCATGGAGGCAGTCTTGCCAATTGAAATCCAGATACCCTCTCTCCGGATAATGAAGGATGCAGACTTGGATGAAGATGATTGGATCCAGACTCGACTTGATCAATTAAATCTGATTGATGAAAAGAGGCTCACTGCTATCTGTCATGGTCAAACGTATCAAAAACGGATGATCAGGGCATTTAACAAGAGAGTCAGACTACAAGAATATCAAATTGGGGACCTGGTAATCAAACGTATCATCCTTCCTCAAAGTGATCCTCGGGGAAAATGGACCCCTACATAGGAAGGGCCATTTGTGGTTAAACGTGTGTTCTCAGGAGGAGCCATGATCCTAACCACCATGGATGGTGACGACCTTCCTCACCCCGCCAATGCAGACATAGTGAAAAAATACTACGCATGAATAAAAGACCCGCTAGGTTGACATACCTAGGCAAAAATAAGGGCTTCCCGGCGAACCAAAAGGGTTCGGGCAAAAATAAGGGATGAAATGAATAAAAATCTGTACACCCGGCAAGTCGAAAACCTGAAAAGGCGGCTTGGGCAAAAATGGGTATCCCGGTGGACCGAAAACCCGAAAGGGCGGTCCAGGCAAAAGTTAGGGATAAAGCGTAACACTATGTCTCATTGATCACTTTGCATCCGGAATTCGGCATCAACTATCTGGCTCCAGATTTCGGCATCGACCAATCAGCTTCATCTTCAACTAGGCAGCAAAGCGATGAGATGTTCGAAGACATAAAGGCGATAGCAGAGTTGGAACCCAGTGGGATTGTTCACATAGCTGTTTTGTTTCTTTTTTTAAATTGTAAACTCTCTGTTATTTGGCGGCGTCCTCTTACTAGGATGTCAGCCTCTTGTACAAAAACGCCTATTCACAGGCAAAGCTTAAATCAATACAAATTCACTTGTCCATACAAATTACCATTGTTTTCCTTTTTCTGTTTTGTCTTGCGAAGAACGTCCAATGTTCATTTTTGATATATGCATTTGACATTAAATTGCTGATTCGTAAATGTTTACACATAAAATAAGAGATTGATTACAGGTGACATCAGAGACAGGGGCAAGGTGAAGTTGCCTAATGCAGTCTGGTTGTTTTGACCGCCAAGGTACCAAGGTAGATTCAGCTGAAGAATGTGGCCAAATCATCTCAACTCCCCGTAGAGTAAAACAAGATTCAGCAATACTTTCCCCAAGTGGAATTGACTCCCCGACAACCTTGAAAAGGCACAACATTCCCCGGCAGGTCTTAAAGCTCATCCCCAGTAGATTCTGGAAGCTTATCCCCTGCAGAGTACGGACGTCTCTCCCGGGTTTTATTTAGAGTTATTTCCTCACAAGGACTTATAACTGGGTTATCCTCAGCTATCTGCCACGGAAGATCGCCCTTGGCAAAGTTCTTCCTATTCCCCAGCGGAGTTTATCTTTGGTATCCCCAGCGGAGTTTATCATCATTATCCCCAGCGGAATCCATCATTAAGAGTCCTCAACAGGCCTCGCATCAAAACTTCGGCCAAGTATCTCATCCACAGAGCAATTCTCCGGCCGATCGTCAAGGATTTATTTTCCAAAGGCGAAATTACATCCATAAACATTTCACATTTTCATACATCTTGCTTACATATATTATAAAGCGCATACAACACCATCTCATGATGAACATCATGACATCATGCATATCATACATCATGACATTGCATGCAACTTACGTTTTTTGCCTTTTCAGGAAAAAGACAATCCCAAAAACAACTACCTGCAACTATCGCAACGCCAGATTCGATTCCTGTATCCAGCCAGGGCATATCCTGCAACTATCGCAACGCCAGATTCAATTCCTGTATCCAGCCAGGGAATATCTAGCAACTATCGTAACGCCAGATTCGATTCCTGTATCCAGCCAGGGCATATCTGTTAACAACATTTCCAGACTCGACTCCTGTATCTAGCCAGGGCACGTCTGAAGAGTTCAAAGATTCGATTCCTGTATCCAGCCAGGGCATATCTAGCAACTATCGCAACGCCATATTCGATTCCTGTATCCAGCCAGGGCATATCTGTTAACAATATTTCCAGACTCGACTCCTGTATCTAGCCAGGGCATGTCTGAAGAGTTCGAAGATTCGATTCCTGTATCCAGCCAGGGCACATCTATTAACGACTATTTCCAGATTCGACTCCTGTATCCAGCCAGGGCACATCTGTGAGCAAACCGATTGTAGATTCGATACCTGTATCTAGCCAGGGCATATCTGCATAAGGAGATTGAAGATCAAACACCTGTAACAAGCCAGGAAAACACCCGTCTTTCTCAAATACACAAGTTCTCGCTAAGGAGTCTCTTATGCGATCGGCACTTCCAAATGGCATCTATAAGCCCATTCCCGACAAGGTTCTGTCACGTCTCCAGATGGCATCTATAAGCCCATCTCCCTATCCACCATCTCTCCAAATGGCATCTATAAGCCCATTCCCGACACCACATTGTTGACACTTCAACATGCGAGTGCAAATTTCCGGGCACTCTAGTGTCCAATCTCCTTTTACCCTCGAGTCGCGAAAGGCAAACTTGCCAATCTAACTCTTCAGGTTCAAGAAGATTGAATAGGGGCAACTGTTGTACCCCAAAATTTGCCCTCCCATTTCCTCAACATTTTCTCATCACAAGACCTTTGAAGATCAAGATCCAGTTAGGGTTTCCTCTGCCCAAGACTTCTCCTTGCACTGTGGACTCAAATTAGGGTTTGTGATTGCCCAAGGATGTTTTGACCTAAAATGTTTAAGATGACTTTCATACTTCATGTTGGACTCCCAAGTTTATCCTCACCAAGTTTCAAGTCTTCATTCCAAGTTTTGCCCAGTCAATTAGACAGTTGACCTAGAAATCAGCTGTATTGGGGAAAAGTCAACTGTGGCCAATTAACAGTAAAACCTCATGAAATTTGACCCACATCAACATTATGAACTCACATGGACCATTTGATCAAGTTTGAATCACAATTCCATAAGAAATTTGATCAGATCATCAAAAGGGCAAAATGGTCATTTTTAGGGTTTTGACTGCACAAAGGCAATTTTTGACTGTTTGACCTAACCAATGGCAAACCAAGCTCACATATGGACTCAAGGACTCAATGAAATGGTCTTGACACATTCATCAAGCTCAAAAGATCCCAAGTACACAAGATTGACAGTTGAATTTCCCAGTCAATTGATCAATTTTGACTGTACACTGAAAAGTCAAACTTTGACCTTTTGGTCAAAATCAAGAGTCAAGATTCATTTTTCATCAAAACATGCCAAATCATGAAACTTGTTCACCAAGAAATCACAAAATGCAAATTAGGGTTTGAAAATGGAATTTTTCATAACTTAGAATTTTTCTAAGTTATGAAAAACCCTAATTTTTTCCCAACTTTGCCCCACCTTTTCACCAAGATCCATTTGGATTCAAACAAAAGTCAAAACATGAAAGTTGTAGCTTGTTGCATAATCTACAACTTTGAATCACAAAGATTTCTCATTTGAAGCTTGTATCTCAAGTTACAATTTTTTGAATAAGGGCACTAAACCATTTTTAACTTAGTGAAATTTTAACCTATTTTGACAAGGTTTTCTACCCCACTTCAAGGCCACTTTTCATACCCTTCCACTTGGAATTTTAATTTGTATTTCAAAGATGGATTGTAGTACACATTCCAAGCTTTCCAAAATGTCCAAGAACTCATCAAACAACCTCATAACTTGAGAGATTCGAATTTCACAAGTTGGCAAAAATTCACTTTTGTTCTTCATCAAAACATGTTCATAACTTTGCAAATTTGAACTCAGCTTGCTTTATGCTTGATTACAGGTCCTTGAACCATTCCATACTCAATAATTTAATGCATATTCAATGTGTTAGAGTGTTGTTCTTTGAGTGCAAGCATTGTATGCAAGATTAATCCTAAACTAGATAAAGTGAACTTTCCATTTTTGAAAAGATTAACTTTATGTCCAATTGCAAATCAAGAAAGTACATGGAAAATCTGCTTGGCACAAGATTATGTGCATAACACACTGATCAAGAGAGGATTATGCAGCACATTAGGGGGTCCTCTACTGACCTAGAAAGCCAACTTGCTTTTGTTTGCTTCAAGTTCAAGAAAAGTCCATAACTTGTACCATCTCTCATCTCAGCTTAAGCACACAAGAAAGAAGTTATCAAACACCTTACACATAACATATCCAAGCTTTGGCACGAGTCCTAAACCTCTCAAGCACCCTCCATCTCAGAATCACCTTGAAACTGCTCAAACAGGGCAATCCCTGCAGATTGAGTGCTATCTCTCAATCCCTTCGAGCATTCTTGTCCAAACCTGTTCCTCTACCTTCCTTACAACATATGCAAGCTAACCATGGCCTAAAACCTGACCTGTAATCACCCTAACAGTTTCCACCATTTTCATTTTTTCCTTTTGCAGTTGAAGTTCCATAGCTTGATTCAGAAGCTCTCAAGACAAAGTAAGCATTGAAACAGCATCCCTGGACCTCAAGGAAGCTTTTCCAATCATTACATTGCACTGAAAGTTCCTCATTCTCCAGATAGAAGTTCAACTGCACAGGTAAAACTTTGAACTCGTATCTCTCTTATCATGCATCTTTAGTCTTAAGTTTGTGAAGAAACAAGGTTCTACTCATAGCCCTGAACATGTACATATCTTTACATTTCATTTCTTTTGCCTGAGTAGGGAGAATTTGTAGTTTAAAAATGGCAGAAAAATTAGGTTAGGATTTGGGGGAGGAGATATTCTCCCTCATCTTAGAGAGTTAGGTCAAGTTCCATACATGGTTAGAACCGTCTCTTCATGCTGAACATTTGTTGTGTTATGAGTTTTTGCTAAAAAGCCAGGAATCAAGAGTTAGAAGAAGCTGAACATGGCGCGCGTTTTTTCAAATATTTTGTGCTGGAGGTTGAAGACAGTGATCTTTGGGCTGGGCTTTTGTGTTATTTCTCTTCACACCACTTGATTGCTATTACACCCCCCAAGCCCATTTGTCTTATTTTTAATTCTTTTTGACTTTTTCTTTTTTTGTTTGACTTGTTTATTTTTTCTCAGCATGTTAAAATTTTGAAAATATTTTTTCCATCCTTTTTTGAATTTATGGCATATTTATTTGATTTATTTCTTTGTTTATACATAAAATATATATATACTATTATTAGAATAAATAGAAAAATAGTGTAAATACATTTTTATTATTTTTTTTTATTTACCCTCTGAAAATATCCCACATAAAAAATACCTTTTTTATTTATTTATTAAATATTAAATATTTTGCACATAATGCATATTTAAGAAATTGATATATATATATAGATATATGTTTATTAATATATTTAAGCTAAAATATAAAAATACTTGAATTTCTCATTTTTATTAATATTTGATACAAAAACACTTTTTTTTTTCATAATATACTTCATTTTATTTTATTTTTATAAATAATAAATAAATATTTGTATTAAATTAGATAATAATACATTTTCTTTAAAATTAGGGTTTTTTCCCTAGATTCAAAATACTCCAAAAAAATAATATATTTTTATTTTCTTTTCTCTTTTACATAAATAATATTTTTTCATATATATACAAAACATTTCTTTTGCATTTTTCATTCTTATTTAATTTTTTACATTGATTAATTTGCAAATATTCAAAATGATGTAATAATGTAGATTTAAATTCTTGTCAATATCCCCATTTGAACATTTGTACCCCCCTTCCCATATTCGGTTTTGTAATAGCTTAGTAAATTTAATTTCGCATTTTATTGCTTTCTAATGATAACATGTTAGAATTAGGGTTTGTATGCGAAAAAACGATAAAAAATAGTTATGACCTAATCTCAAGACAAATAAGCATGAAAATGGAAACACAAATCACACTTGCACCCCTAGGGTATTCCACTTGTTGCCTTCAAATAAACGGGCCATATTGTATGTTGAACTTCTTTGGGCAAAGCAAACAATTTGAATGATCATAGTCCCTCGACAAAACTTTTCAAAACAAACAAAAACAAATGATCAAGTCCCTTAAAGAAATCGCCCAAAGACATTTAACGCCGTTGCAATTATGGTCTAAATGATGACCCGCGCCTGTCCCTTTCACATCCTAACATAAGATTGCCCACCAAATACAATGGTGGAACAAACTTGTTAAAAGGGTTAAAATATAGCAATAATCTTTTGAGAAATTTAGGAGTAGATAATCTCTTAGTTACTTGAATTAAACTTGCAAAACAAAACACTTGCCTAATTTCAAAACCACACAACACTACATTTTCAAAACTACTTTCAAAAACAAATGAAAACCTTTTCAAAAGACATACATCTTTGTATACATCCCCACATGGATCATTACAAAGATTGCCACCACATTGGCCTCTTTTCAAAATATTTTCAAACCCACACACTCAAGCACCATTTAAAACAATTGAAAACAAAAGGCAAGTGATCTAAGCAAGAAACTAAGAGCCCATGGATAACCATGGATAGAAAGGGTGCTAATACCTTCCCTTTCTATAATCTACTCCCCGAACCCAAGAAAACATCTCAAAAGGTTTTTTGCTGTGCTTTTTAACCTTTCCTTAGGATAAAATAAAAAGTCGGTGGCGACTCTTGCTCAACCGAAACATTTGCGAAAACAAACGCAAAACCTCAAGTCAGTTCTCCCACCGTATCACAGTGGGGATATAGAATTTCCCAATATGTACAGGAACATTTTCTACCATACCTAAAGGAAATTTGACTGATTGGTTTGCTAATTGTACGAACATTTTGGTTGGTCTTAGTTCTCCCATGTTTAGTTTCTTGAAAATTGATAAGGGCATTAGACTAATATTGGCTCTTAAATCGCATAGTGCTTTGTCTATGACAAATTTTCTGATTACGTAAGGTATGGAAAAACTACATGGGTCTTTAAGTTTATGAGGCATGTTGTTTTGGATTATAGCACTGAACTTAGTAGTGAGCAATACATTTTCATTATCCTCAAGCTTTTTCTTATTGGATAGGATTTCTTTAAGAAATTTGGCATATGAGGGCATTTGTGTGATATCTTCTGTAAAAGGTATGGTAATGTTAAGTTGCTTCAGGAGTTCAACGAATTTCCTGAATTGCCCTATGTTTTTAGACTTAGCAAGTCTTTGAGGATATATAATGGATGGCCTATAAGGCGGAGGAGGCACATAAGGTTCTTCTTTTTCTACGGCCTCTTCATCGCCTTCTTTTTCTACTTCCTTTGGTTCATCTTCTTTCTCAATTCCTTTTCCATGTTTTTGGTACATGGCTGGGTTCTCGATTCTAGGTTCAGTTGGTCGGCTAGTTCTATCCCACTCCGAAGTGTTATGGAATTAGCATGTCCCTTTGTATTTTGTTGGGGTTGTCTAGGAAAATTTCCAGCTAGAGCAGCTGTAGCTTCTTGCTGTTGAGCCACTTGGGAAATTTGTGTTTCTAAAATTTTGTTGTGTGTGGCAAAAGCGTCAATCTAATTCGTCAGTTGCTTAATTTGCTCCCTGGTGTGAATATATTGATTCATAAAATCCTTGTTAGTTTGAACTTGGGTGGCTACGAAGTTTCTATCGTTATTTCAATGTTGGACTTCCTAGGGATATTCGAAATAGTTGAGACATTCTGGGTGCCTTTCTAAAATCCTGGAGGTGTAGTAGGAGCTTGCACTGGTGCGTACAAAGCGTTATTGCTTTTGTATGAAAAGTTTGGATGGTTCTTCCAAGCAGGGTTATAGTTATTACCATAGGGGTTTCCTTGAGCATAGTTTACTTGATCAACTGGTACTCATGTTAAAAGTGGACATTCAGGTGCATTATGCGCGTGAAGTCCAAATAGATCACAAGTTGGAGTTATTGCAGCCACGGTGGCTGCGGGAGTTGTGGTCAAGCTTTCTATGATTTGGGTAAGGGCTTTTACCTTAGAATTAACTTGATCTAAGCTACTAACTTCATGCATACCGCCTTTCCTTTGATATTTCTCCATCATGTTTCTATCGCTTTCCCACTAATAATGATTTTGAGCCATACTTTCGATAAGTTAATATGCATCATGGTATGGTTTATCCATCAGTGCACCACTGGCAGCTGCGTCAATCGTTAGTCTTGTGTTGTACAAGAGACCATTATAAAAGGTGTGGATGATCAACCGTTGCTCCAGACCGTGATGCAGACAAATTCACAACATGTCTTTGTATCTTTCCCATGCTTCGAAAAGATATTCGCTTTCCTTTTGTTTAAAACCATTAATATTGGCTCTTAGCATAGCTGTCTTACTCGGCGAAAAATATTGTGCTAGGAAAACTTTCTTCATTTTGTTCTATGTCGTAATGGAGTTGGATGGTAGAGACTAGAGCCATGCTCTAGTTCTATCTCTTAATGAGAAAGGAAAAAGATGAAGTCTTATTGCTTCAGGGCTGACACGATTTGCTTTCACTGTGTCTGCGTACTGCACAAACACTAATTGATGAAGATTTGGATCGTCAGTGGGACATCCTGAAAATTGGTTATGTTGGACAACTTGCAAAAGCGAGCACTTTAACTCGAAATCATTCCGTGCGATAGCATGAGAAACAATATTGTTGTGGGGTTCCTCTTGCGATGGAGTAGCATAATCCTTCAGAGGGCGATTTATGGGTCCTTCTGCCATTCTCAGGTTAGGAAGAGAAAAGTTAGGTAGATTGAATTCGGTAAGGTTGTACTTGATTTTGTATTTTCTAATTCAGCGTCTTATACTAACAAAACGCTCGACCTCGTCGATTAATTGTTCTAATTCTTTACTTTTAAAGCGAGTGTTTTGAATACAATCGACTATTAAAATTAAAATAAAACTGGTTGCCTTAGTCTATACTGCGTAACAAGGGATTTACAGTATTTGACTAATTCAGTCCCTGACAACAGCGCCAAAAACTTGATCGCGACTTTATGATTCTATCAGGTGTAGTGACTGCAAGTGCAAAGTATTATCGCGTATTTTTAAAAGATATCGAACCCACAAGGACTTATGGTCAAACTACTGGTATCTTAGGTTTTTTGTGTAAAGCTAAGGCTAAATAATAAACTTGGTTGTTTGGGTTTAATCGGGAATTAACTAAAATCTAGTAATTAATAACGGGACATCGGTATGTATTTCGTCAACTTAAGGGATTCAGTAAGTCATTGGCATTTGTTTTTAGTATTTAAACACCGTTTCGGTGAAAACTATTTGTTTAAAGACCCTTGTCTCAAACTTCCGTTCTATTGAATCAAATCATATTAGTTTAGCTCGAAATGAATGCTTCCGCTATTTCATTTATAACTCAAAAGTATTTTTTGAAAACAAATAAAGTCCAATTAACTTTAAAGCGCTTCCGCTGTTTTTAAAATTAATGTTTTAATAAACACTATCTGGTTAAAACCTCAAACTTCCGCTCTGTTGATTTTAACCTTAGACTGTCTCTTACTTCCATACAAAAACAATTAAATATTCAAATTGGAAATTAAAACAAGAAAAGTGTTTTTGTAAAAATAATAATTCCAGTTAATTACCAAATCGTTTCGGTTAAGTTTTACATACCGATATGAGGGTATCTAGCCAGACATAATTTTATCGCAGAACAACATAAAATTAAAACGTAAATTCAAAAACGCATGCATGGGTAGAAATAAATAAATTATACTTATTAAAATAGGAACCTGAAAATGAATAATAAAGTGATTAATTCTGAGTAATGAGTATCCTCGATAAGCCGGCAGGATTGACTTGTAGCAAAAATATCTCAAATTAAATTAAAGTAATCCTAAGCAAATTCTGGAAGTCTTGAAACAAAACTAGTGTTGCAGTATTTCTCCGATGTGGAAAAATACCGCTTTGATGGTGGGGTTTTTTATTGCCTAAGTAGTTTTATGAAATCTGGAAAATTAATGCTAGAAATCTACATTGGAAAATATTAAAACAGAATACAAAAAATAATGTTGAGTAGAAAAAATGAAAATAAAACTACGTAACAATTGTTCAGGGTGCGAGAGAGAGAGAGTGTAAGTGTGAATTTTTGGTAAATCCTTCAATATATAGAGAGTCCATTAGTTGAGGAAATATAGGAATTCAGCATGGAGAAGAATTCATGAACATGCGCGCTGAGCCCGTCAAGTGGAGAGAAAACTGTAACGGCTATATGGATCGTGGTGAGTGGCATGCGTGCATGACGTGGGGCACATAACTCTTATATGTCCCGGTCGTAACATGAAACGTGCCGAGGGTCATAAAACTCAACCTCTCCTGGCCGTAACATCCTTGTGGCGGGAGGCACGCCTTCTGGTGCAGGAAGTGCTGAAATGCTTCAAAAAGGCCATTTGAACTTCATTTTTCCATTGTTTTTCTTCCTTTTCTCATTTATGTGTTGCAAAAGCTAAGTGCTTGAAATATGTTGCAAATACTACAAACAGAGATAAAATTTGATATAATAAATGCATAATCGGAAGTTTTATCTACGTAAATTAGTTGGAAAATGCTATAACTTTTTGTGCTATCAAACTCCCCTATGCTTGAAATTTTGCTTATCCTCAAGAAATAAAATTAGTGTAGAAATAATTGATCACAAGTTAAATGAAAATTCACGATGCGATTAGAATTGTAAGAGGTTGCTAGTGTTCTTGCGGAAACATAAGCGTAAATAGGTATAGTGATAACACTAAACGCCCCCATCGTGCATACCAATTCCAGTCATGCCACAATAGCTTAACCTAGTTCTTTTTGCTAAATTTCACTTGTTTTCATTCTAGCACAATCGCATTAAGCCCTTTATCTTTACACGCACATAGTAGAGTTTCCGATTAGTGACTATGATCCTTTGAAGCAATGAGGTTCTGGAACATAAATGCAGTAACCTCATTTAATTCTCCCAATTGCAAGTTACGAAGGATTGTATCATAGCCCACCCTACCAAGTTCAGTACTAGATACCTCTGAAACAACTGACAAGAAGTTTCTTATTGTTATATTGTGCAGGCTCTGGATCCGTTGGATTAAGTGACCGGGTAAGGGTCACCAAACTTAATTGGTGCAATCCTTATAGTAAGCATGTATCTTTTGAGTAATTTGGATCTTCATCGACTCTCTACGTAATTTGTGTCCAAGACGGTGCTGACTGCTAAATAAACTACTCTGGGTTACTTTAAAACTAAAGCATAAGGTTTTAGTATAAAGGGTACTGAAATCGATCTAGCGCAATTTAGGGATTTAGAGTGTTACGACGGTACCGATCATGCTTCTGTTTTGCTCAAAGTTTCTCATTTGTCTTAAAAGGTGAGAAACCTGTATAATCTTCGAACGCGTCACATTATGCAAGTAATGAATATTTTTTTTTGTTATGGCTCAAGAAAGTGCGGAAATTAGATAATAGCTCAAAAATTTGCATAAATGAAGTTGAAAGTACAAAGATTGTTTTGATTACAAGAAATAGGAATGAAATATCTACCTAGGAAACAATGAAGAGTTCTTAACTAACTAGCTCCCCTAAGCCTGAAACAAGCAATGTCCCAATGCTTAAAATAGGAAGGGAATGAGAAGAGAAGTAAAATAGATCTATTCTTTCTCATTATCGCGTCCTCTTCCTCGCCCTCGTGCTCGTCCACATGTACCCGGAGGATGGGGCATAGCCACATGGTATATATAATCTTGAAAACCATCCATGTGTATAGTTAAGGCCTCCATTTCCTCGGTTAATCTTGCATCCCGATGCTCGTTTCTTTCTTCATATTCTTGCTGCTGAGTTTGCATGGCCAGCATAAGTTACATCATTGCATTTTGGTTGTTCTGCATAGCCTTCATTCTCTTATCCCGTTCCATTATGGCAGCCATAATGTCATCATTCGAGGACGGTACTCTTTCTCGTCTTCTCCTGGGCATAGTGGATGTGCTTGCAACATTTTCAGGAGGAGCTTGTTGTTTAGTGTCTGCTTGTTCCATTTCCTGCTCCATTTCACCCGCTTGGACATTCCCCTGGTCGCCTCGTGCATTATCTCCAGGTGTAGGAGCATCAAGGTCATAAAGCCATGTATCCAAGTTTGTAATATTAGTAAGTGCAAAGTTTGGCAAAATGATGCTAGGAACTACCTTGTTACTCACCATGAGGTTGTACCTACCATCTCCTCTGACCTTAATCAAGTGGCCAGCCCAACAGTTGTCAATGTCAATGAATATGGGCGGCAGTAGTTATAGATTTGCAAGCTTGTCTTGAAGGTGAAAGCCAAGTGCTATAGACATGACTATCCCTCTAATGTAGAAAGACGTAGATCCTCTGGAACACAAGGACTGGACATGTGATAGGAGGAAGGTGCTTGCATTAATCTTTTGGCCAGGGGTGAAGGTACAATGGAAGAGGAATAACTCTTTAGAATTGACTTTGTTGTTGTTAATTCTCCCAAGAATGGTGTTGGAAATGACACGGTGGAAGTATCTGATTGCAAGATTGTGAATGAATGAAGCATAAAGTCCTTCCTATCTGTTCGGTTCCTCATTAGTAAGAGCTTTCCAAAGTTTGAAAGTCGTAGATGCCCAATCTAGGTCTGGAGAGATTCAGGGGTGTACCATCCCTTTGGTAGGAAAGTGGAGGAACTCGCTCAGAGCCACCTGATTAATTTTGAATACTCATCATTTAACATTTTGAAGGTTGCAGTGTCGGATAGATCTTGTCTTTCATCACAAGGTTGGTTGTATGAGAACGAACTTAAGAATTCTAAAGTTAGAGAATCATACGTTAGAAGGTTCTGCGTGAAGACGAATGCTAGATCAGAGTTTCCGAGTAACCACCTCACAGTGTCCAGCAATCATAATTTTCGCAGGCACTTAGTATCAACATACCGTGTATGTAGGTACTACGAAGCATTGATAGAACTTGAGATACTGAGCCCTTTGGTGCTCTCCGCATTCTCCCTTGCAAAATGTAATTCCGGAAAGATCTGGCTTTGGTATGGAATTTCTTTGTGCCATTGTTGAAGCAAGGAAGGAAGATGGGTAAAAGTTTGTGTGGGAAATTGGGGATTTTGAAATGGAAATCAGTTTAGGGATGATTTATGTAGAGGAATATAATAGAGGTGATAAATGGGGATGTATGAATTTTTATGACAATGATAATGGGAGGAGTGAACAGGCATAGGGTTAATGGAATTAAGGTGGAGGTTTTGAAGAAAATGTGAAGAAGAAGGGTTATGCGAGGGTTTTCTGTGATAAAATAGAAAGTTTTTGTTTCTGAATGTGTGCCGAGCGTCATGTTTATGTGCCGAACGGGACTGGGTCATGTGCAGCGTGACGGGCATCACACCTGTATGGCGAATGACATGGGTCTAGAAACAGATTAAAAATTGAATATTTTGCAATTCTGTTATGCAGTATACCTTTTCAATACTTGTACATAAATATATATGAATAAAAAATGGAAATATTAAACCATATATATATATATATATATATATATATATATATATATATATATATATATATATATATATATATATATATATATATATATATATATATATATATATATATATATATATATATATATAAACGAAGTAAATGAAACTCATAATAAAACTGAACTGAAAATGAATAGAAATTGTACTGAATTATAAAATTCCAAAAACTGTAAGAAAAAAGTGGCAAATAAATAGAAATCTAATCTAATAAGACTTCTCTCCACACTTAAACAAAACATTGACCTCAATGTTTAAATGTGAAAAGGAAAAATGCAGTACGTCTGGAAAATCAACCACGTCGGTCAAGAGAGGTGGAGAAAAGATGTTGATAAATATATTCTAGCTGTTCGACTATCGTATCCATGAAAAAATGGAAGTCGGTCATTAGAATAACAAGCTCGTACTTAAACAAATCAATCTCTGATTGGATGGAAGTCAAAGTAGGAGCTTGATGGAATACGGGAGGTGGAGAAATAACTGAAGTGTCGCAGAAGTTTGAGCCAACCTGTTCGGGAGACGGGAAGTGATGGTAAATGGGAGGGGTTTCAGGGTCAGTATCCTCATCAGACAGGAACAAATCGAGGTGGTCATAAATTAAGGGTGTCTTAAGAGTGGGTGGTGGTGACATGTGTGGTGCGCTCCAATCATGTAACCAGTTATTTCTGTCATGTATTCTAGTCCTAGAGTCAGGTAGGGTAAAAGGGGCATTAACTGATTGTTAATGAGCCATTCAAAGTTACCTGGGCCTAGGTTTCCAATGATTGCCCTATTGAAACATAAATTGATATTCATAGGTTGAAATCTACCCTGAGGGACAAGGTTCAACAGTTGTTGTCTTAACCCGATAGCATTAGCTATCATGTTTACTAAGCCACCTATCAGGATGGGTTCATGTACAACTCTCGCAAGACAGTGAAAGTTTGCTAGCATAAATGTAGCTCCATTTATGGGACAGTTTTGCGAAGCGTAGAACATGATAAAAAGCTCATCTCTAGAAACAGTGGTAATGTTTTCTGCTTTACTAAAAAGGGTGTAGGCTAGGATCTTGTGAAAATATCTTAAAGTTGGGTTGTGGATGTTTTCCGAGTGCATGTCCTCAGGCTCAGGGTTACTTATGCCTATAATGTCCCCCCAGAAATAATCTAGTTCACCTACATTAAAAAGCTCTTCTTGGATTACGGTAAATGCATCTAGGCAGTGTGGGAATCCTAGTAGCTCTGCCATCTCTCTATGGGTGAAGGTGTACTCTATACCAAATAGTCTAAATCTAATCAGGCCTCTATTGAATCCCAGACCATGGTCAGGTTTGTAGACAAGGGAGCTTAAAAACTCTAAGGTTAATCTACGGTAAGAGCTAAACTTTCTTCTCAAAGCAGATGTATCCCAACTGTGATTGGTGGATCTGGAACTGACTGTTTAACGCTGGTTCGCGAAATGTCGCGGAAGCAAGAGTCGCCACCGTCTTTTATTTTCTCCAACAAGGAAAGGACAAAAGCACAGAAAAATTCCTTAAAGAGATTGCTCTCGGTTCGGGAGGTAGGTTATAGAAAGGGAAGGTGTTAGCACCCTTTATATCCATGGTTATCCATGGGCTCTTAGATACTTGCTCACTTGTGTTTTCAAAAATGGTTTGTTTGCTTTTCAACTGTGGGTTTTAAAAAGTTTCTTTGAAAATTTCAGTTCGACTCTTGTATCGGTCCTCAAGAGTGTTTGAAAAATGCTTTCGAAAGCTTTTTGAAAATGTGTTGGTGTGAAAAGTATTTTTGATTTGTTTTGTTTTGAATTAGAGCAAGTATCCACGAGTCGTCTACCTACCTTAAGGAATTCGTCTGTGTAAATGTCCTTTAAAGTAGTGCCATCCCACCATTGAGAGGTAGGTAGCACCACCGTTGGAGGTGTTCGAGTCAATTCGAGGTTCGGGACATGGTGATCACCAGAGCAATGGGAAGACACCTTAGAAGCTACCCTCATGCCAGGTTCCCGGATCATGAGGACTTACTAAGACATCCTCTACTCGACGATCACCTTTCGAGGCAAGGCAACAGTGAGGCGTACCCTAGGGGTGGTGTGTGATTTTGTGTGTCAGATTCGTTTATTTTTGTCTTGTTCATGTCAAAGGTGATCTACGCGTTTGTTTTTATTTTTGTCCATTCATTCTTGCATGCCTTGATTAACAGTTAAAAGTGCGAGAGAAGTAAAGTTCTAAGCTATTACAAAAGGCGCGGGTCCACATCGCCAAAATTTCCAGAACCCGATTTGACAGAAAAATAAAGAATTAAAGAGCGAAAGATTAAAGTGTCCGAGCTTACAAGGCCTTGGGAGAGGTACATAAAAATTAAAAGAAAAAAGAAATAAACACGCGAATTAAATAAGAATTAAGAACGAGGGCGTTGGACCCTTTTTGCAAAATTAAATTAAATGATTAAATTAATTAAAATTAAAAAGAAAAAGAAATTATTTTTGGTTTTTTGTATTTATGAGAATTTAATGAGATTAATTGGAATTAAAATGCTAACCCTAATTCTAATTGTTTTTTAGTTTATTAAGAAAGAATTAAATTTTAACCTAAACTTAATCTAATTATTTACATGCAATTTTAATTTATAAAAGTAAATAATATTTAATTATTATGAAAGAAAAGAAAAAAAGGATAAAAATTATTATAAACCCTAATTCTACCAATTTTAGATTTTTATTAAAAAAAGTTAAGGTTGAAACCTAAATTAAAACTAAGTTAATTAATTAACTTTATTTACAAAAATACTAGTTAAATAAAATATTTATTATTTTTTATCTTTTCTGATTTTTTTGGTGTTTTTTATATATTATGAAAATAATAATTTAAAAGAAATTAATTAAAATAAAGACAATAATTGAAAATAATACCAAAATAATGAAAAGAAATAATGCAAACCTAGGGGGTTCTGCCCCTAATTTGGAGGTGAAGTCCAATATTTCAGACCCATTCATATCAGGCCCTTTTGACCTTTTCAGGATGCGTGTGGGGTGTTGACTCAGGTCCACCATAGTCTTCAGATCCTGGCCCTCTGATCGCTTCCATTGGCCAAGTGGACGGCTTGATTTTGATGATGCACGGTGGTCCATAACGTTGAAACTGCATACAAATATTAAATGAAAAATAATATGAAAGGGGGGTGGGGACCTGGGGCTCGAACCCAGGTCCTAGAGATTACCACTAACAAGCCTTGCCACTGAAGCACTCAACGCGTTTTGTATCTAAAATAACACACAAATAATATAAATGAAAATAAGGGTTAGTGGAAGCCTGGCGCGAAAATTCAAAACCAACCACTTGCTGCCTGCCACCAAATCATCGTCTTCGTGGGTTGTTTATTTTCCTGAAACATGAAAAGAATGGGCAACGGTTTTGGACCGTTCCCAAAAGTAACAATACAAAAAATAGCGAATAGGCCATATGGCCTCATAAATTAGGCGCGAGGGTTGGTTTCTCTTCGTCCAAGCATGCTTGATTCAATGGTCCAGGTCTCGAGTGCTAATTTTTCCTTAAATGAAAAACCCCAATTCACAGTTTGGAAAACCCTAATGTCCAACAATGGTGAAATCGCATAGAGGTGATAAAAACACAATTAAGTTATACAGTTAGCATCAGAATGACATAATAAGCACAAATCCAATATTAGAATTCACAAATAATGCATGAATGATGTTTCAAGAAAAACTGAAAAAAGCTTGAACCGGCCATGGTCGTGCTACCTATTCCTTGTGTTAGGGGCGATGATTTTGATCTGTATGTGTTCCTTGAACTCTCAGCAAGCCAATGGAATAAGTATTGAGGCTTGAAACGACCTGCAAGTGTGTTTTCAGTTTTGAGTTTTTAAGCAAAAAGTTCAAGTTTGTTTCTTGGTATATGGCGCAGCTTCCAGTCTGTATGCATTAGGGTTGCACTTGGTACTTATGTGTGAAGGTTCTAGGGTTGAGAAACTGATCACAAATCCATGAATTGATGAAAAATATATTTGATTTTCAAGCCATTATTTTGCAATCTTTTTCACATGTTTTTGATACAAATCATGTCCAATTCCATTGATTCTTTCTATATTTGGTTAGGCACGAAATCTTGGAGATATTATATGCATAAAAAGATTGAAAAACCTAGGTTTAGTATTTTTCATGTATTTTATTTAATTAAATGAATTATTAATAATAAAAAATCCAAATAAATAAATAAAAATGATAAAAAACTTCCCTTTGGGCCAAATGGTCGTGCACATGCCTTGGATGATGAATTGTGGAAGAAAAAGAGGTCCATTAGCAATTTTAGGTCATTTGAATCAATATTGACTTTTCAAAATATCCAAAAATTTCCCAACTTCCACAAGGCATAACTTGCTCAATTTTTAAGCTTTGCTCATGTTCGTGAACATTTTGGAAAGGTCTTTGAGTCCGCTAACCAATGCCTTTGGTCCCATGTCATTTTGATTAACCAGTCTCAAGTTATGTCCTTTGACTTAAAGTCCTTTTTTGTTGACTTTTGAAAATGACCTATAATGTTGAAATTGATAACTTTTTGTGAGAGCATTTCTTGGACTTGAAGTGTGAAGAGGAGTTGTAGGAAATGTCTTTATCTTCAAAATGAGCTTTGGATGGAATTTTTATGATAATCCATGTGAAAGTTATGCCCTGGTCAATTTACAGTTGACTTTTTCAACTGTCCAAATAAGGAAACTTTTGCATCTTGATGATTTTTGAACCAAGCTTTGAGAATCATGATCAAGCATTGATCAAATGATGTTTGTGGCTTCAAAATGAGATTTTGACCAAAAATTTGAACTCTTGACTGTCAAATGACCATTTTGCCCCTATAGTTGACTGTAGTGCAATTAGGGTTTTTGACTGTGCAATTTTGTGCTGAAAGTCTTGAAACTTGATATGAGGATGCTTGACCATGTTTATAGGCATGTGGGACTTGATTGGACCCTTGGAAACTTCATTTACTTTGTCAGAACCAAGACCCTAATTTTGACTGTTAGGAGGCCCTTGAACTGTGCAACCCTTGGGGAGATTTTGAAGCTTTGACTTTGCAATTCTTGAAGAATATGGGAGGGCAAATTTTGGGGTACAACAGTTGCCCCTGTTCAATCTTCTTAGACCTGAGGATGCAGATTGGCTGACATGCCTTTCGTAATCCGAGGGTGGAAGATGATTGAACACTAGAGTGCCCAGAAATTTGCGCTCACATAGTAGCAGTGTGATGGTGGAATGGGCTTATAGACGCCATTTGGAGATTGATGAGTAGGATGACGGGCTTATAGATGCCATATGGATGTTGATCGCATAAGAGATTCCTTAGCAAGAACTTGCGTACCTGCAAAAGGAAAATGAGTACCTGACATGTTGCAGGAGCTGGTCTTCAGATAGATGTGCAGATGTGTCCTGACTGGTTACAGGAGTTGAATCTGGAGCTTCAAACGATGATGAATGAACCAGGGACGGTTACTACCTCAACAGGAACGGTGAGAGAACCTTGGATGACTTTTAACCTCAACAGCAATCGTTGAGAAAATCTTGGGATTACCACCTCCGCAGGATCGGGGAGAGAACCATAAGCAACTACAACCTCAACAGCAAACATTGAGAGAATCTTGGTGGGTATTACCATCTCCGCAGTATCGGGGAGAGAACCATAGGCGATTACAATCTCAATAGTAATCATTGAGAAAACCTTGGGTGGAATTATCATCTCCGCAGCATCGGGGAGAGAACCATAGGCGATTACAATCTCAATAGCAATCATTGAGAAAACCTGGGATGGAATTATCATCTCCGCAGCATTGGGGAGAGAACCATAGGCGATTAAAATCTCAATAGCAATCATTGAGAAAACCTGGGATGGAATTATCATCTCCGCAGCATTGGGGAGAGAACCATAGGCGATTACAATCTCAATAGCAATCATCGAAAAAACCTTGGATGGAATTATCGTCTCCGCAGGATTGGGGAGAGAACCATAGGCAATTACAATCTCAATAGCAATCATTGAGAAAACCTTGGATGGAATTATCATCTCCGCAGTATCGGGGAGAGAACCATAAGCGATTACAACCTCAATAGCAATTATTGGGAAAACCTTGGATGGAATTATCATCTCCGCAGTATCGGGGAGAGAACCATAGGCGATTACAACCTCAATTGCAATTATTGGGAAAACCTTGGATAACTTCTACTGAGTCTTCATCAGAAAAATCTATTTGGGGTCGATTTAACTGGACTAGAGAAGGCCTTTTGACTGGATAAGAAATCTTTGGAGTCGATTAACTGAACCGGTCTAGGTCTTGGAATATCTTCAACTGGGTCTTTATCAGAAAAATCTGTTTGAGGTCGATTTAACTGGACTAGAGAAGGCCTTTGACTGGATAAGAAATCTTTGGAGTCGATTAACTGAACCGGTCTAGGTCTTGGAATGTGATTGAGAATTTAACTGAATCTTTCCTGAAAGGTAAAGGTTAGTCATATGCAATGCATGATATGGATCAGGCAATGATGTTCTCAACATAAATGAGATTTGTAAAATATGATGCGTATATGCATGCTAGTGCGATGTTTATGAATGTATTTTTCGTTTAGGAAAGTAAATCCTTGACAGGTGCCGGGAAGTCACTCATGGGCTGATGTTGGAGAATAGATTTTGCTTCCACTGGGGATGATAATTGCAAGAATACCGGTAGGAGAAGATGACTCCGTTGGGGAATAAACTTGGCGAATGGAATAACTCTGCAGGGAGGAAAGTACTCTAACGATCTTGCTGGGAAGCAATACTCTATGGGGAGAGAGATACTTTGCTGAGTTGTTGATAATAACTTGCTGGGGGTACTATTGTTGTGTTGGAAGTGTTAATAGACTTCGCTGGGGATAAGAAGACTTCGTCGAGGACGCTCTTTCCGTGGCTTTTGGCTGAGGATAACCCAGTTATATCCTGGTAGGGAAATAACTCTTTGAATAAAGCGAGACGACGCGTTCGTGTTCTGCGAGGATAAGCTTCCAGAATCTACTGGGGATAAGCTTACTGCTTGGGGAGATGGATTCCAACTTTCCTGAGGAAACTGGATTGGACTCTCCTGGGGAAGTTTTGAGCTGTATCGGAAGTAACTCCACTGAATGCTTGATATACCGCCGGGGAACAATCTTTAGACCAAGACTACCGGGGATGCTTGTTTAAGAATGATGTGCTGGGGAATGTTGAGATCTGCTGGAGGACACCCAACTTCCTTAAGTTTGATACTATAGCTTCGCTTGGGGAGAGTGCACTGACTTGCTGGCTCACTCTCTGGGGGATTGAGATACCTGGTTATGTTTTCCAGCTGAACCTACCTTGGTACCTTAGTGGATAGAACAATTAGATTGTTTAGACAACTCTTTATTGCCCCTGTTTCTAATGTTACCTGTAATTGACCCTTTGTTTCGTATGCAAATATTCATGAGTTAGCAAATTATTGTCAATGCATATATCACAAATTGAACCTTGGACGTTCTTCGCAAAACAAAACAGAAAAGGAAAAAACAATTGGCACTTTTTTTTTAACTGAAAAGTATATTTGTATTGATTTTGAATGGCCTGTAAAATAGGCGTTTTATGTACAAGAGGCTGACGTCCTAGTAAGAGAACGCCGCCGAACAGAAGAGTTTATACAAATTTGTACAAGAGAAAATAAAACAGCTGTGTGAAATGAACGATCCACTGGGTTTCAACTCTGCTATTGCCTTTATAACTCCGAGCGTCTCATCACTTGATGACCTTAGTTGAAGGTGAAGCTGACTGATCAATGCCGTATGAACTTGATGTAGATACCGGATTCTGGATGTAAAGTAATCCAATGAGACATAGTATTATGCTTTTATCCCTAACTTTTGCCTGGACCGCCCTTTCGGGTTTTCAGTCCACCGGGATACCCATTTTTGCCCAAGCCGCCTTTTCAGGTTTTCGACTTGCCGGGTGTACAAATTTTTTCATTTTCATCCCTTCATTTTGCCCGAACCCTTTTGGTTCGCCGGGAAGCCCTAATTTTTGCCTAGGCATGTCAGCCTAGCGGGTCTTTTTTCATGCGTAGTATCTTTTTACTATGTCTGCATTGGCGGGGTGAGGAAGGTCGTCACCATCCATGTTGGTTAGAATCATGGCTCCTCTTGAGAACACATGCTTAACCACAAATGGCCCTTCGTACGTAGGGGTCCATTTGCCCCTTGGATCACTCTGAGGAAGGATGATTCGCTTGATTACCAGATCCCCAACTTGATACTCCTGTGGTCTGACCTTTTTGTTAAATGCCCTGATCATCCGTTTCTGATACGTCCGACCATGGCAGATAGCAGCAAGTCTCTTTTCATCAATTAAGTTTAGCTGATCAAGTCGTGTCTGGATCCAATCATCTTCGTTTAGATTTGCATCCTTCATTATCCGGAGAGAGGGTATTTGCACATCGATCGGTAAGTCTTCCTCCATACCATAAACCAAAGAGAAAGGAGTTGCCCCGGTTGACGTCCTGGCTGAGGTACGGTACCCATGTAGAGCGAACGGTAACATCTCGTGCCAATCTTTATAAGTCACTGTCATCTTCTGCACGATTTTCTTGATATTTTTATTTGCTGCTTCTACAGCCCCATTCATCTTCGGTCTGTAAGGAGAAGAATTGTGGTGCTGTATTTTGAACTGTTCGCAGAGCTCAGTGATCATCTTGTTATTCAGATTGGTACCGTTGTCTGTAATAATCCTCTCTGGGA
Organism: Vicia faba; assembly: GCA_948472305.1. Classification (NCBI taxonomy): domain Eukaryota; kingdom Viridiplantae; phylum Streptophyta; class Magnoliopsida; order Fabales; family Fabaceae; genus Vicia; species Vicia faba. Next base: position 791,336,407 of record OX451739.1, read on the forward strand.
CGCCGTATCGACAGATCAGATTATGCCGAATGAACCGTGCCACAACAGTCTTGGTTACCGTAGCATAGGAAGCTGCTTCGACCCACTTTGTAAAATAATCAATCGCCACTAGGATGAAGCGATGCCCATTAGATGCCGTAGGTTTAATCTCACCGATCATGTCTATGCCCCACATTGCAAACGGCCAAGGCGCAGTCAAAACATTCAAAGGAACTGGAGGGACATGCACTTTGTCTGCATAAATCTGGCATTTATGGCATATCCGAGAATGTTGGTAGCAGTCAGCTTCCATTGTGGACTAGTAATACCCTTCCCGAAGGATCTTCTTTGCCATTGTATGTCCACTGGAATGTGTACCAAAGGTCCCTTCATGTAGCTCTTCCATGATCCTCTCTGCTTCAGTCTTATCCACACAACGCAGTAAGGTTGAATCATGGTTTCGCTTGTACAAAATGCCGTTGCTAAGGAAGAACTTCGCTGCGAACCTCCTCAAGAACTTCTTATCATTGACAGAGGCACCTTCGGGGTATTCCTAAGCTTCCAAGTATCTCTTCACCTCATGGTACCAAGGCTTCTCAGTCACCAATTCAGTCTCGAGATCACAACAGTATGCCGGTTCGTCCAGTTTCCAGATGATGATCCGGGGATCCTCATTGTCCCATTTGACCTTGAACATAGAAGACATTGTGGCTAACGCGTCCGCCAACTGATTCTCTTCTCTTGGAAAGTGTTCAAAGGTTATCTTCGTGAAGTGGGGGATCAAGGTCAACACACATTCTCTGTAGGGAATAAGATTCGGATGTTTCGTATCCCACTCTCCTTTGATCTGATTGATCACGAGAGCGGAATCTCCGAAGACACTCAGAAACTTGATCCTTAGGTCGATCGCAGCTTGAAGACCCATGATGCACGCCTTATACTCTGCCATGTTGTTGGTATAGTTGAAACATAGTCGGGCAGTGAGTGGAGTATGGGTGCCTTGCGGTGATATGATTACAGCGCCGATGCCGTTACCCAAAGCGTTGGAGGCTCCGTCAAAGTGCATAGACCATCGGGATCCTTCCTCAGGTCCTTCATCCGGTCCAGGTACTTCACAATCAGTCACTATCATGATGCTTTCATCCGGAAACTCGAAGTTCATTGACTGATAGTCATCTACGGCCTGATGTGCCAAGTGGTCTGCCAATACACTTCCTTTGATGGCTTTCTGGGTTGTGTACTGAATGTCGTATTCCGTCAAGATCATTTGCCATCTTACTATTCTCCCAGACAGAGCAGGCTTTTCAAATATGTACTTTATAGGATCCATCTTTGAGATCAACAAGGTAGTGTGAGTCAGCATATACTGTCTCAGCCGGCGAGCAGCCCATACCAAAGCGCAACAAGTTTTCTCGAGCAGTGAGTATCGGGTCTCACAGTCGGTAAACTTTTTGCTAAGGTAATAAATGGCGTGCTCTTTTCGGCCAGACTCGTCATGCTGCCCCAACACACACCCCATTGAATTGTCAAGTACTGTCAGGTATAGTATCAGAGGTCTCCCTTCAACTGGTGGCATAAGGATGGGTGGTTCTTGGAGATACTCTTTGATTCTGTCAAAAGCAGCCTGACATTCATCATTCCAACGTACTACCTGATCTTTCTTCAGCAGCTTGAAGATTGGTTCACAGGTAGCAGTCAGGTGTGAGATGAAGCGAGCAATGTAATTCAGGCGTCCTAAAAAGCCTCTGACTTCCTTCTCTGTCTTAGGAACTGGCATCTCTTGAATAGCTTTGACCTTGGCAGGGTCCACTTGAATACCTTTATCACTGACAACGAAGCCTAGCAATTTCCCAGATCTTACCCCGAAGGTGCACTTGTTCGGGTTCAACCTCAGCTTGTACAGTTTCAACCGGTCAAACAACTTCTGCAGATGATCTAGGTGTTCTTCCTCAGTTTGGGACCTTGCGATCATGTCGTCAACATACACTTCTATCTCATGATGGATCATGTCATGAAATAAAGCAACCATGGCACGTTGGTAGGTTGCCCCAGCGTTCTTTAGTCCAAAAGGCATGACCTTGTAACAGAAGGTACCCCACTGAGTAACAAAGGTAGTCTTTTCCATGTCTTCAGGTGCCATCTTGATCTGATTATAACCTGAAAAACCATCCATGAAAGAAAACACCTTATGCTGAGCTGTATTATCCACAAGGACATCAATGTGAGGTAGGGGAAGTCATCCTTGGGGCTGGCCCTGTTCAGATCACTGTAATCAACACACATTCTGACCTTACCGTCTTTCTTTGGTACCGGCACCATATTAGCAACCCACTGAGGGTAAGAGGTCACTGCAAGGAACCCAGCATCAAACTGTTTCATAACCTCGACTTTGATCTTCTCAGACATCTTTGGACGCATACAGCGGACCTTTTGCTTAACTGGAGGGCAGTCTTCCTTAGTAGGTAAGTGATGGACCACAATATCGGTATCCAACCCGGGCATGCCTTCGTAGGACCAGGCAAATATCTCCATATAATCATGTAGCATCTTAGTCAACTGTTTCTTCACGCTGAGCTCTAGGTTTGCACCAATCTTTACCTCTTTCCTGTCTTCTTCAGTACCCAAGTTGATTGTTTCCACTGGCTCTTCATGGGGTTGAATTGCCCTCTCCTCCTGGAGCAACAGTCTTGCAAGCTCGCCAGGCACTTCGCAATCATCTTCACCTTCGTCTTCGGCTAAGTTGATCGGATTTTCGAAGTCATAACTGGCAGTAGCAGAGTCGTTACCAGTGAGATCCAGAGTGGATTGAAACCTGTATGAGTGAGTGTGTGTAAATACAACTGTTTTGAAAAATATGTAAAGGAAGGAAAGACAGAAAAGGAGCATAAGATTTGAAATGCGAGAAAACGTCCAAGATTTTCATTTATGATATATGAAATGACAATTTATATGCCCTCACAAATGAAACCACGGTGCCTCGGGTAAGACACCGGGCCATAGAGTTTATTTATTGTTTATTACAAATAACGAAACAAAGAAGTTTATTACTGCGTAACAAAAGTAACAGGAGTATGGTCTTTGGCAATCCAATTGGTCAATCTGCCTTCAGTCGTCGGATAGATCCAGCTATTGAATTCTGCTTCATCCACTTCATTGTCCTCCCCAACATCATTCACTCCTGGATTTGTAATGAACACAGGAGGTCTTCTGGTCTTCGCCTTCCGCATAGCTTTCTGACCCTCTGCAGTAAAACCCAGTCCAAATTTGTCAGTTTTCTGTGTAAAGTCGAGAAGCCTGCCCCAGTTAGTACATTCACCTTTTTGAACCACAGCCCGGGCATCCTTCAGGGAAGCCATCTTCAAAGGAACATTCTCTTCGACTGCTGTTTCTGCTGCTGCTGAAATTGGAAGCACCTCCTCGAAATGCTGAAAGGGGGTTTCAATAAACTCCCCGTCCATCTCAATGTACCTGAAGGAATTCAGATGGCTCACCATGTACTCCTCCTCTCCTTGCACAGTGACGATCTTCACTCTGACAGGGTATTTCAACTTCTGGTGCAGGGTAGAGGTCACTGCCCCAGCTTTATGGATCCAAGGTCGGCCCAGTAGACAAGAGTAAGATGGACGGATATCCATCACGTAAAAAGTGGAGTCAAACACCTGAGAGCCCACACGAATAGGAATGTCAACCTCTCCATGAACCATCCTTTTTGAACCGTCAAAGGCCCTGACGATGATATTGCTGGGTTTTAATTCCAAGCCTTCACAATCCAAACGGTCTAAAGCCTTCTTTGGTAGCACATTCAAGGAAGAACCAGTATCCACCAATACATGTGCCAGAGTAGTGCCCCTGCATTCGATAGAGACATGCAGTGCATCATTGTGGTCTCTTCCCTTCGCAGTCAGGTCAGCATCTGAGAAACCCAAGCCATTGTCCGCTGTCAGATTTGCTACGCAGTCAGTGAATTGGACTGCAGATGTCTCTTGTGGCACATGGGCCGTCTTGAGAAATGAGATTAAGGCCTTAGCATGGGCCTCGGAGCACAGCAATAAGGAGAGCATGGATATCTTGGAGGGCGTATGCCCCAGCTGTTCCACAACATTAAAGTCACTCTTCTTTATTATCTTTAGAATCTCCTCCATTTCTTGTTGGGAGGCCTCAGCATTTATAGGTATTGGTGCCTCCATCCGGGCAGGCTCAACTTCAATTCCTTTGCCCCGAGCATTGGATGACTCGGCAGCAGGGGAAACAACTTGGTCAGCAACAGGAACAGGTACACTTGTAGGTGTTATAAGGAGGGGTCTTCGAGTAGCGGGTGGTGCAATGTCAGGCGAGAAGAGCCTGCCACTGCGGGTAACCTTGGCTGGGCCAGTGATATCACAGACACTGGCGCCAGTGTTGAATTCTTGTTTAATTCCATTCACATATACGTCTGCCCCATAATGCCAGGGGACAGCTTTATCAGATACATAGGGAAGAGGCCCCGGAACAGTGATAATAACAGGTGCGACAGTCATGATTTGGACAGGCTTCTTCGGGAGAGCCTTGATTGGATTCTTGAAGATGGTAACCACATAAACTTCTTCTACCGGAACCAACTGAATAGCAGACTTTTTGAACAGAATCTCCTTATTGTCCATCAGGCTTTGGATGCCTAACTTCAGCAAGGGACAACCAGATAGGGAAACAGCGCAGAACAGGCAACCCTCACTGCAACCCGGAAATAAACCGGCCCGCAGTAGGTTCTTCTTGACAGTCATTAAGGGAGTGGCTAGATCATCCACAAAAACAGCGTACACCTCTTCATCAACAGCATTTACCCCATGCTGAGGCATAGGAGTAGTAACCACATTCGGCCTCTCAGGCGCTTCGAATTGTATCTCCTTCGCGTCGATAAGGTCTTGCACCTTATTCCTTAATGCCCAACAGTCATCAGTGGAATGCCCCGGGCTATCAGAATGGTACGCACAGCGGGCATTTGGATTGTATTTCGGAGAGGCAGTGTTTACACCTTTGGGGGCCTCTCTAACAGTCACTAGGTTGGTGGATAGAAACTGTGGCAAGATCTGCGATAAGGTCATGCTCAAACGGGTAAACTCTCTCCGGGGTCTTTCAGCCCTTTGAGGATTGGTTGGCCGAGGAGCGGCAGCAGGCTTGGCAATCATTACCGCACTGACAGATTGGCGGCGCTCAGATTTTTCTTGTCTTCTAGAGCCATATACAGCACTAGCCTCCTTCTTGAAGGGTTTCTTCTCAGAACTAGACGATGCACCCTTCGGAATCTTTCCAGAGTTCAACCCAGCCTCAATTCTCTCTCCAGTCAGAATCAGATCAGTGAACCCTGCCGACGAATTCCCGATAAGATAGTTGAAAAATGGCTCAGATAGGGTCCCCAAGAACATGTCTACCAACTCCCGATCAGTCAACGGAGGCTGCACCCTGCCAGCCAGATCCCTCCACTTCTGAGCCTACTCTTTAAAACCTTCACTTGATCCTAACGATATACCCTAGAGTTGGGTACGTGTAGGGGCAAGGTCGGCATTATATTGATACTGCTTATAGAAAGCAGTAGCCAGCTCCTCCCAGTTACGAACCTTGGTCCCATCCAGCTGATAGAACCATTCGAGATGAGTCCCTGAAAGACTCTCCTGGAAGAAGTGGATCCACAAATTCTTATCCGCTGAGTACGGTTGAATCTTCCGAACATAGGACCTGAGATGTAGCTTGGGACAAGACGCCCCGTCGTACTTAGTGAAAGATGGTGCTTTGAATTTACGAGGAATAATCACACCAGTAGACAAACCCATATCTCCAAAATCCAGCCCAGGTACCTGTTGTATCTCCATAGCATTCAACCTGTCTTCCAACTGCTTGTATCTGTCTTCTGCCGGAGGATACTGCTCTTCATCAAAATCAGTCTCGTTGTCGGAGACTACCGGACTAGGACCTTTTTCCGCTTGAGGAGTACTCTTGCCAATAGAAGCACCAGCCTCTTCATTCTGCAGAGTATTGCCAAACCTTCGGCCCGAGCTGAACAGAACAGTCCTTCTCTTCTTCTTCTTTTCCTTCTTCAGGAGCAGAGCCTTCAGCTCTTCTTGGCCCTGGGCCAAACCCATGATTAGTTCCTGAAATTGCGCATTCTGCGCCTGAAGAGCTTTGATGGACATCTCAGTTGATGACGAGTCCGGATTCATGATGCTGAAATAAACAGCGAAGAACTGTAAGCAACCTGAAAAGAGGAAAACCTGCTATGCACATGATGAATGATATGTGTTATGCAATGCATTCAAGGGTCCGAAAGTTCAAATTTGTTGTAGACAAAAAGGAACACACGTTATCATTAAGGAAATAATTGTTCAGTACATCAAAGCCTCATGGGCAAAATAATACAAAAGCAAATCAATCCCAAAATATACTACGCATCCTCTTTGGAGCTATGTAAGTGTTGAGATTCCTCTCCTCATGCAACAGGCGGGTGAGTTCCAAGACCTTCTTTTCACTAGCATGTAGACTGGTCTCAAGAGAATTTCGTTCTTCCTTTAGCTGGATCCAGCTCTTCTGCATCTCTTCCCAGGATGTGGGCATATCAGGGTGCTGAATGGTGCAGGACACTTCTCCTTCCAAGACTGGTTCTTTGATCACAGGGAGCATATGAGGATAAGGCATTACCAACTTCTGGGAGCGGGCGCGTACCCACTTGAGATAAGGTTCCAATGGGATGGAGTTCCTGTGCCCCAGTGTCTTGCTGTCTATCCTACTTGGCATCCTCCATGCTCCGATAAATCTCTGGCGAAGTCCTTGAGTATCGTTGTCGAAGTCAAAAACTATGTCAGGAATTAACATGTCATTAGGACCATCCCTCAGGGCATAACCAAACTGTCTCCAAGCCAGGCATGGGTTGTAAGTAATACCTCCTCTGATTCAAAGTAAAGGAACATTAGGGTACTCCCCGCAACGATCAATGATAGTGACATCTTCTCTGGACCGAGGGCACCAATGTATATCTGCATGTGTAAGAGTCATCAACCGTTGTGACCATCTCAAACCCCGCTCGTTCTTCAAAACTGATTGTGGGAGGTGCGAAATAAACCACCTTCCCAGGAGAGGAGTGCAACACATAAGGACACCTCTTTTTCTCATGGTTCGAGTGTAACATGAGTGAAGGATGTCCCCCAGCAACGTAGGTATAGGATTCCTGGACATAAAGATCTGGACAGCACTGATATCAATAAGCTGATCTGGGTTAGGAAACAACACCAAACCATAGACAAGGAGGGCCACAACTTCTTCAAAAGCTTGTAGGTCAAGGGAGTTCCAACATTCATGGGCCTTTTCAAACAGAAACCTGGCTAAGAACCCTTTGATACCACTTCTAACTTCCCAATGTCCCTTGAGGTCAGATGACTGTAGGTGCAAGGCTTTAGCAATCTCTTCAAGCTTAGGTTCCTTTTCTGTACCGTTGTAGGGTAGTTGATCAAGGATGGGGATCTTCAGGAGCCGGGAGAACTCCTCCAATGTAGGTACCAGCTGATAATCCAAGAAGGTGAAACAGTGATGCAGAGGGTCAAAGAACTGGAACAGGACCTTTATCATATCTTCCTCAATGTTGGTGTTGACCAAGCTGATGAGTCTTCCATGTCTTTCACTGAATGAAGAGCTCTCGGGAATCCTGGATATAAGTTCCTTAAGCTGAGGAGGGATCCTTACTAGATTGATTTGAATTGTCTTTCTGCGAACAGTTTCCATGTCCTACAAAACAAGAACAAATATGAAAATTCGAACCCCTGAAATGGTTAGTCAATGCATATGATGCTGGATGATGTCATGATGCTATGATTAAACACACCACAGATATTTACAAAGACAAACATGTAAGGCACACAAGGCACACAAGACAAGCCCTTAGGGTTTAAGGCCACCATGGGGTTTGGGTAGTACCCTCTTGAAGTTGGTGGATTCAACCTGTCCTATTAGAAGTAACCGGGTTCTAAGGGTCCCAATATCACGGGATTGCTTTCATTGTTCATCGTTTCGATTTAGCCACTGAACTGGCGACCGAAATATTCCAGGAAAACAACCCTCAATTGAGTGTAGTATCGAGTATCAACCAACCTCGGACTGCACCAAAGTCAGTTATCTCACTACCCTAAAGAGGCCAAGATAGTTCAATTAAGGTTCCTAAGGTCTGTTGATGCTTCACGACACCACGCGGAGGCCCCGTACTCTCCTTGACTGAACTCAAGGGTTACCGGTACACACCAAAGTGCCACATCGACGTAGCAGACTGTTTCAACCATGTCAGTATACCCCGCACAGTTCCCTCACAACCTTGTTGCTACTTTCTAAGAAGGTATCCCCAGATCCGGGTTAGGATCTATAGAATTCCCAAGACAGTCCCACAATTTAAAGCAAGCAAAGCAATACAATTGAAAACACAGTTATGAACTAACCCTAAGGTACACCTCACTTTATAAAGAGTCCCCAGCAGAGTCGTCAGTTCTGTGATCGGTGGATCTGGAACTGACTGTTTAACGCTGGTTCACGAAATGTCGCGGAAGCAAGAGTCGCCACCGTCTTTTATTTTCTCCAACAAGGAAAGGACAAAAGCACAAAAAAATTCCTTAAAGAGATTGCTCTCGGTTCGGGAGGTAGGTTATAGAAAGGGAAGGTGTTAGCACCCATTCTATCCATGGTTATCCATGGGCTCTTAGATACTTGCTCACTTGTGTTTTCAAAAATGGTTTGTTTGCTTTTCAACTGTGGGTTTTAAAAAGTTTCTTTGAAAATTTCAGTTCGACTCTTGTATCGGTCCTCAAGAGTGTTTGAAAAATGCTTTCGAAAGCTTTTTTAAAATGTGTTGGTGTGAAAAGTATTTTTGATTTGTTTTGTTTTGAATTAGAGCAAGTATCCATGAGTCGTCTACCTACCCTAAGGAATTCGTCTGTGTAAATGTCCTTTAAAGTAGTGCCATCCCACCATTGAGAGGTAGGTAGCACCACCGTTGGAGGTGTTCGGGTCAATTCGAGGTTCGGGACATGGGGATCACCAGAGCAATGGGAAGACACCTTAGAAGCTACCCTCATGCCAGGTTCCCGGATCATGAGGACTTACTAAGACATCCTCTACTCGACGATCACCTTTCGAGGCAAGGCAACAGTGAGGCGTACCCTAGGGGTGGTGTGTGATTTTGTGTGTCAGATTCGTTTATTTTTGTCTTGTTCATGTCAAAGGTGATCTACGCGTTTGTTTTTATTTTTGTCCATTCATTCTTGCATGCCTTGATTAACAGTTAAAAGTGCGAGAGAAGTAAAGTTCTAAGCTATTACAAAAGGCGCGGGTCCACATCGCCAAAATTTCCAGAACCCGATTTGACAGAAAAATAAAGAATTAAAGAGCGAAAGATTAAAGTGTCCGAGCTTACAAGGCCTTGGGAGAGGTACATAAAAATTAAAAGAAAAAAGAAATAAACACGCGAATTAAATAAGAATTAAGAACGAGGGCGTTGGACCCTTTTTGCAAAATTAAATTAAATGATTAAATTAATTAAAATTAAAAAGAAAAAGAAATTATTTTTGGTTTTTTGTATTTATGAGAATTTAATGAGATTAATTGGAATTAAAATGCTAACCCTAATTCTAATTGTTTTTTAGTTTATTAAGAAAGAATTAAATTTTAACCTAAACTTAATCTAATTATTTACATGCAATTTTAATTTATAAAAGTAAATAATATTTAATTATTATGAAAGAAAAGAAAAAAAGGATAAAAATTATTATAAACCCTAATTCTACCAATTTTAGATTTTTATTAAAAAAAGTTAAGGTTGAAACCTAAATTAAAACTAAGTTAATTAATTAACTTTATTTACAAAAATACTAGTTAAATAAAATATTTATTATTTTTTATCTTTTCTGATTTTTTTGGTGTTTTTTATATATTATGAAAATAATAATTTAAAAGAAATTAATTAAAATAAAGACAATAATTGAAAATAATACCAAAATAATGAAAAGAAATAATGCAAACCTAGGGGGTTCTGCCCCTAATTTGGAGGTGAAGTCCAATATTTCAGACCCATTCATATCAGGCCCTTTTGACCTTTTCAGGATGCGTGTGGGGTGTTGACTCAGGTCCACCATAGTCTTCAGATCCTGGCCCTCTGATCGCTTCCATTGGCCAAGTGGACGGCTTGATTTTGATGATGCACGGTGGTCCATAACGTTGAAACTGCATACAAATATTAAATGAAAAATAATATGAAAGGGGGGTGGGGACCTGGGGCTCGAACCCAGGTCCTAGAGATTACCACTAACAAGCCTTGCCACTGAAGCACTCAACGCGTTTTGTATCTAAAATAACACACAAATAATATAAATGAAAATAAGGGTTAGTGGAAGCCTGGCGCGAAAATTCAAAACCAACCACTTGCTGCCTGCCACCAAATCATCGTCTTCGTGGGTTGTTTATTTTCCTGAAACATGAAAAGAATGGGCAACGGTTTTGGACCGTTCCCAAAAGCAACAATACAAAAAATAGCGAATAGGCCATATGGCCTCATAAATTAGGCGCGAGGGTTGGTTTCTCTTCATCCAAGCATGCTTGATTCAATGGTCAAGGTCTCGAGTGCTAATTTTTCCTTAAATGAAAAACCCCAATTCACAGTTTGGAAAACCCTAATGTCCAATAATGGTGAAATCGCATAGAGGTGATAAAAACACAATTAAGTTATACAGTTAGCATCAGAATGACATAATAAGCACAAATCCAATATTAGAATTCACAAATAATGCATGAATGATGTTTCAAGAAAAACTAAAAAAAGCTTGAACCGACCATGGTCGTGATACCTATTCCTTGTGTTAGGGGCGATGATTTTGATCTGTATGTGTTCCTTGAACTCTCAGCAAGCCAATGGAATAAGTATTGAGGCTTGAAACGACCTGCAAGTGTGTTTTCAGTTTTGAGTTTTTAAGCAAAAAGTTCAAGTTTGTTTCTTGGTATATGGAGCAGCTTCCAGTCTGTATGCATTAGGGTTGCACTTGGTACTTATGTGTGAAGGTTCTAGGGTTGAGAAACTGATCACAAATCCATGAATTAATGAAAAATATATTTGATTTTCAAGCCATTATTTTGCAATCTTTTTCACATGTTTTTGATACAAATCATGTCCAATTCCATTGATTCTTTCTATATTTGGTTAGGCACGAAATCTTGGAGATATTATATGCATAAAAAGATTGAAAAACCTAGGTTTAGTATTTTTCATGTATTTTATTTAATTAAATGAATTATTAATAATAAAAAATCCAAATAAATAAATAAAAATGATAAAAACTTCCCTTTGGGCCAAATGGTCGTGCACATGCCTTGGATGATTAATTGTGGAAGAAAAAGAGGCCCATTAGCAATTTTAGGTCATTTGAATCAATATTGACTTTTCAAAATATCCAAAAATTTCCCAACTTCCACAAGGCATAACTTGCTCAATTTTTAAGCTTTGCTCATGTTCTTGAACATTTTGGAAAGGTCTTTGAGTCCTCTAACCAATGCCTTTGGTCCCATGTCATTTTGATTTACCAGTCTCAAGTTATGTCCTTTGACTTAAAGTCCTTTTTTGTTGACTTTTGAAAATGACCTATAATGTTGAAATTGATAACTTTTTATGAGAGCATTTCTTGGACTTGAAGTGTGAAGAGGAGTTGTAGGAAATGTCTTTATATTCAAAATGAGCTTTGTATGGAATTTTTCTGATAATCCATGTGAAAGTTATGCCCTGGTCAATTTACAGTTGACTTTTTCAACTGTCGAAATAAGGAAACTTTTGCATCTTGATGATTTTTGAACCAAGCTTTGAGAATCATGATCAAGCATTGATCAAATGATGTTTGTGGCTTCAAAATGAGATGTTGACCAAAAATTTGAACTCTTGGCTGTCAAATGACCATTTTGCCCCTACAGTTGACTGTAGTGTAATTAGGGTTTTTGACTGTGCAATTTTGTGCTGAAAGTCTTGAAACTTGATATGAGGATGCTTGACCATGTTTATAGGCATGTGGGACTTGATTGGACCCTTGGAAACTTCATTTACTTTGTCAGAACCAAAACCCTAATTTTGACTGTTAGGAGGCCCTTGAACTGTGCAACCCTTGGGGAGATTTTGAAGCTTTGACTTTGCAATTCTTGAAGAATATGGGAGGGCAAATTTTGGGGTACAACACCAACCTATTTGGCTTAATAAAAAAAACACTGTCTCATATCTCTAAGGTGATCATAGTTGGTCCGTCAGGGTAGGTACTCAATCATATCTCCCTATCAGATAAAGACTCAAACCTCCTCTGCTGATTTCTTCCTCTAAACATAATGCCCATCGTATCAACCAGATTCATCATGGTTAGTGTGATTAGCTAATTAGAAAGTTATCCTGAAGTAGGTTGACAATTAGCATTAAGTTAGTAGTTGGTAATATTAAAGAAACAATACTGCATAGTTTAATATCAATAAATAATAACAAAAGTAAGAATTGAAAAACGAAAATAAGCAAAGCAAAAAGAAAAGACTCAAAGTTGGGTTGTATCCCAAAAAGAGCCTTGTTTAAAGTCGTAAAATCAACATAACATGGTTATTAGTCTAATGAATGAGGAGGTAGCGCATCTATCTTAAATGCTGTGTAATATTCCTTATTATATATGATATGATAATGTTTTAAGCGCTGTCCATTTACAATGAACGGTTTACAACTCATTCCTTTGATTTCTATTGCGCCATTTTGAAAAACCTTAGTGACTTCGAAGGAGCCAGACCATCTTGAGGGAATTTTTCCCAAAAATAGTTTAAGTCTAGAATTAAATAGGAGAGCTATATCTCCTTCATTGAATTCTTTTCTAGATATTCGTTTATCCTGCCATTTTTTAGTTCTCTCTTTATATATCTGAGCATTTTCGTAAGCGTCTAGTCTAAGTTCTTCTAGTTCGTGGATATCTTAGATTCTTTTCTCACCCGCACAGTGTAATTTAAATTAAGGGTATTAATGGCCCAATAAGCTTTATGTTCTATTTCTACTGGCAAATGACTTGATTTCCCATAAACTAGTTTAAATGGTGTGGTTCCAATCTGAGTTTTATATGCTATCCTATATGCCTATAACGCTTCATGTAACTTAGATGACTAATCTTTCCTAGAGGTTGCTACCATTTTTTCTAAGATTTTCTTTATTTCTCTGTTGGAGACCTCTACCTGTCCACTTGTTTGTGGATGATAAGGTGTTGTAACACGATGTCAAACTCCGTACTTCGCTAATAGTTTGTTTAGGATCTTGGAAATGAAATGGGAGCTACCGTCACTAATGATGAGTCTCGGTACACCGAATCTAGGGAAGATTATATTCTTGAAAAGCCTGACTACTACTTGCACGTCATTTGTTGGAGAGGCTACAACCTCGATCCATTTTGAAACATAGTCGACATCAACTAGTATGTAGTGATTTCCAAAGGAAGACGTGAAGGGTCCCATGAAATCGATTCCCCATACATCAAAGAGTTCAACTTCTAGAATGCCCTTTTGAGGCATCTCATGCGTCTAAAGATGTTTCCAGTGCGTTGGCATTGGTCGCAATTTTTAACCGCGATATGGACATCTTTCCACATATTAGGCCAATAGAGACCATATTGCAATATCTTAGCACATGTCTTTGAAGTACTTTTATGACTTCCATAGGGAGCGACATGACAATGGAAATTTATGTTTTTGATTTCATTTTTGGGAACACATCAACGAAAAATACCATCAGCGCCTCTCTTGAAAAGAAAATGCTCATCCCAATAATAATGTTTAAGGTCATGAAAGAATTTCTTCTTTTGTTGATAAGACATATCAGGTGGAAGCACTCTAGCAGCCATGTAGTTGACTAAATCAGTGTACCATGGCAGTATGGTTGTAGTGCATTTTTCTTCCATAATTTTGTTTGTGTTCTTGTCTTCATAAGTCACAGGGTACTCAGTTATAATACTGTCTAATTCTAATTGGGCTACAAGGCATTCATAAGGAAAATCATCATTGATGGGTGCATGATCTGGTTTGATGCCTTCTATTCTGGATAGGTGGTTATCTACTACATTCTCGGTACCTCTCTTGTCTTTGATTTCCAAATCGAATTCTTTTAGAATTAAGATCCACCTTAGTAATCTTGGTTTGGCGTCATTCTTACTCAAGAGGAACCAGATTGCAGCGTGATCAATATAGATAATTATTCATGCTCCTACTAAGTAAGAATGGAATTTATCTTAGGCAAACACAACAGCTAGAAATTCTTTTTCAATCGTGGCGTAATTTTTCTGTGCAGGATCTTGGGTTCTACTCGCGTAGTAGATTGCATGAAGCTTTTTTATCCTTTATTTGTCCTAGGACTGTTCCTACGACATAGTTACTGGAGTCACACATTATCTCGAATGGTTTGTTCCAATCAGAAGGTTGCATAATAGATGCTGAAATTAATGCTTTTTTAGAGTTGTAAACGCGTCCAAGTATTTGTCGTTGAAAATGAACTCAACATCCTTCATCAGCAGTCTGGTTAGAGGTTTGGTTAGTTTAGAGAAATCTTTAATGAAACATCGATAAAAACAAGCGTGTTCTAGAAAAATTCTTATTTCTCTAACAGTTTTGGGTGGTTGAAGATTTTCTATAACTTGAATCTTTACTTTATCTATTTCAATTCCCCTATCGGATACTATGTGACCTAAGACAATTCCTTGTCATACCATAAAGTGGCATTTTTCCCAGTTTAACACTAGATTGACACTTACACATCTTTCTAGTACCATTTCAAGGTTCGATAAACATCCTTCAAAACTTTCTCCACAGGCAGAGAAGTCATCCAGAAAAACATCCATCATGTGATCTAGAAAATCAGAGAAGATGGACATCGTACATCTCTGGAATGTTGCAGGGGCATTACATAAATTGAATGGCATTTGTCGATAAGCGAACATACCATAAGGACACCTGAAAGTAATTTTTTCTTGGTCATCAGGATGGATAGGAATTTGGAAAAAAATCTGGAATAACCGTATAAATAGAAGAAGTGAGAGTGTTTAGCCAGTCGTTCAAGCATTTGATCAATGAAGGGTAAAGGAAAGTTATCTTTATGAGTGGCTTTGTTTAACTTTCTATAGTTTATGCACATTCTCCACCCGGTGTGAATTTGTTGCGCTACGTATTCTCCTTTAGTGTTGCTGACAACTATAACACCTCCTTTCTTAGGTACGACATGTATTGGGCTAACCCATTTACTGTTGGATATTAGGTATATGATTCCTTCTTCTAGTAGCTTTTCTACTTCCTTTTTGACTACATCGCTCAGAATAGGGTTTATCCTTCTTTGATGTTCCCTAGAGGTTTTACAGTCTTCCTCTAGAATAATACAATGCATGCAAATAGAAGGACTTATTCCTTTTAGATCTGATATGTTATAGCATAAAGCGGTTGGGTATTTTATTAGGACATGTAATAATTTTTTAGTTTCCATTTGTCCTAAGTCTGTATTGACTATAACTGGTCGTTCAAGTTCTGTGTCTAGGAATTCATACCTTAGGTCTTTGGGTAGTGTTTTGAGTTCTATGGCAGGCTTCTTTTGACAAGGTATAGGATCAGAAGTTAGGGCTAGGCATTCACTCAGATTTTCATCTTGATATTCAGGGCGCCAATCATCATCTTCGAGAATCGGGGGTATGAGAATCTTCAATACTTCCAACTAAGTGGTTTTTTGTTTCTCCATTTCTCTCACACATTTATCAATTTCATCTAAGAAATAACATGAATCATTGATGGCTGATGCCATAAGGAATTTAGATAAGATGAATTCCACTTTTTCTTCTCCGACTTCGAAAGTCATTTTTCCATTTTTAACATCTGTTATGGCTCATGCAGTAGCTAGGAATGGTCTACCTAATATAATAGTAATATTGGAGTCTTCATTAATGTCCATGATTATTAAATCAGTGGGGATATAGAATTGCCCAAAACGTACTGGAACATTTTCTAACATACCTAAAGGAAATTTCACTGATCGATCCGCTAATTGTATGAACATTTTGGTTGGTCTTATTTCTCCCATGTTGAGTTTCTTGCAAATTGATAAGGGCATTAGACTAATACTGGCTCCTAAATCGCATAATGCTTTGTCTATCACAAATTTTCCGATTACGCAAGGTATGGAAAAACTACATGGGTCTTTAAGTTTAGGAGGCATGTTGTTTTAGATTATAGCACTGCACTCAGCAGTGAGCAATACAGTTTCATTATCCTCAAACTTTTTCTTATTGGATAGGATTTCTTTAAGAAATTTTGCATATGAGGGAATTTGTGTGATAACTTCTGTAAAAGGTATGGTAATGTTAAGTTGCTTCAGGTGTTCAACGAATTTCCTGAATTGCCCTACGTTTTTAGACTTAGCAAGTCTTTAAGGATATGGAACGGGTGGCCTTTAGGGTGGAAGAGGCACATAAGGTTCTTCTTTTTCTACAGCCTCTTCATCACCTTCTTTTTCTACTTCCTTTGGTTCAACTTCTTTCTCAATTCCTTTCTCATTGTTTTGGCACATGGATGGGTTCTCGATTCTAGGTTCAGTTGGTCAGCCTAGTTCTGTCCCACTCCAAAGTGTTATGGCATTAGCATGTCCATTTGGATTTGGTTGGGGTTGTCCAGGAAAATTTCCAGGTCTAGTTGCTTGCTGTTGAGCCACTTGGAAAATTTGTGTTTCTAACATTTTGTTATGTGTGGCATGAGCGTCAATCTTATTTGTTAGTTGCTTAATTTGCTCGTTGGTGTGAATATTTTGATTCATAAAATCCTTATTAGTTTGATCTTGGGGTGCTACAAATTTTCTATCATTATTTCAATGTTGGACTTCCTAGGGATATTCGGAATAGTTGAGACATTTTGGGTGGCTTTTTGAAATCCTGGAGGTGCATACAAAGCGTTATTAATTTTGTATGAAAAGTTTGGATGGTTCTTCCAAGCAGGGTTATAGTTATTACCATATGGGTTTCCTTGAGCATAGTTTACTTGATCAACTGGTACTCCTGTTAAAAGTGGACATTCGGGTGCATTATGCACGTGAAGTCAACATAGATCACATGTTGGAGTTACTGTAGCCACGGTGGCTACGGGAGTTGTGGTCAATCTTTCTATCTTTTGGGTAAGGGATTCTACCTTAGTATTAACTTGATCTAAGCTACTAACTTCGTGCATACCTCCTTTCGTTTGAGATTTCTCCATCATGGTTCTATCGCTTCCCCACTAATAATGATTTTGAGCATACTTTCGATAAGTTGATAAGCATCATGGTATGGTTTATCCATCAGTGCACCACCAGCAGCTGTATCATTCGTTAGTCTTGTGTTGTACAAGATACCATTGTAAAAGGTGTGGATGATCAGCCATTCCTCTATAATGTGATGCAGACAGAGTCGCAACATGGATTTGTATGTTTCCCATTCTTCGAAAAGAGATTCGCTCTCCTTTTGTTTAAAACCATTAATATTGGCTCTTAGCATAGCTGTCTTACTCAGCGGAAAATATTATGCTAGGAAAACTTTCTTCAATTTGTTCCATGTTGTAATGGAGTTGGATGGTAGAAACTGGAGCCATGCTCTAGCTCTATCTCTTAATGAGAAAGGAAAAAGACGAAGTCTTATTGTTTCAGGGCTGGCACCATTTGCTTTCACTGTGTCTACGTACTGCACAAACACGGATAGATGAAGATTTGGATCGTCCGTGGGACATCCTGAAAATTGGTTTTATTGGACAGCTTTCAAAAGCGAGCGCTTTAACTCGAAATTGTTCCGTGCGATAGCGGGAGAAACAATACTATTGAGGGGTTCCTCTTGTGATGGAGCAGTATAATCCTTCAGAGGGCGATTTTGGGGGTCCTTCAACCATTCTCGTGTCCGGAAGAGAAAAGTTAGGAAGATTGAATTCTGGAAGGTTGTACTTGATTTGGTCTTCTCTAATTCGGCGTCTTATACTAACAAAATGTTTGACCCCGTCGATTGGTTGATCTAATTCTTTGCTTTTAGAGCGAGTGTTTGGCATACAATCGGCGGTTAAAATTAAAATAAAATTGGTTGCCTTAGTCTATACTGCATAACAAGGGATTTACAGTATTTGACTAATTCAGTCCCCGACAACGACGCCAAAAACTTGATTGCGACTTTATGAGTCTATCGAGTGTAGTGACTTCAAGTGCACAATCTTATCGCATAGTTTTAAAAGATATCGAACCCACAAGGACTGGTGGTCAAACTACTGGTATCTTAGGGTTACTGTGTAAAGCTAAGGCTAAATAATAAACTTGTGTGTTTGGGTTTAATCGAGAATTAACTAAAATATAGTAATTAATAACGGGATACCGGTATGTATTTCATCAACTTACGGGATTCAGTAAGTCATTGGCATTTGTTTTTAGTATTAAAACACCGTTTTGGTGAAAACTATTTGTTTAAAGACCCTCAACTCAAACTTCAGTTCTATTGAATCAGATCATATTAGTTAAGCTCGAAATGAGCGCTTCCGCTGTTTCATTTAAAACTCAAAAGTATTTTTTGAAAACAAATAAAGTCCAATTAACTTTAAAGCGCTTCCGCTGTTTTTAAAATTAATGTTTTAATAACCACTATCTGGTTAAAACCTCAAACTTCCGCTTTGTTGATTTTAACCTTAGACTGTCTCTTACTTCCGTACAAAAAAAATTGAATATTCAAATTGGAAATTAAAATTAGAAAAATGTTTTTGTAAAAATAATAATGCCAGTTGATTACCGAATCCTTTCGGTTAAGTTTTACATACCGATATCATGGAATCTAGACAGACATGATTTTACCGCAGAACAACATAAAATTAAAACATAAATTCAACAACGCATGCATGGTAAGAAATAAACAAATTATACTTATTAAAATAGGAAACATAAAATGAATAACAAAGACACTAATTCCGAGTAATGCGTATCCTCCACAAGCTGGAAGGATTGACTTGTAGCAAAAATATCTCGAATTTAATTAAAGTAATCCTAAGCAAATTCTGGAAGTGTGGAAACAAAAATAGTGTTGCACTATTTCTCCGATGTGGAAAAATACTGCTTTGATGATGGGGGTTTTTTATTGCCTAAGTAATTCTATGAAATATGGAAAATTAATGCTAGGAATCTACACTGGAAAATATCAAAACAAAATACAAAAAATAATGCTGAGAAGAAAAATGAAAATAAAACTGTGTAACAATTGTTCAGGGAGCGAGAGAGAGAGAGAGAGAGAGAGAGAGAGAGAGAGAGAGAGAGAGAGAGAGAGAGAGAGAGAGAGAGAGAGAGAGAGTGTCAGTGTGAATTTTTGGTAACTCCTTCAATATATAGAGTCCATTAGTTGAAGAAAAATAAGAATTCAACATGGAGAAGAATCCGTGGACATGCGTGTTGAGTCCGCCAAATGGAGAGAAAACCATAACTACTATATGGATCGTGGCGAGCAGCATGCGTGCGTGACGTGGGGCACAAAATTCTTATCTGTCCCGGTCGTAATAAGAAATGTGTCGAGGCGCACAAAACTCAACATGTCCCGGTCGTAACATCCTTGTGGCGGGCAGCACGCCTTCTGGTGTAAGAAGTGCTGAAATGCTTCAAAAAGGCCATTTGAACTTCATTTTTCCATTGTTTTTCTTCCTTTTCTCATTTATGTGTTGAAAAAGCTAAGTACCTGAAATATGTTGCAAATACTATAAACAGAGATAAAATGTGATATAATAAATAAAGAATCAGAAGTTTTATCTACGTAAATCGGTTGGAAAATGCTATAATTTTCGTGCTATCACCAGGCGATGAAGGTCGGTCGCCAGGCGACGGATGGAAGAATTGATTGGTTATTTTGGATTTTCTTAAAAGTGCCATAACTTGAGTTTTAGAAATCGGTTTGAGGTACCGTTAGAAGCATTGGATAATGAATGCAATGAACTTTAGTTTCATGGAATAAAATGATAAATAAGGAGTATATTCCCAATAGCTAAGTTAGAGTACATTTAGGTTCCCCATGTCAGATTATTATTATGGTTTATTTTTGATGATGTTATGATGATGTTTTGTTTATATGATGATGTGTGGTGTATTATGAATATATGAAGATGTTGTGATGAAATTCTGAATGATAATATGTTTTGACTAGTGTTGGTCGTATTTATTATGTGTTACGTATCATGTATTCATGATATAGTTTAGGAGGCTTTCATATCGAAGTAACCCTACTATCCGGGTTCCTTCTCACAACCCTACTATCTAGGATTTCATTTAGAAGTAACCCTACTATCCAAGTTCCTTCTCACAGCCCTACTATCCAAGCTTTCATATTGAAGTAACCCTACTATCCAGGTTCCTTCTCATAGCCCTACTATCCAGGATTTCATATCGAAGTAACCCTACGACCCAGGTTCCTTCCCACAAGCCCTACTATCCAGGCTTTCTTATCGAAGTAACCCTACTATCCAGGTTCCTTCTCACAGCCCTACTATCCAGGCTTTCATATCGAAGTAACCCTACTATCCAGGTTCCTTCTCACAGCCCTACTATCTAGGCTTTCATATTGAAGTAACCCTAGTATCCATGTTCCTTCCCACAAGCCCTACTATCCAGGCTTTCATATTGAAGTAACCCTACTATCCAGGTTCCTTCTCACAGCCCTACTATCCAGGATTTCATATCGAAGTAACCCTACTATCCAGGTTCCTTCTCACAGCCCTACTATCCAGGCTCTCATTTGGAAGTAACCTTGCTATCCAGGCTTTCATATCGAAGTAACTCTACTATCCAGGTTCCTTCCCACAAGCCCTACTATCCAGTATTTCATATCGAAGTAACCCTACTATCTAGGTTCCTTCTCACAGCCCTACTATCCAGGCTTTCATATCAAAGTAACCCTACTATCCAGGTTCCTTCTCACAGTCCTACTATCCAGACTCTCATTTCGAAGTAACCCTGCTATCCAGGCTTTCATATCGAAGTAACCCTACTATCCAGGTTCCTTCTCATATCCCTACTATCTAGGCTCTTATTTAGAAGTAACCCTACTATCCAGGTTCCTTCTCACAACCTTGCTATCCAGGCTTTCATTTCTAAGTAACCCTACTATCCAGGTTCCTTCTCACAACCCCACTATCTAGGCTTTCATATCTAAGTAACCCTACTATCCAGGTTCCTTCTCATAACCTTACCATCCAGATCTCCAGACAACAGTTCACAACACTATAAGACCAGAGACCTGATCAAACACGATTGGTTTCACATTTCCCCAGTAAGTCGCGATGCAGCTTGTACCTTGACCAGATATGCAGTTCACTTCTGCTTCCTCAAGCAGGAGTTATTTCCCCAGTAGTGTAACGGATAACTGAAGCTCCTAAAATTCTATTTCTCCCAAGACAGATACCAACATTCTTCAGCAGATTCCTCATCAACGAAAGGAACAAGAACTCTCATCTAAGGAATGTCTAAGGAAATCAACATCCTCTAGATGGCATCTTTAAGCCCATCTCCGACGGTATTCCGTCACATCTTGGATGGCATATTTAAGCCCATATGCGAAAATTCTCTAGAAACTTCCAAATGGCATCTATAAGCCCATTCCTGATATCACAAATCAAGTATCACTTCATGCGAGTGCAAATTTCTGGGCACTCTTGTGTTCAATCATCTTCCACCTTCAGATCACGAAAGGTAGACGAGCCAATCTACATCCTCAGGTTTAAGAAGATTGAACAGGGGCAGCTGTTGTCCCTTTCGAATGTCCCTCAAACTCCAACGACGGGGCTACCTACTCCTTAATAGTAGGATAGTGCTATCTAAAGGAAACGAGAACGAACAATCTTTTTTTGATTAGGTAGATTAACTTTTAAGTACTTGCTTAAACAAAATTTTTTACACAAACACCTTTCAAAACAAATTTTCAAAACAAACTTCGTCACACTCTTGAGGAATGATACAAGGGTTATCACGAAGTAAAACATTTTCAAAACAAGCACACACAAGCAATTTTAAAATGAGCAAAGCACCTAAGAGCCCGTGGAAAACCACAGATAGAAAGGGTGCTAACACCTTCTCTTTCTATAATCTACCCCCCGTACTCAGAATATCTCGAAAAAAGGTTTTTTCTGTTCTTTTCCCTTTTCCATGATTGGATAAAATCAAAGTCGGTGGCGACTCTTGCTTACTGCGACATTTTACGAACAAAAAACGCAAAACACAAACTAGTAAGAACAATCGGTTCTGCCACCGTATCACACATTGTCATTAGAGGTGAAGAAGATGTTGTGATCAATAATGTTACCTATTTTCGTTATATCGAGGTGGGTGAGGAAGTGCATGGAACCCCCTTTCAGGCGTTGGAGATTATTTTAGTTGACAAGTTTCCTGTTGTTTTGAAGAATAAGAAGAAATCAGAAACTCATATGGCCTCCTTAAATGATGCTAGAGCCATTGTAGAGTCTGGGGTCCCTAATGAGGATTAAGGAAAAGTGGTTGAAGTTTGTGAGAATCCATAAAAGTTTGGTCTCGGATATCAGCGTTACTCCTTTGTTCAAGTTGGTTTGGCCTTACCTAAAGGAAGATAGGTCCCCCCTGATTTCGAAAGTGTTCACTAGTGTTGGCACAAGTACAGAAGGACAGGTTCATGCAGTGGATGATGAAGACGACGATGCAGATATATCTCAGTTCATCTATCATATTTCAATTGACCAGGAGCTCAATAATTGGAGTGTTATAGACATTCCTGAAGTTGTTTTCTCTGACATGTAATGCTTTGTTTCAAATAAGTCGTATGCTCTTCCCAATGCATATTGGAAGCCTGTAGGAAAGGCCCCCTATGTGTTTCAATTTCTGTTTAACATTGAATAAAATTGCATTTTCCCATACAATTTTTGTTCCCTACCTTTTCTCTTTATTTTTTTTTAAAAAAAATGGCAATGTTTTTTCCTTTAAAAATTTGATGTCAAAGATAATTGCATGTCAAAACTATTTTCTACCAGACTATTTTTCTAAATTGTAAAAATCATAACTCTCTCGATTTTTTTACATATTGAGACGATTCTCGAAGCGTGAGTTCACAAATTTTATGGCTACAAATTTGCTTCAGGCCTTGGGTTCAAACGGTATTTCGAAGGCTTTTGTTTATGGTATGTATCGTGAATAGAGTAGTGAAATAAGTTGAAACTAAAAACAAGTTTGTCTGAGGCAGAAATTCTCGTCGCTTCGATAGCCCTAACTTCTTCGTTTTTTATCATATCGTATCCATACTTTCTACATCGCATAACAAATTTCATCATCTTCATTTTTTCTTCAGGGCTCAAGTCGAGATTTTGTACCGATAATGACCTTGTATTTTCCTTCCTGCATTATGCATTAAATTTGCTGACACTGTCAAAATAAGGCCAATTCAAATCCAAATCCAAGGCCCAATTGGTGGAACTACATATTTATTTTCTCTTCACAATTCAAAGACACAAAATCATTTGCTAAACTTTCCACAAATTTCTCACAAATCTTTCTCTAATCTCTCAAGAATCAAATTTATTTTTTTCAACTTTTTCTCAAGAACATCAACAATCATCAAGCAAGATCAAGAACAAACTTATCAAAAATTCTTCAAACTTCAAATTTCCTTCTCCATTTCTCTTCCGATCTCGAATTCTAGTTTCGATCTTCCTCCTCCTTCCATACTTGCATCACCATAAGATCGTCGACCTCCTCCTCCACCGCGTGAGTTCGCGGTTCTCCCTTCTTCGCTGCAAGTCTGCGGCTAGCTCCGTCTCCCCGATTACACGATCTTCGTTATCCGATCCTTTCAATTTTCAGTAATCTTATATTCAATTTACTTCTTTCATGTGAATTCTTAAATTGTTTTATTTGTTCATACTTTGAGTTTGGATTTGTGCTTAATTGAATTGTGGAGATTTGTTATAACTTGATTCTTGAATTGGACATGAGTTAAATTTGTGGTTAATTGAGTTGTGGAGATTTGTTATAACTTGATTATTAAATTTTGGATATAATATTGAAATCCAGAATTGGTTGAGTAATTACATAATCGATATAGATCTTGAATTTTTATTCGGTAAATTAATGTTTATTTTTGAACATCGAATTTTAGATCTAATATCGATTACGAAATTTTGATGAGAATTAAGTTATAAATTCATGAGTTAATGCAACTTTCGATCGATTTGTTGATGAATTCAATTTTTCGACATTAAAACTTCAAATCTGATAAGTTGCATTAATACTTGAATTGTGTTGTTTTTGACTTGATATGTGTGGATTTAATTCATTTCTAAAGTGCTTATAGTTTCTAAGCGACGATACATGAACCGGTAAACGTTTTTGCATTCGTTTATGAGTCTTTAAACTAATTTTTATTTGATAATGGTACATGTACAAGTTTCTTCCCGGGAATTACACGTGCCTTACAAATAGCTTCTCAAATGTTGTTTGATGCATATTAATGCATATTCGTGTGTTTGTGAACTGGTATGGTTGAATTTTAGCGTTTCCAACACGGTTTTCCGAGCAATTCTTTGGCACGGTGCATTGCTGCCCGATTTGGTAAGTTATGCATAAGGTTAGATTCAATTGATTGTTAATGGACAAGGTACTTGGTTTATATACTTGGATGACGTTTGTGTTGAGTTTTCTTGATTTCGAATCGAAATTTTACACGATTCATGTGTTGATGATATTGCTGTCTGAGAATGGTATGTAGCCCCCCGTAAGGTGATTTAATTCACAGTTATTGGTTATTTGAGCTTGTTAGCATGTTTGGTGACTATCGATACAATTTTTGAGCAGTTATATTCTGACTTTTTTTGCACTGATATTTGTGTTGAGTTGCTGCCTAGAGTTTATGTTTATGGTTCTAATGCATATTTTAATGTAATTTTGTTCATGATTTAATATCAAATTGAAGTGTGATGGGAATGTATAACTCCAAGTGTGTTTCCTTGTTATTCACTAACTCTTCTTGTGACATGGTGCAAGTTTTGGAAGTTGATTCATTGTGGTGTATTTTCGCTCAGATTTTATTATTTTCTGCTTGAGTATCATTGATTGGTGCAGGACATTAGCTTGGAGCGCGCATAACTTGTAATTTATTTTCGCATTGTAATATTAGATTATTGAATTGGATATTGTATCTGATTTTATTTTTTGTTAATGCTAGGTCGCTCGAAGTATTCTGGGTTTCTTGGCTTGTATTGTCTATATAACAAACGTTTATCCGTTTTGGTATATTTCTGGTTTACTTTTCTGCATTTGTATACCGCTTTTCTGATTCCATGAGAAGTAGGAATAGAGATGCATGATTATTTACCACTTTTCTGACGCCATGAGAAGTAGGATAGATATGCATGTTCAGGGAGTCCCTTCGAGGAAAATATGTTATATTTAAAGACTTGTTAAAGGCAATTCTACTTGTGCCTGTTTGTTTATCATTCTGCATGTTTACATTTGTGCCAAAGACCTCAATGAAGGCGTCCCATTTTCATTTCCAATTGATAATTCCTTAAAAGGAGGCATAGGTAAACAGAGGGTCCGCAATCGGACCCGTCATTTCTTGTTTGTGTCTTTCCAAGCTCACGCCATTCGTTGATGCTTTGAACTATCCTGCTCATGTTATTGAGCCGATCAAGTGGAATACATGGATCTGTTACCAATCCCTCACACTTTGTCTTTATCTCGCGTTTGTGAAACGTTGACGCTTTGATGTGATCTCATTATTGCCTTCTATCTCCTACCTCTATTTTGGATATCTTGGTCAGGTGTTTAGTCGCTTATGATGATTCACTTTTGTTCTTCTCTTGCCTCGATTACGTGATATCTTGGTTAAGATTCAACACCCATTTCCTTTTTGCCCTGATGCTTTGATATCACGGCTAAGAACCATTATTCCCCCATTGGCTTGTCTCGACTATCTGATGTCTTAGCTAAGCATCCTTTTATCCTACCTAGATGATTTGATATCATGGTTAGGTTCCCCGCTTCTATTGTCTTACCTTGATGATTCAATATTATGGTTAGGTATCCCTCTCCTTATCCTATCTTGGTGCCATGATACCTCAATTAGGTGTGTGCTACTTGAGTAAATGGATACTCTTTAAGCTTTGTTTGCTTGTTTTGATTTCGACTTTGTGTGACCGCACTTGTGCGCGTGTTACTTTAGGTTTTGAACCTTTGCCATGTTCCCTTAGGATCTCTCGTTTCAACCTTTGGCGTGGATTCAAGATAGATATTAGGTTATGAACCATGCATGCTAACTTAGTTAAAGGTTCCCCTTTTATCCTTGACCTTAGGGACATCATTGTGTGATGACATTATGGGAAAATAAAAAAGAAAAGAAAAAAGTGAAAAGCAAAAAAAATTTATATGTTACAAAGAAAGGACTACAAAGCAAAAGTCCTCAACAAAGAACAAATTTTTGAGACTGCAAACATGAAGACAAAAAGGGTGACTGCTACTCCAAAAGCCTCATTGGTTCCTTAAGCCATCACAAGATCCTTTTTAAGAAATGAACACTCATGTTGAATTAACTAAACTTAAGACTAGAGAACATCACGAAGAAGGGCTGGGCATAAATAAATTTTGAGCCTTAAAACCTTTTTTTTCTGAAAACCGTGAACCAGGCCATGTAACAAACCTCAAAAGTCCTAATTGAAGTAGGCTTTATTTTGAAAGCATACTTCAATGAGATAGCATTTCCTGACTTATATGTGTTTTTTTCAGTGGAAGTTGGTAGTTCACCTTCAATAAAAGTTGGTGTATCCTTTGATCGTTACCTTCGGTGGAAGTTGGTATCTCACCTTCAGTAAAAGTTGGTATTTTCTCTATATCTCTAATTTTAGTTGATGTTTGTAGTTCACCTTTAGTAAAAGTTTATATTTTCACTATATCTCTACCTTCATTGGAAGTTGGTAGTTCACCTTCAGTAAATGTTGATGTATCTTTTATTTCTCTACCTTCGGTGGAAGTTAGTAGCTCACCTTCAGTAAAAATTGGTATTTTCTTTATACATATACCTTCAGTCGAAGTTGGTAGTTCACCTTCAATTAATGTAGGTCTTTTAGTTATCTACCTTCAGTGGAAGTTGGTAGTTCACCTTCAGTAGACGTCGTTGTATCTTCTATTTCTTTACCTTTATTAAACATCGACATTGTTCTGTTTTTTCTACCTTCATCCCTGAGTTGGTAGTTCACCATCGTTCATTATTCAATGTTTACCTCTTTCTCCTCGTTGGACTTTACCCCAATAGAGTTGTTATATTCTCAGTAAAAAGTACTAATGTCAATAATTTGTTCCCAATCATAAGTATTTATGTGAATAATTTATTCCCAACCGTAAGCACTGATGTCAATCATTTGTTCCCAATCATAAGCACTGATGTCAATCATTTGTTCCCAGTCATAAGTACTGATGTTAACCTTTTGTTCCCAGTCATAAGTACTGATGTCAACCCTTTGTTCCCAGTCATAAGCACTAATGTCAATCATTTGTTCCCAATCATAAGTACTAATGTCAACCATTTATTCCTAGTCATAAGTACCGATGTCAACCTTTTGTTCGCAGTCATAAGTATTGATGTCAACCATTTGTTCCCAGTCATAAGTACTTATGTCAATTGTTTGTTCCCAATCATAAGAACTGATGTCAATCCTTTGTTCCCAGTCATAAGTACTGATGTCAATCATTTTTTACCAATCATAAGTGTTGATGTCAATCATTCGCTTACAAGCCTCTAGGTTGACGTTTACCATCGTCTTTGAGTTATGTTTTTTTCTTTCTACCTTCAACCTTGAGTTGGTAGTTTATTATCCCCTGCGAGTCGGTATTACTCTCTTTTTACTATCTCCTCTATGACTGGGTAGTTCACCGTTATTTGTTAATCATTGTTATCCATTGATTTTCCGCATTTTATGATTTGATGTTGTTTTGTCTTCTCTTTGGGCCTTACCCTAGTAGAATTGAGTTCTCCTTTCCCTAGCAGAGTTGATTTTCCTCCAGTGGAGTTAAGTTTCTTTCCCTAGAGTCACGTTGTTCCCCAGAGATTTACTTTTTTGGTAAAATTCTCTTTTAGTCTGTTGGTTTTATTTTTTCTTCCCTAGTATGTCTTACTCACCTGCATGAAGTTTATATTTTACATTCATAATCATAAGTATTGCATGGCATCTTAGGGAAAAAATGTCCCTATCTCAAGCTCAAGTGTTCCATTAAGCAGTAGCAAAGCAGAAATTCAAAGCATTCAGGATTCAATTGCACTCCGCATATTTTTTTCACGCTTCATAATCAGTGAGTCATCAAATCAGTAGTCTAACAAGTTCTCATGTGTTCCAGCATACTTCAAATTTCAAGGAAAATCAAGTGTTTTAGTTGATTCGGGATAATTTGAACAGAAAATCAGTGTTTCACAGTAAAACTTCGAGTTCAGAAATTTATAACTTCAGGTAAGAAAATTTTTTGGGAATGATTCTTCAGTGATTAGAACCATCTTGAGGTCCTCTTCAATCCAATTGTTCATGTCGTAGGGTAATTTTGTGAGGAAGATTTTCTAAAGCACCAAATACCTAAAATGCGTTATACTCTGGATTTACCGTTTCTCTAGTTTTCAGATGCTTAAAAATCCGTAACTTTTGATTGGAGTATCATCTTTTAGTATGTCTTGGAGCATCTGAATTGTGTCGTTATTTCCTTCAAAATTCATGTTCGGCTCAGAAGCCAATTCATTGAGGAAGATCTCCGAATGTGTGAGTATTCATATGGTGGTAAAAACAATGAAAATAGTGTGTTGAACCATTATTTTTCAGATGTTCAAAAATTCATAACTTTAGCTCAGTTCAATGTTTTTAGTGGTTCTTTTCTGAAAAATGCGTCTTGATTTTATCTTTGATCCGTATGTTCGGGTTAGAAGCTAATTCTTTGCGGACGATTTCCGAAAGTGTGAATAACCAAAGAGAATTGCATGCCAAAACCGTTTTCTACCAGGCTATTTTTTGATATTGTAAAAATTGTAACTCTCTCAATTTTTTACATATCAGGATGATTCTTGAAGTGTGAGTTCACAAATTTTATGAGCTACGACTTTTCGTCAGACGTTGAGTTCGAACGATATTCGAAGGCTTCCGTTTGTGGTCCATTTCATGAATGGAATAGTGAAAGAAGCTGAAACTGAAAAGAAGTTTGTCTAATGTAGAAATTCTCGTCGCTCCGATATCCATAACTTCTTTGTTTTTCTTATCTTATCGCTTCCTTTCTTTCGGAATTGCGTCAAAAATTTCGACATCTTCCTTTTACCTTCAGGGCTCGAGTCGAGATTTCGTAACATAATCCTAATTTGTTATGGTTTTGAAAAAAAAATTAGGCTTGTTAACGGTTAATTAGAAAATTAATTAAGAAAATGGAATGAAAATAGGGTTAGAAAATAAGGAACAAATATGCATGGGGTGGGAGTTGAACCCACGCCCTTGAGATCACAGTCTGCCCTTCTCTCCGCTGTGCCATGATGTTGTTTGTGTTATGGAATAGGAATGAACCAACATATGATAAGCCTGCTTTGTAAATCCTGGAAAAAAAATAATTTGCAAAAAGTAGGGATCGAACCCACGCCTTTCATATCACAGGTCTCGTTCTCCAACCATCTGAGCTATGCTGGCTTTTTGTTATTCAAACATAAATCAATCATTATATAATAAAAAACTGGATCAGAGAAGTGTCGGAGTCCTAGCTCATGTCATCTTCTTCGGTGAGGAGATTTTTGAAAACCTGTAAAAACGCGTGAGTTAGACCATAACAAGGACCCTTGCGAATCCAATGGAAGCATTGGTTTGACCTGAAAATGCTTGTAGAGTGAGTTTCTAAGAAAATATTTCAAACTACCCTAACAATTGCATATCTTCATTCCAGCGTCAAACCTCACAAGTAATATGAAAAAACAGTTATACAGATCAATATGAACTTGAATGTATGCATCAAACTCATTTAATTGCATGAATTAAAAGTTTGAATTCAAGGAAGATTACCAAATTGGTGCAGTCGAGGGAGAGAGTTTTGGCGTGCTTCAAGCTTGAGTAAGGGCTATAATGGCTTCCTGGGAACCTCGGGAGTGTAATGGGATGATTGGAATTTGTTGATAAAGGCTACACACGAGGTTTGAGTTTGGCCTAGTTCTTGAAAAAATTGAGATTTTTTGGTTTCTTCTTGAGACAACCTTGCGTGTTTTCTTGGTTTGAATGTGTTATGTAATTATAGAAGAGGAGATTAGGTCAAATGGTGGGCTTGAACATCTCATGATATCATATCTTTGATTTTTGTTTGAAAAATAAGTTGAAATCTTACAAAACTAATGAAGATTTGTTTCAAATATAGACCACATAATTTCTTCAACTTCAAGGTAGATTTTTGGGCCTCCAACATGATTAGAAATAAAAGCCACACGCCTTAGTCCAACATCTTGATAATTTATTTGATTTATTTTAAAAATATGTGAATAAAATTAAAATAAATAAAATAAAAATCAAGGTCGTGCATGGATGGACTTATAAGTCTAATATGAGGTCATGAACAAGTTTGTACCTAAAAACTTAGGCCCATTAACCCAAAAATTCAATTTTTCTCAATTGAGGTTTCATGCATTTTCTCAAAATTGCTCAACTTGCACCAATCATAACTCTCTCAATTTTTATAATATCACGATGATTTTAGACTTTTTGGAAACCTCATGATGTCTCCTACAACTTCCATGTTGGTTATTTTTTCATTTGAAGCCTTTATCTTGATGTAAATTTCTTTGACAAAAAACGTCTTTTTGTTGACTTTTAAAATGACCTATAATATTTTGGCTCATATCTCTCAAATGAAGTATTTTTGGCCTTGAGCTTAGAGAGACAAAGTTGTAGAGAATTGAATTCCCTTTAAAATGAGCATTAGTTGAGAAATTTCTGATGAAGTATATGAAAGTTATGCTTGGTCAGAGTTCTGTTGACTTCTCCTTATAAAAACCCTAATTTAGTAACTTTTGACTTTTGATGAATCTTTAGTTTTCCTGATGAATAATGATTAACCCTTGATCAAATTATGAATGTGACTTCAAAATATTGATGTTGACCAAAAATCTTGAAGTTTGACTATAGATTGGTCAAAGTTGACTTTTTGTCCAATATAGTTGATTTCCAATCATCTGGCTAATTGATTGAGCAAACTTGTGATGTAAGGCTTGAAACTTGGTATGAGGGTACCTTGAGACATATGATAAACCATGGAGTACATTTGAGGAATTATAAACCTAATTTCCTTTAAGATAAGAAAACCCTAGTTGTAGGTCAATTACTTAGGAGGAGAGTTTGTCTGGTCAACCATTGAGTAATTTTGAGTGTTTAAGACCTTCATGAGCATGAGGAGGTATCTTGAATCAATTTTTCTCTAAGATGGGAGGGAAAATTTTGGGGTACAACACCTATCATAACCTAGGGGATAGATAATTGAAAAAGTTTGTGTGTTTAACTCGACCTAGAGGATAAACGACACGAAGATAGATTTATGTATTCATTATGACCTAGAGAATGAATAATATAAGCCCGATAATTCACACATCTACCACAACCTAGAGGATACATGATTGGAAAGTTTGTGTGTTAATCACAACCTAGAGGATAAACAACATGAGGGTAGTCTTACGTGCTTATCATGACCTAGAGGATAAATAACGTAATCCTGAAAAGTCGCATATCTACCACAACCTAGAGAATAGATATTTGAAGAGTGTTTTGGTAATCAAATGTTAGATAACTAGACCAAAGATAATAATAGAGTCTACCGATTGTGTATGTTGTCAACCAAGGTATTTTCTTTTTTATGGACCAAATAATCCAATGATGAGCCCCAAGAGAGTTCGTGGTTTAACCAAATATGTATTTGGAAAATGCTATGCATAATGTATTAGATTGGTATATATGCTGAATTTTTCTGATATGCCCCAAATGTATATGCACCAAGTGTTTCTATATGCCCAAACGTTTGTATATGCCCCAAACTTCGTATATGCCCCAAATGTTTATATATGCACCAAATGCTTGTTGTGAAATTTTTTTAGTGTTCTCTCCTTTTAAACCATTTGTTTTTGTGTCACCCACTCTCTAATGTTGTATGTTGTATTATTGTGGTATTTTGAATTGATTTTAACAAGATGAATGGTGTCAGCAGGATTTTGATATTTGTATCGTAGGCGCAAGCATATGCATGGATGTAGTTGTGGATGCAGGCATGGACATAGACATAGACGTGGACGTAGGCGTGGATTTTATTTTGATGTTTTTCTAACCAAAATTCTTTTTGATGTTATATCAGATTCTTTTATTCATTTCTCAAATTCCCAAAATGGTTTCAACATAGTGTTCACAAAAAATAATCGTAGTATTTTGCAAACAAGTCCGAAAAGGAAAAAACACAATTGTAAGATTTAAAAAGTAAATTTGTATTGATAAATATGCCTCTGAATAGGCGAGAGTACATGATGAAATTCCTTAAAAGAGGTAATTACAAAACATTTTAAAACTGAAAATGGCAATGAAAATGATAATTGCTACTGCTATTTCTCCAATGTCCTTTTGATAGCTCAAATCTCCAATGTATTTTTGTTATTTATTTATTAATAAGATCCCTAACTTTTTCCTGGAGCGTCCTTTCGGGTTTTCAATCCACCGAGATTGAATTTTTTGTTTATGTCCCTAATTTTTGTCAAGATCTCCCTTTAGGGTTTTCAATCCATCGGGACTCTCCTTTTGCCTAAGTATCCCATTTAGGGTTTGAACTTACCGAGCTTTTTATACATAGTATTTTTTGACCGCGTCTGAATTTGTCAGAGGGGATGTTCTTCCCCGTCCATTATTGTAAGGATAAGACCACCCGAGAATGTTGTTTTTACCACATACGGACCTTCATAGTTGGGTGTCAATTTACCATATGAATCAAGGCGAGGCATTAGAATCCATTTGAGCACCAAATATCCTTCTTTGAACACTCGAAGACGAACCTTCTTGTCAAATGCTTTCTTCATTCACTTTTGGTATAGTTGATCGTGGCACAAAGCTGTCAAGCGTTTTTGTTCAATGGGGTTAAGCTGATCAAGTTCCGTCTGAAACCACTCTGCTTCTTCAAGTTTGTTTCCATTAGAACACGTAGCGATGGAATCTCTAATTCAACAGGGAGTATTGCCTCCATGCCATATACTAGAGAAAAGGGAGTTGCACGGGTTGATGTACATACAAAAGTACGATAGCCATGTAGAGCAAAATGAAGCATTTCATGCCAATCTTTGTATGTCTTCACCATTTTCTGAATTATTTTCTTGATGTTCTTATTCGCAGCTTCAACAGCCATGTTCATCTTGGGTTGATACAGTAAGGAATTATGATGCTCAATTTTGAAGTCATCACATAATTCCTTCATCATTTTATTATTCAAATTAGAGCCATTATCTATAATGATTATGCTAGGAACCTCATATCTGCATATAAGATTCTACTTGATACGTCGAGTAACCACTTGTCTGGTCACATTTGCGTAGCACACAACTTCCAGCCACTTAATGAAGTAATCAATGGAAACTAGTATGAACCAGTGTCCATTAGAGGCTTTTAGTTCAATCATTCATATCATATCAATTCTCCATATTGAGAATGGTCAAGGAGAACATAGGACATTCAAAGGAGTCGGTGGCACATGCATTTTGTCGGCATAGATTTGACATTTGTGACATGTCTTTGTGTAATGGTAGCAATCAGCTTCCATTGTCAACAAATAATAACCTGCTCACAAGATATTTCTAGCCATATAATGTCCATTTGTATGAGTTCTAAAGGTGCCTTCATGGATTTCTCTCATAAGTGTATTTGCTTCATGTTTCTCCACGTACCTGAGCAACACCAAATTGTAGTTTCTTTTGTATAGCACATCACAATTCAGAAATAACTTTGAAGCTAGCTTCTGCAGAGTTCGTTTGTCAATTACAGATGCATTTTCTGGGTATTCTTACTTATCAAGATACCTTTTGATGTCATAGAACCAAGGCTTATTATTTGGTCCTTCTTCAATAGCAAGGCAATGTGCTGGTTCTTCAAAATGTCTAATTGTAATGCATGGTTTATGATTTGGCCAAGTCACTTTGAACATGTCTAATAAAGTTGCCAATGCATCTGCCATCTGATTTTCTTCTCGAGGAATATGACTAAATGTAATCTCGGTAAATTTTGCAGCTGGCTTCAAAAAATGATCCCGATATGGAACCAATTTCAGATGTTTAGTGTCCCATTCATTGTTGACTTATTATATAACTACTGTTGAGTCTCCATACACTTCAAGATGTTTAATTCTTAGATCGATAGAAGCTTCCAAACCCAAGATACAAGCTTCATATTCAACAATATTGTTGGTGCATTCAAAACATAACATTGTAGTATAAGGCTTGTGAAAGTTCTTTGGAGAAGTCAAAACCTCCACAATACCATGCCCTAGTGCATTTGATGCCCCGTCAAACGTGAATATCCAATGTGCCTCTGGTTCATGTCCTTCATCGTGTCCTGGTATTTCGTAGTCACCTATAACCATGACATCTTCATCTGGAAAGTCGAACTTCATTAATTAATATTCTGGCAACGACTGATGAGCTAGATGGTCAACTAATACACTACCATTGATGGCATTTTGAATAACATATTAGATGTCGTGCTCAGATAGTAACATCTTCCATCAGGCAGTTCTTCCTATAAGATCTGGTTTTTCAAACACATACTTCAAAGGATCCATTCTTACTATTAACCACGTGGTGTGAGCTAACATATACTGCCTCAATCGTTTAGTAGCCCAAGCCAATGCACAACAAGTCTTCTCGAGGAGTGAGTACCTGGTTTCGCAATCAGTGAATTTCTTACTGAGATAGTAGATTACGTACTCTTTTCCACCTGTTTCATCATGTTACCCTAATACACATCCCATTGACCCTTCAAGAACTGTTAAATACATGATGAGTAGTCTCCCAGGAACTGGTGGCATCAAGATTGGTGGCTCTTGTAAATGTTGCTTTATCATCTCGAAGGTTGTCTTGCAATCATCATTCCACACCATTGTCTGATCTTGTTGGAGTAATTTGAATATAGGCTTGCACGTAGCGGTTAGGTGCAATATGAACCTTAAAATGTAATTTAATCGTCCTAAGAAACCACAAATATCTTTTTCTGTTTTTGGAGTTGGCATTTCTTGTATGGCTTTCACCTTGTCGGGATCTACCTCAATATCGCACTGACTTATAATAAAACCTAATATCTTTCCTGACCTGACACCAAATGTACACTTGTTTGGATTCAACCTTAGTTTGAACTTTCGCATACGCTCGAATAATTCATGTATGTGAATGACATGATCTTCCTCTGTATGGGACTTGGAAATCATATCATCCACGTAAACCTCAACTTCCTTATGAATCATATAGTGATATAGTGTGACCATAGCTCGTTGATAAGTTGCCCTAGCATTCTTTAGACCGAAATGTATCACCTTGTAATAGAAAGTGCCCCAAGGAGTCATAAAATTAGTTTTTCCATATCCTCGAGTGCCATTTTGATCTGATTATAACCCGAGAAACCATCCATGAATGAGAATACTGAAGCTTGAGTTGTATTATCCACCAAAACATCCATGTGAGATAACATGAAATCTTCTTTGGGACTTGCTTTAATCAGATTTCAATAATCTACACACATGCGTACTTTTTCATCCTTCTTGGGTACTCGCACGATGTTAGCTATCAAAGGTGGATAATATACCACCACTAAGAACCCTGCATAAAATTGTTTAAGGACTTATTCTCGAATCTTGCTAGACATGTCTGGACGAGTTCTTCTAAGATTTTGTCTAACTGGAGAGAAACCTTCCTTGAGAGGTAGTCTATGTAGCATAATATATGTATTCAATTCTGTCATGTCTCTGTAAGACCAGGAAAATATATCCATATATTCACATAACAACTTGATCAGTATTTCTTTGATGTTTTCCTCCAATGATGCCCCTAGTTTGATCTCTTTGGGATCCTCATATGTGCCAAGGTTGATGGTCTCAATGGCCTCTTGGTATGGTTGTAAATTTTAAGCTTTTTGCTCTATCTCCCTCTCTAATTCTTCGGAGAGTTTAAGATCTTCATCATCTTCCTCTTCCGCTTGGTTGATGGGTGCATTAGAGTTATATCAGAAAGCATTAGTAACATTATCA
Source organism: Vicia faba (assembly GCA_948472305.1). NCBI lineage: Eukaryota > Viridiplantae > Streptophyta > Magnoliopsida > Fabales > Fabaceae > Vicia > Vicia faba. The sequence continues at coordinate 791,372,708 of OX451739.1, forward strand.
GTAATTTTAGATGTAGTTTTAGTATGTGAATTTGAAAATGCATATGCAGAAAAAGTATTTCCATTTTTTTTTAAAATGCAAGAGAAAGACAAGGATCTTAATTGAATGAAACATATATCTTTTTATTAATTGTGAATACTGTTTGAAGCAAATTGGGAGACCTTTACAAGATACCCCTATCCCTCGGGCTTGACATAGGTTCTTTCAAAAATAAGAAAAATTACTTTGGAAAGAAAAAGATTTCTGGAATCTCCATAGTTGTCCAATTCTTGCCATCTTCATCTAGAGCACATTCACGGACGAAGTCGGATGCTATCTTGGTGTTGTTGATCTTGTTAGATATCATCTCCACTTGTCCACCATGCTATGTTCCTTTGTTGATAAAGGTTTCCTAAATGGGAGAAAACTTCACCTTGCCTTTTAAAGTAGCCTTTGATGATTCGTAGCCAAACCAAAACAATTCTTTTTCTCGGGTATCTCCACAAGTTTACCCTAAAATCTTGAGGTATCATCTTCCACAGTTTTCAAGTTTCTCCACGAAGTTACAGTAGGTTTCTTAATTTTCTTCAAGTGTAGTGTTACCATTGAAGCAACCTCTAAGACTTGAAATGGTGTTGATATGCAGTCCTCGTCCGTACTAATATATCTGTAGGACTCTATGTGACTCACAAAGATGTCCTCTTCACCATCGATTATAACTAATCTTCCATCAATGAAGAACTTCAATTTCTGATTTAGGGTTGAAGTAACAGCCCCCGCTGCATATAACCAAGGTCGTCTGAGTAAACATATATATTGTAGTTCTATATCCATTACTTGAAAGTGATATAAAACATATGTGGGTCGATCTTGATAGGAAGATCCACTTCTTCAAACACTGTACTTTGAGAACCATCAAAAGCTTTAACTATCATAGAACTTGGCCTTATAACAATACCATATAGGGTTAACTTCATCAAACTGGATTTTGGAAACACACTGAGGGAAGAACCAGTATCGGTGAGTACCCTGGATAGGCTTGTAGTACATTTCTAAATATAAATATGCAAAGCCTTGTTGTGAGCTCTACCGTGTGGAGGAAACTCACTGTCATTAAAACCTAGATAAGATCCAGATCTTAGCTTTGCTACAATATTGTCAAACTGATTTACTGTAATCTCTTCTGGGAAATGAGAAGAACTTAAACCTTCATTAGAGAGTCTCGATATGCTTCTGAGTTAAGGGGCAACGAGAGTACTAAAATCTTTGTCGGGGTTCGGTGAGGCAGATCTGCCACCCTATAATCACTTCTCTTGATTACTTTCAAGAATTCTTCTGCTTCTTGGCTAGTAAAGTTCTTGCTCAAAGGCTCTTCTTTTCCTTGTTTGTATCCACATCAACTTTCCCGTTATCCTTACCCATAGCATCATTCTTCTTTAGTGGTTTAGGACTATAGATTCAACCACTTTACGTCATGCCCCTTGTTCCAACTATATTTGTGATTGCGGGTCCTTGACTTGTTGATGGTTCAATTTTTTTAAACCGTTGACATAGACAGTAGAATCATAGCTCCACGATATTGATTTCTTGCTTTCGTAAGGGGTGGGAGATGGCTCCCTAATCACCATTGTAGTCTTTGGAACTACTGGGATTCTCAGTGTCCGACGTGGTATCATCACTGGTGCTTCTGTTGACTTTCCCCATGGAATCACAAGAGTCTTTTTATTAAGGTTTGGCTCATGGAATGGAATTACCAATGGCTTCTTCACACTTCCATCAATCGCAGCTACATATTCTTCTTTAGGGTATTTCCTGGATTAGATTATCCCCTGATCCACCAATTTTGGTAATGTCTTCTCAAAATCTTCATTGTGCTCCAAGAGGAGCCCAGATTCAAACAATTATTCTTTCAAAAGGTTTATTGGGGCCTTCACTTGTCCGACTCCCCCAAAGTCAGTCACCACTTCAATTGCGTTCACACCTGGCCCACGATGTAGAGGCATGGGATTTGTCTTGATGTTTGGCTTATCAAAAGTGATATTCTGAGAGTCCAATAAATCCTGAACCTTGTGTCTAAAGGCCCAACATTTTTCTTTACACCTTCTTCAATTCTTTCACTAATAGTCACTAAATTAGAAATCCGGAAGAGACACTCCCTACCATATTATCATAGTACAACCCTTGTAAAGGGCCCATGAACATATCGACTAATTATTTTCCCAAGAGTGGTGGTTGTACACGGGCTTCCATTTCTCTCCACCTTTGTGCATACTCCTTAAAAGACTCCTCCTTCTTCTGAGACAAATTTTGGAGTTGCGTACGGTTAGGCTCCATGTCTAAGTTGTAATTGTACTATCTCAAGAAGGCATTGGCAAGATATTCCCACGTATGAATATGAACTTGTTCCAATTGCATGTACCAATCTAAGGATGCCCCACTCAAACTGTCTTGGAAACAATGGATTATTAGCTTTTGATCTTGAGCGTAAGCATGCATCTTCCTGCAATACATCCGTAGATGGTTCCTTGGACATGTAAGCCCATTGTACTTTCCGAAGTTAGGTACTCTGAATTTTGGAGGGATCACCACATCCGATACTAGACCCATTTCAAGGGCATCAACGTCGAAAGCGTCGTAACCCTCCATAACCTTTAACCTTTCTTCAAGAGCCTTATACTGGTTGAGTGCCAAGGAGTTTATAGTGACATGGGTGTGGGTTATCCTTTGAGGTGCTTGATTGACATCTTCTAAGTCATGGTCTCCATACTATAGGTATATGTAGTTGTCCGCGTTGTTGACCGAAATTTGCAAGGTATCAGATACCCCTACCTTCGGTGGAGGTGGGACAAACTCATCAGTATCATCTTGTCTGACCATTTGTTTAGCCATAGTTGAATTTTAGGGTCTTGACTCTAGTTCTCTTCTTAGTTGGTGACTGATCGATGCACCAATAGTCTGGGTACTTCTTCAAAGGCTACCCTAGGAATCTGTTTTTGCCTCTCGATGGTGTTGTTCAAGGCTAGAAGAACTTGACTCATATCTCTTTTCATCGAGTCTATGTTGTGTTTTACCTGCTCCAAATCTTCCCTGAATGCGGCCTAGTTCTCTTCGATCAGTTCTATCACTTTCTTTTAATGGGCCCTTATTTGATATGGAGGTCTGAGAGGTTGTGCTTTTCTACCAATGGTTTAACTGGAGATGATTTTTAAAATTATTGAGTTTTTTGTTATGAAATATGAAAAGAGGCGATGCATGTATGCGTATGAATATGATAAGAGTTTTTCTTTGTTTTTGAATGTCTTATTCACTTGGATTTTCCATATATGTTTTTTCTTATATTTTTTAAAGGTTTTTCTCTTTACTTGGCGAGCGTCTTAAGAATAAATACGGAAACAAAACTTTTATTAAAATGATAATTCTCCTCAAAACGGGAATAAAATATTAAAACAAAAACATCAAAGTTGACTTGAAAAGGGAAACAAAATCTTCTAAGTGCGGCTACGGATATGTGCTCTGAAGCCATTCACCATCTTCCTACTGTCATACCCCAAATTTTCTCTACTGAATTCTAATCTTTTATCCCTTATTAATTTTCAGAATTATCATTTGCTTTATTATATATATATATATATATATATATATATATATATATATATATATATATATATATATATATATATATATATATATATATATATATATATATATATATATATATATATATATATATATATATATATATATATATATATATATATATATATATATATATATATATAAGATTTAAGTTTATAAAGGGGGATTTACCTTATTAAAGAATTAATGGGTCTTTCTAAATCAGGAAAAGCCCATGTAAAATTTATGGCCCATTAGGTTTTTATTAGAGAGGAGGTGTATATGCTTGAGACTTCTTAGCTAATTTTGATCTTGTTTTAAGCCCATTAAAGCTTCACTTGATAATGAAGGGTATGTCTTAAGCTAAGGGCTTAGCATTCAATTTTCTAAGCCCGTTTTGTTTTGGTTAAGGCTTTTTTGTTTCAGCCCATTTCAAAATTTTAAGGAAGGTTTACACTATTTGAGAATTCTTGGGCCTTTCTAAATCAAAATGGCCCATTTATGAATAAATAGAAAGGGGTATGCTGATTATATGAGGGGTTTATGGATTAATCAAACCGGCCCGCTATTGGTGTTGGGGCCTATTTTAAATATGGTTAAAGGGTGTATGTTTCAAATCAGAGAGGCCCATAAGCAATTCATTTTTTAAGGCCCAATAATTTAACAAATCGGCCCATCTTAGGTTTTTGAGAAACTGTATTTGTTTTTTTGACATGACTATTGCTAAAATTATCATAATTATTTTATTAGTAACATTATTAAAACTTTTATTATTATATTATGAACTTAATTAAAATTATGTTTGTTTATTACTAAAAATATGTTGACTAAGAAAAGTCAAAATTGAACTTTCAACCCTAATCGCACAATCCAGCCCTTCACCGTTTCAAAGCCCAAGCCTAAATCAAAACACTTACTATTCCAATTAAGAAAGAAAAATGATTGCTTTAAGGCTAAAAATAATTATTGTTCAGATTAAAATAAAATCAAATATTTTCACTTTGAATCATCCGGAAACTTTACAAGCATAATTTACAAATCAAACTTAATACAAAATCCAATCTACTCGACATTAAATCCTAACTTATCATACAGATCCATATCAAATAAAAAACAAATCTCTAAATCTGTAATTCACTAAATAAAATTTCTTTGTAACGACAAATACAAAAAATTAAATTCACGACCAAAGAGGTAATCTGTGGAACACTTAGCTTTAGGGTTTTTATTTTGGTTGTGCTTTTTGTGTTTGATCTTGGATTAATGTATGGAGATTTGGGAGTTGGGATTGTTTCTGGGGTGATTATTATTGTTGTTGTGTCAGAGAAGGAGGGAGACGATGGAGGTTGGCCGCCGTTTGGGGAGTTCGGTTATTAGGGTTAGAAAAGAGAGGTGAGAGATAGAATAGAGTGAGGGATAATGAAAGTGATAAAATGATTCGTAAACCAAATATATTATTTTCAATAATCCAATATGCACAATTCCATGGATGTTAATATACACCCTCCATCATGACCACATGATCCACATCAAGCGTCTAAAAAATGCACGTCTATTGTATGACCATACACTTGTCTGCATGGAGTCCAAACAGACTCCCAAATACCCTTGGGGCCAGGCCCAGTTGTTAAATCCACCCCCTAGGAAGCTCTTTTACCATCACAACACAAACCTACACCCCCTATCAGCCTAATGGGCCAAGTCCAACATCTGGACTTGGACCCTTACTCCCTACACACCACACTTTTACTATACAATTCAAGTTTATACCCCCCCCCCCCTGCGATTGGGCCTGAATTCAACATCTGAATTTAGGACCCTACAACCTATACCCTCTGCTTTGCTAGCCTAACACAATTTACACCCCCTGCATTTTTTTAAAATTTAATTCCTTTTATTATTTATATTTTTAATAGTTTTATGTTTTAATATATTTATAATTTTAATATTATTTCATTATTATTATAAAATCAAATATTTATTTTCTAACTCATCCAAATATTTATTTATGGCATTAAAATCATTTCTAATCATGCATTAATAAGATGCTTTTATATATTAACACATTAAAAATAATTAACCAATACTAAACTCTTTTTTAATAAATCAATTAAATTCTAAATTATTTTTCAAAAAGGATTACGAAAATATTTTAATGGACTGCGCACTTCGTATAAACAACTCTTCTATTCACACACACAGACTAAGTACAAGGAAAATTCAAACATCTTCGTAATCCATAAAAAACACCAACCAACTGTGAACTACAAATTTGGACTATGATTCCTCATAAGATGATACGTAGGTATACGACTAAAATCGTGGTGAGTTCCTCTAATGAAAAACCAAAACCCTATTTCCTAAAGATTGCGTTTCTAAACCCTAGTATCCTTGTGAAAAAGGTAGATGAGAGGCGCCTAACGCCTTCCCTTCGTCTAAGAATGAGTCAAACAACTTAGAATCTCTGACCAAATTAGGGTTATCCTTTATATTCCCTTTCTAAAGATAACAATTAAGGGTGGCAAATCTCATTTTAGAACCTTACAACATCTGGCGACACTGCTGGGGATCCAACCCTAGGGTTTTAGAAGCCTCCCCTTTGGATTTAGGGTTTTGATATGGTTTTATATTTTTTGTGTTTTCTATATTTGCTTATTTTTTTGGTTTATTTATTTATTATTATTTTGTCATTGTTATATTATCATATTAAGGAGGGATTTTAATTTATTTAAAAAAATTATTTTTCAAAATCCTTAGAAAGAAGGTTCGTCTATTAGCCAAGGGGATACATCAGCCCTATGAGTTTATGTGACGAATTTGCCTAGAGTCGGTGGAATTCCGCGAAAGAAATACGTATCAAGAGGCATCCTCTTGGGGTAGGACTTTAGAATGAAACTTATGACTCTTTGTGTAACCCTTAAACTAAAATCTCATGATGAGAACTTTCATGACCTAGAGAAGAATGTTTCGGTCTGTAAAGAGGCTCCACTTAAGGGAGGCCCTTGTGCCTTTCTCTTTAGTATTTTTCATGATACCCTTAAAGAAACCACCTTATGGGAAGGGTAAAATATTCGTAGGCCAAAACTAGGAGCCCGCCTTCTAAGGGTAACATTTATAAAAACCCGTCATTAAACCCCACAATCACGCATTCATACATTTTTGCATGTCTTATTCACTTGGATTTTCCATATATGTTTTTTCTTATTTTTTTTAGGTTTTTCTTTTTACTTGGCGAGCGTCTTAAGAATAAATACGGAAATAAAACTATTATACAAATAACAATTCTCCTCAAAACGGGAATAAAATATTAAAACTAAAACATCAAATTTGACTTGAAAAGGGAAACAAAATCTTCTAAGTGCGCATACAGATATGTGCTCTAAAGTCATTCACCATCTTCCTACTGTCATACCCCAAATTTACCCTACTGATTTCTAATCTTTTATCCCTTATTAATTTTCAGAATTATCATTTTTTTATAATATATATATATATATATATATATATATATATATATATATATATATATATATATATATATATATATATATATATATATATATATATATATATATATATATATATATATATATATATATAATATATATATATATATATATATATATATATATATATATATATATATATATATATATATATATATATATATATATATATATATATATATATATATATATATATATATATATATATATATATATATATATATAGATTTAAGTTTATAAAGGGGGGTTTACCTTATTAAAGAATTAATGGGTCTTTCTAAATCAGGAAAGCCCATGTAAAATTAATGGCCCATTATGTTTTTATTAGAGAGGAGGTGTATATGCTTGAGACTTATTAGCTCATTTTGATCTTGTTTTAAGCCCATTAAAGCTTGACTTGATAATGAAGGGTGCGTCTTAGGCTAAGGGCTTAGCATCCAATTTGCTAAGACCGTTTTGTTTTGGTTAAGGCTTTTTTGTTTCAGCCCATTTTAAATTTTGAAGGAGGGTTTACACTATTTGAGAATTCTTGGGCCTTTCTAAATCAGAATGACCTATTTATGAATAAATAGAAGGTGGAATGCTGATTATATGAGGGGTTTATGGATTAATCAGACCGGCCCACTATTGGTGTTGGGGCCTATTTTAAATATGGTTAAAGGGTGTATGTTTTAAATCAGAGAGGCCCATAAGCAATTCATTTTTTAAGGCCCAATAATTGAACAAATCGGCCCGTCTTAGGTTTTTGAGAAACTGTATTTGTTTTTTTGACATGACTATTGCTAACATTATCATAATTATTTTATAAGTAACATTATTAAAACTTTTATTATTATATTATGAACTTAATTAAATATATGTTTGTTTATTACTAAAAATATGTTGACTAAGAAAAGTCAAAATTGAACTTTCAACCCTAATCGCACAATCCAGCCCTTCACCATTTCAAAGCCCAAGCCCAAACCCAAACACTTATTGTTCCAATTAAGAAAGAAAAATGTTTTCTTTAAGGCTAAAAATAATTATTGTTCAGATCAAAATAAAATCAAATATTTGCACTTTGAATCATCCAGAAACTTTACAAGCATAATTTACAAATCAAACTAAATACAAAATCCAATCAACTCGCAATTAAATCCTAACTTATCATACAGATCCATATCAAATAAAAAATAAAACTCTAAATCCGTAATTCACTAAATAAAATTTCTTTGTAACGACAAATACATAAAATTCCCTAATTTGTTCTCTAAAAGAAACTATAAAAAGCCTAAGAGTTCTAAAAGAAAAGAAAAAGGGGAAATTTTTTACAAAGACAAAAGAATTTGGAGAGGAGGATAAGAAGTATAAGGGATTACAGAACCCTCGCTTGATTCTTCATCTGCGCGCCTCCAATCAGGATTTGGGTTTCAAAATATGAAACCCTAGATTCTTGAATCGGCGCCACCATACCTGGGAAACACTGAGAAGAGGGATTAGCGATCAAAGGAAATCAGCGGAGAACAATCAAATTCACGACCAAAGAGGTAATTTGTGGAACACTGAGCTTTAGGGTTTTTATTTTTGTTGTGCTTTTTGTGTTTGATCTTGGATTAATGTATGGAGATTTGGGAGTTGGGATTGTTTCTGGGGTGATTATTGTTGTTGTTGTGTCAGAGAAGGAGGGAGACGATCGAGGTTAGTCGCCACTTGGGGAGTTCGGTGATTAGTTTAGAAGAGACAGGTGAGAGATAGAATAGAGAAAGAGATAACGAAAGTGATAAAATGATTCACAAACCAAATATATTATTTTCAATAATCCAGTATGCGCAATTCCATGGCTGTTAATGTACACCCTCCATCATGACCACGTGATCCACATCAAGCGTCCCAAAAATGCACGTCTATTGTATGACCATACACTTGTTTGTATGGAGTCCAAACAGACTCCCAAATACCCTTTGGGCCAAGCCCAGTTGCTAAATCCACCCCCTAGGAAGCTCTTTTACCATCACAACACAAACCTACACCCCTCAACAGCCTAATGGGCCAAGTCCAACATCTGGACTTAGACCCTTACTCCCTACACACCCACTTTTACTATGAAGTTCAAGTTTATACCCCCATGCGATTGGGCCTGAATTCAACATCTGAATTCAGGGCCCTACTACCTATACCCTCTGCTTTGCTAGCCCAACATAATTTACACCCCTGAGTTTTTTTAATTTAATTCCTTTTATTATTTATATTTTTATATTTTTAATAGTTTTATGTTTTAATATATTTATAATTTTAATATTATTTCATTATTATTATAAAATCAAATATTTATTTTCCAACTCATCTAAATATTTATTTATGGCATTAAAATCATTTTTAATCATGCATTAATAAGATGTTTTTATATATTAACACATTAAAATTAATTAACCAATACTGAACTCTTTTTTAATAAATCAATTAAATTCTAAATTATTTTTCAAAAATGATTACCAAAATATTTTAATGGACTGCGCACTTCGTCTAAACAACTCTTTTATTCACACACCCAGACTAAGTACAAGGGAAATTCAAACATCTTCGTAATCCGTAAAAAACACCAACCAACTGTGAACTACGAATTTGGACTCTGATTCCTCATAAGATGATACGTAGGAATACGACTAAAATCGTGGTGAGTTCCTCTAATGAAAAACTAAAACCTATTTCCTAAAGATTGTGTTTCTAAATCCGAGTATCCTTGTGAAAAAGGTAGATGAGAGGTGCCTAACGCCTTCCCTTCGTCTAAGAATGAGTCAAACAACTTAGAATCTCTGACCAAATTAGGGTTATCCTTTATATTCCCTTTCTAAAGATAAAAATTAAGGGTGGCGACTCTCATTTTAGAACCTTACAACATCTGGCGACACTGCTGGGGATCCAACCCTAGGGTTTTAGAAGCCTCCCCTTTGGATTTAGGGTTTTGATATGGTTTTATATTTTTTGTGTTTTCTATATTTGCTTATTTTTTTTGGTTTATTTATTTATTATTATTTTGTCATTGTTATATTATCATATTGTGGAGGGTTTTTAATTGAAAAAAAAAATTAGTTTTCAAAATCCTTAGAAAGAAGGTTCGTCTATTAGCCAAGGGGATACATCAGCCTTATGAGTTTATGTGACAACTTTTCCTAGAGTCGGTGGAATTCTGCGAAAGGAATACATCTCAAGAGACATCCTCTTGGGGTAGGACTTTAGAATGAAACTTATGACTCTTTGTACAACCCTTAAACCAAAATCTCATGATGAGAACTTTCATGACCTAGAGACGAATGTTTCGGTCTGTAAAGAGACTCCTCTTAAGGGAGGCCCTTTTGCCTTTCCATTTAGTGTTTTTCATGATACCCTTAAAGAAACCACCTTATGGGAAGGGTAGAATATTTGTAGGCCAAAACTAGGAGCCTGCCTTCTAAGGGTAACATTCATAAAAACCCGTCATTAAACCCCACAATCATGCATTCATACATTTTTGCATTTCGTATATTCATTACTTGTTTGTCTTATTCAAAGATCAAAAAATAATAACTAAAGGTTTTTGGTGAAGTGTCTTAAAAATGAATGCAAAAGGGAAACAACTTGTCTGTATCAATTTCGTCAAGCCAGATATGAAAAAAATCAAGGCTATAAAAGGGAAATCATCTGAAAGAGATCTGAAGATGTTCAATTGTTGCTATGGGGGTACCCTTGACTTAAAAAAAGTAGAGGTACAATTGGTTGTTGTTTCTGCCCTAATTCAATTCTACAACCCTCCATTGAGGTGCTTCACCTTCCAAGACTTTCAGCTAGCATCGAATCTGGAAGAATTTGATAGACTTTTGAACTTTTCCAAAGAGAAAGATTATGTGGGAATCGGGTAGACTATTGACGTCAGAATCTTAGCAGAGGGTTTAGGGATCTCTATTCCAAATTGTCACTGTATTACAAGAAAGAAGGTGACATATGAGGGATTAAGATATGCTATTTGGAGTCTAAGGCTTTGGATTTTTCCAATAACAAAGAATGGGAGTCTTGTATTGATTGTTTAGGACTGCTTGAGTTTGGTGTAATCTTATTTCAACTGACTTTGGACTATATAGATCCAACTCCCGCTTTACTTGCTGACATTTACTATGCTCTTCACACTCGTTACGAAAAGGGGAGGGGTACGCAGAACTTTTGCATCCCTCTTCTTTATTCTTGGTTTAGGACTCACCTCTACAAGGAAGACTACTTGATTCCAAATCTGATAGGATATAAGTGGCCTCAAAAATTAAGGTCCCTTACTACTAATTTTGTATTATGGTATGCAAGGAAGCTGGATATTGGAGATATCATATATAGTTGCGGAGACTTTCCTAATGTTTCATTGATCGGATCACGAGGTTGCATCAATTATAACCCTACCTCGGCCCTACGACAATTAGGGTATCCTTTGGAAGATAAACCCTCAAATGAAAAACTCTAACATTTGATCATTAATGACATGGGAAAAAACAACCAATAGTTTCTCAATAAGATCATCCGGGCTTGGAATAGGGTTAATAAAAGAAAGGATGAAAGGAAGAATGTTATGGAAAAAGAACCTTACACTCAATGGGTTTTGGATAGGGTATGAGTTGTTAAGTTACCATTTGACGTATATCCTGAGTACAAGCCAGAGGTCCTAGAGTCTCCGCCTATGTCCTAGAAGAAATAGACAATTTGAAGAATTCTTTGAAACAAGCTCAAAAGGAGAAGGAAGAATTGGAGCTTAACCTCCATAATTTAACTAAAGAGAAAAGGAAAATGCAACACATACTTGAATCTAAAGACTAACAGATTCAGAGAGATCGTGAGGCATTTGAAAATGAGAGCCTTAAGCGGAAGCATTCGAAGAAAGGGTTGTTAAGTGCTACTTTCAATTTGGATTCCCATAACCAAAGGTTGGAGGATGCTGCTAGCGAAATTGGGAGATTAAATAGGTGGTATGAAAAAGCAATGCAAGACAAGAAGGTGATGGAAGAAGATCTAAGGGATCAAATACAAAGTTTGGCGCAAGCTTCTTTAGATCAAGAAGAACAAATGAAGTATCTTACCACCAGACTCCAAGATAGCCAAGAATCAGAGGTAGGGAACGCCTTAAAAGGATTATGACAGAAAGTTTTCTCACCCAAAAGACTGAAGAATATGAGCAAGTATGCCTTGAGTTAGAAGGCCTCCAAAAGGATTTCCTAATACAACGGAAACTCTATACGGAGATGAGGGATGAAAATTTTTATTGGGAAGAGTAGTATGTGAAGATCGCCAAAGCAGGGGAAGATAACCACAAGATAATTCCTGATCTCTACCGAGAATACCGGTTCTCAAGACAAGCATGCAAGACTTGCCTTCTTAGCCAACAATCTCATTGAAGACATCCCAATGAGTTTGAGAGACGCAGAGAATGTGATGGTTCCTCTTCTGAAAAACGTTGAAGACTCTCTCAAACTATGTATGACAATGGTTAATAGCTTCAGAGCATAAATCCGCAGGCGCACCTAGGAGATTTTATTTCCCTTGTTATTCAGAAGTTTAATTTTGTTGTTTTAGAATATTTTTCAATATCTAAATTGTATTATTTTCTTTAAAAACAATAATTATGTTAATAAAGGCATTTGTTTTTGTATCTCGTTGTGTATTTTTTAAGGCACTCACCAATAAAGAAACAAAACCAAAGAAAAAAGATATATATGAGAAAAACATGTATAAATATATCCAAGTGAATATGACATTAAAAAAAAAATCTTAGCATATTCACACATATTCATACGCATGCATGCATTCACAAACATTTACATTTCATAAACTTGCATACAAAAAAAACTAATTTTTAAAACATTCTCCAATTAAACCATTGGTAGAAGAAAAGCACCGCCTCGCTGACCACGTACAAAACAAGAGTGCATCAACTAAAAGTGATGGAAAAAATTGAAGAGAACCAAGCAGCGTTCAAAGAGGATTTGGAGCAAGTCAAGGGCAACATTTACACGATTAAAGGAGACATGATTTAAGTCTTTCTAGCCTTGAAGAACATCATAGAGAGGCAAGAACAAATTCCTAGGGCAGCCTTTGAAGAAGTAGCCCAAACTATTGGTGCATCAAGCGGTCATCAACCAAGAAAAGAACCAGATTCAGGACCTTTGAAGACAACTGTAGCACAACAAGAGGTTAGACAAGCTGACATTGAAGGTTTTGTTCCACCTCCACCAAAGGTAGGGGCATCTCCTACCTTGAAGATTCCGATTAACAACATGTGCAACTACTTAGACTTGCAATATAGAGACCACGACTTAGCGGATGTCAATCAAACACATCAAAAAACAAACCATACTCAGGATACTAAAAATCCATTGGCGCACAACCAATACAAAGCTCTACAAGAAAGGTTAAAATATGTGGAGGGATACGATGCTTTCAATGTAGATGCTCTCAAAATGGGTCTAGTTCCTGATGTGGTGATCCCGCCGAAGTTCAAAGTACCTAACTTTGGAAAATACAAGGGGCTCCCTTGTCTGAGGAACCATCTGCACATGTATTGCAGAAAGATGTATGCATATGCTCAAGATCAGAAGCTGATGATCCATTATTTCCAAGACAGTTTGAGTGGGGCATCTCTAGATTGGTACATGTAGTTGGAATGGGTTCAAGTCCAGACATGGGCATATCTGGCTAATGCTTCCCTGAAAGAGTACAAATATAACTTGGACATGGAACCTACCTACACGCAAATCTAAAACTTGTTTCAGAAAAAGAGGAGTCTTTCAAAGATTATTCTCAAAATGGAGAGAAATGGCAGCCCGTGTACAACGACCACTTCTGGAGAAAGAACTAGTCGATATGTTCATGGAAACCTTGCAAGGGTTATACTATGAAATGATGGTAGGAAGCGTATCTTCCGGGTTTTCGGATTTGGTAACTATTGGAGAAATGATTGAAACTGGAATAAAAAGCGGGAAGATACAAGGGGGATCATCTGGTACCCCTTACAATGCAAAAAGACATGTTCCTAACTTCTCGAAAAAGAATGAGGGATAAATTAATGTTGTAGCCTCACAACCATGAGCACAACAACCATTAATAATTCCACGAGAACAGCAATAAAACAAATTTGAAAGGCCTATAAGAAAGTTTGACCCACTCCCTATGTCACCCAGTCAATTATTACAACACTTGGTCAAGGCGTCTTTGGTAGAGCTGAGACCTCTAGCTCCTCCAATCGGGGCACCTCCACCAAGATACTATGCCAATTCCAGATGCGAATATCATGCGAATTCTTTAGGGAATACTATAGAAAAATGTCGGGACTTCAAACATAAAGTTCAAGATTTTATGGATTCTCGGGATATTACTTTTGATAAACCAAATATTAAATCAAACCACATGCTTCTGCATGGTGGACCCGCAATAAACGCGATTGAAGTGGTGACCTACTGTAGGGCATCCAGACAAATAAAGACCCTAATAACCCGTTTGACAGAATATTTGTTGGAGTATGGGTTCCTCTTGGAACATAATAATTCTTTTGAGAAGATGTTACATGAATTGGTGGATCAGGGGATAGTCCAATTCGGGCAATACCCTAAAGAAGAATATATAGCTGCGATTGATGGAAGTGTGAAGAAGCCGTTGGTAATTCCTTGCCAAGGTCTGAATATTGATAAGAAAACTCTTGTGATTCCATAGGGAGAATCAACTGAACCACCAGTGATGGTACCCCGACAAACTCTGAGGATACAAGTAATTTGAAGACTTCAATGGTAATTAGGGGTCCATCCCCCAACCCTTACAAAAGTGACAAAGCAGTATTGTGGAGTTATGATTCTACTGTATATGTTAATGGCTTAAATCAAGATTGCGAGTCATCGACAAGTCAAGGACCTACAATCTCAAATATAGCAGGAACATGGGGTATGACTCACAGTGGTTGAATCTTTGGTGCAGAACCACAAAAGAAGAATGATATTGTGAGTAAGGAAGAGAATAATGCTATGAATAAGGATAAAGGAAAGGCTATATTGGAGGCAAATCAAGAACAAGAACCTCCGAGCAAAAATTTTACCGACCAAGAGGCGGAAGAAATTTTGAAAATAATCAAGAGGAGTGATTATAGGGTGGGGGATTAGCTTCACCAAACCCCAGCCAAGATTTCCATACTCTCATTGCTCATTAATTTGGAAGTGCATTGAGATTCTCTGATGAAGATTTTAAGTTCGGTGCATGTGGCAAAGGAGATTACAGTAAATCAATTTGACAATGTTGTAGCAAATCTGACGTTTGGATCATATATAGGTTTTAATGACAGTGAATTACCTCCACAAGGCCGAGCTCACAACAAGGAATTACACATATCCATTTAGATAGGTACTACAAGCCTGTCCAGGGTACTTAAAGATACTGGTTCTGCCCTCAATATATTACCAAAATCTAGTTTAATGAAGTTAACGGTAGATGATGTTGTAATAAGAACAACTTCTACTATAGTTAAAGCTTTTGACGGTTCTCAAAGTTCATTATTTGGAGAAGTGGACCTTCCTGTCAAGATCGGCCCACACATGTTCTATATCACTTTTCAAGTTATGGATTTAGAACTAGCATATACATGTTTACTCGGTCGACCCTGTATTCATGTAGCAGGGGTAGACACTTTGACTTTACATCAAAAATTGAAGTTCTTCATTGAAGGAAGATTGGTCATAATTGATGGTGAAGAGGACATCTTTGTAAGTCACATAGAATCGTACATGTATATAAGTGTTGATGAAGACTTTACAGCCACACCACTTCAAGTCTTAGAGGTTTCCTCAATGGTTACCCTACCGGTGGAAAAAAAATACAGAAACCAATTGTGACTTCGTGGAGAGATTTGAAAATAGCGATGGAAAGTAGTGTCTCAAAGGGTCGGGGAAAGCTTCCGAAATACCTGAGAAGAAGAATCATTTTGGTTTGGTCTACGAATTATCAGAGGCTACTCTGAAAGGTAAAGCACGATTTCCTCCAATCCATGAGATCCATGTCTTTCTCTTGCATTTATCTCTTATATTTAAAAATGGAAATACTTTTCTGCATATGCATTTTCAAAATTCACTTACTAAAAACTACACCAAAACATGATAAATATGCAGATCCTTGCCCAAAATCATCGATAATGTTGTTGCTGCTATCTGATATAATTTTTATGCACCCATCAACCAAGCTGAAGAGGAAGATGATGAAGATCTTGAACTTTCTAAAGAATTAGAGAGGGAGATGGATCAAAAAGCTAACAATATACAACCACACCAGGAATCTATTGAGACTGTTAACCTTAGCAGAGAGGAAGAGCCGAAAGAGATCATGCTAGGGGAAACATTGGAGAAAAACGTCAAAGAAATATTGATCAAGTTGTTACATGAATATGTGGATATATTCTCCTGGTTTTACAGAGATATGAAAGGATTGCATACAAACATTGTGGTGCACATATTACCTCTTAAGGAAGGTTGCTCTCTAGTTAGGCAAAAGCTCAGAAGAACTCGTCCAGACATGTCCAACAAGATTCAAGAAGAGGTCATTAAACAATTTGACGCATGGTTCTTAACAGTGGTGGATTATCCACCTTGGATAGTTAACATTGTACCGGTACCCAAGAAGGATGGCAAAGTACGCATGTGTGTGGATTATCGGGATCTGAACAAAGCAAGTCGCAAAGACAAGTTACCGTTACCTCACATAGATGTTTTGGTGGATAATACAGCTCAAGCTTCAGTATTCTCGTTCATGGACAGTTTCTTAGGCTATAATCAAATCAAAATGGAACCCGAAGATATGGAAAAGACTACTTTCATGACGCCTTGGGGTACTTTCTATTACAAGGTAATTCCATTCGGTCTGAAGAGTGCAGGGGCAACTTATCAGCGGGCTATGGTCACAATAGTCTATGACATGATTCACAAAGAAGTTGAGGTGTATGTAGATGATATGATTACCAAATCCCATACGGAGGAGGATCACATTATACATTTACAAAAGCTATTCGAGCGTCTGCGAAGGTTCAAACTAAGGTTGAATCTGAACAAGTGTACATTTGGTGTCAGGTCAGGTAAGTTACTGGGTTTTATTATAAGTCAACATGGTATTGAGGTAGACCCCAGCAAGGTAAAAGCCATACAAGAAATGCCTGATCTAAGGACCGAGAAAGAGGTTTGTGGTTTCTTAGGATAATTGAATTACATTTCAAGGTTCATATCACACCTAACTGCTACATGGAAGCCTATATTGAAATTACTCCAAAAAGATCAGACGGTGGTATGGAATAATGATTGTCAAACAACCTTTAAGACGATAAAGCAATATTTACAAGAGCCATTGATCTTAATTCCACCAGTTCCCGGAAGAACACGCATCATGTATCTGACAGTGCTTGAATTATCAATTGGATTTGTATTAGGACAACATGACGAAACAAGTAGAAAAGAGCATGCAATCTACTACCTCAATACAAAATTAACTGACTATGAAACTAGTTACTCGCTGCTTGAGAAAACTTGTTGTGCCTTGGCTTGGGTTACTTAAAGATTGAGGCATACATGTTAACTCACACCATGCGTGCAATAGAAATGATGGATCCTTTAAAGTGTGTGTTCGAAAAACCAGCTCTTACAGGAAGGATTTCCGGATGGAAGATGTTACTATCAGAGTACAACATCCAACACATTACTCCAAAGGCCATCAAGGGTAGTGTACTAGCTGACCATCTAGCTCATCATCCATTACCAGAATATCAACCAATGAAGTTCGACTTTCCATACAAATATGTCATGGTTATAGGTGACTACGAAATACTAGGGCTCGACGAAGTACCTGAACCAGGAGCACGTTGGACACTCATGTTCGACGGAGCTTCAAATGCACTGGGGCACGACATTTGGGCAATTTTGACTTCTCCAAAAAATTATCACAAGCCTTATACTAAGAGGTTATCTTTTGAATTCACCAACAATATCGCCGAGTATGAAGCTTGTATCCTGGGTCTAGAAGCTGCCATCGATCTAAAAATGAAACATCTCGAAGTATTTGGAGACTACGCGCTAGTCATATACCAAGTCAACAGTGAATGGGACACTAAACATCCCAAATTGATTCCATGTCGGGATCATGTTTTAAAGCTAGCTACAGATTCACTGAGATCACCTTCAGTCATATGCCACGAGAAGAAAATCAGATGGCAGATGCCTTGGCAACTCTATCAGCCATGTTCAAAGTAACTTGGCCAAACCATGAACCGCGCATTACAATCAGAAATTTCGAAGAGCCTACATATTTCCTTGCTATTGAAGAGTGGCCAGATAACAAGCCTTGGTTCTATGGCATCAAGAGATACCTTGAAAAACAATAATATCTAGAAAATACCTCTATCATTGACAAAAGAACACTGCGGAAGCTAGCCTCAAAATTCTTTCTCAAGTGGTGATGTGTTATACAAAAGAAACTACTATATGGTGCTACTCATATGTATGGAGAAACAGGAAGCAAATACGCTTATGAGAGAAATCCATGAAGTTACTTTTGGAACTCATACAAATGGGCATACCATGGCTATAAAAATCCTGCTAGCGGGTTATTATTGGTTAATGATAGAAGCCGACTGCTACCATTATACAAAGACATGTCATAAATGCCAAATCAGTGCCGATAAAATGAATGTACCACCAACTCCTTTGAATGTCATGAGCTCTCCTTGGCCATTTTCGATGTGGGGAATTGATATGATAGGCATGATCGAACCAAAAGCATATAATGGACACCGGTTCATACTGGTTGCCATTGATTACTTCACCAAATGGGTAGAAGCGACATCCTACGCAAATGTAACAAGTCAAGTGGTTACTCGATTCCTCAAATAAAATCTCATATGTAGATATGGGGTTCCAAGAAGGATCATTATGGACAATGGGTCCAATCTGAAAAACAAAATGATGAAGGAGTTATGCTATAATTTTAAGATCGAGCATCATAATTCCTCACCATATCAACCCAAGATGAACGAGGCCGTTGAGGCAGCCAATAAGAACATTAAGAAATTCATTCACAAAATGGTGAAGACATACAAAGATTGGCATGCAATGCTCCTCTTTGCTCTACATGGTTATCGTACCTCTGTATGAACATAAACAGGTGCGACTCCTTTTTCTCTGGTATATGGCATGGAGGCAGTACTCCCAGTTGAAATAGAAATTCCATCACTTCAAGTTCTAATGGAAATAACGCTTTAAGAAGTAGAATGGATTCAGACGCGACTTGATCAACTCAACCTCATTGAAGAGAAATGCATGACAACTTTGTGCCACGGTCAATTGTACCAAAAGAGGATGAAGAAAGCATTCAAAAAGAAAGTCTGTCGTCGAGTGTTCAAGGAAGGGGATTTAGTGCTCAAGAAGATTCACTACCTTGCCTCGATTTACATGGTAAATGGACACCCAAATACGAAGGTTCATATATGATAAAAATAACATTCTCCCGTGGTGGTCTCATCCTTACAACAACAGACGGGGAAGAACTTCCATATCCGACAAATTTAGACGCAGTCAAAAAGTACAATGCATAAAAAACTCGCTAAGTTCGAACCCTAAAAGGGTCATCCAGGAAAAAATAGGGGGGGGGGGGGGGGAATTATCCCAGTGGGTTGAAAACCCGAGAGGACGATCCATGAAAAAAATAGGGATCTTATTCAAAAAATAAAGAACAAAAAGATTGTGATCTAAGAACTACGGTTGCAAACCACAAAGGAAGATACGAATCTAAATCATTTAACTCAAAAGCAAAGGAGATTGGAGCTTTCAAAAGGATATTGGGGAAACAGTAGTAGCAATTATCATTTTCATTGCCATTTTCAATTTTAAAACTTTCTGTAATTACCTCTTTCAAGGAATTGCATCTTATATGCTTTCCTATTCAGAGGCATATTTATCAATAAAACATTGACTTTTTCAAATCTTTGAATTGCGTTTTTTCTTTTCGAACTTGTTTGCAAAGTAATACAATTATTTTTATGAATACTGCGTTGAAATCATTTTGGGGATTTGACAAATAGGAGCATTTTATGAAATATCAAAAAGCATTTTGGTTAGAAAACATCTAAAGAGAATCCACACCTACGTCCACATCTACGCCTACTTCCATGCCCATGACTACATCCATGTCTATGTCTATGTCCACGCATGCGTTCACGTCTACATCCACACCTGTGATACAAATATCAAAATCTTGCTGACACTTATTCATCTTATTCAAATCAATTCAAAGAAACCTCAACAACGCAATGTCGGGGAGTTGTAACACAAAACCATTTGTTTAAAAGGAGAGAATATCAAAAAACATTTTTACATTTGGGGCATATACATATTTGGTGCACTCGGGGCATACACAAAATACTCAATGCATATACATCTTAGGCTCCATATCAATCTAGGACATTATGTATATACATCATACATGACATTTTTCTGAACACATTTTTGGTAAACCTAATATCTTGGGGCTATTTTTAAGATTATCAAAACAAACGATTACCTTGGTTGAGAACAGACATAACCGGTAAAAATATGATCTCATATTTGATCTAGTTATCTAACACTTTTTCAATCACCTACCCCTAGGTTGTGGTAGGTGTACAAATTAATGGATTCATATTATTCATTCCCTAGGTTGAAATGAATACGTGAGTTCATCTTTGTGTCAATTGCCCCCTAGGTAGTGGTAAATGCACAAAATCTTCAAATATCTATACCCTAGGTTGCGATAGATACGCGAATTTTCAGGGTTATACTATTCATCCCCTAGGTTGTTATGAATAACGTAAGCCCATCCATGTTGTCTTTTATCCCCTAGGTTATGATAAATACACAGGTTCATCCTTGTACTGTTTACTCCCTAGGTCGTAGTAAACATGACAAAATCTGCATAATATATTGCATCAGTCTCCATGCAACAATATGTTATCAAACTTTGTTTTATTCATCCCCTAGGTTGCGATGAATAGAAAAAATCTACGTCATAAACTTACTATATTAGTCTTAAAGCATTAGTAAGTCAGCTTTTCAAACTTGTATTATTTTACCTCCTAGGTTATGGTAAATATGCAAAAATCCACGATTTCTTTTAGATACTGACTAGTTATCCGTATCCTCATATCTAAGTCAAATTAAAACTTTGGTTCAAACGTTGGTAAGATGATACATCATCATCTATGCCTACTCTTCATACCCATGAGAACACTATACATCGTATCCTTATAATCTTTCCGACAAATTTTGGGGTCTTCTATTATTTAATAAACTTCTGATCAGAGCGTGCGAGACCTTTGCATTCTCACACTATTCAATCGAAAGGTAATTAAATAGAGGCAACTGTCATACCCCAAATTTTCCCTACTGATTTCTAATATTTTATCCCTTATTAATTTCTAGAATTATCATTTTCTTTATAATATATATATATATATATATATATATATATATATATATATATATATATATATATATATATATATATATATATATATATATATATATATATATATATATATATATATATATATATATATATATATATATATATATATATATATATATATAAGGTTTAAGTTTATAAAGGGGGGCTTACCTTATTAAAGAATTAATGGTCCTTTCTAAATCAGAAAAGCCCATGTGAAATTGATGGCCCATTAGTTTTTTATTAGAGAGGAGGTGTATCTACTTGAGACTTCTTAGCTCATTTTGATCTTGTTTTAAGCCCATTAAAGTTTCACTTGATAATGAAGGGTGCATCTTAAGCTAAGGGCTTAGCATCCAATTTGCTAAGTCCATTTCGTTTTGGTTAAGGTTTTTTGATTTCAACCCATTTTAAATTTTGAAGGAGGGTTTACACTAGAGGTGTTCAAATCCAAACCAATCCAAATAAAACCCGAAAATTGATCTAAAGAAAACCAAAAACCGAAATTTATTGGATGTGTTTAGATGTTATTTTGTGAAAACTGCTCGATTCAGATAGGATTTTAGATTAACTTTTAAAATTCGATCTAAACCGAACCGAACCGAATGTATATATTTTTGTACTTATTTATTTTTTATTAGTATGATATGTTACGTGAATTTGTTATTAGATGATACTTGTTTTTTAGTAATATTTACTAGCTTGGTTTAATATATTTATTTTTATTATTTCAACCATAATCGATCACTCTCATTTTACAATATTAATTTTTAATATACTATATCTTATATATCATATCAAATTTATGATTTTTTTAGTATTTTATAATATTAATAAAAATATAATTTTTAATTTGGATATCCAAAAACCGATCCAAATTAAACTGCATTAAACTAGATCAGATCGGATCAAATTTTTTTAATATACCATCCAAAACCGAATCGAACCGCAAATAAATTTATCTTTAGATCATATGAGTTTTTTCCTTAAAACCGATCCAAACTGAACCTTGAACACCCCTAGTTTACACTATTTGAGAATTCCCGGGCCTTTTTAAATCAGATAAGCCCATTCATGAATAAATAAAAGATATGGTTATGCTGATTACATGAGGGGTTTATTGATTAATCGGACCGACCCGCTATTGGTGTTGAGGCCTGTTTTAAATGAGGTTGAAAGGTGTTTGTTTTAAATCAGAGAGGTCCGTAACAAATTCATTTTTTAAGGCCCAATAATTGAAAAAATCGGCCCGTCTTAGGTTTTTGAGAAAGTGTATTTGTTTTTTTTACATAGCTATTGCTAACATTATCATAATTATTATTAGTAACATTATTAAAACTTTTATTATTATATTATGAATTTAATTAAAATTATGTTTGTTTATTACTAAAAAATGTTGACTAAGAAAAGTCAAAATTGAACTTTCAACCCTAATCGCACAATCCAATCCTTCACCATTTCAAAGCCCAAGCCCAAATCAAAACACTTACTGTTTAAATTATGAAATAAAATTGTTTGCTTTAAGGCTAAAAAGAATTACCGTTCAAATCAAAATCAAATCAAATCTTTGCATTTTGAATCATCCGGAAACTTTACAAGCATAATTTACAAATCAAACTTAATTCAAAATCAAATCAAATCGCAATTAAATTGTAACTTATCATACAGATACATATCAAATCAAAAAGCAAATCTCAAAATCCCTAATTCACTAAATAAAATTTCTTTGTAACGACAAATACAGAAAATTCCCTAATTTGTTCTCTAAAAGACACTATAAAAAGCCTAAGAATTCTAAAACAAAAGAAAAGGGGGGAAATTTTTACAAAGATAGCAGAATTTGGAGAGGAGGAGAAGAAGTAGAATGGATTACAAAATCCTTGCTTGAATATTCATCTGCGCACCTCCAATCGGAATCTGGGTTTAAAAATTTGAAACCCTAGATCCTTGAATCGACGCCACCATACCTGGGAAACACA
This sequence comes from Vicia faba, assembly GCA_948472305.1. Taxonomy (NCBI): domain Eukaryota; kingdom Viridiplantae; phylum Streptophyta; class Magnoliopsida; order Fabales; family Fabaceae; genus Vicia; species Vicia faba. The sequence goes on from OX451739.1 coordinate 791,396,271, forward strand.
AAGAAGAGGGATTGACAATCAAAGGAAATCGAGGGAGAACAATCAAATTCACGACAAAAGAGGTAATCCATGGAACACTTAGCTTTAGAGTTTCTATTTTTGTGTTTGATCTTGGATTTTTGAATGGAGATTTGGGAGCTGGTGTTGTTTCTGGGGTGATTATTGTTGTTGTTGTTGTGTCAGAGAAGGAGGGATACGATCGAGGTTGGCCGCCGCTTGGGGGGTTCGGTGATTAGGATTAGAAGAGAGAGACGAGAGATAGAATAGAGAGAGGGATAACGAAAGTGATGAAATGATTCGTAAAACAAATATATTATTTTCAACAATCCAGTATGTGCAATTCCATGGTTGTTTATATACACCCTCCATCATGACCACGTGATCCACATCAAGCATCGCAAAAATGCACGTCTATTGTATGACCATACACTTGTCTGCATGGAGTCCAAAAAGACTCCCAAATACCCTTTGGGCCAGGCCCAGTTGCTAATCCACCCCCTAGAAAGCTCTTTTACCATCACAACACAAACCTACACCCCATATCAGCCTAATGGGCCAAGTCCAACATCTGGACTTGGATCCTTACTCCCCACACACCCAACTTTTACTATGTAGTTCAAGTTTATACCCCCCACCATGCATTTGGGCCTGAATTCAACATCTGAATTCAGGGCCCTACTACCTATACCCCTGCTTGGCTAGCCCAACACAATTTACACCCCTTGCGATTTTTAATTTAATTCCTTTTACTATTTATATTTTTATTTTTTTTATAGTTTTATGTTTTAATATATTTATAATTTTAATATTATTTAATTATTATTATAAAATCAAATATTTATTTTCCAACTCATCCAAATATTTATTTATGGCATTAAAATCATTTTTAGTCATGCATTAATAAGATGTTTTTATATATTGTCACATTAAAAATACTTAACCCACACTAAACTCTTTTTTAATAAATTAATTAAATTCTAAATTATTTTTCAAAAAGGATTACGAAAATATTTTAATCGACTGCGCACTTCGTCTAAACCACTTCGTTATTCACACACCTAGTCTAAGTACAAGGGAAATTCAAACATCTTCGTAATCTATAAAAAAACAAAAACCAACTGCGAATTACGAATTGGGACTCTGATTCATCATAATTAGATACGTAGGCATACGGCTAAAATTTTGGCGAATTCCCCTAATAAAAAACTAAAGCCCTATTTCCTAAAGATTGCGTTTCTAAACCCTAGTATCTTTTTTAACAAGGTAGATGAGGGTGCCAAACTCCTCCCCTTCGTCTAAGAACGAATCAAACAACTTAGAATCTCTGACCAAATTAGGGTTATCCGTTATATTCCCTTCCTAAAGATAAAAATTAAGGGTGGAGACTCTCATTTTAGAATCGGTTACAACACCTACAAAGCTTGAGGAAGTCTTCATCATCTTTCAGAAGTGTGACCATCACATTTTCCATATCTCTCAAACTTCTAGGGATATCCTCAATGAGATTGTTTGCTAAGAAGACGAGTTTTGCATGCTTGTCTTTGTAGAACCGATATTATTGGTAGAGGTCAGGTGTTATCTTATGATTATCCTTTCCTGCTTTGGTGATATTTGCATACTGTTCTTCCCAATATAATTTTTCAGCCCTCATCTCTGTATAGAGTTTCCTTTGTATGAGTAAATTCTTTTGGATGTCTTCTAATTCGTGACATACTTGCTCATATTCATTAGTCTTTTGGGAGAGAAGTCTTTCTTCCTTCATCCTATTGAGACATTCCCCTGCATCCGATTCTTGGCTATCTTGGAGTCTCTTGGTAAGATATGTCATTTTCTCTTCTTGATCTAAAGACGTTTATGCCCAACTTTGAATTTGAGCCCTCAAGTCTTCTTCCATCTCATTTTTGTCTTGCAGTGTCTTTTTATACCATCTACTTAGCTTCCCGATTTCACCAATAGAATCTTCCAAATGTTGGTTGTGGGAATCCAAGTTAAAGTTAACACTCATCAACCCTTCAGTCGAACATTTCCCCTTAAGAATCTCCTTTTAAAATGTTTCACAATTTTTTCAAAATCTATTGATCTTTGGACTCAAGCTCACGTTGCATTTGTCTTTTTTCCTTATCCAAGTTACAGAGGTTAAGCTCCAATTCTTCTTTCTCCTTTTGATCTTGATTCAAAGTTTCTTCAAGTTGTCTATTTCTTCTAAGGACATAGGCAGAGGATCTGGGACATCTGGCTTATACTCAGGATCAATGTCAAATCAAATTAAATCAAATTAAAACTTACTACATTAGTCTCCAAGCATTAGTAAGTCAACTTTTTCAAAACTTGTATTTTTGTAAATATGCAAAAGAATCTATAATCTCTTAGATACTGACGAGTTATCTGCGTTGTCGTGTCTAAGTTCTATAAAAAAAACTTTGTTTCATTCGCTGGTAAGATGATACATCATCATCTACACCTACTCTTCATACATATTAGAACTCTATACAGTGTATATTTATAATCTTTCAACTTGTGTTGTTTACCTCCTAGGTTATGGTAAATACGAAAAATCTACGATCTCTTTTCTAAGTATTGGCGAGTTATCCGCGTCGTCATATCTAGGTAAATCATACTCTCTACTCAAACTCTGGTAGGATGATACATCATCATCTTTGCCTATTTTTTAGTGCTCTTGCATATGCTATATCAGTGTATCCTTATTTAATAAAATCTTCGGTCCAAATTTTAGGGTCTTTCATTATTTAATAACCCTCTGATTCGAACATACGAGACCTACGTATTCTCGCACGCTTCAATCGAAGAGTAATTAAATAGGGACAGCTGTCATACCTCAAATTTACCCGCCTTAGTGCTACCGTCAAATTTATTTTCGAACTTGGGTTTTAAAATTCCTTTGGTTTAATTAAATTAATATTTTGGGGTTTTAATAAATATTTTCTTTCAAGTCTATTTAAAATATAATAATTTATTTCAAATTATTTGTATTTTTAAAAATAGAAAACAATTGCTCGTCTTTATATACTTTCAAGTGGCTTTTTATTCCAAATAAATAACATAGCACAATTGATAAGGAAGCATAACTTGGAAATATAAGGTCATAGTTTTGAATCTCACTTGGTGGATTTTTTATATTTCTTTGTTTAATGTTACTAATTTTATTTCCATTTATAAAAATCATTAAAAAAATCATTTTTTAATATTTAAATATTAAATTTCGTATTTTCAATTAATGAATTTTTAAAAAACAGTTATTTTTATTTTTTTCCACTTTTTATTCTAAAAATAATCAAAAAAATCTAAAATACAAAGAGATTTAAAAATATTTTGTTATCTTTTGTATTTTAGATAGTAATATTTGTTATAGGAGAGAATCAATGTAATTGGTTACAATAACTATAAATTCAAAATTTTAATTTTTTTTTGGATTTTAATTATTTGGATTGATTATTTATTTTATTCTATTTTTGTTAATTTTATTTTAATTTCAAGTTACATTCAAATCTTCCCAAAAATCATGTTTTTATTATTTAAATATTATTTTTGTTTTTTCTGTTTTTGGCAATTTTTATTAATAATATTTTATTTATTTAATGCATTTTTCATCAAAAAGTGTTTAAAAAATCACTAAAAAAATCAAATCTTTTTACTTGTTCCCTATTGATTGTCCTGCATCATTCCAACATCAAATTGGCTAGCTTGATGACCAAGATAAATTTGAGGCTTTTTATTATTTGGATAATTTCCTTCTCTAGCAAGTTAACCTAGTTTTTCATTCTATAAAAAAGACTCTTGTCCATCATAATTTTCCATCCATAATTCACTAGAGTTCTCCTAAAGTTGTTGCTCTTCACATCAAAGAACAACAACAAAGAAACCATGAAGTCTCCATCAACAGTTACATATTTTAAGGTTTTGAACAGAACACCTAAAATTTTTCTATCAACATTTTTTTAAAACCCTTTTGTTGTCTCCAACATCTATCTAAGGAGGATCTCGTCCCAAAGGAAAAAAGAGGAGAACGGCGAAGGAAAGAAATTATTTCTATCATTTATTCACCGGGAGAATCCTCACTCCCGTAGGTTGGTTTCTCTTAAAAATCTCCATCGTAAAATTTCTTGAATTGTTTATATTTTATTTCTATTGAGTGTTTTATTGTTGAGATTCATTGCTTATTTAAAATCTCCATGTTTGCAGTCTTGATGTTTATTCCTTTTCAATTTAATTGATAAAACTAAAACTTCAATTTCTATTATAATTTGTAATATGTATATATGATTTTGGTCACGAAGAAACATGTTCACTTTGCAAATAAAACAACAACTTTCATACATGTTCTTTCTTTCTGTTAATTTTTTAATTCTTGGTTTTTATTATAATTATAATTATTATGTTAATTATTGCATCACAATTTTTTAATGGTTTTGTTTCTCTTTTTTTTGTTTGTCTCTTTTTAATTTAATAAAAAAATATAAAAATATGTTACTTTTATTATTAGGTAAAGTGAAAAATCGAAAATAACAAAAATATTTCTTATACATCATTATTGGGATTTTTCAATCAATTTAATACATCAAATAACTAATCTCATACATAAATCTAAACAATTTCAAAATTAAATTAATATTTTACAAAGATATTAAAACCCTAAGCAATATACACCCCACTCCTGCGCAAATTGGGCCGAGTTCAATTTCTGAACTCGGACCCTTAATATTCTTACCCCCGCGTGTTTTGGGCCCAAATCAATGTATGAACTAGGGACCTTCGTCTTAACACCTCCAAATTAAATTTTGCACCATTAACCTTAATTAATTAATTTGTCATAATTTATTTAATTCTTCTAGTTTATTTATTTTCTATTTTTTGTAATTATCATATATTGCATTTTTAGACATTTGCATTAAATATAATTTTTGCATATTAATAAATAATTATTGGTTATTTTTAATATTTGATAGATTTTTAATAATTAGAAAAGATAGTTATTTATTAGCTTAAATATTTTCCTAAAACACTAACTCTATTTTTCTAAACCACATTAATTATTTTTTCCGTCCAAACATATTTTTCTCATATCGCATCATACATCCTAAAATAGCTAACCAATCAAACACTAACAATTTTCCTTTAATATAACAAAATCCAAGATATTTTCATAAAAAGGATTAAGGAGAATTTCTTTCAAAATTAACTGTGAACTGTGTCTACGATCACTCTTTTACAAAACCTAGACAAGGTTCAAGAATAAATTTAAAAGCAATTCTACACAATCCTATAAAAAACACCAACCAAACACTGTGAACTATGAATAGAGACTTTGGTTCCCCATAAGAGGACACGTAGTCATACGACTAAAATTATGGTGAATTCCCCTAATAAAATACTAAAACCTTATTTCCTAAAAATTACGCTTCTAAACCTAGTATCCTTGTGAACAAGTTAGATGAGGGGTGCGTAACACCTTCCCTTCGTCTAGAACCAAGTCAACAACCTAGAATATATAACTTATTTAGGGTTAAATTTTATATTCCCCTCCTTAGGATAAAAATTAAGAGTGGCGATTCTCATTTTAAAACCAGTTACAACAAGATTTCGTAACATCAGTTGTGATATTGTGTGTTGTTACGACACCAGTCTTGACATCTGATATTGTATGTGCCAGCATTTCAATTGGAATTAAGAGCATGCACCCTATTTTTTTTACTGGGTGAAAATCAGGGATATATTTTATAGAACTATGGAGAAAGAAGGAGGATATAACAACATACCACCTAAGTTGGATGGTTCAAACTATGACTGGTGGAAGGTTAGAATTGTAGCTTTTCTGAAATCTATTGACAACAAAGCATGGAAGGCTATTTTGAAAGGATGGAAGCATCTTGTTAGGAAGGAAATTGAAAAATATGGGAAAGAGATTGAGACTAAAAATATTAAACCTGAAAAAGAATAAGATGAGAACGATGATAATGAATTTATTGGAAATTCCAAGGTTTTAAATTCTATATTCAACATAGTAGACAAAAATGTTTCAGGCTGATAAATATGTGTACCATAGCCAAAAAAGCTTGGGAGATTCTCAAGAAAGCTTATGAAGGTACCTCTAAAGTGAAGATTTCAAGACTTCAACTCCTCACTTCCAAATTTGAGAACTTAAAGATGAATGATGATGATACAATTCAAGAATATCAAATGAAGATTCTTTAAATTACTAGTGCATTAAGTGCATTTGGAGAGAAGATTAAGAAGCCAAGCTATTCAGAAATACTCTTAGGTCCTTGCCTAGGAGATTTGACATGAAGGTCACATCAATTTAAAAAGCTCAAGACATCAACAACATGAGAGTTTATGAACTTATCGGGTCACTTCAAACATTTAAATTGGGTATTGGTGACAAGGCTAAGAAAAAGAACAAAAGCATAATTTTTGTATCCAATGCTGAAGATGATAAAAATTAATATGAGTTAGATGTTGATGAAGATCTATCTAATACCATTGATGTACTTGGCAAGCAATTCAATAGGATAATAAAAATATTAGACATGAGAGGGAGACCAGATGTCAAGAACATCTCATATGACATCAGTAAAAATATTTATTCTCAGAAGAGAAGTCAAGTAAAAGAAGAGGCATTCAATGCTTTGAATGTAAATGATATGGTCATATTAGGCCTGAATTTCCCTACTTCCTCAGGAAACAACATAAGGGTTTCACTGCATCTTGGTACCATGATGATAAGTTAGAAGATGAAGACAATTTTTAGACTGCCAAACTCTTGTTGGCTCTATATGGCACATGGGCTGATGAAGTGGAAGCTTGTGATGAGAATGATCTATATGAAGACCTAGATATGTCCTACAAGGATACTTGTGATAAGTGTGTTGAAAGCCTTAAGAAAGAGGAAGAACAAAGGAAGATCATTGCTGATTTGGAGAATGAGAAGAAGAAACTCTTATGTATTGTCTCTCATCTACAAAGTAAGGTAACCCGTTTAAACTCCAAACTTGATAACTTGACAGATTCCATAAATATGGTGAAAGAGGATGAGAATGCCCGAGTTCATTATCAATCTGATAGTAAACTCAGAAGAGTGACTAATGAGAAGCTCTTTCCTTATGAAAAGAAGAAAAAGACCAACATGTAGAAACTTATGTTACAACATCCTGGAAAATATGATAAATCTTCAAATCATCCTCAGTCTACTTAGAGATGTCATTACTATGGCAAGTCTGGTCATATAAAGCCTTTAATTGTATGGAGATCAAAAAACTCCAGTTCGTTCCAAGGCTAATACTGTGAGCAAAAAGAGAAGTGTTGAAAATAAGGATGTTAACCTTATAACACATACTTCTTTGAAAGACTCAACTAGTGAATACTGGTACTTTGACAGTGGATGCTCTAGACATATAATGGGGTCCAAAAGATATTGGTAGATATCAAGCCTCATCCTTTTGGTGATGGTTTTATCGGAGAAATAAAAGGAGTTGGAAAGATGGTGTGTGATGATTGTCCCAGTTTAGAAGGTGTGATGTTTGTCAAAGGATTGACTTATAATTTTATTAGCATTAGTCAATTGTGTGACCAAGGTTTGTTAGTCAACTTCTCTAAATTATAATGTCCAGTCAAATATGAGAAAGAAGTTATTCTAACAAAATGGGTGAGGTCCAGAGACAACTGTTATTTATGGGAATCTCAAATAATTGCTTACTCTTCCACGTGTTCTGAAAACAATGGAGATAAAGTAAAGCTATGACATCAGAAACTTGGACATCTTCATTTCAAAAGAATGAAGGATCTACTATCTAAAGGAGCCATTAGATATATGCTAGAGCTCAAGATTGAAGAAGGAAAAGTTTGTGATGAGTGTAAAAGTAAAAAGCAAATCATGATGTCACACCCAATGTTGCAACATCAGACTAATTCTAGTGTTGGAACTCCTTCATATGGATATAATGGGGTCATTACAGATAGACAGCCTAGGAGGAAAAAGGTATGTCGTTATGGATTTTCTTAAAGAAAAATCAGATACTTTTAAAGTCTTTAAAGATCTGTATCAAAGCATTCAAGAGGAGAAGAAAACTATGACTATCAAGGTTAGAAGTGATAATGATATGGAGTTTAAGAATGCAAAATTTTCTGAATTTTGTGATTCTGAAAGAATAATTTATGAGTTCTATTATTCCTGGAAAACTCAGGGAGATGGAACTGTTGGGAAAAAGAATAGGGCAATATAAGATTAAGCTAGAGTCATGCTTACTGCTAAGCAATTTCCATTTGAATTTTAGGCTGAAGCTATGAATACTTCTTGCTATATTCATGGAGTCACTTTGAGAGAAGGTGAAACTACTACTCTCTATGAGGTTTGGAAAGGAATGAAATCTAAAGTTAAATACTTTCACGTCTTTGGAAGTAAATGCCATATCTTTACTGACAAAGATCAAGTGGACAATAAGAATCTCACAGGGGATGAAAGGGATATTTATGGGTTACTATTCAAGCATAAGAGCTTATAGAGTTTATAACTCAAGAAATGGAATGACAATGGAATCTATCAATGTGAAAATTGATGATTCAATTACTGAAGAAAAGATGAATGCCAGAGACGATGTTGAAACATCATATGTGCAAACTGATGAGGCACTAAGAAAGAAAAGTTATGAATTCACAAACACTAAGTTAGTGAATACTCAATCTAGCACAAATCACTATATTGAAGGATAAATAGAACAATCCACGGAACTAACTACAAGTCACCCTGATAAAGGTAACATGACTGAACTTAAACAAATGATATCAAATATTGATGGATGTGTTGCCTTGAGGGAAACAAGAGGAAGTTTCTCTTAACTGTTGTTGAAGAGATATGATGTCAAGGAAGATGTCATGGAATTTCATTCTGAAGATCTGAATTCTTTCAAATATCTCATTTAACATAACTGGAACAAGGACCTTGGTAGTTGTAAGCAACTGATCAGGAATCTTTTTGAAGAAAAGGATGATACTCTGGAGCATATGGAAAACAAGGACCAACTTGTTGTTATAAAAAATAGTGGGATTGGAACTTGTATTGTTGCATATTTATAGAAATTACAGAAATGGAGGAATACAACTAATGATGCATCTTTCCTCTATACACTGAGGCATCACATGCCCTAACAAATTTCTATTGAGAAGGGATGGAAATGAGGTGTTCTGGAAGACAGTGGGGTTGGCTACAACAATAAGGAATGCAAGAGGCTCTTTGATAAGGTCATGAGGCTCATTGATAGAATCAAGAGGTGGAATACCACCTTAAGCTGGTCAAGAAGTTGTGTTTCCATCTATTTAATTCCATCGGGTGCTCATGATTGGTTGTTCTTATGTATGCTTCCATTTGTAGTATTGCTGGTTTGCAATATGTGTGGTTCCATCTTTTGTATTTGATCGGTCTGTTTATAGATTCTAAAATTTAATTGCAAGTGCACAGCCTATCGAAGTAATATAAAGGATTTTCGAACCACAAAGACCAATCATCAATCTATCAACTCTATTGTTAAGTTGCTTATCTGGGGCAGATCAATTCATTTGAGGGAGTATAATGCAAAGGAAATAAATAGATAAAGTAAATTCAGACAAAAGACAGGCTAGAATGTAAATCACATTGGTAAAAGAGAATTTTCAATTTGTATTTAATAGAACTACTCATGGGGAAAAAATTTCCACTCTTGTAAAGAAACAATTTGACGGGAGCTTGTCGCTTTCGCTAACTAAGAACCGATTTTACTCTCTAGTCAAACCTTGTTATTGTCACTTATAAAAAGGCACTTCGAGCACTAAAGCCGTAAACCTATTTTTAAGAAATTAGTTTCTTAACTTAGTAGAAAAGTGATTTCAACTCAAAATGATTGACATAAAGAGATTCTTGGCTTTCGCTCGAGAGTCGGATTGTAAACCTATAAACGCGTCTGAAAATAGTTTTAAAATCATTTTCTTAAAGTGTCAAAGATCCCTAATTACACAGTCAAGACGCTTTTTCCCTTTTTGATAGGTTAAAAACTAACCTAGTTTACTCTTTGAAATGGACGAATTTTGATCTTATCCAAAAATATTAAGTAAGAAAAACTTGTGTTAAAAGTTAAAACAACCCATAAAGTGTTTCTACTAATACAGTCTTGAAATGATATCAAGACAATGATCGTTACATTCCAACCTTAAAATATTTAGCTAGACATGGAAATAAGCAAACATATTAAATTTGTTCGAAATAAACATAGTAATAAAGGCGTGGCATGGTAATAAAATAAGTAATGTAAGTGCAAGACAAAGCGATTAAATAAAATAAAACTTAAATAGAAGCCTGCTCCAAATCGGAGTTTTTAAATATTGGTACAATTGGAAAGTAAATGCTTGAAATAAAATGGCGGCAAGATTGTAAATAAAAGATGCTCCAACCTAATCAAGGCTATGGTGCAATAATCCTACGATGTGGCGAATTATTACTTTTACACAAGTGGGTATAGGCTTAGCGTTGCAAGACTAAGTTGGATAATAGAAAATGAAATGAAAATTGCTATTTATTGAAATTCTCCAGGCTATGCTTTGACAAAATTTCCCCCTAACTCCTTTTGGGAGGGAAGAAGCTTTCTGTGATACGGTGGTAGAACTGACTTGAGGGTTTTGCGTTTTATCGCAAATGTTGCGGTTAGAAAGAGTCTCCACCGACTTTTCTTTTATCCAAAAGGAAATGTGAAAAAGCACAGGAAAGACCTTTTAGATTGTTTCTTGAGTTCGGGGGGTAGATTATGAAAAGGGAAGGTATTAGCACCCTTTTCATCCATGGTTTTCCATGGGCTCTTAGTTACATGCTACATCACTTGATTTTATTTTGAAATTGTGTTTTGTGTGGTATTGAAAGTATTTTGTAAAAGAGGCCATTTGTTTAGGCAATCTTTTTAATTATTCTCGTTCATAAGAATGTATACAAAGATGTTTGTCTTTTTGAAAATGTTTTCAATGTTTGTAAGATGTTTGGAAATGTGTGTGTTTGTTTTTGAAAATAGCAAGGATAGTTGTTTTGAAATGGAGCAAATAAATAGAAGTAATCTACCTACTCAAATGTCTTTCTTGTTCATTTTCTTTTGACATTGTTGTCTTACCATTGATTTGGTAAGCAACCCTATCTTTGGATATAAACGGGACGGGCGTGGGACATCGTATAACCATGATTAGCAATGTTTGCAAAGTATCTTAGCATTTTTGAGGGACCAAGATCATTTTGTAAGGCAACTTAGAATAACGTCATCGAGGGACTATGATCTTATATTTGTTTGTTTTGCTAAGATACTTCAAATGCGTAATATGGCCATTTTTGTATAAGGCAACCAAGTGGAGTAACCCTAAGGGTGCTTGTGTGCAAGTGTCTCATTTTCATGCTTTGATTTTGTCTTGGATTAGGGTTTTCTATTTGATTGTTTTCATCTTGCCATACAAACCCTAATTACTAGCATGTTATGTAAAAGCGATAAATTGCGTAATTTAATGATTAATACACTATTACAACATTTTATGGGAGGGGGTATACAAATTATAAATGAGGATTTGCAATAATATAAATCTAATTAAACTATTACAACCAAATCGAATTTGTACAAATATTTGAATATACAATATAAATTAAATATGTAAAGATATGTAAATGCAAGAAAAAGATTTTATTTTGTTTTTTATGTGAAAAAAGAGTTTTTAACTAAACCTAATAGTTTAAGAAAAGGAAATTATTTTCTTAGAAATTGATTAACCCTAATTCTAATTTTCTAAAAGAAAATAAAGTTCTTTAAGTATTATTTTTTTGTATTTTTTTATCTTAAAAATAATAGATAGTATTTATGAAATACTTTGGTCTTTTTATATATTAAAATAAATATTTACAAGTGTGAGAAAAATAATAAATATTTAAACTTATTCTATTTTTAATTACAAGTTTATTTAAGAAAAATAGTTAATATATAATTTAATAAAAATATTTTTTATGAGAAAATAAAATAAAAATAAACTAAATGTAATATTTATTATATTTTATATTTTTTATGATTTTTTATGTTAAGGAAAATATATTTAATAAAATGGCAATGAAAATAAAATAAATAATAAAATGCATGGGCCAGGGGTGCTGCATGCTAACAGGGGTAGGTCGTTAGAAAAAAACAAGGCCCATAAGCTCAGAAGCCCACGCTGCCAAACAAACAAAAAAAGCTGGAAAAATATGAAAAAAATTCAAAAGGCAGGTGCCAAGGCTCGAACCCATGACCTTAGCAATTTCTGCGCGCTGCCTTGCCACTGGGGTGGCTGTACATCCGTTAGTTCAAATGAAACTAAAAATACATAACACAAAGTGCTTCCTTGCCCTGTACTTCGTCTTCTTCCTCTAGCTAGATGGACCCTCTATATCTCTCTCATTTCTCCATGAAAATGGAAACTTCAAACATGAAAATGATAGTACTCTTTCCCACGACTTCAACCATGTAACTCATGTAAACTAACAATCAAAGATCAAAGCTAATTTCACTGGCCCTAATTTCAAACCTAATTTTTACAGAAATTTAAAATCTAAAATTCTCTATACACAATGAATATAAATGAAATCTATGAACATGGTTGGCTTTAGCACAAGGATATCTACATTTTATTTTCACAAATCGAGACCCAAGGATGAATGTATGAAGAGATAGAAGTTAGAGTTCTTACCTCTTTCAGCTGAGATAGAAGTTAGATTTCACACTGCCCTTTATAGCTTTATGGGTAGTATATTGTATGTCATACTCTGTTAGGATCATCTGCCATCTAGCTATTCTCCCCGAAAGAGCACACTTCTCGAAGATGTATTTTATCGTATCCATCTTAATATAAACAAGATAGTATGAGTCAGCATATACTGTCTTAGCCGGCGAGAAGCCCATGCCAGAGCACAACAAGTTTCTCGAGCAGTGAATATCTGGTTTCACAGTCGGTAAACTTTTTGCTCAGGTAATAAATAGTGTGCTCTTTTCGGCCAGACTCGTCATGTTGCCCCAATACACACCCCATTGAGTTTTCTAAAACAGTTAGATACATGATCAATGGTACTCCCTCGACTGGTGGCATCAATACAGGAGGTTCTTGTAAGTATTCTTTGATTTTGTCAAAAGCAACTTGGCATTCATCATTCCATTTGACTACTTGATCTTTCTTCAATAGTTTGAAGATTGGCTCACAAGTAGTTGTTAGGTGAGAGATGAATTTGGCAATATAGTTCAAGCGTCCCAAGAATCCTCTGACTTCTTTCTCAGTACGAGGAGCAGGCATCTCTTGTATTGCTTTAACTTTGGCAGGATCGACCTCAATACCTTTGTTACTGACGACAAAGCCTAGGAGTTTACCGGACCGTACTCCAAATGTGCACTTGTTTTGATTCAACCTCAATCTGTACTTCTTCAGTCTCTCAATCAGCCTTTGTAAGTGATCAAGATGCTCTTCTTCTGTTTGCGATCTGGCTATCATATTGTCTACATAGACCTCTATTTCATGATGTATCATATCGTGAAATAAAGCTACCATGGCACGTTGATAAGTCGCCCCAGCATTCTTCAGTCCGAATGGCATTACCTTATAGCAGAATGTACCCCACTGTGTGACAAATGTTGTTTTCTCCATGTCCTCAAGTGCCATTTTGATTTGGTTATAACCTGAGAATTCGTCCATGAAGGAAAACACTTTGTGTTGGGCCGTATTGTCAACCAGGATAACAATGTCGGGAAGTGGAAAATCATCTTTAGGGCTTTCCCATTCAAATCTCTATAGTCCACACACATTGGTACTTTGCCGTATTTTTTAGGTACGGGAACAATGTTGGCAACCCATTGAGGGTAGGAAGTGACAACCAAGAATCTAGCATTGAATTGCTTCATGACCTTCGCTTTAATCTTTTCTGACATATCAGGTCTCATGCGGCGAACCTTTTGTTTTACTGGCGGACAATCTTCTCTTGTAGGCAGACGATGTACCACGATGTCTGTATCAAGTCCTGGCATGTCTTCATATGACCATGCAAAAACTTCAACATAATCGTGTAGAAATTGAATCAAACGCTCCTTGACACTGGGTTCCAGATTGGCACCCACCTTGACCTCTTTTTTATCTTCCTCGGTACCCAGTTTGATTGTATCCACAGGTTCCTCGTGAGGCTGAATGGTTCTTTCCTCTTGTTGTAGCATTCTGGCAAGTTCCCCTGGTACTTCACAATCTTCCTCACCTTCATCTTCGGCTTGGTAAATTAGATCCTCAGAGTCACAAAAGGCCATAGCAGTATCGTTACCCATGGGATCCAAAATGGATGGATACCTGCATTTGTGAGTGTGGGTGTGTGTAAGGGTATAACTATCTTTAAAAGAAAATAAAATGTAAAGGAAAAACAATGAGCACAAAAGTTTGTATGCGAATAACGTCCATGATTCATTAAATGTCATATGAAGATGAAATAATAACCCTTACAAATGGACCATTGTGCCTCGGGCAAGACACAAGGTTTTAAGAGTGCGAATTGTTTTTGAATATTATAGATCCAACAAAATGTAAAGATAAATTACTGAGGGATGAAAGTTATTGGGACGAAGTCTCTAGCCTCCCAATTGCGGAGTCCTCCATTGACAGTCGGAAAGATCCAATCCTCCAAGTCTCAATCCTCTTCACCATCTTCTACCGCGTTGACTTCTTGGTTGCTAATCTTCAAGGGTGGCCCTCCAACACAGGCACGGCGTACAACCTTTTGAGCACTTGAAGTGAAACCTAAGCTAAACTTGTTAGACTTATACGAGAAATCTGGAAGTTTCCCCCAGATGGTGCATCCACATTCCTCTACTACTGCTTTGGCGTCCTTCAGAGATGACATCCGGAGTGTAGGTCTTGTAATCTTGGGAATCTGGGACACAATTTTGGTCACTGCTACCTCTTGGGGGACCTCTTCGAAGTTTTGAAAAGGAGTTTCAATGAACTCGCCGTCCAATTCCACATACCTGAAGTAATTGAGATGGCTAATCATGTATTCTTCCTCTCCGTGGACAATGATAATCTTTCCTTAAACCGGATACTTCAGCATCTGGTGCAATGTAGAAGTGACAGCGCCAACATTATGGATTTATGGCCATCCTAGCAGGCAAGAGTACGAAGGGCGGATGTCCATTACATAAAAGGTTGAATTAAAAGTTTGAGTCCCAACCTTTATGGGGATATCCACCTCCCCGTGTACCATCCTCTTCGAGCCATCAAATTCCCTTACTACTATGTTACTTGGTTTTAACGTCAGTCTTTCGCAGTCAATTCTGTCAAGAGCTTTTTTCGGTAAGATGTTCAAAGATGAGCCAGTGTCCACCAAGACATGGGCCAAAGTGGTGCCCCTACATTCCACAGAGACATGTAATGCCTTGTTGTGCTTTCTTCCGCTTGGTGTCAGATCAGTATCCGAGAAACCTAGGTCATTATCCGCTGTCAAGCTGGCCACGCAGTCTTGAAATTGATCAGCAGACGTCTCTTGAGGCACATGGGCTGTCTTTAGGAACTTCACCAAGGCTTTCGCATGTGCCTCGGAACACAGTAGTAATGCCAACATGGAGATTTCGGAGGGAGTTTGCCCTAACTGTTCAACTACATCGTAGTCGCTCCATTTTATAATTTTTTGGATCTCCTCCATTTCTTTCTTGGATGTCTCGGGGATAGTCAGTGATTGAGCCTTCGTCTGGACAGACTCTACTTGAATACTTTTTCCTCGAGTTTCAGCAGCAGAAGTGTTGGTAGGAATGGCAACATGGGTTGTAATGGCTTCGTCAATGGGAGCACTTGCAGAGATGATTATGGGTACGAAAGTAACCTTGGGAGCAGCCACGGGTCCAAAAACTGCCTTTGGGGGGGCAATTTCTGGAGAAAAGATCCTACCACTTCGGGTAATTTTACTAGTTCCAACAATATTGCTAATGTCGGAGTCTTCTTCTTCGGAGTTTATCTCTTCGGAGGCCGGCCCATCTTGTTTGATGCCATGGTAGTAAATTTCCCCACCGTAATTCCACAACACAATTTTGTCTGATTCATATGGGACTGGCCCAGGCATTGTGATTATTATAGGAGTTGTTTTTGGAACTGATGTAATTCTAATGGGTCTTTTAGGGACCCTGGAAGAATTGGCGGAGATGGTAATGATTGAAACATCTTCAACAGGAACAGGTGAAACAAGAGTACTTTCAAACAGAATCTCTTTGTTGTCTATCAAGCGCTGAATGCTTGTTTTCAACAAAGGGAATTCAGTTGGTGAGGATAAGCAGAGGTGGCAGTCTTCATTATAACCTGGGAATACACCAGCTTTCAACAGGTTTATCTTAATGGTTGGGAGCGGAGTCACGAGTTCATCAACTGTGGTAATAAATAAATCTTCTTCGATAGCATTGGTGTTATGACCATGTCTGGGCATAGCAGCAGAAATGACATTTGGCTTCTTGGGCGCATCAGACTCAATTTCTTTTGCTTCAATGAGGTCTTGTATTTTGTTCTTCAAGGCTCAATAGTTATTAGTATCGTGACCAGGACTTTCGGAGTGATATGCGCAACGGGCATTAGGGTGATAATGAGGGGAAGGTGTGTTGGGGTTTTTCGGAGCTTCTTTCAAGGTTTCCAAATTGGATTTCAAAATATGCGGTAATACTTGAGACAGAGTCATGTTGATTCTGGTGAATTTCCTGACTGGCCTTTCCACCCTTGGTTGATTACTTCTTTGTTGATCAGACGTAGGATTTGGAATCATAACAGCCCCCACCATTGGTCGGAGTTCGGCTCTCTCTTGGTTTCTTTGCGGATATACAACGGCTACCTCTTTCTTCCTAATAAAAGGCTTCCTCACAGCTATAGAAGAAGATGAATCCTTCTGAATCTTTCCACTTTTTATGCCAGCTTCCACCCTCTCTTCGGTTAGTATTAATTCAGTAAAGCCTGCAGAAGAACTTCCGATTAAATGGTTGAAGAAAGGGCCCGATAAAGTGCCTAAGAACATGTCCACCAATTCCCTTTCAGACAGAGGGGGTTGCACTCTTCCAGCCAGATCTCTCCATTTCTGTGCGTAATCCTTGAAACCCTCATCGGAAGCCATAGCCATACTCTGAAGTTGAGTACGGGTAGGTGCCAAATCAACATTGTATTGATATTGCTTATAGAAATATGCGACAAGATCTTCCCAATTATGGACGTTGGCTCTTTCTAGTTGGTAAAACCAGTCGAATTGTGTTCCATATAGACTATCTTGGAAAAAATGCACCCACAAGTCTTTATCAGTAGAGTGTGGTTGGATCTTTCTCACATATGATCGGAGATGCATCTTAGGACATGACACCCCATCATATTTTGCGAATAAAGGCACTTTGAATTTCAGAGGAATCACAATTCTCGACACTAGTCCCAATTCTTCAAAGTCTAAGCCTGGCACCTTTTGTATTTCCATCGTGCTCAAACGCTCTTCGAGATGTCTGTACTTATCATCAGAAGGAGGATACTATTCCTCAGAGTAGTCTTCCTCTTCTTCCTCCTCTTCAGATTCTGACGAGACCACTGTTTCCTTTCCTTTCCCCTCTCCTTCACCGGATGTTGTTGCAAAATTCAAAGTCCTCCTCATCTGCTCATGAAATATTCTCCCCATATTCAAGACTCCATTTACCTTCTTTGTTTTCTTTTTCTTCTCTTCAGCTAGCAGAGTCTTCAATTCTTCTTTCCCCTTGGCTAGGGTCATGAGAAACTGTTGAAACTGCGTGTTCTGAGCTTGGAGATCTTTGACTGTTTGTTCGAGATCCATCTTACTGAAATAAACAGTAGAGAGATGAGGAAAATTGTTGCAAAAGACCTGTTTATGTTATGATGAATGATATGTGCATATGCAATGTTTTCAAGGATTTCAAAGATTCAAGTTCATTTTAGACAAAAAGAAAACACACGTTATATTAATAAGATAAAGTTTGAGTACATCAATGCCCCTTGGACAAAATAATACAAAACTCTAAGATAAAAAAGTTGTGCGCATCCTCTTTGGTGCAATGTAGGCATTTAGAGTCCGTTCCTCATGAAGTAGCCTAGTGAGTTCCAAAACCTTCTTCTCGCTTGCGTAGAATTGGGCTTCAAAAGTATCTCGCTCTCCTTTGAGCTGTATCCAATCCCTTTGTAGGTCTTCAAGAGATGTAGGCATGTCAGGATGTAGGATAGTGTATGAAACATCTCCCTCCTTAACAAGCTCAATAATTACGGGAAGGATGGAAGGATAAGGCATCATAAGACTTTGAGCACGGGTCCGTACCCATTTGAGGTAAGGCTCAAGAGGGATGGAATTCTTGTTCCCCAAAGTCTTGCTATTCACCTTTTTTAGCATCCTCTAAGCTCGGATGAATCTATGGCGAAGACCTCGATCGTCGTTGTCGTATTTGAATACCAAACCTTGAATCAACATCTCATGCGGGCCATCCCTTTGGGCATAACCAAACTGTCTTAAAACTAAACAAGGGTTGTAGGTGATGCCTCCCCTAATGCCAAGTAGAGGGACATTAGGGAATTCTCCACAATGGTCAACAATGATAACATTCTCTTTGGATCTGGAGCAACAATGAATATCTGAATGTTTGAGCGTCATTAACCTTTGTGACCACCTTGAACCTTGATCGTTCTTTAAGATTGATTGGGGAAGATGATAAATAAACCATCTTTCCAGGAGAGGAGTGCAACACATAAGGACACCTCTTTTCCTCATTGTGCGAGTGTGAAAAGAGTGTAGGATATCCCCTAGAAATGTAGGCATCGGGTTGCGTGACATGAAGATTTTGACGGTGCTCACATCTATGAGTTGGTCAGGATTTGGAAATAAGACCATCTCATAGATAAGAAGAGCCACAATTTTCTCAAAGTCTTGCAAGTCTAAGGAATTCCAATAGCTTTTGGCTTTCTCAAACAAGAACTTTGCTAAGAAGCCTTTGACACCACTTCTAGTTTCCCAATGAGTTGTGACATCAGATGAGTGCAAGTGCAGAGCTTGAGAAATCTCTTTTGGATTTGGGTCTCTTTCCGTACCGTTGAAATGTAGTTGATTGATAATGGGAATCCTCAAGAGTTGGGAGAATTCTTCAAAAGTAGGCACAAGTTGATAGTGGGGAAATGTGAAGCAATGGTGCAAAGGATCAAAGAACTCAAAGAGAACTTTCATCATATCCTTATCTGTGTTGGAGGTGACCAAGTTGAGTAGACAACCATGTCTCTCAGTGAATGGAGAGTTCTCAGGGATCCTTGAAGCTAACTCTTTAAGTTGTGGAGGAATTCTTACATGGTTGACTTGAATAGTTTTCCTGCGAAGTGAATCCATATCCTACAAAATAAGAACAAAGATGAATCTCAAAAATCCTTGAAATGGTTAGTGGATGTATGTGATGTTCATGATGTCCATGATGTTATGTACCAGTATGCATATACAAGCAAAGCAAACAAGTTCTTAGTTTTGGCTTGCATGGAGTTTTATAGGTAAGTACCCTCTTGAAGTTTAGTTGGTTTAAACCTGTCCTAGTAATAGTAATCGGGTTCTAAGGAGCTCAATATCACCAGATTGTTTCCTTAGTCATTGTTTCAGCTCAAGCCTCTTTAATGGCGACCGAAATATCCCAAGAAACCAAACCTCAATGAGTGTAGTATCGAGTATCTACCAACTTCGGACTGTACCAAAGTCGGTCATCTCACTACATCCTAAAGGCAAAGTTGGTCAAGTAAAGGTTCTAGGAGTTCATTAGTGCTTCATGACATCACTCAGCGGCCCCATATTCTCTTTAATTAACTCAAAGGCTACTGGTACCCACAAATATGTTGCACTAGCATAGTTATTTCTTAGACCATGTCGGTATACCCCGCACAGTATCCATAACGTATTACTATTTAGCTATAATGTATCCCAAATCCGGGTAGAGGATTTCAAACCCAAACAAAGAACCATAACGTAAAGCATATAAGTCAAACAATGTAAGCAAATAAATGTGATCTTAGCCCTAAGGTAACCCCACTTTTAGAATTTTCCCCATTAGAGTCGCCAGTTTTGTGATACGGTGGGAGAACTGACTTGAGGGTTTTGCATTTTATCTCAAATGTTTTGGTTAGCAAGATTCGCCACCGATTTTTCTTTTATCCAAAAGGAAAGGTGAAAAAGCACAGGAAAGACCTTTGATATTGTTTCTTGAGTTCGGGGGTAGATTATGAAAAGAGAAGGTATTAGCACCCTTTTCATCCATGATTTTCCATGGGCTCTTAGTTACTTGCTAGATCACTTGCTTTTGTTTTGAAATTGTGCTTTGTGTGGTTTTGAAAGTATTTTGTAAAAGAGGCCATTTGTTTAGGCAATCTTTGTAATGATTCTCGTTCGTAAGAATGTATACAAATATGTTTGTCTTTTTGAAAGTGTTTTCAATGTTTGTAAGATGTTTGGAAATGTTTGTGTTTATTTTTAAAAATATCAAGGATAGTTTTTTTGAAATGGAACAAGTAACTAGAAGTAATCTACCTACTCAAATGTCTTTCTTGTTCATTTTCTTTTGACATTGTTGTCTTACCATTGATTTGGTAAGCAACCCTATCTTTTGATATAAACGGGACAGGCGCGGGTCACCGTATAACCATGATTAGCAATGTTTTCAAAGTATCTTAGCATTTTTGAGGGAGCAAGATCATTTTGTAAGGAAAATTAGAATAACGTAATCGAGGGACAATGATCTTATATTTGTTTGTTTTGCTAAGATACTTCACATGCGTAATATGACCACTTTTGTATAAGGCAACCAAGTGGAGTAACCCTAAGGGTGCTTGTGTGTAAGTGTGTCATTTTCATGCTTTGATTTTGTCTTGGATTAGGGTTTTCTATTTGATTGTTTTCATCTTGCCGTACAGACCGTAATTACTAGCATGTTATGTAAAAGCGATAAATTACGTAATTTAAAGATTACTACACTATTACAACATTTTATGGGAGGGGGATATACAAATTATAAATGGGGATTTGCAATAATGTAAATATAATTAAGCTATTACAACCAAATCGAATTTGTACAAATATTTGAATATACAATATAAATTAAATACACAAAGATATGTATATGCAAGAAAAAGATTTTGTTTTGTTTTTTATGTGAAAAAAAAGTTTTGAACTAAACCTAATAGTTTAAGAAAAGGAAATTATTTTCTTAGAAATTGATTAACCCTAATTCTAATTTGTTAAAAGAAAATAAAGTTTTTTAAGTATTTTTTTTTTGTATTTTTTTTATCTTAAAAATAATAGATAGTATTTATGAAATATTTTGGTCTTTTTATATATTAAATGAATATTTACAAGTGTGAGAAAAATAATAAATATTTAAACTTATTCTATCTTTAATTACAAGTTTATTTAAGAAAAATAGTTAATATATAATTTAATAAAAATATTTTTTATGAGAAAATGAAATAAAAATAAACAAAATGTAATATTTATCATGTTTTATGGGCCAGGGGTGCAGCGGGCTAACAGGGGTAGGTGGTTAGCAAAAAAACAAGGCCCATAAGCTCAGAAGCCCACGCTGCCAAACAAACAAAAAAAGCTGGAAAAATATGAAAAAAATGCAAAAGGCAGGCGCCAATGCTCGAACCCATGACCTTTGCAATTTCTGCATGCTGCCTTGCCACTTGGGTGGCTGTACATCCGTTAGTTCAAATGAAACTAAAAATACATAACACAAAGTGCTTCCTTACCCTGTACTTCGTCTTCTTCCTCTAGCTAGCCGGACCCTCTGTATCTCTCTCATTTCTCCATGAAAATGGAAACTTCAAACATGAAAATGATAGTACTCTTTCCCATGATTTCAACCATGTAACTCATGTAAACTAACAATCAAAGATCAAAGCTAATTTCACTGGCCCTAATTTCAAACCTAATTTTTATAGAAATTTGAAATCTAAAATTCTCTATACACAATAAATATAAATGAAATCTATGAACATGGTTGGCTTTAGCACAAGGATATCTATATTTTATTTTCACAAATCGAGACCCAAGGATGCTTGTATGAAGAGATAGAAGTTAGAGTTCTTACCTCTTTCAGCTGAGATCGTGAATGGAGTTTGAGTGAGTTTTGAGAAGGCATGGGGATCTCTTTAGCTTGCCTGGACCTCCCTGAGTGTGTTCCAATATTTACCTTGTCTTGAAAGTGCCTGAATCTCCCTACCCAAGTCAACCTGCAAGCTTGAAATGCAAAAATGGCAGATGGAGAAGGAGGAGTTACATAGCGTCATCAAGGGACTATGATCTTGTATTTGCTTGTTTTGGCTAAGATACCTTACATGCGTAATATGTCTATTTTGTATAAGGCAACCCAGTGGAATAACCCTAGGGGTGTTTGTGTGCAAGTGCATCATTTTCATGCTGGTTTTTGTCTTGAATTAGGGTTTTATAGATGTTGGTTTTAGTATTTCCATACAAACCCTAATTACTAGCATGTTATATAAAAAGCGATAAATTGCGAAATTTAAAGTTACTACGCTATTACAATATTTGTGGGGAGGGGGTGTACAAATTTACAAATGGGGATTGCAAGGAAATTAAACCTAATTATCTATTACAACCATATTGAATATTGTGCAAGAATTGAATAAATAATGTACAAGTGCAAATGAAAAAGAAATGATTTTTTTGTTATTATGAAATGGTTTTATCTTGACCTAAATAAAGGGGATGATTAATTAAAATTACATAAAATTAAATCAAACTATTTAAGAAAAGAAATTAATTTGAAAAAGGATTTTTAGGGTTTTTTTTATGAAAAGGTTTTAAATTAATGAAAATAAAATGAAGGTTAATTAATTAAAATAGACCTAAGTTCTAAATTAGTTTTAACTAAGAAAATAAAATAATACACTAATTTATCCTAAGTCTAAAAATTAATTATTTAAGAAAAGAAAGGAAATTTATTTATTTTAAGAAAAATGTTTTTATTTTATTTTTTTTATTTATGGAAAATAAAATACATGAGTACAAAAAATAAATAAATAAAAAATTGGATTTTTTATGATTTTATGAAAATAATAATGATAATAATAATAATAAATATTAATATTAATATTAATAATGAAGAAAAATAAAATATAAATATAAATAAAAAGAAAAGTCCAGAGGGGTTAATCAGCAAGGCAATGAGTATTATGAGAAAAAAGACTAAGCCCACATGAAGAGCCCAAATGCTGCCAAAAAACACAAAAAAGTCAGAAAATTGTGAAAAAAATAGCAAAAGGTCACGCTGGGGCTTGAACCCAGGACCTAAGAGTGAACAGACGCGTGCTTTACCATTGGGGTGGCTATACATCCGTTAATATAACTGAAACAATAAATACATAACACAAAACACGCCCTGATTACACTTCATCTTCAACCTCCAGCCAAAGGACTTGTATCTTCTTCATTTCACAACAAAAATGAAAAGTTCAAACATGAAAGTTTTGGCATTTCTTCCCACGAATCCAACCATATAAATAACTTAAGCTAACAATCAAAGATGAATGAGAATTTTTCTGGCCCTAATTTAAAACCTAAAAATTTCAGAAAACTTGAACTCTAAAATTCTCTAAGCTCAGGCCATATAAATGCAAACTATGAATATGTACAGCTTCGTGGAAATGTTATCTACACTTTATCTTCACAAATCAAAGCTTAACAATGCCTAAATATGAAGATAGAAGTTCAAGAAAAATATCTCAAAACTGGAAATCGTGAAATGGATTTGAGCTTGTTTCATGCAGCGGTGATGATCAGGTTAGCTTCCTTGGACCTCTAGGAAGCTAATGCAATGATTAGCTTGAGTTGAGGGTGGCTGAATTGGCCTGGAGAAGTCCAACTGCAATGCTCTGTTTTTGGTTATGGAAGTTGAGGAATATGATGTTACAGTTTACAAACAGGGATAGGGATGGTTTGTCTTTGACATGAGGAAGCTTTTGAAACAAAAAGGCCAAGAAACGCACGAGGGAAATGTGAGTTTGATGTTCAAGGTCAAAAATTATGCAACAATGGAGTTTTTGGGAAATTTTATTTGAGAGAGTTTTGGTGTGTTTCAGGGTGTTCAAGCTCGTTCTCTAGCTCACAAATAGTGACTCTATTTATAAGCAACCAGTTTGGAGTGCTCTAGTTGATCAGAATTCAAATTTACATGTTTAAGTTAAACATATGATTTTTTTGACAAAACAAGTTTCCATGCCTTGTACTTGCTAAGATAGAGTGGTTATGCTTTAAACAAGATTGCTTCTGACTTTATGGATGGAGTGTGATCATAGGGAACAAGTTAGAGGCTCAATGTGTGTAAAATCAAGCTTCTCAAATGAACTTTTGTTTTGATGAAAACAAACCATGATTGACAAAGAAGGCAAAGATTTATGATCAAGCTCAAAGCATCTATGGACAAAATCTTGATTTCAAAGCTCTTAACAACTTTCAAGGTATAATGATATTACTTACTTTGATTTTAAGATATAGATGCTCAGTGGTGAATAAGAATTGTTTTATAAATCATTACTCAAGTTTTTCAAAGTTAAAATTCATTATTTACTTGAGTGCAATCGATTTGCATATTAGTGCAATCAATTGCATGCTTCAACTTTTCAGATCTCTTGCTTCTGTTTCTCAGTGCAATCGATTTACATTACTTGTGAAATCGATTGCATACTTAAAATTTTCAAAATGTTTGCTTTTGTTTCTCGGTGCCATCTATTTACATTGCTTGTGCAATCGATTGCACTCACTTATTTTTTGCTACTGACTTTACATGCAATCGATTTACATTGCTTGTGCAATCGATTGCACACTTAAAACGTTTGAAAATATAGTTATTGAAACCCCGTGAAATCTATTTACAAAAGGGTGCAATCGATTGCATGCTGTACGATTTTAAAAAACAGCAGCTTTCACATGCCTGTTCATAATACCTTTTCATTGAAACCTTTCACTCAATCTTGGCATTTGTTCATGATTCATTTTCAGAACTTTATGATGTTTCAAAAGGGTGCTATGAACATATAAATATTCATTTTCAAAATCATTTTCAATACCTCTTCCAAATATTTGTTCTGAATTTTCAAAATACAAACTCAAGCTTTTCTTCACTTTCATACATAAGTTTTCTGCACACTTTCACATATTGTTAACCAGAAAACTTTGAGCATTATATCTTGAGTCATTGTACATTATTATCATTGAAAGAGAAGATAATTCATTGATTAAATCACTATAACTGATCAGTACTACTCAACTCACTCAAAATCAAATATTGATAGATACTTACTTATTTTTCAAGGATTGTTCGAAATAAGTTTAAGTGGTTTTTAAATCTTGTCTTTCCAGGATTGTTGGGTACAAGTGTAGTCACTTTGAGAGGATTGTTCTCATTGTTGACATAGTGAAAATCTAAGAGGATTGTTCTTGGTCCAAGAGAATTGTTCTTGGTGGTTGTATTGGTTAGAGTCTTGTATAGAAGGACTAGGGTGTCTTGTCTAGAGATCTAACAATAAGGAAATCTCTTTCATGTTGAAAAGGGACTGGAGTACTCTCGGACTGTGAGGGGAACCAGGATACATCTATGTGTTCTTTATTTTTCCGCATTTACCGCTTACATCACTAGTCATAAACCAGAAAAGAAAGAAACACAATTGTAAACTCATGCACTAAACCAGAAAAATAATATCCATCATCACTAAAACGGTAAAACTTTTAAAGTACCTAATTCACCCCCCCCCCTCTTAGGCGCACTCTCATACTTTCAATTGGTATCATAGCAGGTTATAGGTAACCTACTCCTAAAAGATTCATAATGGCTTCCGCAAATCAAAATCCCGTTTTTAGAGATGGTGGTAGTAACAACAAGCCTCTTCTATTTTGTGGTGAATATTTTGACTTCTGGAAAATATGAATGAAGGCACATCTCGAAGCACAAGGAGAAGAAATATGGGATTCCGTTGAGAATGGTCCTTTTATCCCTATAACGTTAATCAATGGTGCTGGCTCATCAAATCCTAAAGCTGCATGGGACGAAGATGATAAGAAGAAGGTCCTCTATGATAAAAAGGAAATAAATCTTCTTTAAGGTGCACTTAGCCTGGATGAATTCTTTCGTTTCTCAGCATGGAAAATTGAGAAAGAAATATGGGATACCTTGGTAGAAACTCATGAAGGAACCGCTGAAGTTAAAAGATCGAGATTAAATACTTTGAGTCAAGAATACGAACTATTCAGAATGCAACCCCGAGAATAAATCCTCGACTTGCAGAAAAGATACGTGCACTTAACAAATCATTTGAAAGCACTTGGTAAGACTTTAACTAATGATGAACTTAATATTAAAGTGCTTAGATCTTTATCTAGGGAATGGCAACCAAAAGTGACAGCAATATCCGAGAAGAAGAATCTATTCACAATTACTTCTGTGACTTTGTTCGGGAAACTTCAAGAATATGAGACGAAACTTGCAAGACTTGAAAAGCATGAAATCCAAGTAAAAGATTCAAAATACATGGCTCTAAATACAAGGATAAAAAATCATGATAGCAATTAAGAGGATGAATCCACAAGTAGTGAAGATGATGATCTTATCAAGAATATTGAAAAGGTTCTACGAAAAGAAAGAAAAAGGGAAGCACCAACAAGGAAGGTTATATGCTTTGAATATGGAGAAAAGGGACATGTTAAAAGTGAATGTCCTACACCTGAAAATAAGAAGAAATATTTCAAGAGAAATAAAGATAAGAAGTCAAAGAAAGCATATATAGCATGGGAAAGTTCATCTTCCGATTCCGAAAACAGTCAACGTGTTAATCTCGCATTGATGGCCTCACACCATTCCGATAGTGAAGATGACGAGGTTAGTAATGAATTTTCTATTTTTGATAGTGATGCACAAGGTGCTATAGATGAACTATTAAATGAATGCAAAATTTTGTACAAAACTATTTCATCTCAAAAGAAACAAATTTCATCTTTAGAAGAAAAATGTGAGTCTATGGAAAAAGATCTCAAAGATGAAAAACAAAAATTTAGTGAGCAAAAACAGAAGTTTGTATGCAAAAATTGTGAATCACTTTGTTTTCAAATTGTCCAATTAAAAAGAGTTATTGAAAGATATGAAAAATGTCAAATTGGATTGGAAGGTGTTCTTAGCCAACAAATATATTCCAATGATAAAAGTGGACTTGGATATTCAAAGTTTTCAAAACCAAGTTCTAATAAAATTATCTTTGTTAAGGCTAGTGATCAATAATCCAAAGAGAAAGTGAACAAACCAAAAGTAGTTCGTCAATATCCTAAAAGGAAAAGATTTGTTAAGAAGAAATCTTACCCTTCTAGATATAGAAGTAACTTTGAACCTACTTGTTTTTATCGTGGTAAGGCCACACACCTAATGCTTGATATGTTAGAAACTTTAGTGTAGCAAGTGGGCATTATGTGTGGGTTAAGAAAGGAACTAACTATGATGGACCCAAAGCACATTGGGTACCAAATTAAACTTAATTTGTTTTGTAGGTATGCTTGAAGACCACAAGCAATCTTTGGTATCTTGATAGTGGTTGTTCAAAGCATATGACGGGAGACATAAACCAACTTTCAAATCTAGTTCAAATCCAAGGATTATTTCACATATGGGAAATACCTTAAAGGAAGAATTCTTGGCATTGACAAACTTGATACACTAACTTTCATATCTATTGAAGATGTACTTTATTTTGAAGAATAAAAGACAACTTCTAAGTACAAGTCAACTTTGTGAAAAAGGCTGAAACATCATGTTTTCATGAATATAACTACTATGTGCATTTATCAAGGATGATAAAAAGCATCATGAAGCAATATGGCTATGGTTAAGCTTTCAATATTATTATATGTATTTTGTCCATTTTTATGCATCTTTCCCTTCTTTTTGATAATGTATAAGGGGGAGAAGGATGTTATAATGTATGCTTGTATATTTCCTTGTCTTAATTTTTTAAGGTACTCTCCAACCATGATGAACAAATTCAAAGGATTCCAACCTTCTCATACATAGGGGGAGTTATGCATATTAAGGGGAGAAGCTCTTTCCGGAAATTACAACGCACAAAGCAAGATTGTTTGTCATCGTCAAAAATGGGGAGAATGTAAAATCAAGCTTCTCAAATGAACTTTTGTTTTGATGAAGACAAACCATGATTGACAAAGAAGGCAAATATTTATGATCAAGCTCAAAGCATCTATGGACAAAATCTTCATTTCAAAGCTCTTAACAACTTTCAAGGTATAATGATATTACTTACTTTGATCTTAAGATATAGATGCTCAATGGTGAATTAGAAATGTTTTATAAATCATTACTTAAGTTTTTCAAAGTTAAAATTCATTTTTTAGTTGAGTACAATCGATTTGCATATTAGTGCAATCGATTTCATGCTTCAATTTTTCAGATCTTTATCTTCTGTTTCTCAGTGCAATCGATTTACATTGCTTGTGCAATCGGTTGCATACTTAAAATTTTCAAAACTTTTGCTTCTATTTCTCAGTGCAATCGATTTACATTGCTTGTGCAATTGATTGCACTCACTTATTTTTAGCTACTGACTTCACATGTAATTGATTTACATTGCTTGTACAATCGATTGAACACTTAAAACTTTTGAGAATATAGATGTTGGAACCCCGTGCAATCGATTTACACAAAGGGTGCAATCGATTACATGCTGCACGATTTTGAAAAACAACAGCTTTTCACATGCCTGTTCATAATACCTTTTCATTGAAACCTTTCACTCAATCTTGGCATTTATTCATGATTCGTTTTCAGAACTTTATGATGTTTCAAAAGGGTGCTATGAACATATAAATATTCATTTTCAAAATCATTTTCAACATCTCTTCCAAATATTTGTTCTGAATTTTCAAAATACAAACTCAAGCTTCTATTCAATTTCATACATATGTTTTTTGCACACTTTCACATATTGTTAACCAGAAAACTTTTAGCATTATATCTTGAGTCATTGTACATTATTATCAATGGAAGAGAAGATCGTTCATTGATTAAATCACTCTAAGTGATCAGTACTACTCAACTCACTCAAAATCAAATATTAATAAATGCTTACTTATTTTTCTAGGATTGTTGGAAATAAGTTTAAGTGGTTTTTAAATCTTGTCTTTCCAGGACTGTTGGATACAAGTGTATTCACTTTGAGAGGATTGTTCTTATTGTTGACATAGTGAAAATCCAAGAGGATTGTTCTTGGTCCAAGAGGATTGTTCTTGGTGGTTGTATTGGTTAGAGTCTTGTATAGAAGGACTAGGGTGTCTTGTCTAGAGATCTAATAATATGGAAATATCTTTCATGTTGAAAGGGGACTGGAGTACTCTCGGACTGTGAGGGGAACCAGGATATATCTCTGTGTTCTTTATTTTTCCGCATTTACCGCTTTCATCACTAGTCATAAACCAAAAAAGAAAGAAACACAATTGTAAACTCATGCACTAAACCAGAAAAATAATATCCATCATCACTAAAACGGTAAAACTTTTAAAGCACCTAATTCACTCCCCCTCTTAGGCGCACTCTCATACTTACAATTGGTATCATAGCAGGTTATAGGTAACCTGCTTCTAAAAGATCCAGAATGGCTTCCGCAAATCAAAATCCCATTTTCAGAGATGGTGGTAGTAACAACAAGCCTCCTCTATTTTGTGGTGAATATTTTGACTTCTGGAAAATACGCATGAAGGAACATCTCGAAGCACAAGGAGAAGAAATATGGGATGCCGTCGAGATAGGTCCTTTTATCCCTATAACAGTAATCAATGGTGCTGGCTCATCAAAGCCTAAAGCTGCATGGGACGAAGATGATAAGAAGAAGGTTCTCTATGATAAAAAGGAAATAAATCTTATTCAAGGTGCACTTAGCATGGATGAATTCTTCCATGTCTCGGCATGAAAAACGGCGAAAGAAATATTGGATACCTTGGTAGAAACTCATGAAGGAACCGATGAAGTTAAAAGATTGAGATTAAATACTTTGAGTCAAGAATACGAACTATTCAGAATGCAACCCTGAGAATCAATCCTCGACTTACAGAAAAGATTCGTGCACTTGACAAATCATTTGAAAGTATTTGGTAAGACTTTAACTAATGATGAACTTAATCTTAAAGTGCTTAGATCTTTATCCATGGAATGGCAACCAAAAGTGACAGCAATATCCGAGAAGAAGAATCTATCCACAATGACTTCCGCGACTTTGTTCGGAAAACTTCAAGAATATGAGACGCAACTTGCAAGACTTTAAAAGCATGAAATCCAAGTAAAAGATTCCAAAGACATGGCTCTAAATACAAGGATAAAAAATCATGATAGAAATCAAGAGGATGAATCCACTAGTAGTGAAGATGATGATCTTATCAAGAAGATTGAAAAGGTTCTACGAAAAGAAAGAAAAAGGGAAGCACCAACAAGGAAGGTTATATGCTTTGAATGTGGAGAAAAGGGACATGTTAAAAGTGAATGTCCTACACCTGAAAAGAAGAAGAAATATTTCAAGAGAAATAAAGATAATAAGTCAAATAAAGCATATATAGCATGGGAAAGTTCATCTTCCTATTCCGAAAACAATCAACGTGTTAATCTCGCATTTATGGCCTCACACCATTCCGATAGTGAAGATGACGTGGTTAGTAATGAATTTTCTCTTTTTGATAGTGATGCACAAGGTGATATATATGAACTATTAAATGAATGCAAAATTCTGTACAAAACTATTTCATCTCAAAAGAAACAAATTTCATCTTTAGAAGAAAAATGTGAGTCTATGGAAAAAGATCTTAAAGATGAAAAACAAAAATTTAGTGAGCAAAAATAGAAGTTTGTATGCAAAAATTGTGAATCACTGTCTTTCCAAATTGTCCAATTAAAAAGAGTTATTGAAAGATATGAAAAAGGTCAAATTGGATTGGAAGGTGTTCTTAGCGAATAAAGATATTCCAATGATAAAAGTGGACTTGGATATTCAAAGTTTTCAAAACCAAGTTCTAATAAAATTATCTTTGTTAAGGCTAGTGATCAATCATCCAAAGAGAAAGTGAACAAACATAAAGTAGTTCATCAATATCCTAAAAGGAAAATATTTGTTAAGAAGAAATCTTACCCTTCTAGATATAGAAGTAACTTTGAACCAACTTGTTTTTATTGTGGTATTAAAGGCCACACACCTAATGCTTTTTATGTTAGAAACTTTAGTGTAGCAAGTGGGCATTATGTGTGGGTTAAGAAAGGAACTAACTATGATGAAGCCAAAGCACATTGGGTACCAAATCAAACTTAATTTATTTTGTAGGTATGCTTGAAGACCACATGCAATCTTTAGTATCTTGATAGTGGTTGTTCAAAGCATATTAGTGCAATCGATTGCATGCTTTAATTTTTCAGATATTTTGCTTCTGTTTCTCAGTGCATTCGATTTACATTGCTTGTGCAATCGATTGCATACTTAAAATTTTCAAAACGTTTGCTTCTATTTCTCAATGCAATCGATTTACATTGCTTGTGCAATCAATTGCACTCACTTACTTTTTGCTACTGACTTCACATGCAATCGGTTTACATTGCTTGTGCAATCGATTGCACACTTAAAACTTTTGAAAGTATAGTTGTTGAAACCCCGGGCAATCGATTTACACAAAGGGTGCAATCGATTGCATGCAACACGATTTTGAAAAACAACAGCTTTTCACATGCCTGTTCATAATACCTTTTCATTGAAACCTTTCACTCAATCTTGGCATTTATTCATGATTCGTTTTTAGAACTTTATGGTGTTTCAAAAGGGTGCTATGAACATATAAATATTCATTTTAAAAATCATTTTCAACACTTCTTCCAAATATTTGTTCTGAATTTTAAAAATACAAACTCAAGCTTTTCTTCACTTTCATACATAAGTTTTCTGCACAGTTTCATATTGTTAACCAGAAAACTTTTAGCATTATATCTTGAGTCATTGTACATTATTATCATTGGAATAGAAGATCATTCATTGATTAAATCACTCTAAGTGATCATTAATGCTCAACTCACTCAAAATCAAATATTGATAGATACTTACTTATTTTTCCCGGATTGTTGGAAATAAGTTTAAGTGGTTTTTAAATATTTTCTTTCCAGGATTTTTGGATACAAGTGTAGTCACTTTGAGAGGATTGTTCTCATTGTTGACATAGTGAAAATCCAAGAGGATTGTTCTTGGTGGTTGTATTGGTTAGAGTCTTGTATAGAAGGACTAAAACGGTAAAACTTTTAAAGTAATTAATTCACCCCCTTCTTAGGCGCACTCTCATACTTACAATGTGAACTTTATGCAAAAATCTTGCTTTACAAGAATGACATTGTTAACTTTGTGCCATAAATGGAATCGCAACTTGGACAATAGCTCAATTGCTTGGATCAAAGCCCTAACAGCTCTGTAAACATTTAATTATGGAGTGAAAAACAAGTTTGAGGCCTGCAAAGCAAGCATTATGCAGCCTAGCATGGATTTGGTTCAAGTGTTCATCAAAAATGAGTTGTAATTCAAGTGACAAAACCCTAATTTCATCTCTTTGATTCTCCCTACTCAAGAATGATCTCAAGGAGTACTTGGACATTTTGGAAAGCTTGCAATGTGATCTCCAACCCATCTTTGAATTTATTTTGAATATTACCCTTGGAACTATATGAAAAAGTGCCATGAAGTTGGGTCAAAATCCTGACCAAATTAGGGAAAAATTTCACTGTGTTTTGTTTCATGACCAATTGTTCATAAAACTATAACTTTAGATCCAAGAATTTTTGGAAGGAGTTGTGTAAAGAAAAGTTATAGATTTCATGGAGATCTACAACTTTCATGTTGGAAGTTTATCTTGAATCATCTTGCATCATGGTGAAAATTTTGTCCAAAGTTATGAAAAAACATGAAATTTCCAACACTTAGAAAAAATTTTAAGTTTAGAAATTTTGACTTTTCAAAATGAAATATTGACTTTTTGATTTCTTGATGAATTAGTTTCATATTTTGACATGTTTTGATGAAATACGATCTTTGGCACTTGAATTTGACGAAAAAGTCAAAGTTTGACTTTTTAGTGTACAGTTGACTTTTGATCAGTTGACTGCAAAATTCATCTGTCAATCTAATGTACTTGCAATGTTTTGAACCATGTCATTAGGTAAAAATGATGAAATTGGACTCTTGATATCAGTCCTTAAACCAATTGACCATTTGCTAGGTAAAAAATTAGAAATTGCCCTTTCCCAATCAAAACCCTAATTTTGACCATTTTGCCCTTTTGGGGATTTGATCAAATTTATTGAGGAATGGTGGTTCAAACTTGATCAAATGATAAATATGACTTTAAAATATTTATGTGGACAAAAAATTATGAAGTTTGACTATAAACTGGCCATAGTTGACGTTTTCCCCAATACAACTGAGTTTTAGGTCAACAACTCAATTGACTGAGCAAAAATGTGATTCAAGGCTTGAAACTTAGCATGATTAATCTTGGGGGTCCATGATGATCCATGAAATTCACATGGGATATTGGAAGTTTAAAAATACTTGTGAAAACTTGTGATACGGTGGGAGAACTGACTTGATTGTTTTGCGTTTAATCGCAAATGTTGCGGTTAGCAAGAGTCGCCACCGACTTTTCTTTTATCCAAAAGGAAAGGTGAAAAAGCACAGGAAAGACCTTTGAGATTATTTCTTGAGTTCGGGGGGTAGATTATGAAAAGGGAAGGTATTAGCACCCTTTTAATCCATGATTTTCCATGGGCTCTTAGATACTTTCTAGATGACTTGCTTTTGTTTGAAATCGTGCTTTGTGTGGTTTTGAAAGTATTTTGTAAAAGAGGCCATCATTTAGGAAATCTGTGTAATGATTCTCGTTCGTAAGAATTTATACAAATATGTTGATCCTTTTGAAAATGTTTTCAATTTTGTAAGATGTTTGGAAATGTGTGTGTTTGTTTTGAAAATAGAAAGGATATTTGTTTTGAAATGGATCAAGTAACTAAAATTAATCTACCTACTCAAATGTATTTCTTGTTCATTTTTCTTTCCTTTGAAATTTTTGTCTTTACCATTGATTTTGTAAGCAACCCTATCTTTGGATGTAAACGGGACGCGCGTGGGTCATCGTATAGCCATGATTAGCAATGTTGCAAGGTATCTTAGCATTTTTTGAGGGACTGAGATCATTTTTTGTAAGGCAACTTTGAATAGCGTCATTGAGGGACAATGATCTTGTATTTGTTTGTTTTTTCTAAGACACCTTACATGCGTAATATGGCCATTTTTGTATAAGGCAACCAAGTCGGATAACCCTAGGGGTGTTTTGTGTGCAAGTGTGTCATTTTCATGCTTGATTTTGTCTTGGATTAAGGTTTTCCATTTGATTGGTTTTATCTTGCCATACAAACCCTAGTTACTAGCATGTTATGTAAAAGCGATAAATTTTGAAATTTAAAGTTACTACGCTATTACAACATTTGTGGGAGGGGGTATACAATTTATGAATGGGGATTGCAATAATATAAACCTAACTAATCTATTACAACCAAATTGAATACATACAAATATTGGAATAAATAATATACAAGATGAATTAAATATGCAAAGACATGTGATTGCAAAGAAGATTTTTGTTTGTTTTTTATGTGAAAAAAGTTTTAACGTAAACCTAATAAATAAATCAAGATTATCTTAAATCAATTAAGAAGAGAAACTAATTTAGAAAAAAGACTTTTTGAATAAACCCTAATTCTATTTGATTAAAAGGAAATAAATTTCTTTAAGAAAAAGTAAGTATTTTTTTGTATTTTTTTATCTTGAAAATAATATATGGCATTATGATATATTTTGGTCTTTTTTATACTAAAATAATATGTTTAATGGGTGTGAAGAAAAATAAGTATTGAAACTAGTTCTAATTTTAATTTAAAATTTTAATTGATAAAAATGGATAATATATAGCTAAATAAAAATATTTTTTCTGAGAAAAATAACATAAAATAAGCTAAAATATAATATATCATTTATATATTTTTTATGATTTTTAATATTAAGAAAAATATATTTAATAAAATAAAATGAAAGTAAAATAAATAAATAAGATTATGTTGGTGTTAAGAGTAAGCAGGAGGTAGGATGTTAGAAAAAACACAAGGCCCAAAAATCAGAAGCCCATGCGCTACAAAATAAAAAAATATGAAAAAAATGCAAAAGGCAGCGCGCTAAGGCTCGAAACCGTGACCTATAGCATTTACACGCGCTGCCTTACCATTGGGGTGGTTGTACATCCGTTTATATAAACACAATCATAATCTATATTAGAAAATGACCTCTGAAGGAAACTCCATTTTCAACCTTGAGTAATGGCCGAATCACTTGTATCTTCTTCATTTCTCCATAGAAATGGAAAGTTCAAACATGAAAGTTATGGTGTTTCTTCCCACGAGTTCAACCATATAATTTATGTAAATTAAAAGTCAAAGATCAAAGATAATTTTACTTGCCCTAATTTGAAACCTAATTTTTACAGAAATTTCAAATCCAAAATTCTCTATACAAAGTTAATATAAATGAAAACTATGAACATGGTTAGCTTTAGGGCTAGGATATCTACATTTTGCTTTCACAAATCAGGACCAAATGATGTTTGTATGAAGAGATAGAAGTTTGAGTTTTTACCTCTTTCAGCTGGGATCGTGAATGGAGTTTGAGCAAGTTTTGAGAAGGCCTGAGGATCTGTTTAGCTTGCCTGGACCTCCCTGGGTTTATTCCAATCCTTACTTTGTCTTGAAAGTCCCTGAATCTCCCTACTCAAGTCAACCTGCAAGCTCAATATTTGAAAATGGTGGATGGTGGAGGAGGAGTTACAGTGAGAGAACAGGGGTCTGGATCACTTAGATATGAGGTATATTAAGTGTTTAGGTTGTTAAAACTCAAAACGCACGAGTGGTTTTGGAGATGGCTGTGTAAGGTTCAAAAATGTCAAGCTATGGCAGATTCTGTGTTGCAGAGTGTTTTGGAGTCTTAACATTCATGTTTTATGTTGCAATACATTTGTGTATATGTATGGAAAAGTTTAGAGATCAACTCCACTCCAAGTTTCTGAGTTATAGCCTTTTGGCTCTATAACTTGCTTTTGAAGAAAAGTGAGGAGACAAGTCTCTAAGTTTGTACAAGCATGATCTGAGTTGGTAGAGACCTTAGACAAGTTGATTTTGGTTTTTAACTTTTCTTGTGTGCAGACAAAACAATTGAGAGGCTCAAGAAGTTGACAAAGGCAAAAGTAGTGCTTTATCAAAATGGAAATGGCAACTTTGTGCTAAAAATAGAATTGTTCTTGTTTCCAATGCATTCAATGCTTGTCTTAAAGCTTCCAACATCTGTGAAAACATTTCATTATGGAGTGAGAAACAAGTTTGAGGCCTTCAAAGCAAATATTATGAAGCCTAGGCTTGGATTTGAATTTTTGTTAATCATGAAATGGCTTGAAATCAAAGTGATAAATCACCAACTTCATCTCTTAGATTCTTCCTGCTCAGGAATGATCTCAAGGAGTTCTTAGTCATTTTGGAAAGCTTGAAATGTGCTATACAACTCATCTTTAAATTGATTTTGAAAATTTGCTTTGGAACTATGTGAAAAAATGGCATGAAGTTAAGTAAAAAATCTGCCTAACTAGGGCAAAATTTCACTAAGTTATTTTAGTTCATGAGCATGTATTCACAAAATTATATCTTGAGAACCAAGCATTTTTAGGAGAAATTGTGTGAAGAAAATTTGTAGATTTCATGGAGATCTAAAACTTTAATGTTGGAAGTTTCCTTTGAATCATCTTGCATCATGGTGAAAATTTTGCTCAAAGTTGAGAAAAAATTAGAAATTTTCTATACTTAGAAAAATTTCTAAGTTAAGAAATTTCAACTTTTCAATACAATATCTTAAATACTTGATTTCTTGATGAAAAAGTTTCACATTTTGACATGTTTTGATGAATTATGATCTTTGGCACTTGATTTTGACCAAAAAGTCAGAGTTTGACTTTTCAGTATACAATTAACTTTTGATCAGTTGACTGCAAAATTCATCTGTCAATCCAATGGACTTGCAATGTCTTAAACCAAGTTATTTGGTCAAAATTATGCAATTGAACTCTTGAAATCATGCTTCAAACCAATTGATCATTTGCTAGGTCAAAAATCAGAAATTTCCCCTTCCTAGTCAAAACCCTAATTTTGACCAATTTGCCCTTTTGATGATTTGATCAAATTTCTTGAGGAATTATGGTCCAAAATTGATCAAATGATGCATATGAGCCTAATATGTTGATGTGGATAAAAAATTATGAAGTTTGACTGTAATATGGCCATGGTTTACTTTTTCCCCAATATAGTTGATTTTTAGGTCAATTGTTCAATTGACTGATCAAAAGTGTGATTCAAGACTTGAAACTTGACATGAGTAATATTAGGGGTCCATAATGATCCTTTAAAGTCATAGGAAGCATTGATAGTCCAAAAATCCTTGTGCAAACTCAAACCCTAATTTCTGTCATCTATGCATGAGGAGATGTCTTGAGCTGGTCAAACCCTAACCCAATCTTGAGTCAAAGAGATCATGTGAGAAAATTCTTGATAAGTGAGAGGGAAAATTTTGGGGTACAACAGCTGCCCCTGTTCAATCTTCTTAAACCTGAAGAGTTAGACTGGCGAGTTTTTCCATTCTTGACTCGAAGGTGGAAGATGATTGGACACTATAGTGCCTAGAAATTTGCATTCGACGATGTGATGATAGAAGGAATGGGCTTATAGATGCCATTTGGAGATGTGATAGAAAGCTGTAGGAGATGGGCTTGCATATGCCATCCAAGAGGGATTATTGAATTGTAATTTGTAAGCTGAAAGAATGAGTATCAAAATGGCGTCCGTGTCTAGGGCGTATCTATATTGTATCTGGAAGAGGCTTTGATTAAGTATTAGAATGGAATAAGTGTCTGGAGAGTATATGTACTGCGTCTGAAGTTTGAATTTGAATGAGTATCAGGATGGCATCCATATTTGGAGCGTATCTGAACTGTATCTGAAAGTTGAATCTGAATGAGTATCAAAATGGCGTCCGAGTCTGAAGCATATCTGAACTGTATCTGAAAGTTGAATCTGAATGAGTATCAGAATGGCATCCGTGTTTGGAGCGTATCTGAACTTTATCAAGTTGAATCTGAATGAGTATCAGAATGGTATCCGTGTCTGGGGCGTATATGAACTTTATCAAGTTTTGAATATTGTTAATGGTAGCTGTTAATCTTATCCTTGAAAAGGGTAAAATGTTAGCTAAAATGCAAAGTCATGTTGCATGAAATGTATGATGTGATGCATTTGCTTCATCAATGTTTATGATGTAAGAATGCAATGTATGTGTTTATGAGCTAATTTGCTGCATTTTAGTTGGATTGGGGAAAATAAATCCCTGATTGTTGTTGAGGATATGTAAGTCTTCATGCTTTAAAGTCGAAGTGTTGATGAATTTCCGCTTTGAGAAATAAACTTTGTGGTAAGAAAAATGCCATGTGTTGCTTGTAAAATCCTATTGGGAAATCCTGAGAAATTTGACGACTTCTACCGGGGATCAATAATTTGAAGCTTTATTCCGCTGGGGATTTAAACGACGTACTACAGGGGATTACTTATGGGATAGCTTAGAGGTATTTCCCTATCCTTTCAACCTATCAGTAATTGCCTCTTTTCATTTTGTTTATTTGTAAACAATAATTATGTTCAAATGCATATGCTCAACAATGAATCGTTGGATGTTTTTGTAAACAAAACAAGCGTAAATAAAAGACAAATAGTTTTTGAACTTTCAAAGGAATATTTTGTATTGAATATGAATAATTATTTGTTGTACAAGGAGACAAACATTCTAGTAAGAGAATTCCGTCGTAAAAGAGAAAAATTTGATACAAAGGAAAGATAGATATGTGTAATAATCCCGCGGGGTTTCCATTATTCTATAGCCTTCGTATCTCTGAGCATCTTGTCTATTTGTTGCCTCATTCGAAGATGATTGAATTGATCAGGACGTCTGAGTTTGTCAGTGGAAGCCAAAGTTTGTCCATGAAGTGATCCAACGGGACATAGGCGTACGCCTTAATTCCCTAACTTTTTCCTGGACCACCCTTTTGGGTTTTCGGTCCACCGGTGTTGTAACCCAAAATTTTCCTCTCATTTATCAATATTATTCTCACAAGATCTCTTTTACTCAAGACTGGATTAGGGTTTCATCAGCTCAGGACGTCTCATCATGCTCTGATGTCCCAAAATTAGGATTTAAGTTTGCACAGGGATTTTTGGACTATCAATACTTCATATGACTTTTTAACATCATTATGGACCCCTAAGATTACTCATGACAAGTTTCATGCCTTGAACCACATGTTTGATCAGTCAATTGGACAGTTGACCTAAAAAATCAGCTGTATTTGGGAAACAAGTCAACCATGGCCAATTTATAGTCAAACTTCATAATTTTTATCAACATCAACATTTTAGGCTCATATTTATCATTTGATCAAGTTTGGACAACAACTCCTCAAGAAATTTGATCAAATCATCAAAAGGGCAAAATGGTCAAAATTAGGATTTTGATTGAGAAAGGGCAATTTCTGATTTTTGACCTAGCAAATGACTAATTGGTTTGAAGCATGATTCCAAGGGTTCAATTTCATTATCTTGACCTAATTACATGGTTCAAAATATTGCAGATCCATTGGATAGACAGATGAAATTTGTAGTCAACTGATCAAAAGTCAATTGTATACTGAAAAGTCAAACTTTGACCTTTTGGTCAAAATCAAGTGCCAAGGATCACAATTCATCAAAACATGTCAAAATCTGAAACTTGTTCATCAAGAAATCAAAGATTGAAGATTTGGTTTTGACATTTGAATTTTTCTTAACTTAGAAATTTTTCTAAGTATAGAAAATTTCTTATCTTTTCTCAACTTTAAGCCATTTTTTAAACCATGATACAAGATGATTCAAAATAAGTTCCCAACATAAAAGTTGTAGACCTACACGAAATAAACAACTTTGCTTCACACATTTTTCCCTAAAGATGTTTGGATCTCAAGATATAATTTTATGAATACATGCTCATGAACTAAAATAACTTAATGAA
This sequence comes from Vicia faba, assembly GCA_948472305.1. Taxonomy (NCBI): domain Eukaryota; kingdom Viridiplantae; phylum Streptophyta; class Magnoliopsida; order Fabales; family Fabaceae; genus Vicia; species Vicia faba. The sequence goes on from OX451739.1 coordinate 791,436,573, forward strand.
AATTTGCCCTAATTTAGGCAGGTGTTTGACCCAACTTCATGACAATTTTTCACCTAGTTCCAAGAGGAATATTTAAATGCATTTTAAAGATGAGTTATAGAGAATATTGCAAGCTTTCCAAAATGTCAAAGAACTCCTTGAGATCATTTTGTAGTAGAGAGAATCGAAGAGATGAAGTTTGCAATTTCTCACTTTCAATTCAAGCCATTTCATGAAGAACAAAATTCGAATCCTCAAGCATGTTGTACAATCTTCACTTTTCAGGCCTCAAACTCGTTTGTCACTCCACCATTAATGGATTGCACAAGATTTCATGCCCTAAATCCAAGCATTCAATGCATTGTACAAGAAAATAACCATTTATGGAAGAAAGGCAGCATTGCCATTTTGGAAAAGCATGCTTTATGCATTTTTTTCCATTTCTTGAGCCTTGGACTTGTTCTTTCTGCACAAACCAAGCCTCTAAGCCTGAACAAAACATGGTTAAAGCTTCACAATACCCTACAAGATCAGAACCATGCATCAAAAAGTCATTTCTCACACTTGCTTCAAAAATAAGAAATGTAGCAAGACATGTGATCTTGTACTTCTGAGCAAGCACAAGTCCTCCAATCTTTTTCTCTATATAACACTATCACTTTTCAACCAAAAGCACGAATGCCCAAGCCTTGAAACACCCTAGAATCAGAAATTGCATACCAAGCTCCCAAACTTGCCATTTTTGACTTGTGATTTGAATCTTCTATTCCACTCGTGCGTTTTCAGGCCTTTTGCTTCCCTAAGCTTCCTTACCTTACAAGAAAGCCATCCCACACCTTGAAACATCACTGTAACACCATCTTTCCCATTGTTGAACTTCAAAAACAGAGTAACACAGGTGGACTTCTAGAGATCATTCCATCCACCCTCAAGACAAGCTAGGCATTGCATTAGCTTCCTAGAGGCTCAAGGAAGCTAACCTGATCATCACAGCATCCTAAAGCAAGCTCATTTCCAAAACACGATTTCCATTTTTCAAGTCGAGTTTTCTGTTTTCACAACTCTTGATACATGCATATTTAGCTTTCTATTTTTTAATATACAATGTAGACATCATTGCTACGAAGCTGTACATATCCATAACTTGCATTTATTTGGCCTGAGTTGAGAGAATTTTGAGCTTGAAGTTCCTGAAAAAATTAGGTTAAGAATTAGGGCCATTAAAATTCTCTTTAATCTTGGACTTATTGTTTTAGTTATGCACATGGTTAGGATCGTGAAACAAAATGCTATAACATTCATGTTATTAATTTCCATTTTTGTTGAGAGATAAAGGAGTTACAGGAGGTCCGGCTAGCTAGAGGAAAAAGACGAAGTACAGGGCCAAGGAAGCGCTTTGTGTTATGTTTTTCTTGTTTCACATAAGCAAACGGATGTACAGCCACCCCAGTGGCAAGGTAGCGTGCTGGAAATGCATAGGTCGTGGGTTCGAACCTTGGCGCTACCTTTTGTTTTTTTTTCTCCATATTTTTCCAGTTTCCTTTTTTGGCCGTTTGCAGGATGGGCCTCAACGTTTGGGCCTTAGCGTTTTTTTGTTAACATACTATCCCCTGTTTGCTTGCAGCACCCTGGCCCATAATTTTTATTATTCATTTTTTATTTTCATTTCTATTTTATTAAATATTTTCTTTAATACATAAAATCATGAAAAATATAAAACTTGATAAATATGCATTGTGTTTATTTTATTTTATTTTCACATGAAAAAATATTTTTATTAAACTATATATTAATTATTTCTTTCTTAAATAAACTTAAAAATATAATAGATTTAGTTTAACCATTTTATCCCCTTTTTTATTCATATTTGTAAATATTTATTTTGACATATAAAAACTAAATATTTTCATTAAATATTATTTATTATTTTTAATACAAAAATACACAAAAGATAATAGTTAAAGAACTTCATTTTCTTTTAAATTAGAAATTAGGGTTAACTTTTTTTTAAGAATTAATTTCCTTTTCTTAAGTTATTAGGTTTAGTTCAAAACTCCTTTTCACATGAAAAAACAAGACAAAATTTTTTTTTCTTGCATATACACACTTTGCATATTTAAATTATATTGTATATTGTTTATTCAAATATTTGTACAAATTCGATTTGGTTGTAATAGCTTAATTAGATTTACATTATTGCAAATACCCATTCATGATTTGTATTCCCCCTCCCATAAAAATGTTGTAATAGCGTAGTAATCTTTAAATTATGCAATTTACTGCTTTTATATACCATGCTAGTAATTAGGGTTTGTATGGCAAGATAAAGACAAATCAAATAGAAAAACCTAAATCCAAGACAAAATCAAAGCATGAAAATAACACACTTGCACACAAGCACCCTTAGGGTTTCTCCACTTGGTTTCCTTATACAAAAATAGTCATATTACGCATGTGAAGTATCTTGGTAAAAGAAACAAGTATAAGATCATAGTCCCTCGATGACGCTATTCAAAGTTGCCTTACAAAATGATCTTGGTCCCTCAAAAATGCTAAGATACTTTGCAATATTGCTAATCATGGTTATACGATGACCCACGCTCATCCCGTATACATCAAAAGATAGGATTGCTTACCAAATCAATGGTAAGACAACAATGTCAAAAGGAAGAGAAAATGAACAAGAAAGACATTTGAGTAGGTAGTTTCCTCTTAATTACTTGCTCCATTTCAAACAAATATCCTTGCTATTTTCAAAATAAACACACACAATTCAAAAACATCTTACACTCATTGAAAACATTTTCAAAAAGACAAACATCTTTGTATACATTCTTACGAACGAGAATCATTACAAAGATTACCTAAACAATGGCCTCTTTTACAAAATACTTTCAAAACCACACCAAACACAATTTCAAACAACAAAAGAAAGTGATCTAGCAAGTAACTAAGAGCCCATGGAAAACCATGGATGAAAAGGGTGTTAATACCTTCCCTTTTTATAATCTACCCCCCGAACTCAAGAAAACATCTCAAAGTTATTTCCTGAGCTTTTTCACATGTCCTTTTGGATAAAATAAAAGTCGGTGGCGACTCTTGCTAACCGTAATATTTGCGATAAAACGCAAAACCCTTAAGTCAGTTCTCCCACCGTATCACAACCGGGAAGCCGTTTTTTGCCTAAGTCGCCCTTTCAGGTTTTCAATTTGCCGGGTGTACAAATTTCTTTTGTTTTATCTCTAACTTTTTCACGAACCTTTTGGTTCGCCGGGATGCCCTTATTTTGCCTAGGTGTGTCAACCTAGCGGGTCTCTTATGCGTAGTATCTTTTGACTATGTCCGCGTTCGTAGGGTCTGGCAGGTCGTCGCCATCCATGGTGGTCAAGATCATTGTCCCACCTGAGAATATGCTTTTGATTACAAATGGTTCTTCATAGGTAGGATTCCATTTGCCCCTGGGATCACCTTGTAGCAAGATGATGCGTTTGATCACTAGATCCCCAACTTGATACACTTGGCGTTTGACTTTCTTGTTGAAAGCCTTGATCATCCATTTTTAATACATTTGACCATGGAAAACAGCAGTAAGTCTCTTCTCATAAATCAAGTTCAGTTGATCAAGTCGATTCTGGATCCAATCGTCTTTGTTCAACCCTGCATCCTTCATAATCCTCAGAGAGGGGATCTGAACCTCGATAGGCAAGACAGCCTCCATGCCGTAAACCAAAGAATAGGATGTTGCCCCGGTTGATGTGTGAGCCGTGGTACGATATCCATGGAGAGCGAATGGTAACATCTCATGCCAATCTTTGTATGTGATTGTCATTTTCTGTATGATCTTTTTAATGTTCTTATTTGCAGCTTCTACAGTACCATTCATCTTTGGCCGATAGGGAGAAGAATTGTGATGCTGAATCTTGAATTGCTCGCACAATGCGATGATCATAGTGTTGTTGAGATTTTCACCATTTTCAGTGATGATCCTTTCCAGGATACCGTACCGGCAAATAAGGTTTTGCTTGATGAAACGGACAACAACATTCTTGGTAACGGAGGCAAATGAGGCTGCTTCAAACCATTTTGTAAAATAGTCAATGGCCACTAGGATTAAACGGTGTCCATTAGAGGTTGTTGGCCTGATTTCCCCAATCATATCAATCCCCCACATAGCAAAGGGTCAAGGAGCTATCAAGACATTCAGAGGAACCGGGGGACATACACTTTGTCAGCATAAATTTGGCATTTATGGTAGGTTCGAGAGTGCTGATAGAAATCTGCTTCCATGGTAGACTAGTAATAGCCTGCCCGTAGGATTTTCTTTGCCATCGTATGCCCACTAGAATGGGTGCCAAAAGTGCCTTCATGCAATTCAGCCATGATCCTTTCAGCTTCAACCTTATCTACGCACCGTAGCAACACAGAGTCGTGATTGTGTTTGTACAGGATGCCATTACTAAGGAAGAATATAGCAGAGAATCTCTTTAAGAACTTCTTATCATTGATTGAAGCTCCCTCTGGATATTCTTGAGCCTCGAGATACTTCTTGACTTCGTGAAACCAAGGCTGGTCCACTACTTCTTCAGTATTAATCTCGTGATAGTGTGCTAGTTCATCCATTTGTTCAATGGTGATCTGGGGAGCCTCGTTAACCCAATTAAGTTTAAACATAGATGACATTGTGGCTAGAACGTTAGCTAGCTGATTTTCTTCTTGCGGGAAATGCTCGAAGGTAATCTTCTCAAAATGTGGTAGAAATTTCAAAACATGTTCTTTGTAGGGGATAATGTTAGGGTGTTTGGTGTCCCATTCCCCTATGATATGACTGATGACGAAGGCTGAATCTCCGAATACATCCAGTGATTTGATCCCCAAGTCTATGGCCTCTCTGATACCAAAGATGCACGCTTCGTATTCTGCCATGTTGTTTGTACAACTGAAGCAAATTATGGCAGTAAAGGGAGTATGGAACCCTTCTGGAGATATGAGTACAACACCAATACCATTGCCGAGTGCATTGGAGGCTCCATAAAAGAACAGGGTCCATCGGGATCCTTGTTCAGGTCCGTCATATGGCCTAAATTCTTCACAGTTGTCTAATATCATGATGTCTTCATCCAGGAATTCGAACTTCATGGACTGGTAGTCTTCTACGGCTTGGTGAGCAAGGTGATCAGCTAGTATACTGCCCTTTATAGCTTTCTAGGTTGTATACTTTATGTCGTATTCTGTCAGGATCATCTGCCATCTCGCTATTCTCCCAAAAAGAGCGGGCTTCTCGAAGATGTATTTTATTGGATCCATCTTAGATATCAACAAGGTAGTATGAGTCAACATATATTGTCTTAACTGGCGAGCATCCCATGCTAGAGCGCATCAAGTTTTCTCGAGCAGTGAATATCTGGTTTCACAGTCGGTAAACTTTTTGCTCAGGTAGTAAATAGCATGTTCTTTTCGGATAGACTCGTCATGCTGCCCCAATACACACCCCATTGAGTTTTCTAAAACAGTCAAATACATAATCAACGGTCTTCCCTCGAATGGTGGCATCAACACAGGAGGCTCTTGTAAGTATTCTTTGATTTTGTCAAAAGCAACTTGGCATTCATCATTCCATTTGACTACTTGATCTTTCTTCAACAGTTTGAATATTGGTTCACAAGTAACTGTCAGGTGGGAAATGAATTTGGCGATATAGTTCAAACGTCCCAAGAATCCTCTGACTTCTTTCTCAGTACGAGGAGCATGTATCTCTTGTATTGCTTTAACTTTGGCAGGATCGACCTCGATACCTTTGTTGCTGACTATAAAGCCTAGGAGTTTACAAGACTGTACCCCAAATGTGCATTTGTTTGTATTCAACCTCAGCTACTACTTCTTCAGTCTCTCAAACAGTTTTTGTAAATGCTCAAGATGATCTTCTTCTGTTTGAGATCTGGATATCATATCATCCATGTATACTTCTATTTCGTGATGTATCATGTCGTGAAATAGAGCTACCATGGCACGCTGATAGGTTGCCCCAGCGTTCTTCAGTCCGAATGGAATCACCTTGTAACAGAATGTGCCCCACTATGTGACAAATGTTGTTTTATCTATGTCCTCAGGCGCCATGTTGATTTGGTTATAACTTGAGAAGCCGTCCATGAAGGAAAACACTTTGTGTTGTGCCGTATTATCAACTAGGATATCAATGTGGGGGAGTGGAAAATCATCCTTAGGGCATTCCCTATTCAACTCTCTGTAGTCCACACACATTCACACATTGCCGTCCTTTTTGGGCACTGGAACAACATAGGCAACCCATTGAGGGTAAGAGGTGACAGCCAAGAATCCAGCATTGAATTGCTTCATGACCTCTGCTTTAATCTTTTCTGACATATCAGGCATCATGCGGCGAACTTTTTGCTTTACTGGCGGATAATCCTCTCTTCTAGGCAGACGATGTACCATAATATCTTCATCAAGTCCTGGCATGTCTTTATATGACCAGGAAAAGACTTCGACGTAATTGTATAACAACTGAATCAGACGCTTCATGACATTGGGTTCCAGATTGGCACCCACTTTTACCTCTTTTTTATCTTTTTCGGTACCTAGGTTGACTGTATCCACGGGTTCCTTGTGAGGCTGAATGGTTCGCTCTTCTTGTTGTAGCAATCTGGAAAGTTCCCCTGGTACTTCACAATCTTCCTCACCTTCGTCTTCGGCTTGGTAGATTAGATTCTCAGAGTTACAAAAGGCCATAGCAGAATCGTTACCCATGGGATCCCGAATGGATGTATACCTGCATTGTGAGTATGGGTGTGTGTAAGGGTATAACTATCTTTGAAAGAAAGTGAAATGTAAAAGAAAAACAATGAGCACAAAAGTTTGTATGCGAAAACATCCATGATTCATTGATGTCATATGGAAAATGAAATAAAAACCCTTACAAATGGACCATTGTGCCTCGGGTAAGACACAAGGTTTTAAGAGTGCGAATTGTTTTGAATATTACAGATCCAATAAAATGTAAAGATAAATTACTGAGGGATAAAAGTGATTAGGACGAAGTCTCTAGCCTCCCAATTGCTGAGCCCTTCATTGACAGTCGAGAAGATCCATTCCTCCAGGTCGCAACCATCTTCACCATCTTCTACCGCGTTGACCTCACGGTTGTTGATCTTCAAAGGTGGCCCTCCAGCACGGGCACAACGTACAGCCTTTTGAGCATTTGAAGTGAAACCTTGGCCAAACTTGTCAGACTTATATGGGATATCTAGGAGTTGTCCCCAGATAGTGCATCCTCCTCCTTCTACCACTGCTTTGGCATCCTTTAGCGACGACATCCGGAGTGGAGGCTTGGTAATCCTGGGAACAGCCTTAGTCACTGCCACCTCTTGAGGGACCTCTTCAAAGTGTTGAAGTTGAGTTTCAATAAATTCACCATCTAATTCTACATATCTGAAGGAATTGAGATGGCTGATCATCTACTCTTCCTCTCCATGTACGGTGATAATCTTTCCTTGAACATGATACTTCAACATTTGGTGCAACGTAGAAGTAACAGTGCCAGCATTGTGGATCCATGGTCGGCCTAGCAGGAAGAAGTATGAAGAGAGGATGTCCATCACATAAAAAGTTGAATTGAAAGTTTGGGTTCCAACCTTTATGGGAATGTCTACCTCCCCATGTACCATCCTATTAAAACCGTCAAAAGCTCTTACCACTATGTTGCTTGGCTTCAAAGTCAACCCCTCACAGTCAAGTCTGTCAAGAGCTTTTTTGGGTAATACATTCAAAGATGAGCCAGTGTCCACCAAAACATGCGCCAGAGTGGTGCCCCTACATTCCACTGAGACATGCAACGACTCATTATGCTTTCTTCCCCTTGGTGTTAGATCAGCATCTGAAAAACCTAAACCATTGTCCGTAGTTAGGCTGACCACGCAGTCTTGAAATTGATCAGTAGATGTCTCTTGAGGTACATGGGCGGTTTTTAAGAACTTCACCAAGGCTTTTGCATGTGCCTAGAAACACAATAGTAATGTCAGCATGGAGATTTTAGAGGGAGTTTTACCTATTTGTTCAACTACATCGTAGTCGCTCCTCTTTATAATTTTTAGGATCTCCTCCATTTCTTTCTTGGAAGTTTCAGGGATAGTCAGTGATTGAGCCTTCGTTTGGGCAGGCTCAACCATAACACCTTTTCCTCGATCCTCGGTCAACTAGGAAGTAGGAGTGTTGGTAGGAATGATAACAGGGGTTGTAACGTCTTCGTCAATAGGAGTACTTGCAAAGATGATTATGGGTATGGGATTAACCTTTGAGCAGCCACGGGGATAATTAGGGGTCCAAAAACTGCTTTTGGGGGAGAATTTTTTGGAGAAAAGATCCTACCACTTCGGGTAATTTTGCTAGTTCCGGCAATATTACTGATGTCAGAGTCTTCTTCCTCGGAATTTATCTCTTCGGCGGCCGGCCAGTCTTGCTTGATGCTATGGTAGTAAATGTCCCCTCCGTAATTCCACGACACGGTTTTGTCTGATACATACGAGACTGGCCTAAGCATTGTGATTATTAAAGGAGCTGCTTTCGGAACTGATGTAATTCTAACGGGTCTTTTGGTGGAGAACCTGGAAGAATTGGAGGAAATGGTAATGATAGAAACATATTCAAAAGGAACATGTGTAACAGGAGCCTTTTTAAACAAAATCTCTTTGTTATCCATCAGGCACTGAATGCCTACTTTCAACAAAGGACAGCTATTCGGTGAGGACAAACAGAAACGACAATCTTTATCACAACCTGGGAACACGCCGACATTCAACAAGTTCATTTTAACAGTCAGAAGTGGGGTCATGAGTTCATTAACTGAAGTAACAAACAATCCTTCTTCAATGGCATTTGCATTGTGACCATGTATGGGCATAGGAGCAGAAATGACATTTGGTTTCTCGGGCGCATCAAACTCAATTTATTTTGCTTCAATGAGGTCTTGTATTTTGTTCTTCAAGGCCCAACAATTATTAGTATCGTGAACAAGACTTTAAGAGTGATATGCGTAACGGGCATTGGGATGATAATTAGGGGATGTTGTACTGGGTTTTTTGGATCATCTTTTAAGGCTACCAAATTGGATCTCAGAAGATGCGGTAGTACTTGAGACAAGGTCATGTTAATTCTGGTGAATTTCCTGACGGGCCTTTCTATCCTTGGTTCATTATTTCTTTGCTGATCAGATGCAGGATTTAGGATCATAACAGCCCCCACCATTGGTCGGCGTTCGGCCTTATCTTGGTTTCTTTGCGGATATACGGCAACCACCACTTTCTTTTTGATAAAGGGCTTTCTTACAACTGTAGAAGAAGATGTGTCTTTCTGAATCTTTCCATTCTTTATACCGGCTTCTATCCTCTCTCCGGTCAATATTAGTTCAGTAAAGCCTGCAAATGAACTTCTGATTAAATGATTGAAGAAGGGACCTGATAAGATGCCTAAGAACATGTCTACCAATTCTCTCTCAGACAGAGGGGGTTGAACTCTTCCAGCCAAATCTCTCCATTTTTGTGCATAGTCTTTGAAACCTTCATTTAAAACCATGGCCATACTCTGGAGTTGAGTACAGGTAGGTGCAAGATTAGCATTATACTGATATTGTTTGTAGAAAGCTGCAGCAAGATCTTCCCAATTGTGAACATTAGCCCTTTCTAGTTGGTAGAACCAGTCAAGTTGAGTACCAGACAGACTGTCTTGGAAGAAGTGCACCCATAAGTCTTTATCAACCGTATGGGGTTGAATTTTCCTCACATATGACCGGAGATGCAGCTTAGGGTATGAAGCTCCGTCATATTTAGCGAATACAGGTTGTTGTGCCCCAAAATTTTCCCTCCCATATTCTCCAAGAGTTTCCAAGAGCATGCTTCAAAATCTCCCAAGAGTTGCACAGTTCAATGGTCTCCTAACAGTCAAAAATTAGGGTTTTGGTTCTGGCAAAGAAATTAAAGTTTCCAAGGGTCCAATCAAGTCCCACATGCCTATAAACATTGTCAAGCATCCTTATGCCAAGTTTCAAGACTCACAGCACAAAATTGCACACTCAAAAACCCTAATTGCTCAACATTCAACTGCAGGGGCAAAATGGTCATTTGACAGTCAAAAGTTCAAATTTTTGGTCAACATATTATTTTGAAGCCACAAACATCATTTGATCAATTCTTGATCATGATTCCCAAGGCATGGCTCAAAAAGTCTCAAGATGCAAAAGTTTCTATTTTTGGACAGTTGAAAAAGTCAACTGTAACTTGACCAAGGCATAACTTCCACATGGTTTATCAGAAAAATTCCATCCAAAGCTCATTTTGAAGAGAATGACATTTACTACAACTCATCTTCACACTTCAAGTCCAAGAAATTCTCTCACAAAAAGTTATCAATCTCAACATTATAGGTCATTTTCAAAAGTCAACAAAAAGGCACTTTAAGTCAAAGACCATAACTTGAGATTGGTAAATCAAAATGCCATGGGACCAAAGGCATTGGTTAGAGGACTTCAAGAAATTTCCAAAATGTCCAAGAACATGATCAAAGCTTAAAAATGGAGCAAGATATGCCTTGTGGAAGTTGGGAAATTTTTGGGAATTTTGAAAAGTCAACTTTGCTTCAAATGCCTCAAAATTGCTAATGGGCCTCAATTTCTTCCAAGAATCATCACCCAAAAGCTATGCACGACCCATTGACTTTAAAGGGAGTTATTTTATCATTTTTTATTTATTATTTGATTATTATTTTTATTAGTTCATTTAATTAAAATAAAATATGACAAAAATAGAAAATCATGTTTTCCAATCCTTTTTTGCAGCATATTCTCTCAATAAAGCCTAAATATTTCGTGCACACTCAATATGGAAAGAATTGGCAATGATTGGCATCAAAAAGACATGAAAAAGATTGGAAAAGATTACATTGAAAACCAAATATTTGATTCATGAATGCAAAGGTTTTTGACTTGGATTTTTAACCTAATTCAGTCACACATATATACTCATGGCAAACCTAATCAAAAGGACCAAGAAGCTGCGCCCAAACCTGAAAACCAACTTTGCATTTTTTTCCAAAAATTCTCAAGACTGATTTCATAGCTAGAGCGTAATTCAAAGCAAAAGAACCATCCCACAAGCTTGCCAAGGTTACCAGGGATCTATTCCAATCAAAACCACAGCCTCTAACCTCAAGAATCGGTAGAATGAAGCCGCCCTGTTCTTGATATTTTTCATATTCGTGTTTTGATTTATACGCATCATTCATGCATTTTTCTTGTTGATTTGTACTAACATGACTGCTCTGAAGCTAATGGTACCGCCCAATTGAAGAATGGCTGCCTGTACCATAATCCACCATGAACGCACATTAGGGTTTCAGAAACCTTGATTTAGGGTTTTTCATATAAAGGAAAATTGGACCATCAAATTAATATAGGCAAATTCGTCAGAACAAGACGAATCAGTTGATCACATCGCGCCTTTTTTATGTTGATTATACAGCTATTCGCTATTTTCATGTTTTCAGTTTGTGGGGGTTTAAAACCCCCGCTATTTAAATGCTTTTTGTTTCAGAACAATGGAAGAAGATGATGCGTGGAAGGACATGAATGGTGCGTTCAAATAATTGGCGCGAGTTTTCGTTTGTCCCAGAATATTGGCACTTTTCAAATATAATAATTATGTTCCATTATGCTTATGAATGAACGCGCTGGCTCAGTTGGTGAAGAGGAACGTTTGCAAGCATTGGGACTAGGGTTCGATTCCCAGGTCCCCCACTTATTTCATATATTTTGTTTTAACACGCTTCTGTGCAGCATATTCTCAAAGGTTCACCATATGTCTTCGCCAGCTTGCCTGCCACATGTCCAGCAACGCCCATCCAAAGGCCATGATGAGGGTCCCAGGGTACACACCAGTCAAAGCCTCCATACGCAAGTCTGAAAAGTCAAATGGGCTTGCACTTCATGGGCCAGATTACCCACAACATACCTCCTTAATTTGGGTCAACACCCCCATCTGTTTGCATTTTCTTCTCTTCTTTTTCTTTTCTTTCATTTATTTTAATTATATTTAATTCCACAAATTAATTTTTTATAACATAAAAATACAAAAAAAAAATCAGAAAGTCAAAAAATAAAAATATATTTTATTATTTAATTCACTAATGTTTTATTTTGTAAATAAATTTAATAATTAACTTAGTTTTAATTTTAGGTTTAATTTTAATGCTTTCTTAATAAACTAAAAAATGTAGAAATTAGGGTTTTGATACTTCTATTCTTTTTTCCTTTTTTACCATTATTAATTATTAATTATTTTTGTAAATAAATATGCCATTTAATTAATTAGGGTTAAATTAGGTTACAACTTAAACATTCTTTTTTTTAATAATTAAAAGCCATTTAGAATTAGGTTTCTTTCAATATTAATTTTCTTTATTCTCTTTAATTCCATAAATAAAAAAAACATAAAAAAATAAGTCCTTTCCTTTATTTAATTTAATTAATTTAATAATTTCAATTTAATTTCCTCAAAGGGTCCAACGCCCTCGCACTTTCGAATATAATTTTCTCTTCGCGCGTTTATTTTTCTTTGTGAAATTTATGTACTTGCCCCAAAGCCTTGTAATAGTTAATTAGGCATTTACTTTCCGCACTTTTCTTTTCAAATCGGGTCTTGGTTTAATTTGGCGATGTAGACCCGTGCCTTTGTAATAGCGTAGGACTTTTATCTTCCCGCACCTTTTAACTGCTAATAATTTGCATGAAAGAATGAATGACCAAAAATAAAATCAAAGCGTAGAACACTCAATGCATGACAAGATAAACATGACTGAAAATAACACACGATTCACACACCACCCCTAGGGTACGTCTCACTGTTGCCTTGCCCCTCGAAACGTGGTCGTCGAGTAGAGGACGTTTTAGTAAGTCCTCATGTCCATGAACATGGCATGAGGGTAGCTTCTAAGGTGTCTTCCTATTGCTCTGGTGACCACACTGTCCCTTAAATCGAATTGACCCGAACACCTCCAATGATGGTGCTACCTACCTCTCAATGGTGGGATGGCACTATCTTAAGGACATTTACACAGACGAATTCCTTAGGGTAGGTAGATGACTCGTAGATGCTTGCTCTAATTCAAAACAAAATCAAAAAACTTCTTTTCACACCGACATTTTGCAAAAAGCTTTCAAAAACAACTTTTCAAACACTCTTGAGGACTGATACGAGAGTCGAACTGAAATTTTAAACGAAAACTTTTTTTAAACCCACAGTTGAAAAGCAAACAAACATTTTGAAAACACAAATGAGCAAGTATCTAAGAGCCCATGGATAACCATGGATAGAAAGGGTGCTAACATCTTCCCTTTCTATAAATCTACCTCCCGAACCGAGAACTAATCTCTATAAGGAATTTTTCTGTGCTTTTGTCCTTTCCATGTTGGAGAAAATAAAAGACGGTGGCGACTCTTGCTTCCGCGACATTTCGCGAACCAGCGTTAAACAGTCAGTTCCAGATCCACCGATCACAGAACTGGCGACTCTGCTGGGGAATTATAAAGTGAGGTGTACCTTAGGACTAAGATCACTGTGTTTTCAATTGCTTTGACTTGTTTGCTTTAAATTGTGGGACTGTCTTGGGAGTTCTATAGATCCTAAACCCGGATTTGGGGATACCTTCTTAGAAAGTAGCAACAAGGCTGTGAGGGAACTGTGCGGGGTATACCGACATGGTTGAAACAGTCTGCTACGTTGATGTGGCACTTTGATGTGTACCGGTAACCCTTGAGTTCAGTCAAGGAGAGTACGGGGCCTCCATGTGGTGTCATGAAGCATCAACTGACCTTAGGAACCTTAATTGAACTATCTTGGCCTCTTTAGGGTAGTGAGATAACTGACTTTGGTGCAGTCCGAGGTTGGTTGATACTCGATACTACACTCAATTGAGGGTTGCTTTCCTGGAATATTTCGGTCGCCAGTTCAGTGGCTAAATCGAAACGATGAATAATGAAAGCAATCCAGTGATATTGGGACCCTTAGAACCCGGTTTCTTCTAATAGGACAGGTTGAGCCCACCAACTTCAAGAGGGTAATACCCAGACCCCATGCAAGCCTAAACTCTAAGGGCTTGTCTTGTGTGACTTGTGTGCCTTATCATGTTTGCCTTTGTAAATATTTGTGGTGTGTTTAATCATAGCATCATGATATCATCCAGCATCATATGCATTGACTAACCATTTCAGGGGTTCGAATCTTCATCTTTGTTCTTGTTTTGTAGGACATGGAAACTGTTCGCAGAAAGACAATTCAGGTCAGCCTTGTAAGGATTCCTCCTCAGCTTAAGGAGCTTATATCCAGGATTCTCGAGAGCTCTTCATTCAGTGAGAGACATGGAAGAATCATCAGCTTGGTCAACACCAACATTGAGGAAGATATGATAAAGGTCCTGTTCCAGTTCTTTGACCCTCTGCATCACTGTTTCACCTTCCTGGATTATCAACTGGTACCTACATTGGAAGAGTTCTCCCGGCTTCTGAAGATCCCTATCCTTGATCAACTACCCTACAACGGTACGGAAAAGGAATCCAAGCTTGAAGAGATTGCTAAAGCCTTACACCTACAACCATCCGACCTCAAGGGACATTGGGAAGTTAGAAGCGGTATCAAAGGGTTCTTAGCCAGATTTCTGTTTGAGAAGGCCCAAGAATGTTGGAACTCCCTTGACCTACAAGCTTTTGAAGAAGTTGTGGCCCTCCTTGTCTATGGTTTGGTGTTGTTCCCTAACCCAGATCAGCTTATAGATATCAGTGTTGTCCAAATCTTCATGTCCAGAAATCCTATACCTACGTTGCTTGGGGACATCCTTCACTCATGTTACACTCGAACCATGAGAAAAAGAGGTGTTCTTATGTGCTGTACTCCTCTCCTGGGAAGGTGGTTTATTTCGCACCTTCCACATTCAGTTTTGAAGAACGAGCGGGGTTTGAGATGGTCACAACGATTGATGACTCTTACACATGCTGACATACATTGGTGTTCTCGGTCCAGAGAGGATGTCACTATCATTGATCGTTGTGGGGAGTACCCTAATGTTCCTTTACTTGGAATCAGAGGAGGTATTACTTACAACCCGTGCCTGGCTTGGAGACAGTTTGGTTATGCTCGGAGGGACGGCCCTCATGACATGTTAATTCCTAACATAGTTTTTGACTTCGACAATGATGCACAAGGACTTCGCCAGAGATTTATCAGAGCTTGGAGGATGCCCAGTAAGATAGACAGCAAGACACTGGGGCACAGGAATTCCATCCCATTGGAACCTTATCTCAAGTGGGTACGGGCCCACTCCCAGAAGTTAGTAATGCCTTATCCTCATGTGCTCCCTGTGATCAAAGAGCCAGTCTTGGAGGGAGAGATGTCCTACACCATTCAACATCCTGACATGCCCACGTCCTGGGAAGAGATGCAGAAGAGCTGGATCCAGCTTAAGGAAGAACGGAATCCTCTTGAGACCAGTCTACATGCTAGTGAAAAGAAGGTCTTGGAGCTCACCCGCCTATTGCACGAGGAGAGGAATCTCAACACCTACATAGCTCCAAAGAGGATGCGTAGTGTCTTCTGGGATTGATTTGCTTTTATAATATTTTGCCCATGAGGCTTTGATGTACTGAACAATTATTTCCTTAATGATAATGTGCGTTCCTTTTTGTCTACAAAAAATTTGAATTTTCGAACCCTTGAATGCATTGCATAAACATATATCATTCATCATGTGCATAGCAGGTTTTCTTCTTTTCAGGTTGCTTACTGTTCTTCGCTGTTTATTTCAGCATCATGAACCCTGAATCCTCAACCGAGATGTCTATCAAGGCCCTTCAGGCGCAAAACGCACAATTTCAAGAGCTGATCATGGGTTTGGCTCAAGGCCAAGAAGAGCTGAAGGCTTTGCTCCTGAAGAAGGAGAAGAAGAAGAGAACTGTTCTTTTCAACTCGGGCCGGAGGTTTGGTAACACTCTGCAGAATGAGGAAGCTGGTTCCTCTGTAGGCAAAGACAGTCCCCAGGGGGGAAAGGCTCCAAGTCCAGTAGTCTCTGACAACGAGACTGACTTTAATGAGGAACAGTATCCTCCTGCTGAAGACCGGTACAAGCAGTTGGAAGACAGACTGAATGCCATGGAGATCCAATAAGTGCCTGGGCTGGATTTCGGAGACTTGGGCTTATCTACTGGTGTGATCATTCCTCACAAGTTTAAGGCACCATCTTTCACCAAGTATGACGGGGCGTCTTGTCCCAAGCTACACCTCAGATCTTATGTGCGGAAGATTCAACCGTACACAGTGGACAAGAACTTGTGGATCCACTTCTTCCAGGAGAGTCTTTCAGGGACTCATCTCGAATGGTTCTATCAGCTGGATGGGACCAAGGTTCGTAACTGGGAGGAGTTGGCTACTGCTTTTTACAAGCAGTATCAATATAATTCCGACCTTGCTCCTACACGTACCAAACTCCAGGGTATGTCACTAGGATCAAGCGAAGGTTTCAAAGAGTATGCACAGAAGTGGAGGGATCTGGCTGGCAGGGTGCAGCCTCCGTTAACTGATCGTGAGTTGGTGGATATGTTCTTGGGGACCCTATCCGGGCCATTTTTCAATCATCTTATCGGTAATTCGTCTGCAGGGTTTACTGATCTTATTCTGACGGGGGAAAGGATAGAGGCTGGAATGAAGTCCGGTAAAATTCAGAAGGGTGCATCTTCAAGTTCTGAGAAGAAGCCCTTTAAGAAGGAGGCTAGTGTTGTATATAGGCCTAGAAGACATGATAAACCTGAGCGCCGCCAATCTGTCAACGCGGTAATGATTGCTAAGCCTACTGTCGCTCCTCGGCAAACCAATCCACAAAGGGCTGAAAGACCCAGAAGAGAATTCACCCGGCTGAGTATGACCTTGTCGCAAATCTTGCCGCAGTTGCTATCCACCAATTTGGTGACTGTCAGGGAGGCCCCAAAGGTTGTGAATACTGCCTCTCCCAAGTACAATCCAAATGCCCGTTGTGCTTATCACTCCGATAGCCCGAGGCATTCTACTGATGCCTGTTGGGCCTTAAGGAACAAGCTGCAGGACCTTATTGATGCGAAGGAGATACAATTTGAAGCGCCTGAGAGGCCAAATGTGGTGACTGCTCCTATGCCCCAGCATGGAGTGAACGTCGTTGATGAAGATGTGTATGCCGTTTCTGTGAATGATGTAGCTACTCCTCTGATGACTGTTAAGACGAACCTACTGCTGGCCGGTTTATTTCCGGGTTGTAGCAAAGGTTGCCTTTTCTGTGCTGTTTCCCTTTCTGGTTGTCCTTTGCTGAAGTTGGGCATCCAAAGCCTGATGGACAGCAAAGAGATTCTGTTCAAGAAGACCGCTGTTCCGTTTGTTCCTGTAGAAGAAGTATTTGTTGTTACAATTTTCAATAATCCAATCAAGGCTCCCCCGAGGAAGCCAGTTAAAATCATGATTGTCGCACCCATTGTTATTACTGTTCCGGGGCCTCTCCCCTATGAATCTGATAAGGCTGTCCCATGGCACTATGGGGCAGATGTATATGTACATGGTATAAAGCAAGAGTTCAACACTGGCACCAGCATCAGCAATATCACTGGTCCAGCCAAAGTTACCCGCAGTGGCAGGCTCTTCTCGCCTGACATTGCACCACCAGCTATTCGAAGACCCCTCGTTATAACACCTGCAAGTGCACCTGTTCCCATTTCTGATCAAGTTGCTTCCCCTGCTGCCGAGTCGTCTAATGCTCGGGGCAAAGGGATTGAAGATGAGCCTGCCCGGATGGAGGCGCCAAAGTCTGTGAATGTTGAAGCCTCCCAGCAAGAGATGGAGGAAATTCTAAAAATAATCAAAAAAAAGTGACTTTAATGTTGTTGAACAGCTGGGGCATACCCCCTCCAAGATCTCTATGCTCTCCTTGCTGCTGTGCTCAGAGGCCCATGCTAAGGCCCTGATTTCATTTCTCAAGACGGCCCACGTGCCACAAGAGACCTCTACAGACCAGTTTATTGATTGCGTAGCCAATCTGACAGCGGATAATGGTTTGGGTTTCTCGGATGCTGACCTTACTGCTAAGGGAAAGAACCACAATGATGCCCTGCATGTCTCTATTGAATGCAGGGGCACTACTCTTGCGCACGTGTTGGTGGACACCGGTTCTTCTCTGAATGTGTTACCAAAAAAGGCCTTAGACCGGTTGGATTGTGAAGGCCTCGAGCTGAAACCTAGCAACATCATTGTCAGAGCCTTTGACGGTTCTAAGAGGATGGTTCATGGAGAGGTAGACATTCCTATTCGTGTGGGATCTCAAGTATTCGACCCAACTTTCTATGTGATGGATATCCATCCATCTTATTCTTGTTTACTGGGTCGACCTTGGATTCACAAAGCTGGGGCAGTGACCTCTACCCTACACCAGAAGCTCAAGTACCCCGTCAGAGGGAAGATTGTCACCGTGCAGGGAGAGGAAGAGTATATGGTTAGTCACTTGAATTCCTTCCGATATATTGAGATGGACGAGGAGTTTATTGAAACCCCCTTTCAGCATTTTGAGGAGGTACCTCTAATATTGGCAGCAGCAGAAACAGTGGTTGAGGAGGACTTTCCCTTGAAGATGGCTTCCTTGAAGGACGCCCGGGCTGTAATCAAGAAAGAGGCTCAGAGGGCTGTGCACAAGGCAAGGACCAGAAGACCTCCTGTGCTCATTACCAATCCTGGAGTGAATGCTGTTGGGGATGAAGACGAAGTGGAAGAGTCAGAGTTTGATAGCTGGATCTACCCGACGACTGATGGTGGATTGACCAACTGGAATGCTAAAGATCATACTCCTGTTACTTTTGTTACGCAGTAATAAACTCCTTTGTTTTTGTCATTTGTAATAAACAATGAATTGAAACTCTATGGCCCGGTGTCTTACCCGGGGCACCGTGGCTTCATTTGTGAGGGCATATTAATTGTCATTTCATATATCATGAATAAAGACCTTGGACATTTTCTCGCATTTCAAATTTTATGCTCCTTTTCTTTCTTTCCTTTCTTTATATATTGCGAAACAGCTGTATTTACACACACTCACTCATACAGGTTTCAATCCACTCTGGATCTCACTGGTAACGACTCTGCTACTGCCAGTTATGACTTCGAAAATCCGATCAACTTAGCCGAAGACGAAAGTGAAGATGATTGCGAAGTGCCTGGCGAGCTTGCAAGACTGTTACTCCAGGAGGAGAGGGCAATTCAACCACATGAAGAGCCAGTGGAAACAATAAATCTGGGTACTGAGACAGATAGGAAGGAAGTTAAGATTGGTGCCAACCTAGAACTCAGCGTGAAGCAACGGTTGACTCAGATGCTGCATGACTACATGGAAATCTTTGCCTGGTCCTACAAAGACATGCCCGGGTTGGATACCGACATTGTGGTCCATCACTTGCCTACCAAGGAAGACTACCCTCCAGTTAAGCAAAAGGTCCACCGTATGCGTCCAGAGATGTCTGAGAAGATCAAAGCTGAGGTTATGAAGCAGTTCGATGCCGGGTTTCTTGCAGTGACTTCTTACCCTCAGTGGGTTACTAATGTGGTGCCGGTACCGAAGAAGGATGGTAAGGTCAGAATGTGCGTCGATTACAGGGATCTGAATAGGGCCAGCCCCAAGGATGACTTCCCTCTGCCTCACATTGATGTTCTAGTTGACAATACTGCTCAACACAAAGTGTTTTCTTTCATGGATGGTTTTTTAGGTTATAATCAGATCAAGATGGCTCCTGAAGACATGGAGAAGACTACCTTTGTTACTCAGTGGGGCACCTTCTGCTACAAGGTCATGCCATTCGGGTTGAAAAATGCTGGGGCAACCTACCAACGTGCCATGGTTGCTTTGTTTCATGACATGATCCATCATGAGATTGAAGTGTATGTCGACGACATGATTGCAAGGTCCCAAACTGAGGAAGAACACCTTGATCATCTGCAGAAATTGTTTGACCGTCTGAAGTTGTACAAGCTGAGGTTGAACCTGAACAAGTGCACCTTCGGGGTTAGATCTAGAAAGTTGCTAGGCTTCGTTGTAAGTGACAAGGGTATTCAAGTGGACCCTGCCAAGGTTAAAGCCATTCAAGAGATGCCAGTTCCTAAGACAGAGAAGTAGGTCAGAGGCTTTCTAGGACGTCTGAATTATATTGCCCGGTTCATCTCGCATCTAACCGCTACCTATGAACCAATCTTCAAGCTGCTGAAGAAAGATCAAGTAATACGTTGGAATGATGAATGTCAGGCCGCTTTTGACAAAATCAAAGAGTATCTCCAAGAACCACCTATTCTTATGCCCCCGGTTGAAGGGAGACCTCTGATACTATACCTGACAGTACTTGACAACTCAATAGGGTGTGTGCTGGGGCAGCATGACGAGTCTGGCCGAAAAGAGCATGCCATTTATTACCTTAGCAAAAAGTTTACCGACTGTGAGACCCGATACTCACTGCTCGAGAAAACTTGCTGCGCTTTGGTACGGGCTGCTCGCCGGCTGAGACAGTATATGCTGACTCACACTACCTTGCTGATTTCTAAGATGGATCCTATAAAGTACATATTTGAAAAGCCTGCTCTGTCTGGGAGAATAGCAAGATGGCAAATGATCTTGACGGAATACGACATCCAGTATACGACTCAGAAAGCTATCAAGGGAAGTGTATTGGCAGACCACTTGGCACATCAGGCAGTGGACGACTATCAGTCAATGAACTTTGAATTTCCTGACGAGAGCATCATGATTATGACTGATTGTGAAGTACCTGGACCGGATGAAGGACCTGAGGAAGGATCCCGATGGTCTATGCACTTTGACGGAGCCTCCAACGCTTTGGGTAACGGTATCGGCGCTGTGATCATATCCCCTCAAGGCACTCATACTCCACTCACTTCCCGGCTATGTTTCAACTGCACCAACAACATGGCGGAGTATGAGGCATGCATCATGGGTCTTCAAGCTGCGATTGACTTAAGGATCATGTTTCTGAGTGTTTTCGGAGATTCTGCTCTCGTGATCAATCAGATCAAAGGCGAGTGGGATACGAAACATCCGAATCTTATTCCTTACAGAGAATGTGTGTTGACATTGATCCCCCACTTCACAGAGATAACCTTTGAACACTTTCCGAGAGAGGAGAATCAGTTGGCGGACGCGTTAGCTACGATGTCTTCCATGTTCAAAGTCAAATGGGACAATGAGGCTCCCCGGATCATCATCTGGAAACTGGATGAACCGACATACTGTTGTGATCTCGAGACTGAGTTGGTGACTGAGAAACCTTGGTACCATGAGGTGAAGAGATATTTGGAAGCTCAGGAATATCCTGAAGGTGCATCTGTCAATGATAAGAAATTTCTGAGAAGGTTCACAGCGAAGTTGTTCCTCAGCAACGACATCCTGTACAAGCGAAACCATGATTCAACCTTACTGCGTTGTGTGGATAAGACTGAAGCAGAAAGGATCATGGCAGAGCTGCATGAGGGTACCTTCGGAATGCATTCCAGTGGACACACTATGGCAAAGAAGATCCTTCGGGCAGGGTATTTCTGGTCCACAATGGAAGCCGACTGTTACCAACATTCTCGGACATGTCACAAATGCCATATTTATGCAGATAAGGTGCACGTTCCTCTGAATGTCCTGGCTGCACCTTGGACGTTTGCAATGTGGGGCATAGATATGATCGGTGAGATTAAACCTACGGCATCCAATGGGCATCGCTTCATCCTTGTGGCGATTGATTACTTCACGAAGTGGGTTAAGGCAGCTTCCTACGCCACAGTAACCAAGAATGTTGTGGCACGGTTCATCCGGCACAATCTGATCTGTCGATACGGCGTCCCAAAAAGAATCATTACAAACAACGGTACCAATCTCAATAACAAGATGATCACTGAGCTCTGCGAGCAATTTAAGATACAGCACCACAACTCTTCTCCTTACCGGCCGAAGATGAATGGGGCTGTAGAAGCAGTGAATAAAAATATCAAGAAAATTGTGCAGAAGATGACAGTGACTTATAAAGATTGGCACAAGATGTTACCGTTCGCTCTTCATGGGTACCGAACCTCAGCAAGGACGTCAACCGGGGCAACTCCTTTTTCCTTGGTCTACGGCATGGAGGCAGTCTTACCGATCTAAGTGCAAATACCCTCTCTCTGGATAATGAAAGATGCAGATCTGAGCGAAGATGATTGGATCAAGACACGACTTGATCAATTAAACCTGATTGACGAAAAGAGACTTGCTGCTATTTGTCATGGTCAGATGTACCAAAAACGGATGATCAGGGCATTTAACAAAAAGGTCAGACCACAAGAGTATCAAGTTGTGGATCTGGTAATCAAGCGTATCATCCTTCCCCATAGTGATCCAAGGGGAAAATGGACCCCTACGTACGAAGGGCCATTTGTGGTTAAACATGTGTTCTCAGGAGGAGCCATGATTCTAACTACCATGGATGGTGACGACCTTCCTCACCCCGCCAATGCAGACATAGTTAAAAGATACTACGCATGAAAAAAGACCCGCTAGGTTGACATACCTAGGCAAAAATTAGGGCTTCCCGGCGAACCAAAAGGGTTCGGGCAAAATGAAGGGATGAAATGAAAAAATCTGTACACCCGGCAAGTCGAAAACCTGAAAAGGCGGCTTGGGCAAAATGGGTATCCCGATGGACTGAAAACCCGAAAGGGCGGTCCAGGCAAAAGTTAGGGATAAAGCGTAATACTATGTCTCATTGGATCACCTTGCATCCAGAATCCGGTAGCAATATCAAGTTCTAACGGCATCAATCAATCAGCTTCATCCTCGACTAGGTCATCAAGTGATGAGACGCTCGAAGATATAAAGGCGATAGCAGAGTTGGAACCCAGTGGGATTATTCTTTTCACACAGCTGTTTTATTTTCCTTTTGTACAAATTGTATAAACTCTTTTGTTCGGCGACGTTCTCTTACTAGGACGTCAGCCTCTTGTACATAAACGCCTATTTTACAGGCAAATTCAAAAATCAATATAAATACACTTTTCAGTTAAAATTGCCAATTGTTTTCCTTTTATGTTTTGTTTTGCGAAGAACGTCCAAGGTTCAATTTATGATATATGCATTTGACAATAGTCGCTAACTCATAAATATTTGCATACGAAACAAAGGATTAATTACAGGTAACATTAGAAACAGGGCAATAATGAGTGGTCTAAGCGATCTAATTGTTCCGTCCACCAAGGCACCAAGGTAAGTTCGGCTGAAAAACATAACCAGTACATCTTAATTCCCCAGAGAGTGAGTCAGCAAGTCAATACACTCTCCCCAAGCAAAACTATACAATCAGCCTTAAGGAAGTTGGGTATCCCCAGCAAATCTCAACATTCCTCAGCACAATATACGGACATTCTTAACAAGCATCCCCGACAGTCTTGACCTAAGATTGTTCCCCGGCGGTATACCAGACATTCAGTGGAGTCACTTCTAGTACACCTTAAAATTTCCCCAGGAGAGTCCAATCCAGATTTCCCCAGGAAAGTTTCAATCAATTTCCCCAGCAGGAAGCTTATCCCCAGTAGATTCTGGAAGCTCCCCCCCTACGGAGCACGAACGCGTTCCCCGGCTTTATTCAAAGGTTATTTCCCTATCAGGGTATAACTGGGTTATCCTCAGCCAAAAGCCACGGAAAGATCGTCCCCGAAGAAGTATTCTTATCCCCAGCGGAGTCTATTAACACTTCCAACATAACAATGGTATCCCCAGCAAAGTTACCATCAACATCCCGGCAAAGTATCTCTCTCCCCACAGAGTACTGTTCCCCAGCAAGGTAGCTAGAGAATTCCCCGCAGAGTAATCTATTCGCCAAGTTTATTCCCCAACGGAGTTATCTTCTCCTACCGGTATTCTTGCAACTATCATCCCCAACGGAAACGAAGAATCTCACTCTTCAGCATCAGCCCAGGATTTGACTTCCCGACATCCGTCACGGATTTACTTTCCTAGACAAAAAACATACATTCAAAAACATCGTATACATCATGATACATGCATGGACGCATCATATCTTACAATCTCATTTATGTTGAGAACATCATTTCTTGATCCTTATCATGCATTGCATATGACTGACCTTTACCTTTCAGGAAATATCCAGTTAAGTTCTCAGCTATGTCCAAGACCTCCCCTGGTTCAGTTAAATCAATTCCTAAAGATTTTTCTAATTCTTATCCAGTTTAAGTTATTTCAAGACTTTCGTCTGGTTCAGTTAAATCGACCCTAAGATTTTTCTGATTCTTATCCAGTCAAAGTTAATCCAAGGCCTTCTCTGGTTCAGTCAGATCGACCCTAAGATCTCCCTGATTCTTATCCAGTTGAAGATTCCAAGACTTTACCTGGTTCAGTTAAATCAACTCCTAAAGATTTTTCTGATTCTTATCCTGTCAAAGGCCTTCTCTGGTTCAGTCAGATCGACCCTAAGATCTCCCTGATTCTTATCCAGTTGAAGATATTCCAAAACCTTGCCCGGTTCAGTTAAATCGACCCTAAGATTTTCCTGATTCTTATCCAGTCAAAGGCCTTCTCTGGTTCAGTCAGATCGACCCTAAGATCTCCCTGATTCTTATCCAGTTGAAGATATTCCAAGACCTTGCCCAGTTCAGTTAAATCGACCCTAAGATTTTCCTGATTCTTATCCAGTCAAAGGCCTTCTCCGGTTCAGTCAGATCGACCCTAAGATCTCCCTGATTCTTATCCCAGTAGAAGACATCCAAGATTCTCTCAGCGTTCCTGTTGAGGTAGTAATCGCCCCAAGATTCTCTCAGCATTCCTGTTGAGGTAGTAATCGTCCAAGGTTCTCTCAGCGTTCCTGTTGAGGTAGTAATCGTCCAAGGTTCTCTCACCGTCCCGTTGAGGCAGTAACCATCCTTGATCCATTCATCACCTTTTGAAGCTCCAGACTCGATTCCCGTATCTCGCCAGGGCACGTCTGAGGAGGTTCAAAAATTCGATATCTGTATCCAGCCAGAATGCATCTACATAAAGAATTTGAAGACCAACTCCTGTAACAGGTCAGGTAATCATTTTCTTTTTCAGGTACGCAAGTTCTCGCTAAGGAATCTCTCACGCGATCGACACCCAGATGGAATCTATAAGCCCATCCACTCATCCATCACCTCTTAGCATGGCATCTATAAGCCCATCATCCTATCCATCAATCTCCAAATGGCATCTGCAAGCCCATTCCCCATCATACTGCCAACATGTGAGCGCAAATTTCTAGGCACTCTAGTGTTCAATCATCTTCCACCTTCGGATTACGAAAGGCACGTCAGCCAATCTACATCCTCAGGTTTAATAAGATTGAACAGGGGCAACTGTTGTACCCCAAAATTTGCCCTCCCATATTCTCCAAGAGTTGCCAAGAGCATGCTTCAAAATCTCCCAAGAGTTGCACAGTTCAATGGTCTCCTAACAGTCAAAAATTAGGGTTTTGGTTCTGGCAAAGAAATTAAAGTTTCCAAGGGTCCAATCAAGTCCCACATGCCTATAAACATTGTCAAGCATCCTTATGCCAAGTTTCAAGACTCACAGCACAAAATTGCACACTCAAAAACCCTAATTGCTCAACATTCAACTGCAGGGGCAAAATGGTCATTTGACAGTCAAAAGTTCAAATTTTTGGTCAACATATTATTTTGAAGCCACAAACATCATTTGATCAATTCTTGATCATGATTCCCAAGGCATGGCTCAAAAAGTCTCAAGATGCAAAAGTTTCTATTTTTGGACAGTTGAAAAAGTCAACTGTAACTTGACCAAGGCATAACTTCCACATGGTTTATCAGAAAAATTCCATCCAAAGCTCATTTTGAAGAGAATTACATTTACTACAACTCATCTTCACACTTCAAGTCCAAGAAATTCTCTCACAAAAAGTTATCAATCTCAACATTATAGGTCATTTTCAAAAGTCAACAAAAAGGCAATTTAAGTCAAAGACCATAACTTGCGATTGGTAAATCAAAATGACATGGAACCAAAGGCATTGGTTAGAGGACTTCAAGACCTTTCCAAAATGTCCAAGAACATGATCAAAGCTTAATAATTGAGCAAGATATGCCTTGTGGAAGTTGGGAAATTTTTGGGAATTTTGAAAAGTCAACTTTGCTTCAAATGCCTCAAAATTGCTAATGGGCCTCAATTTCTTCCAAGAATCATCACCCAAAAGCTATGCACGACCCATTGACTTTAAAGGGAGTTATTTTATCATTTTTTATTAATTATTTGAATTATTATTATTATTAGTTCATTTAATTAAAATAAAATTTGACAAAAATAGAAAATCATGTTTTCCAATCCTTTTTTGCAGCATATTCTCTCAATAAAGCCTAAATATTTCGTGCACACTCAATATGGAAAGAATTGGCAATGATTGGCATCAAAAAGACATGAAAAAGATTGGAAAAGATTACATTGAAAACCAAATATTTGATTCATGAATGCAAAGGTTTTTGACTTGGATTTTTAACCTAATTCAGTCACACATATATACTCATGGCAAACCTAATCAAAAGGACCAAGAAGCTGCGCCCAAACCTGAAAACCAACTTTGCATTTTTTTTCCAAAAATTCTCAAGACTGATTTCACAGCTAGAGCGTAATTCAAAGCAAAAGAACCATCCCACAAGCTTGCCAAGGTTACCAGGGATCTATTCCAATCAAAACCACAGCCTCTAACCTCAAGAATCGGTAGAATGAAGCCGCCCTGTTCTTGATATTTTTCATATTCGTGTTTTGATTTATACGCATCATTCATGCATTTTTCTTGTTGATTTGTACTAACATGACTGCTCTGAAGCTAATGGTACCGCCCAATTGAAGAATGGCCGCCTGTACCATAATCCACCATGAACGCACGTTAAGGTTTCAGAAACCTTGATTTAGGGTTTTTCATATAAAGGAAAATTGGACCATCAAATTAATACAGGAAATTTCGTCAGAACAAGACGAATCAGTTGATCACATCGCGCCTTTTTTATGTTGATTATACAGTTATTCGCTATTTTCATGTTTTCAGTTTGTGGGGGTTTAAAACCCCCGCTATTTAAATGCTTTTTGTTTCAGAACAATGGAAGAAGATGATGCGTGGAAGGACATGAATGGTGCGTTCAAATAATTGGCGCGAGTTTTCGTTTGTCCCAGAATATTGGCACTTTTCAAATATAATAATTATGTTCCATTATGCTTATGAATGAACGCGCTGGCTCAGTTGGTGAAGAGGAACGTTTGCAAGCATTGGGACCTGGGTTCGATTCCCAGGTCCCCCACTTATTTCATATATTTTATTTTAACACGCTTCTGTGCAGCATATTCTCAAAGGTTCACCATATGCCTTCGCCAGCTTGCCTGCCACATGTCCAGCAACGCCCATCCAAAGGCCATGATGAGGGTCCCAGGGTACACACCAGTCAAAGCCTCCATACGCAAGTCTGAAAAGTCAAATGGGCTTGCACTTCATGGGCCAGATTACCCACAACATACCTCCTTAATTTGGGTCAACACCCCCATCTGTTTGCATTTTCTTCTCTTCTTTTTCTTTTCTTTCATTTATTTTAATTATATTTAATTCCACAAATTAATTTTTTATAACATAAAAATACAAAAAAAAAAATCAGAAAGTCAAAAAATAAAAATATATTTTATTATTTAATTCACTAATGTTTTATTTTGTAAATAAATTTAATAATTAACTTAGTTTTAATTTTAGGTTTAATTTTAATGCTTTCTTAATAAACTAAAAAATGTAGAAATTAGGGTTTTGATACTTCTATTCTTTTTTCCTTTTTTACCATTATTAATTATTAATTATTTTTTTAAATAAATATGCCATTTAATTAATTAGGGTTAAATTAGGTTACAACTTAAACATTCTTTTTTTTTAATAATTAAAAGCCATTTAGAATTAGGTTTCTTTCAATATTAATTTTCTTTATTCTCTTTAATTCCATAAATACAAAAAACATAAAAAAAATAAGTCCTTTCCTTTATTTAATTTAATTTATTTAATAATTTCAATTTAATTTCCTCAAAGGGTCCAACACCCTCGCACCTTCGAATATAATTTTCTCTTCGCGCGTTTATTTTTCTTTGTGAAATTTATGTACTTGCCCCAAAGCCTTGTAATAGTTAATTAGGCATTTACTTTCCGCACTTTTCTTTTCAAATCGGGTATTGGTTTAATTTGGCGATGTAGACCCGCGCCTTTGTAATAGCCTAGGACTTTTATCTTCCCGCACCTTTTAACTGCTAATAATTTGCATGAAAGAATGAATGGCCAAAAATAAAATCATAGCGTAGAACACTCAATGCATGACAAGATAAACATGACTGAAAATAACACACGATTCACACACCACCCCTAGGGTACGTCTCACTGTTGCCTTGCCCCTCGAAACGTGGTCGTCGAGTAGAGGACGTTTTAGTAAGTCCTCATGTCCATGAACATGGCATGAGGGTAGCTTCTAAGGTGTCTTCCTATTGCTCTGGTGACCACACTGTCCCTTAACTCGAATTGACTCGAACACCTCCAACGATGGTGCTACCTACCTCTCAATGGTGGGATGGCACTATCTTAAGGACATTTACACAGACGAATTCCTTAGGGTAGGTAGATGACTCGTAGATGCTTGCTCTAATTCAAAACAAAATCAAAAAACTTCTTTTCACACCGACATTTTGCAAAAAGCTTTCAAAAACAACTTTTCAAACACTCTTGAGGACTGATACGAGAGTCGAACTGAAATTTTAAACGAAAACTTTTTTTAAACCCACGGTTGAAAAGCAAACAAACATTTTGAAAACACAAATGAGCAAGTATCTAAGAGCCCATGGATAACCATGGATAGAAAGGGTGCTAACACCTTCCCTTTATATAAATCTACCTCCCGAACCGAGAACTAATCTCTATAAGGAATTTTTCTGTGCTTTTGTCCTTTCCATGTTGGAGAAAATAAAAGACGGTGGCGACTCTTGCTTCTGCGACATTTCGCGAACCAGCGTTAAACATTCAGTTCCAGATCCACCGATCACACAGGTGCTTTGAATTTTTGAGGAATCACAATCCCCGACACTAGTCCCAATTCCTCAAAGTCCAAGCCTGGCACTTTTTGGATTTCCATCGCGCTCAAACGCTCTTCAAGATGTTTATACTTGTCATCAGTCGGAGGGTATTGTTCCTCAGAGTGGTCCTCTTCCTATTCCTCTTCTTCTGATTCTGACGGGACAACTGTTTCCTTTCCTTTCCCCTCTCCTTCACCGGATGTTGTTGCAAAGTCTAAAGTCCTTCTTGTCTTCCCATGAAATCTTCTTCCCATGTTTAAGACTTCAGTTACCTTCTTTGTCTTCTTTTTCCTCTCTTCAGTCAACAGAGTCTTCAACTCTTCTTGCCCCTTGGCTAGGGTCATGAGCAACTGTTGAAACTGCGTATTCTGAGCTTGGAGATCTTTCATTGTTTTCTCGAGATCCATCTTACTGAAATAAACAGTAGAGAGATGAGGAGACTTGTTGCGAAAGACATGTTTATGTTATGATGAATGATATATGCATATGCAATGTTTTCAAGGATTTCAAAGATTCAAATTTGTTTTAGACAAAAAAGAAACACACATTATATTAATAAGATAAAGTTTGAGTACATCAATGCCCCTTGGGCAAAATAATACAAAAACTCAAAGATAAAAAGGTAGTGCGCATCCTCTTCGGTGCAATGTAGGCATTCAAAGTATGCTCCTCATGAAGTAGCCTAGTGAGCTCTAAAACCTTCTTCTCGCTTACGTAGAATTGGGCTTCGAAAGTATCTCGCTCCCCTTTTAGTTGTATCCAATCCCTTTGTAAGTCTTCAAGAGATGTGGGCATGTCAGGATGTAGGATAGTGTATGGAACATCTCCCTCCATGACAGGCTCAATGATTACCGGGAGAATGGAGGGGTAAGGCATCATAAGACTCTAAGCGCGAGTTAATACCCATTTGAGGTAAGGATCAAGAGGGATGGAATTCTTGTGTCCCAAAGTCTATCTATCCACCTTGTTTAACATTCTCCAAGCTCGGATAAATCTCTGGCAAAGACCTTGATCGTCGTTGTCGTAGTCAAATACCAAACCTTGAATCAGCATCTCGTGCAGACCATCCCTTCGGGCATAACCAATATGTCTTAAGGCTAAGCAAGGGTTGTAGGTGATTCCTCCCCTAATTCCAAGTAAAGGGACATTAGGAAATTCTCCACAACGGTCAACAATGATAAAATTCTCTTTGGATCGGGAGCACCAATGAATGTCTGAATGCTTGAGCGTCATCAACCTTTGTGACCACCTTGAACCTTGCTCTTTCTTTAATACTGATTGGGGAAGATGAGAAATAAACCATCTTGCCAAGAGATGAGTGCAGCACATAAGGACATATCTTTCCTCATTGTGTGAGTGTGAAAAGAGTGTAGGATATCCCCTAGCAATGTAGGCACCGGGTTGCGTGATATGAAGATTTTGACGGCGTTCACGTCTATGAGTTGGTCAGGATTTGGAAACAAAACCATCCCATAGATGAGGAGATCCACAATTTCCTCAAAGGCTTGCAAGTCTAAGGAATTCCAACAGCTTTGGGCTTTCTCAAACAAAAACTTTACTAGGAAGCCTTTGACACCACTCCTTGTTTCCCAATGAGTTGTGATATCAGATGAGTGCAGGTGTAGAGCTTGAGCAATCTCTTATGGATTTGGACCTCTTTCTGTACTGTTGAAAGGTAGTTGATTGAGAATGGGAATCCTCAAGAGTTACGAGAATTCTTCCAAAGTAGGCACAAGTTAATAGTCGGAAAATGTGAAGCAATGGTGTAAAGGATCAAAGAACTGAAAGAGCACCTTCATCATGTCCTCATGTGTGTTGGAGGTGACCAAGTTGAGTAGACGACCATGTCTCTCGGTGAATGGAAAGTTTTTAGGAATTTTCAGGATCCTCACAAGGTTGACTTGAATAGTTTTCTTGCGAAGTGAGTCCATATCCTACAAAACAAGAACAAAGATCAATCCCAAAATCCTTGAAATGGTTAGTGGATGTATATGATGTTCATGATGTCCATGATGTTATGTACAAGTATGCATATACAAGAAAAGCAAACAAATCCTTAGTTTAGGCTTGCATGGAGTTTTATAGGTAAGTACCCTCTTGAAGTTTAGTTGGCTTAAACCTGTCCTAGTAATAGTAACCGGGTTCTAAGGAGCTCAATATCACTGGATTGTTTCCTTGGTCATTGTTTCACCTCAAGCCTCTTTAATGGCGACCGAACTATCCCAAGAAACCAAACCTCAATGAGTGTAGTATCGAGTATCTACCAACTTCAGACTGCACCAAAGTCGATCATCTAACTACATCCTAAAGGCCAAGTTGGTCAAGTAAAGGTTCTAAAAGTTCATTAGTGCTTCATGACATCACTCAAAGGCCCCGTATTCTCTTTGATTAAATCAAAGGATACTGCTACCCACAAATATGTCACATTAACATAGCTATTGCTTAGACCATGTCGGTATACCCCACACAATTTCCACAATGTATTGCTACTTACCTATAATGTATCCTAAATCCGGGTAGAGGATTCAAACCCAAACAAAGAACCATAATGTAAATCATACAATTCAAACAATGTAAGCAAGTAAATGTGATCTAAACCATAAGGTAACCCCACTTTTAGAATTCTCCCCAGCAGAGTCTCCAATTCTGTGATACGGTGGGAGAACTGACTTGATTGTTTTGCGTTTGATCGCAAATGTTGCGGTTAGCAAGAGTCGCCACCGACTTTTCTTTTATCCAAAAGGAAAGGTGAAAAAGCACAGGAAAAACCTTTGAGATTATTTCTTGAGTTCGGGGGGTAGATTATGAAAAGGGAAGGTATTAGCACCCTTTTCATCCATGGTTTTCCATGGGCTCTTAGTTACTTTCTAGATCACTTGCATTTGTTTGAAATCGAGCTTTGTGTGGTTTTGAAAGTATTTTGTAAAAGAGGCCATCGTTTAGGGAATTTTTGTAATGATTCTCGTTCGTAAGAATGTATACAAAGATGTTGATCCTTTTGAAAATGTTTTAAATTTTGTAAGATGTTTGGAAATGTGTGTGTTTATTTTGAAAATAGCAAGGATATTTGTTTTGAAATGGAGCAAATAACTAAAAGTAATCTACCTACTCAAATGTCTTTCTTGTTCATTTTCCTTTCCTTTGACATTGTTGTCTTTACCATTGATTTGGTAAGCAACCCTATCTTTTGATGTAAACGAGACGGGCGTGGGTCATCGTATAACCATGATTAGCAATGTTGCAAAGTATCTTAGCATTTTTTGAGGGACTGAGATCATTTTTTGTAAGGAAACTTTCAATAGCATCATCGAGGGACTATGATCTTGTATTTGTTTGTTTTTGCTAAGACACCTTACAAGTGTAATATGGCCATTTTTGTATAAGGAAATCAAGTGGGATAACCCTAGGGGTGTTTTGTGTGCAAGTGTGTCATTTTCATGCTTGATTTTGTCTTGTATTAGGGTTTTCTATTTGATTGGTTTTATCTTGCCATACAAACCCTAGTTACTAGCATGTTATGTAAAAGCGATAAATTTCAAAATTTAAAGTTACTACGCTATTACAACATTTGTGGGAGGGCGTATACAATTTATGAATGGGGATTGCAATAATATAAACCTGGTTAATCTATTACAACCAAATTGAATATGTACAAATATTGGAATAAATAATATACAAGATGAATTAAATATGCAAAGACATGTGAATGGAAAGAAGATTTTTGTTTGGTTTTTTATGTGAAAAAAGTTTTAACCTAAACCTAATAAATAAATCAAGATTATCTTAAATCAATTAAGAAGAGAAACTATTTTAGAAAAAAAATACTTTTTGAATAAACCCTAATTCTATTTGATTAAAAGGAAATAAATTTCTTTAAGAAAAAGTAAGTATTTTTTTTTGTATTTTTTTATCTTGAAAATAATATATGGCATTATGAGATATTTTGGTCTTTTTTATACTAAAATAATATGTTTAATGGCTGTGAAGAAAAATAAATATTTAAACTAGTTCTAATTTTAATTTACAAATCTAATTAATAAAAATGGATAATATATAACTAAATAAAAATATTTTTTGTGAGAAAAATAACATAAAATAAGCTAAAATATAAATCTATCACTTTTATATTTTTTATGATTTTTAATATTAAGAAAAATATATTTAATAAAATAAAATGAAAGTAAAATAAATAAATAAAATCATGTTGGGCCAAGGGTGTTAAGAGTAAGCAGGAAGTAGGATGTTAGAAAAAATACAAGGCCCAAGAATCAGAAGGCCATGCGCTGCAAAACAACAACAAAATGAAGGAAAAAAAATGAAAAAAATGCAAAAGGCAGCGCGCTAAGGCTCGAACCCATGACCTATAGCATTTACGCGCACTGCCTTACCACTAGGGTGGCTGGACATTTGTTTATATAAACACAATCATAAATATATATTAGAAAATGCCCCCTGAAGGCAACTTTATCTTCAACCTTGAGCCATGGCCGGATCACCTTATCTTCTTCATTTCTCCATAGAAATGGAAAGTTCAAACATGAAAGTTATGGTGTTTCTTCCCACGAGTTCAACCATATAATTTATGTAAACTAATAGTCAAAGATCAAAGCTAATTTTACTTGCCCTAATTTGAAACCTAATTTTTACAGAAATTTTAAATCCAAAATTCTCTATACACAATTAATATAAATGAAAACTATGAACATGGTTAGCTTTAGGGCAGGGATATCTACATTTTGCTTTCACAAATCAAGACCAAATGATGTTTGTATGAAGAGATAAAAGTTTGAGTTTTTACCTCTTTCAGCTAGGATCATGAATGGAGTTTGAGCAAGTTTTGAGAAGGCCTGGGGATCTGTTTAGCTTTCTTGGACCTCCCTGAGTGTATTCCAATCCTTACTTTGTCTTGAAAGTCCCTGAATCTCCCTACTCAAGTCAACCTGCAAGCTCAATATTTGAAAATGGTGGATGGCGGAGGAGGAGTTACAGTGAGAGAACAGAGGTCTGGATCACTTATATATGAGGTATATTAAGTGTTTAGGTGGTTAAAACAAAAACGCACGAGTGGTTTTGGAGATGGCTGTGTAAGGTTAAAAAATGTCAAGCTATGGCATATTCTGAGTTGCAGAGTGTTCGAGAGTGTTTTGGAGTCTTAGAATTTGTGTTATATGTTGCAATACATTTGTGTATATGTATGGAAAAGGTTAAATATCAACTCCACTCCAGGTTTCTGAGTTATAGCCTTTTGGCTCTATAACTTACTTTTGAAGAAAAGTGAGGAGAGAAGTCTCTAAGTTTGTACCAGCATGATCTGTGTTGGTAGAGAACTTAGACAAGTTGCTTTTGGTTTTTGACTTTGCTTGTGTGCAGAGAAAACATTTGAGGGGCTCAAGAAGTTGACAAAGGAAAAAGTAGTGCTTTATCAAAATGGAAATGGCAACTTTGTGCCAAAAATGGAGTTGTTCTTGTTTCCAATGCATTCAATGCTTGGCTTAAAGCTTCCAACATATGTGAAAAAATTTAATTATGGATTAGAAACAAGTTTTAAGCCTACAAATCAAAGATTAGGCAGCCTAGGCTTGGATTTGAATTTTTGTTCATCATGAAATGGCTTGAAATCAAAGTGATAAATCACCAACTTCATCTCTTCGATTCTTCCTGCTCAGGAATGATCTCAAGGAGTTATTGGACATTTTGGAAAGCCTAAAATGTGCTATACAACTCATATTTTAATTGCTTTTGAAAATTCCCTTTGGAACTATGTGAAAAAATGGCATGAAGTTAGGTCAAAAATCTGTCTAACTAGGGAAAAATTTCACTAAGTTATTTTAGTTCATGAGCATGTATTCACAAAATTATATCTTGAGAACCAAGAATTTTTAGGAGAAATTGTTTGAATCAAAGTTGTAGATTTCATGGAGATCTACAACTTTAATGTTGGAAGTTTCCTTTGAATCATCTTGCATCATGGTGAAAATTTGGCTCAAAGTTGTGAAAAAATAAGAAGTTTTCTATACTTAGAAATATTTCTAAGTTAAGAAATTTCAACTTTTCAAAACAAAATCTTAAATCCTTGATTTTATGATGAACAAGATTCACATTTTGACATGTTTTTATGAATTATGATCTTTGGCACTTGATTTTGACCAAAAAGTCAGAGTTTGACTTTTCAGTATACAATTGACTTTTGATTAGTTGACTACAAAATTCATCTGTCAATCCGATGGACTTGCAATATTTTGAACCATGTTATTAGGTCAAAATGATGCAATTGAAATCTTGAAATCATGCTTCAAACCAATTGATCATTTTCTAGGTCAAAAATTAGAAATTTCCCTTTCCTAGTCAAAACCCTAATTTTGACCAATTTGCCCTTTTGATGATTTGATCAAATTTCTTGAGGAATTATGGTCCAAACTTGATCAAATGATACATATGAGCCTAAGATGTTGATGTGGATAAAAAATTATGAAGTTTGACTGTAAATTGGCCATGGTTGACTTTTTCCCCAATACAGTTGATTTTTAGGCCAACTGTTCAATTGACTGATCAAAAGTGTGATTCAAGACTTGAAACTTGACATGAGTAATCTTAGGGGTCCATAATGATCCTTTAAAGTCATATGAAGCATTGATAGTCCAAAAATCCTTGTCCAAACTCAAACCCTAATTTTGGTCATTAGTGCATAAGGAGATGTCTTGAGCTGGTCAAACCCTAATCCAATCTTGAGTCAAAGAGATCTTGTGAGAAAATTATTGATAAGTGAGAGGGAAAATTTTGGGGTACAACAAAACTCAAACCCTAATTTTAGTCATCAATGTTTGAGGAGGTGTCTTGAGCTGATCAAACCCTAGTGCAGTCTTGAGCCCAAGGAGATCTTATGAGTAATTTCTTGATAAGTGAGAGGGAAAATTTTGAGGTACAACAGCTGCCCCTGTTCAATCTTCTTAAGCATGAAGAGTTACATTGGCATGTTTTTCCATTTGTAACTCGAAGGTGGAAGACGATTGGACACTAGAGTGCCTAGAAATTTTCACTCGGCGATGTGATGGTAAAGGGGATGGGCTTAAAGATACCATTTGGAGAGGTAATAGAAAGTTGTTGGATATGGGCTTGTAGATGCCATCCAAGAGTGATTGTTGAATTATAATTTGTAAGCTGAAAGAATGAGTATCAGAATGGCGTCTGTGTCTGGAGCGTATCTGTATTGTATCTTGAGAATTGCGTCTGAATGAGTATCAAATGGCATCCGTGTCTGGAGCGTATCTGCATTGTATTTGAAGGAGACTTTGAATGAATATCAGAATGTCGTCCTCGTTTGGAGGGTATCTGAACTGCAAATGAGTTTCAAGATGGCATCCATGTCTGGAGCGTATCTGGAAGCTGATTTTGAATGAGTATCAGGATGGCATTCGTGTATGCAGCATATTTGTACTATATCTGGAAGTTGAAATTTGAATGATTATCAGGATGGAATTCGTATCTGGAGTGTATCTGAACTGTATCTGAAAGATGAATCTGAATGAGTATCAGGATGGCATTTGTATCTGGAGCGTATTTGAATTGTATCTGAAAGCTGAATCTGAATGAGTATCAGGATGGCATCCGTATCTGGAGCGTATCTGAACTGTATCTGATAGTTGCCTTTGAATGAGTATCAGGATGGAATCCGTATCTGGTGCATATCCGGACTGTATCTGAAAGCTGTCTTTGAATGACTATCAGGATGGAATCCATATCTGGAGCGTATCTGAACTGTATCTGAAAGCTGTCTTTGAATGAGTATCAGGATGGCATTCGTATCTTGTGCGTATCTGGACTTGAGTCTGAACGAGTATCAGGATGGCATCCGTGTCTTGGAGCGTATCTGAACTGTATCTGAAAACTTTGAACAATGTCAATGGTAGTTGTTAACCTTATCCTGAAAAGGGTAAAATGTTAGCAAAAATCCAAAGTCATGTTGTATGAAATGCATGGTATAATGCATTTGTGTTATCAATGTTTATAATATATGGATGCAATGTATGTGTATGCAAGCTAATCTGCCACACTGTTGTTGGATTGGGGAAAATAAATCTCTGACTGCTGCTGAGGATATGGAGTATAAGTCTTCATGTTGTGAAGTCTAAGTGTTGATGAATTTCTGCTTGGAGAAACAAACTATGTTGTAAGGTAGATTCCGTGTACTGCTTGTAAAATCCTATTGGGGAATCCTGAGAAATTTGACGACTTCTACTGGGGATTGATAACTGGAAGCTCTGTTCAGCTGGGGATTAAACTGCACATCGCGGGGGATTATGGAAATAGCATAGAGAGATTTCCCTACCTCTTAAATCCATCGGTGATTGTCTTTCTATTTTGTTTATTTATAAACAATAATTATATTCAAATGCATATGTTCAAAAATGAATCATTGGACGTTTTTGCAAACAAAACATAAGAGTAAAGAAAAAAAAACAGATAGTTTTTCACTTTCAAAGGGATATCTTTGTATTGACTTTGAGTAAGTATTTTTTGTACAATGAGACAAATATTTTAGTAAGAGAATACTATCGTAAAAAATTAAAATTTTGATACAAAGAAAAGATAACTATGTGTAATAATCCCATGGGGGTCCCATTCTTCTATAGCCTTTGTATCTCCAAGCATCTTGTCTATTTGTTGCCTCGTCCGAAGATGATTGAATTGATCAGAACCTCTGAGTTTGTCAGTTAAAGCCAAAGGATATCCGTAAGGTGATCCAACAGGACATAGTTATACGCTTTAATTCCATAACTTTAGCCTGGACCGCCCTTTCGGGTTTTCAGTCCACCGGGAAACCCTTTTTTGCCCAAGTCGCCCTTTCGGGTTTTCAACTTACCGAGTGTACAGATTTTTTTTTTGTTTTATCCCTAATTTTTGCCTGAACCTTTTTTATTTTCCGGGATGCCCTTGTTTTTCCTAGGTGTGTCAACCTAGCGGGTCTCTTATGCGTAGTATCTTTTGACCATGTCTGCGTTCGCAAGGTGCGGAAGGTCGTCACCATCCATGGTGGTCAAGATCATTTCCCCACCATAGAAAATGTTTTTGATTACA
This sequence comes from Vicia faba, assembly GCA_948472305.1. NCBI lineage: Eukaryota > Viridiplantae > Streptophyta > Magnoliopsida > Fabales > Fabaceae > Vicia > Vicia faba. Next base: position 791,474,838 of record OX451739.1, read on the forward strand.
AATGGTCCTTCGTATGTAGGAGTTCATTTTCCCCTGGGATCACCTTGCGGCAGTATGATACGTTTGATCACCAGATCCCCAACTTGATACACTTGAAGTCTGACCTTTTTGTTGAAAGCCTTGATCATCCGTTTTTGATACATTTGACCACGACAGACATCAGTAAGCCTTTTCTCATCAATCAAGTTTAGCTGATCAAGTCGAGTCTCGATCCAATCGTCTTCATTCAGCCCTGCATCCTTCATAATTCTCAAAGAGGGGATCTGGACCACAATAGGCAAGACAACTTCCATGCTGTAAACCAGTGAATAGTGTGTTGCCCCGGTTGATGTGCGAGTTGTGGTACAATATATGTGGAGAGATAATTGTAGCATCCCATGCCAGTCTTTGTATGATACTCTCATTTTCTGTATGATCTTTTTAATGTTCTTATTCGTGGCTTCAACAACACCATTCATCTTTGGTCGATAAGGGGAAGAATTGTGATGCTGGATCTTGAATTTCTCGCACAAGGAGGTGATCATAGTATTGTTTAAATTTGTACTATTGTAAGTGATGATCCTCTCCGGGATACCATACTGATAGATGAGATTTTTGCTTAATGAATCGGGCTACAACATTCTTGGTGACAGAAGCGAAAGAAGATGCCTCCACCCACTTTGTAAAATAGTCAATGGCCACTAAGATGAAGCGGTGTCCATTATAGGTTGTTGGCTTGATTTCCCCAATCATATCAATTCCCCACATAGCAAAGGGCCAAGGATCCGTCAAGACATTCATAGGAACCGGAGGCACGTGCACCTTGTCAGCATAGATCTGACACTTGTGACAGGTTCAAGAGTGTTGATAGCAATTTGCTTCCATGGTAGATCAGTAATAGCCTGCCCGTAGGATCTTATTTGCCAACGTATGCCCACTAGAATGAGTGCCAAAAGTGCCTTCATGTAACTCAGTCATGATATTTTCCTCTTCAACCTTGTTTACACACCGAAGTAACACATAGTCATGGTTGCATTTGTAAAGAATGCCATTACTAAGAATTTAGCAGAGAATCTTCTTATGAACTTCTTATCATTTACTAAAGCTCCTTCTGGATATTCTTGTATTTCGAGATACTTCTTGACTTCGTGGAACCAATGCTGGTACACTACTTCTTCAGTATTAATCTCGTGATAGTGTGCTAGTTCATCCCTTTGTTCAATGGTGATCTGGGGAGCCTCGTTATCCCATTTAAGTTTAAACATAGATGAAATTGTGGCTAGTGCGCCTGCTAGCTGATTTTCTTCTCGCGGGAAATGCTCGAAGGTAATCCTCTCAAAATGTGGGAGTCATGTCTAAACATGTTCTTTGTAAGGGATAAAGTTAGGGTGTTTGGTGTCCCATTCCCCTTTGATCTGGCTGATAACCAAAGATGAATCTCTGAATACATTCAACGATTTGATCCCCAAGTCTATGGTAGCTTTGAGACCAACGATGCACGCTTCGTATTCCGCCATGTTATTTGTACAATTAAAGCAGAGTATTGCAGTAAATGGAGTATGACACCCTTCAGGAGATATGAGTACTACACCAATACCATTACCGAGTGCATTAGATGCCCAATCAAAAACCAGGGTCCATCGGGATCCTTGTTCAGGTCCGTCATATGGCCTAAATTCTTCACAGTTGTTTACCATCATGATGTCTTCATCCGGGAATTCGAACTTCATGGACTGGTAGTCTTCCACAGCTTGGTGAGCAAGGTGATCAGCTAGTACACTGCCCTTTTAGCTTTATGGGTAGTAAACTGTAAGTCATATTCTGTTAGGATCATCTTCCATCTCGCTATTCTCCCAGAGAGAGCAGGTTTCTCGAAGATCTATTTTATTGGATCCATTTTAGATATCGACAAGGTAGTATGGGTCAGCATATACTGTCTTAGCCGGCGAGCAGCCCATGCCAGAGTGCATCAAGTTATCTCGAGTAGTGAATATCTTCTTTCATAATCGGTAAAATTTTTGCTCAGGTAATAAATGGCGTGCTCTTTTCAGCCAGACTCGTCATGCTACCCCAACACACATCCTATTGAAATTTCAAAAATGGTCAGATACATGATCAATGGTCTTCCCTTGACTGGTGGCATTAAAACAAGAGGCTCTTGCAAATACTATTTGATTTTGTCAAAAGCAATTTGGAACTCATCATTCCATTTGACTACCTGATCTTTATTCAATAGTTTTAAGATTGGTTCACAGGTAGCTGTCAGGTGAGAAATGAATTTGGCAATGTAGTTCAAGCGTCCCAAGAATCCTCAGACTTCCTTCTCAGTACGAGGAGCAAGAATATCTTGTATTGCTTTCACCTTGGCAGGATCTACTTTAATACCCTTATTGCTGACGAAAAAGCCTAGGAGCTTACCAGACCTTACCCCAAATATGCATTTATTTGGGTTCAACCTCAGGTTGTACTTTTTTAATCTCTTGAACAGTTTATGTAAATGATCAAGATGCTCTTCTTCTGTTTGAGATTTAGATGTCATGTCGTCCATATAGTCCTCTATTTCGTGATGTATCATGTCGTGAAATAGAGCTACCATGGCACGCTGATAGGTTTCCCCAACATTCTTCAGTCCGAAGGAAATCACCTTGTAGCAAAATGTGCCCCATAGTGTGACAAAGGTTGTCTTCTCCATGTCCTCAGGCACCATTTTGATTTGGTTGTAACCTGAGAGACCGTCCATGAAGGAAAACACTTTGTGTTGTGTAGTATTGTCAACTAGGATGTTAACGTGGGGAAGTGGGAAATCATCCTTAGGGCTTGCCCTATTTAAATCTATGTAGTCCACGCACATTCGTACCTTGCCGTATTTTTTGGGCACGGGAACGACATTGCCAAACCATTGCGGATAGGAGATGACGGCCAAGAATCTAGCATTGAATTGTTTCATGACTTCTGCTTTAATATTTTCTGACATATCTGGTCGTATTCGACGAACCTTTTGTTTTACTGGTGGGCAATCCTCTTTTGTAGGTAGACGATGTACCACAATATCTGCATCAAGTCCTGGCATGTCTTCATACGACCAGGAAAAGACCTTAACATACTCGTGTAACAACTGAATCAACCACTCCTTGACACTGGGTTCCAGATTGGCACCCACCTTGACCTCTATTTTGTCATCTTCGGTACCTAGGTTGATTGTATCCATGGGTTCCTCGTGGGGCTGAATGGTTCTCTCTTCTTATTGTAGCAATCTGGCAAGTTCCCCTGGTACTCCACAATCTTCCTCACCTTCGTCTTCGGCTTGGTAGATTAGATTTTCAGAGTCATAGAAGGCCATAGAAGAACCGTTATCCATTGGATTCCAAATGGATGTAGACCTGCATTGTGAGTGTGAGTGTGTGTAAGGGTATAACTATCTTTGAAGGAAATGAAAAATGTAAAAGAGAAAAACAATGAGCACAAATATTGTATGCAAAACATCCATGATTCATTGATGTCATATGGAAATGAGATAATAACCCTTACAAATGGACTATTTTGCTTCGGGTAAGACACGAGGTTTTAAGAGTTTGAATTTTTTTTAATATTACAGATCCAACAAAATGTAAAGACAAATTATTATGGGATAAAAGTGATCAGTATAAAATCTCTAGCCTCCCAGTTGTTGAGCCCTCCGCTGACAGTTGGGAAGATCCAATCCTCCAGGTTGCAACCCTCTTCCTCATCCTCTACCATGTTGACTTCACGGTTTCTGATCTTTAGGGGTGGTCCTCCGGCACGAGCATGGCGTACAGTCTTCTGAGCACCTGAAGTGAAACCTAGGCCAAAATTGTCAGACTTATATGCGATATCTGGGAGTTGTCCCAAAATAGTGCACCCACCTTCTTGTATTACTGCTTTTTCATCTTTCAAAGATGACAGCTTGAGTGGAGGCATTGTGATCTTGGGAACAACCTTGGTTACTGCCACATCTTGCGGGACTTCCTCAAAGTGTTGGAATGGAGTTTCAATAAATTCACCATCTAACTCCTCATATATGAAGGAATTGAGATGGCTGATCATATACTTTTCTTCTCCATGAAAGGTGATAATCTTCCCTTGAATTGGATACTTCAGCATTTGGTGTAATGTAGAAGTAACAACGCCAGCATTGTGAATCCATGGTTGTCCTAGCAAGAAGGAGTATGAAGGGCGAATATCCATTACATAAAAAGTTGAATGAAATGTTTGGGTTCCAACCTTTATGGGGAGATCCACTTCCCCATGCACCATTCTTTTCGAGCCATCAAAAGCCCTCACTACTATATTACTTGGTTTCAATGTCAATCCCTCGCAGTCAATCCTATCAAGAGCCTTTTTAGGAAATACATTCAGAGACGATCCGGTGTCCACCAAAACATGATCCAAGGTTGTGCCCCTACATTCCACTGAGACATGCAATGCCTCATTATGCTTCCTTCCTCTTTGCGTTAAATCAACATCCGAAAAACCTAGACCATTATCTGCAGTCAAGCTGGCTACACAGTCTTGGAACTGGTCTAAAGATGTTTCTTGGGGTACATGAGCAATTTTCATGAATTTTACCAAGGCCTTTGCATGCGCCTCAGAACATAGTAGTAAATCCAATCATGGAAATTTTGGATGGAGTTTGCCCCAGTTGTTCAACTACATCAAATTTGCTTCTTTTTATAATCTTTAGAATTTCCTCCAATCTTTCCGGGAGGTCTCAGGGATAGCCAATGATTGTGCCTTCGTCCGGACAGGCTCAATCGGAATACTTTTACCTCGAGTCTCGGTGACCTCGGCAGCAGGAATGTCAATAGGGGTGACAGCTGGGATTGTAACAACTTTGTCAGTTAGAGCATTGGTGGAGATGATTGTGGGACTGGGAATAGCCTTCAGAGGAGAAACAACAACAGGAATGATTATGGGTCCAGAAACTGCTTTTGGGGGAGTAATTTCTGGAGAGAATATCCTTCCGCTTCGGGTAATCTTGCTAGTCCCGGAAAAGTTACTGATATTGGAGTCATTCTTCTCAGAACTTGAATCTTCAGCAGTTGGCCAATCTTGCTTGATACCGTGGTAGTAGACGTCCCCTCCATAATTCCATGGTACGGTTTTGTTTGACAAATACGGGACTGGTCCAGGCATTGTGATTATCAAAGGAGCTACTTCTGGAACTAATGTAAATCTAACAGGTCTTTTGGTGGAGACCCTGGAAGAATTGTCGGAAATGGTCACAATGGAAACACCATTATAAGAAACAGGTGGAACAAAAGTCTTTTCAAACAAAATCTCCTTGTTATCTATTAGGAACTGAACGCCTGCTTTCAACAAAGGACAACTGGTTGGTGAAGACAAACAGAAATGACAGCTCTCATCACAGCCCAGGAAAACACTAACATTAAATAAGTTCTTTTTGATAGTCAGGAGTGGGGTCATAAGTTTATCAACTGAAGTAACAAACATATCTTCCTCAATAGCATGGGCATTATGGCCATGTTTGGGCATAGGGGCAGAAATGAAATTGGGATTTTCTGGCGCATCGAATTCAATCTCTTTGGGTTCGAGGAGGTCTTGTACTTTGTTCTTTAGAGCCAAACAATTGTGAGTGTCATGGTCGGGACTCTCAGAATGGTATGCACAATGGGCATTAGGATGATAGTGAGGAGATGTTGTGTTAGGGTTCTTTAGAGCTTCTTTCAAGGTCACTATATTGGATCTTAATAGATCTGGTAATAATTGAGATAGTGTCATATTAATTCTGGTGAATTGTCTGACTGATCTTTCCATTTTCGGTTGGTTGTTTCTTTGTTGATCAGGCGCAGGTTTAAGAATCATAACAGCCCCCACCATTGGACGACGTTCGTCCCTATCTTGATTTATCTGAGGATAAATAGCAACCACTTCTTTCTTTCTGATAAATGGCTTCCTTACAGTAGCAGAGGATGCATCTTTTTGAATCTTTCCACTTTTTATCCCGGCTTCTACCCTTTCTCCGGTCAATATTAGTTCAGTAAAACCTTCCGATGAACTCCCAATTAGGTGATTGAAGAAGGGACCAGAGAAGGTGCCCAAAAACATGTCTACTAATAGTCTTTCAGATAGAGGAGGTTGAACTCTTCCGACCAAATCTCTCCATTTTTGCGCATAGTCCTTGAAGCCTTCATTTGAAACCATGTCCATACTATAGAGTTGAGTACGGGTAGGCGCAAGATCATCATTATATTGGTATTTTTTGTAAAAGGATGCATCAAGATCTTCCCAGTTATGAACATTGGCTCTTTCTAACTGATAAAACCAATCAAGTTGAGTTCCAGACAAACTGTCTTGGAAGAAGTGTACCCATATACCTTTGTCAACAGTATGGGGCTGGATCTTCCTTACATAGGACCGAAGATGCATTTTGGGGCATGAGACTCCATCATATTTGGCGAACACAGGTGCCTTGAATTTTAGAGGAATGATAATTCCTTATACCAGTCTTAACTCCTCAAAGTCCAATCCAGGCACTTTTTGGATTTCCATTGCACTCAACTGTTCTTCTAGATATTTATACTTGTCTTCGGCTGGAGGGTATTGTTCTTCAGAATAGTCTTCTTCTTCCTCTTCCTCTTCTGAATCAGACTGAACAACTGTTTCCTTGCCCTTCCCATCTTGATTGTCTTTCTCACCGAATGTCTTTGTAAAGTATGAGGCCCTTCTTGTTTGCCCTTGGAATCTTCTTCCCATGTTCATAATTCCAGTTATTTTCTTCGTTTTCTTTTTCTTTTCCTCAACCAGCAAGGTCTTCAACTCTTCTTGTCCTTTGGCCAGAGTTAAGAACAACTGTTGAAACTGTGCATTTTGAGCTTGGAGGTCCTTCACCGTTTGCTCGAGATCCATCTTACTGAAATAAAAAGTAGAGAGATGAGGAGACTTATTGCAAGAAACCTGCTTATGTTATGATGAACGATAAATGCATATGCAATGATTTCAAGGATCTTAACATTCAAATTTGTTTTAGACAAAAAGGAAACACACGTTATACTAATAAATTAAAGATTTGAGTACATCAATTCCTTCTCGGGCAAAATAATACAGAAACTCTAACATAAAAAGGTAGTACGCATCCTCTTTGGTGCAAGGTAGGCAATCAGAGTCTGCTCCTCATGAAGTTGCTTAGTGAGTTCCAAAACCTTCTTCTCGCTTGCGTAGAATTGGGCTTCGAAAGTAGCTTGCTCCCCCTTGAGTTGTATCCAATACCTTTGTAGGTCTTCAAGATAGGTGGGCATGTCAGGATGTAGGATAGTGTATGGGATATCTCCTTCCATGACAGGCTCAATAATTACCGGGAGAATGGAAGGATAAGGCATCATCAGACTTTGAGCACGAGTTCGTACCCATTTGAGGTAAGGCTCAAAAGGGATGGAATTCTTGTGCCCAAAAGTCTTGCTATCTACCTTGTTTAACATCCTCCAAGCTCGGATAAATCTCTGGCGAAAACCTTGATCTTCGTTGTCATAGTCAAATACCAAACCTTGAATCAGCATCTCGTGCGGGCCATCCCTTCGGGCGTAACCAAACTGTCTTAAGGCTAAGAAAGGGTTGTAGGTGATACCTCCCCTAATGAAAAGTAAAGGGAAATTAGGGAATTCTCCACAACGGTCGACAATAGTAATATTCTCTATGGATTGGGAGCACCAACGAATGTCTGAATGTTTGAGTGTCATCAACCTTCGTGACCACCTTGAACCTTGCTCATTTTTTAATACAGATTGGGGAAGATGCGAAATAAACCATCTTGCCAAGAGAGGAGTGAAACACATAAGGACACCTATTTTCCTCATTGTGCGAGTGTGAAAAGAGTGTAGGATATCTCCTAGCAATGTAGGAATCGGGTTATGGGATATGAAGATTTTGACGGCGTTCACATCTATGAGTTGATCAGGGTTTAGAAACAAAACCATCCCATAGATAAGGAGATCCATAATTTCCTCAAAAGCTAGTAGGTCCAAAGAATTCCAATAGTTTTGGGCTTTCTCAAACAAGAACTTTTCTAGGAAACCTTTGACACCACTCCTTATTTCCCAATGAGTTGTGACATCAGACGAGTGCAAGTGTAGAGCTTGAGCAATCTCTTCTGGCTTTGGGTATCTTTCCGAACCGTTGAAAGGTAGTTGATTGAGAATGGGAATTCTCAAGATTCGGGAGAATTTTTCCAAAGTAGGCACAAGTTGATAGTCGGGAAATGTGAAGCAATTGTGTAAAAGATCAAAGAACTGAAATAGCACCTTTATCATGTCCTCATCTGTGTTGGAGGTGACCATGTTGAGTAGGCGACCATGTCTCTCAGTGAATGGAGAGTTTTCAAGAATCCTTGAAGCTAGCTCCTTAAGTTGTTAAGGGATCCTTACAAGGTTGACTTGAATAGTTTTCCTATGAAGAGAATCCATATCCTACAAAACAAGAACAAAGATGAATCCAAAAATCCTTGAAATGGTTAGTGAATGTATATGATGTTATGATGTTCATGATGTTATGTACAAGTATGTATATACAAACAAAGAAAACAAAATCCTTAGGTTTAGGCTTGCATGGAGTTTTATAGGTAAGTACCCTCTTGAAGCATAGTTGGCTCAATGAGTGTAGTATCGAGTATCTACCAACTTCGGACTGCACCAAACCTGATCATCTCACTACATCCTAAAGGCCAAGTTGGTCAAGTAAAGGTCCTAAAAGTTCATTAGTGTTTCATGATATCACTCAGCGGCCCCATATTCTCCTTGATTAACTCAAAGGCTACTGATACCCATAAATATGTCTCACTGACGTAGCTATTTCTTAGACCATGTCGGTATACCTCGCACAGTTTCCACAACGTATTACTACTTACCTATAATGTATCCCAAATTCGGGTAGAGGATTCAAACCCAAACAAAGAACTATAATGTAAAGCATACAAGTCAGACAATAAAAGAAAATAAATATGATCTAGCCTTAAGGTAACCCCACTTTTAGAATATTCCCCAGCAGATTCGCCAGTTCTGTGATACGGTGGGAGAACTGACTTGGGTATTTTGCGTTTGATCGCAAATGTTGCGGTTATCAAGAGTCGCCACAGACTTTTCTTTTATCCAAAAGGAAAGGTGAAAAAGCACAGGAAAAACCTTTGAGATTATTTCTTGAGTTCGGGGGGTAGGTTATGAAAAAGGAAGGTATTAGCACCCTTTTCATCCATGGTTTTCCATGGGCTCTTAGTTACTTGCTAGATCACTTGCTTTTGTTTGAAATTGTGCTTGATGTGGTTTTTGAAAGTATTTTGTAAAGAAGCCATTGTTTAGGAAATATTTGTAATGATTCTCGTTTGTAAGAATGTGTACAAAGATGTTGGTCTTTTGGAAATGTTTTCAAGTTTTGTAAGATGTTTTGAAAGTGTAGGTGTTTGTTTTTGAAAATAGGAAGGATGTTTGTTTTGAAATGGAGCAAGTAATTAGGAGAAATATACCTACTCAAATTTCTTTCTTATTCATTTCCTTTTCCTTTAACATTATTGTCTTACCATTGATTTGGTAAGAAATCCTATCTTTGGATGTAAACGGGCCGGGCGTGGGTCATCGTATAACCATGATTAGCAATGTTGTAAGATATCTTAGCATTCTTTTAGAGGTACTAAGATCATTTGTAAGGCAACTTAGATAGCGTCATCGAGGGACTATGATCTTGTATTTGCTTGTTTTGGCTAAGATACCTTACTTGCGTAATATGGCCATTTTGTATAAGGCAACCCAGTGGAATAACCCTAGGGGTGTTTGTGTGCAAGTGTATGATTTTCATGCTTGTTTTTGTCTTGAATTAGGGTTTTCTAGATGTTGGTTTTAGTCTTTCCATGCAAACCCTAATTACTAGCATGTTATAAAAGCGATAAATTGCGAAATTTAAAGTTACTACGCTATTACAACATTTGTGGGGAGGGGGTGTACAAATTTACCAATGGGGATTGCAAGGAAATTAAACCTAATTATCTATTACAAACATATTGAATATTATGCAAGAATTGAATAAATAATGTACAAGTGCAAATGAAAAAGAAATGATTTTTTTGTTATTATGAAATGGTTTTATCTTGACCTAAATAAAGGGGATGATTAATTAAAATTAAATAAAATTAAATCAAACTATTTAAGAAAAGAAATTAATTTGAAAAAGAATTTTTAGGATTTTTTATGAAAAGGTTTTAAATTAATGAAAATAAAATGAAGATTAATTAATTAAAATAGATCTAAGTTCTAAATTAATTTTAACTAAGAAAATAAAATAATACACTAATTTATCCTAAGTCTAAAAATTAATTATTTAAGAAAAAAAGGAAATTTATTTATTTTAAGAAAAAAAATTTATTTATCTTTTTGTTTTATGGAAAATAAAATACATGAGTACAAAAAATAAATAAAAATAAAATTGGATTTTTTATGATTTTATGAAAATAATAATAATAATAATAAATATTAATAATAATAATAATAATAATAATAATAATAGTAATAATAATAATAATAATAATAATAATGAAGAAAAATAAAATAAAAATAAAAATATAAAGAAAAGTCCAGGGGGGTTAATCAACAAGGCAATGAGTATTATGAGAAAAAAGACTAAGCCCACATGAAGAGCCCAAATGCTGCCAAAAAACATAAAAAGGTCAGAAAATTGTGAAAAAAATAACAAAAGGTCACGCTGGGGCTTGAACCCATGACTTAAGGGTGAACAGGCGCGCGCTTTACTACTGGGGTGGCTATACATCCGTTAATATAACTGAAACAATAAATACTTAACACAAAACGCGTCCTGATTACACTTCATCTTCAACCTCCCACCAAAGGACCTGTACCTTCTTCATTTCTCAACAAAAATGAAAAGTTCAAACATGAAAGTTTTGACATTTCTTCCCACGAATCCAACCATATAAATAACTTAAGCTAACAGTCAAAGATGAATGAAAATTTTTCTGGCCCTAATTTAAAACCTAAAAATTTCAGAAAACTTCAACTCTAAAATTCTCTAAGCTCAGGCCATATAAATGCAAACTATGGATATGTACAGCTTCGTCGCAATGTTATCTACACTTTATCTTCACAAATCAAAGCTTAACAATGCCTAAATATGAAGATAGAAGTTCAAGAAAAATACCGCAAAACTGGAAATCGTGAAATGGATTTGAGCTTGTTTCAGGTAGCGGTGATGATCAGGTTAGCTTCCTTGGACCTCTATGAAGCTAATGCAATGCTTAGCTTGAGTTGAGGGTGGCTGAAATGGCCTGGAGAAGTCCGAATGAAATGCTCTGTTTTTGGCTATGGAAGTTGAGGAAGATGATGTTACAGTTTGCAAACAGGGACATGGATGGTTTGTCTTTGATGTGAGGAAGCTTTTGAAACAAAAAGGTCAAGAAACGTACGAGGGAAATGTGAGTTTGATGTTCAAGGTTAGAAATTGAGCAACAATGAAGTTTTTGGGCAATTTCTGATTTGAGAGAGTTTTGGTGTGTTTCAGGGTGTTCAAGCTCGTCCTCTAGCTTACAAATAGTGACTTTATTTATAAGAAACAAGTTTGGAGTGCTCTAGTTGATCAGAATTCAAATTTACATGTTTAAGTTAAACATGTGATTTTTTTGACAAAAAAGGTTTCCATGCCTTGTACTTGCTAAGATAGAGTGGTTATGCTTTAAACAAGATTTCTTCTGACTTTGTGGATAGAGTGTGATCAGAGGGAACAAGTTAGAGGCTCAATTTGAACTATATGCAAAAAGCTTGCTTTACAAGAATGACATTGTTAACTTTGTGCCAAAAATGGAATTGCAACTTGGAAAATAGCTCAATTGCTTGGATCAAAGCCCTAACAGTTGTGTAAACATTTAATTATGGAGTGAAAAACAAGTTTGAGGTCTGCAAAGCAAGGATTATGCAGCCTAGCATGGATTTTGTTCAAGTGTTCATCAAAAATGACTTGTAATTCAAGTGACAAAACCCTAATTTCATCTCTTTGATTCTCCCTACTCAAGAATGATATCAAGGAGTTCTAGGACATTTTGGAAAGCTTGAAATGTTCTCTACAACCCATATTTGAATTTCTTTTGAATATTACCCTTGTAAATATATGAAAAAGTTCCATAAACTTGGGTCAAAATCCTGACCAAATTAGGGCAAAATTTCACTATGTGTTTAGTTTCATGACGACGTGTTCATAAAATTATAACTTGAGATCCAAGCATTTTTGGATGGAGTTGTGTAAATCAGAGTTGTAGATTTCATGGAGATCTACAACTTTCATGTTGGAAGTTTCTCTTGAATCATCTTGCATCATGGTGAAAATTTTGTCCAAAGTTATGAAAAAACATGAAATTTCCAACACATAGAAAAATTTCTAAGTTTAGAAATTTTGACTTTTTGATTTCTTGATGAATAAGTTTCATATTTTGACATGTTTTGATGAATTATGATTTTTGGCACTTGAATTTGGCCAAAAAGTCAAAGTTTGACTTTTCAGTGTACAGTTGACTTTTGATCAGTTGACTGCAAAATTCATCTGTCAATCTAATGTAATTGCAATGTTTTGAACGATGTCATTAGGTAAAAATTATTCAATTGGAATCTTGAGATCATTCCTTAAACCAATTGACCATTTGCTAGGTCAAAAATCAGAAATTGCCCTTTCCCAATCAAAACCCTAATTTTGACCATTTTGCCCTTTTGGGGATTTGATCTAATTTCTTGAGGAATGGTGGTCCAAACTTGATCAAATGATACATATTACTTTAAAATATTGACGTGGATAAAAAATTATGAATTTTGACTATAAATTGGCCGTAGTTGACTTTTTCCCCAATACAACTGATTTTTAGGTCAATTGCTCAATTGACTTAGCAAAACTGTGATTCAAGGCTTGAAACTTGGCATGATTAATATTGGGGGTCCATGATGATCCATGAAAGTCACATGGGATATTGGAAGTTCAAATATCCTTGTGCAAACTCAAACCCTAATTTTGGTCATCAGTGCTTGAGGAGGTGTCTTGAGCTAATCAAACCCTAGTGCAGTCTTGAGCCCAACGAGTACTTGTGAGTAAATTCTTGATAAGTGAGAGGGAAATTTTTTTTGTACAACACATGTTATGGGATAATCATCTCTATATCATTTATCCAAACATGAAATACATAGATTGCTATTGACCGGCCTCAAAATAGGTGCGACTTCTACATAAGTCCACTTATGATTGCTTAACATAGCGATAAATTTTGTCCCGATTCGAATAAATGATCATTCGTTGCCCAAACATATGTTTGCAAGCCCAAGTATGTTAATTTTATCCCTTTGATCCAGTAACCTTGATATTCATTGTGTGGAGGATTTGGTTCTACCAATCCTCTAATGGATCTTCATAAACTTTGGTCAACGCGGATCACTTAAACGCCGTTGATCATGTAAATGTTGCCTTGAGAATTATTAAATGGATGATATAATTGAAAAAAATAAAATGCAACTTGTTGTTGAAAGGCTTTGGTTCTACCAATTCTCTAATGAGTTCCAAATGCAAGTTTCAAGATGGTCATCCACCTAACCACTAATTATTAACAATTGACTTTACTTTATGCTTTTATTTTTATGCTTTTACTTTATGTACTATTTACTTTAACATTTACATTTAATGCTATTTTTTCATATTTGCTCACTTGAGCTTTTCTTTTCTTTTTGAAGATACTTAATAATCAACATAAACCATAAAAAGTCTTTAATGATACTTGGACTATTTGGTTACTATCCTTGGAATTATGGAGTATTGGACTTCTTGGACTTAGGAATAGAAGCCCTGGTCTATGTTGGAGACCTTGTGACCTTAATTGATGTTTTGTCTGCAGTTCTTGTGGTTTACCTCAAGACATTGGGTTGTTTGTTTGTTTGTGTGCAGGTTATTGTGATTACATACTTTGTTTGTAATCTGGAATTCACCTGTATACAGTCGTTACTCTGCTCAATTTTTGTGAAGACTTAATACACTTGAAGCTTGTTTCTCTCAATAGGTCTAGTATCTTTTCTTTTTTGGTTTCGATCCAAAGAATGGGAATTCTATCTTGAATCATAATGTCAAGTATTGGCTTCTTGTTGGTTATATGATTCTTATACCTAGCTTTTACCTTATGCTTTAGGATAGTCTTTTCTTCTCCTCCCATCTTCTTTAATTTCAAAAATCTTCTCTCTCTTTTGAAAACTCTTCTTGCTTTTTTAAACTTGAACCACTTTCATAATAAACTTGGACTTATGTCCATGCATTTTTAAAACATTTTCATAAATAAACTTCAATCAACTTAATAATAACTTGACATTTTTTGTGAGAAGACTAAAAGTCAATCAATCTTATTTCAAACCATTTTGCCACTTTGGATTTTTATTTTAAAACTTTTCTCAAAAGATTAGACTCTTATCAATCCTTGTAGTGATGTAAACAACTATACTTATATAATATGTAGTGAAGTGAGATATTTTCCACTTGGGTGTTGAGTGAGGCTTTGTTGATTCTAAAATCCAAGCCATATCCTCCACTTTGAGATGATGCAAATTCTCCTTTCTCTTGATTGTGGGTAGTAAGTATGTTTTCCATACTGACAATGACGATGATATCTTATCTCATAAAATTAACCAACACACTTGTGTTTTAAAATATTTAAAAGGTGAACTACGTGAACCCTGATCCCCTATTTAATGAAAGGTGGTACCTAGGCACTAAAAGTACGCAACCGCGGCGGGTGCAAAAATTATAAAAATACATCTTTTCTCACCTCCACCATCTCTCTTTATACACCATTTTATATCCAAAATATACATATTTTTCAAAGAGGTTCCTGCGGAGTACCGTAGATGTTTAGGGTGATAATACCTTCCCTTTACATAACCAGCCCCCTTACCTTGAATCTTTCCCCTTCTTTTTTGGTTACTCGCTCTTTTCCCATTCCTTTGGGAACAATAAAGCACGGTGGCGATTTTGATTTTGATTTGTATAAGTCTAGTCAATCCAATGGCTTAGTCTTAAACATTTCTACCGCTACAGAAAAAATGGCGACTTCACTGGGGAAGGATTGACCTCTTGCTGGTCCATCCCTAAGTGGGTTGAACCTATCTTTTTTTATATCTGTATATGTGCTATTGTTGTTTATGTGTTATATGTTGTATATATGTGTGTCTGGATTTTCCTGGTTTTTAGGGTGCTTAGTGATTACTTATGAGTCCTATACCCAGACTTGGGAAAAATTTAAGATAGGACGGGAGATATAGTCATGTTAAATTTGAGGGAGTTATCCCATAAAAGGAGGCATGAGATCCCCCACTCAGTGGAGGCCCTTTGACTTTAGTTTCGTTTACCGAGTAATCAGGAAGACGTGTTGCTTTCGACCTGGGATTGAGTTTTCTGCAGATTTTCGGAAGAAGTATGGATCCATCATTCCTCTCATGAAGCTTAGGATGAAGGAGGGTATTCTCTCGACCTTGGTCCAGTTCTATGATCCGCTGTATCATTTCTTTACTTTCCCTGACAATCAGTTGATACCTACACTAGAGCAGTATTCTTATCTGTTGGATTTACCTATTACCAATCGTATTCCTTTTACTGGTTTGGAGGGTGAGCCAAAACCACACGAGATTGCTGCTTTGATTCATCTGGGGAAGTTTGAGGTTGAATCCCATATGACTACTAAATGAGAAATTAGAGGATTACCAGCTCAGTTCTTATTGGAGAAAGCTCGTTACTTTGCCAGGATGAAGAGTATAGTCACTTTTGAGGCCATCTTTGCTCTACTTGCTTACGGTTTGTTTTTATTTCCTAATGTGGACAATTTTGTTGACCTTAATGCTATCAAGATCTTCTTGATTGGAAACCCAGTTCCCATATTGTTGGGTGATGCTTATTACTCTATTCATCTTCGGAATTATTATCATGGAGGGATGATTATCTATTGCACACCTCTGTTGTATTGGTGGTTTATTTCTCATATGCCTCAACCTGATGCTTTCTGGGATGTCAGGAAGGAACCCCGTTGGGATCCTAAGATCATGGCACTCACTCAGATATTGATTGGTATCACCGGGCTTACCATGATGTAGAGATTGTTGATAGTTGTGATAGTTTCCTCAACCTACCTCTTCTTGGTACAAAGGGAGGAATTAAATACAACCTTGTTCTTGCACGACGACAGCTTGGTTATCCGATGAGGGATAAACCAAATAATATTCATTTAAGTAGTTTCTACTTGAAGGAGGGACAAGACCATAAGGAAGCTAGGGAGCAGATTGTGAAGGCTTGGCGTCACATTCATAGGAAGAGTAGAAAAGACTTGGGACCTAGGGGGCTGTTTGTTTGGAGCCATATCTTTAGTGGGTCCAAACGAGAGCTATTTAGTTGAAGATGTCGTATTCCTGGGAAGCACCTATGTCTGATTTGTTTATGAAGACCACTCTTCCCCTATTGGATGATGTGGAAGAGCTACAGCTTTCTTTGGTCAGGATGCAGCAGGAAAAGGACGCTTGGAAGAATAAGTGCAAAACTTTAGAGATTTCCTATAGAGCATACATGAAGGAGAAAAACGACTTGATTGAGATTCTTGAGAGTCGGGTTGTAGAGACAATGGAGAGGCAAGGAGATTTATTTTCCTCTAAGCCTCATCCAGATGCTAGTTGCTCACTTTCTGATTCATGTGATTGGAAGGAGGTTGCCACCAGATATGTAGAAAAAAACCAGAGGTTGAAGGCTCAGATTGCCAGGGTTATAGGGAAGCGCCAGTGTATATAGTGATCTCCATCAGCTTTACTTCTTAGGGTTTTAGACTTTATTTTCATCTTTTACTTGGGATTATTGAAACTTGTAATCCATTTTGAAGTTATTATAATAAAATTTATCAGTATTTCAAATGTGTTATTACTTTGATATTTTCAATGTGTCTATAAATCTTTAAGTCCCTGGAAATATTAATAAATAAAATAAATCATGTGCATTGCATATCATGCATCATATTGCACATATTTCTTGCATTTATTATGCATATCCAGGTGTCTTACCAAGCTTCTTTACTTCATTCAGCAAGTTGTGTCACCACTACAATACTCGAGCTAATTTTAGAAGGAAGACGGACAACTTAGATCAAGAGAATCGTGAGCTGCGCGAGGATGTTTCTGCTCTGAAAGTCCACATGGCCAATCTCACTGCTCTGATGGAATCTCTGGTGGATGCTCAAAATCATCCAACTGTTCCTGTGTCTGCTACTCTAGTTGTTGTTCAGAATTTCATGCCTCAAGGTTATCCATGGGGAATGCCAAAGAAATTTGTTCCTGAAGGTTTCAATCTTAGTCCTCAAGTTACTCCAGTTGTTCAGACTATTGTTACTTCTGCAGCTCCTGTGGTGCATGCTACTTCTGTTGCACCTCCTTCGGCGAATATGGTCCCATTTGCTAATGATGATATGTATCGTCCTTTTCCTCCACCAATTGAAGGCTTGGGTCTCTATGATCGAATGGATGATTTTCAAGATTAGTTTGACAAGATGCAGAGGGAGATGAAGGCCCTTAGGGGAACAGAATTGTTCGGGCAGAATGTGAATGATTTATGCTTGGTCCCAAATGTCAAGATACCTACAAAGTTTAAAGTCTTGGAATTCCATAACTACAAGGGCAACACTTGTCCTCGTGCTCATCTTGTGATGTATATAAGAAGAATGTCTACCCACACTGATAATCAACGTCTGCTGATTCACTTTTTTCAGGATAGTTTGACTGGTGTTGCATTAAAGTGGTATATGAGTTTGGACAACGTCAATATCCATACTTTCAACGACTTGGGAGAAGCATTTATCAGACAATAAAAATACAACGTGGGCATGGCGTCTGATTATGATCAACTCAGGGCCATGGTCCAAAAGGACAGGGAATCATTCAAAGATAATGCATAGTGATGGCGTGAGGTAGCCGCCCAAGTGATTCCTCCCATGGAAAAAAAGGAGATGACAAAGATTTTCCTGAAGACTCTGGGTGCTTTCTACTATGAGAGGATGGTAGTGAGTGCACCGAGTGACTTTACTGAAATGGTGGGCATGGGTATCTATTTGGAAGAGGCTATAAGAGAGGTTCATTTAACAAAAAGTGAAAGTTACAGAAGTACGAAGAAGCCATCCCATGGGTTGCCAAAAAGAAGGAAGGAGATACAAATGTTTTTATGCAAGAGAGGAGGGTTAATCCTCCTAGAAGAAATTATCAGCATCATCAACAGGTTGCCTCAGTGACTCCAGTTGTTGGTTTAGCTCCAACCACCGTTGCTTATCAAAGATCATCCCATCAGGGGAATCAAGGGTATAATCAGCGAAGGGAGAGTTATGACCCTATTCCTATAAGCTATTAAGAATTACTCTCGGCGTTAATTCAAAAAAAGTTGGTTCCGACCAGACCACCTCCCGTTATACCATCACCATTGCCTTGGTATTACAAGGCAGACCAAACATGTGCTTTTCATCAGGGAGCACCAGGGCACAATGTTGAGAACTGCTATCTTTTGAAAATTTAAGTACAAAAATTGGTGAAGTCTGGTATCTTACCCTTCAAAGATGTTGGCCCTAATGTGAAAGATAATCATTTGCCAAAGCATTGAGGAGCAAATGTTGTGAACATGGTGGCTGGTTGTCCAGACGACTTCCAGATTTTTGATATTAAAAATTGGTTAGAGGAGATTTGGTAAAAATGCATGTAAACCTATAAATTTAGCTACTATACACATGACCATGCTGGTTATGCTATTTGCAATACGGATATACAGGGTTGTGACAAGATAAAGGCTGATTTGCAGGAGATGATGGATGAGGGCCTCATCCATATAATCAGGCTTAGGGAAGACTATGAAAAGGAAGTAAACATGGTTTATGGATGTCCTTGAGAGTTCATAATATTTGATGTGGAACATATGAATGAGGATCTTTTACAATTGCATGCTACTTTCTGCCACATGGCTGGTCAGGTAGAACATCAGTATGGATCTTGCCGAATTTGTTGTTGGGACTCCCGAGGATGATAAATTGTAAGGAAAGGTATTCATTTGTTATTGGATAATGGAACTATCAAGGTTACAGGCCAAAGGGATGATTACCATGAGGTTAATGAGATTGAGGTTTGTTTGGCTGAAGAAGAGTCAGATGATGAGTATGCCTCTGCAGATGAGTTCTTCTCCTCAGATGAAGATATATTTTCCAGAGATGACTCTGTAATGACTGAATGTGTTGAAGAGGGAGTAAATGTTCTTTTTCCTTATTTTGGTGCACCCACCCCTTTTAAAGTTGAATATCATGGCAAGCCAACTATTACTCCATTGGTGATTAGCTTACCGGGTCATGTCCCCTGCAAGTCAGACAAGGTTGTACCCTACAAATATAATGCTACAATTTTAGAGGATGGTGGGGAAGTTCCCATCCAACCAATGCCTAATGTTTGGAATATTGCAGAGATTAGCAGAGTGACCCGCAGTGGTCGTATATTTTCACTAGTTGTTCATGGAAATGATAATGCTGGAAAGAAAACTGTTGAATATATTGAACCCAAGAAGGCTGCAGGTGAATCTAGTGGAGCTACGCTAGAAACAGAGGTGGATGATATTTTGAAGATAATCAAGATGAGCAACTACAGAACTGTAGATCAACTACTACAGACTCCTTAAAAAATATTTATCTTGGCTTTATTGATGAACTCCTTTGCTGACAGAGAATATTTAATGAGGGTATTGGACTAAGCTTTCGTGGAAAGTGATATGCCAGTAGACCAATTCAACAGTGTGGTAGGGAACATTACATCATATAATAACCTGGGTTTCTGCGACGATGAACTGCCCGATGAAGGAAGGAATCACAATCTGGCCCTCCATATATCTATGAACTGCAAGAATGATTCATTATCCAATGTGCTGATTGATAATGGATCTGCATTGAATTTTATACCAAGGAGCACACTTATGAAGTTGAAATATCAAGGAACGCCCATGCGCCCAAGTGGCATTATTGTGAAAGTGTTTGATGGATCAACGAAATATGTTATTGGTGAAGTGGAGTTGCTTATTCATATAGGTCTACATTTGTTTGAGATTACTTTCTAGGTCATGGATATTATACCCGCTTACAACTGTTTTTTGGGACGGCCATGGATACATGAGGCAGGGGTTGTCACTTCGACTTTACACCAGAAGTTGAAGTTTGTGTGTGAAGGAAAAGTGGTAATTATAAATGGACAACAAGCATTATTGATATCTCATTTGTCTTCTTTCAACATTATGGAGGCGGATGAAGCGGCTGTTGGAACCCAATTCCAAGCTTTATCCATTGATAATATAAGAGGAAATGAGAATTCTATGGCTTCGTTTAAGGATGCTCAGCAGATTGTGCATAATGGCCATAGTGAAGTATGGGGACAAATTATTGGTCCACCTGTAAACAAGAATAGAGCTGGCTTGGGGTTCTCTGTGAAGAATGATAAAGGTAAGAGCATAAAGCTGAAGTCTGCTGTAGGCAAGTATCATGATATCTTTCATAGCGGGGGTTATCTTCATCCAACTGTTTCCGGGATTAATGCCATTATGGAAGATGAAGCAGAGCCAGAAATGCCAAATTATATGACGCACGGAGTTAGGGTTCAGAACTGGATCACCATTGATGTTCCCTCTTGCATACATGTTTCAAATTAATTTGTTTTTTGTTACTCTTTTTGAAAGAAAAAAACTTTCACTCTGCCCAAGGTGAAAGTATTGATATTGTATGGGCTTATCTGTTTGGTTTGATTTTTAAAATCAATAATAAAAGTTTTCTTTGTTTCCCAAATTATGTTTTTATTTTTTTTATTTTTTCTTAGAAAATGGTAATCAGAAAAAAAAACCTTTCAAAATAAATGATAATTGCAATTCAATCTGCATGATCACTTGTTATATGTGTCAGTTTCTAAAAGCAATCATAAATCATATATGTAGATTAATTAAAAAACCTGTTGAATACAATGACCTTGCACCCTCTCCCAACTTTGAATGTCTTGTGTATGGTTCCTAAGAAGAAGACTATGATGAGATTCTGGAAGAGGTATCACGGTAGCTTGAGCGTGAGGAGAATGTCATTCAGCCATATAAAGAGCCATTGGAAGTAATCAATTTGGGTTCAGAAGAAGATCCAAAGGAAGTCAAGATTGGAGCATTACTGTATCCTGATGTAAAGAGCAGGTTAATTGAGTTGCTGAAATAGTATGTGGATATTTTTTCTTGGTCTTACCAAGATATGCCTGGTTTAGATACAGATATTATAGAGCACCATTTGCCGCTGAAGCCAGAGTGTCCGCCAATCAAACAAAAGTTGTGAAGAACTCACCCAGATATGGAAGTGAAGATCAAAGAAGAAGTTCTAAAGCAGATTAATGTCGGTTTTCTTGTGACATCAATGTACCCTCAGTGGATTGCCAATATTGTCCCAGTATCGAAGAAAGACGGAAAAGTTTGCATGTGTGTAGATTACAGATCTAAATAAAGCTAGTCCAAAAGATGGTTTTCCATTGCGACACATTGATATGTTAGTGGATAGCACAGCAAAATTCAAAGTTTTCTCGTTCATGGACGGATTTTCCGGGTATAATCAAATAAGGATGGCTCCTAAGGACATGGAAAAAATAACGTTTATCACACCCTGGGGAACATTCTGTTACAGAGTGAAGCACTTTGGGTTGAAGAACGCTGGTGCAACGTACCAGAGGGCTATGACAACCCTATTCCATGATCTGATCACAAGGAAATTGAGGTATATGTTGATGACATGATTGCTAAATCCCAGACTGAAGAAGGGCATGTAGAAGATTTGTTGAAGTTGTTTCAGCGTTTGAGGGAGTATCGTCTCCATTTGAATCCAAATAAATGTACCTTCGGTATTTGGTCAGGGAAATTGTTGGGTTTCATTATTAGCCAAAGAAGGATTGAAGTTGACCTTGATAAAGTCAAAGAAATTCAAGAAAGGTCAGCACCGAGAACTAAAAAGCAAGTCAGGGGGTTCCTCGGGCATTTGAATTATATTTCCAGATTCATTTCCCACATGACTGTAACGTGTGAACCGATCTTTAAGTTGTTAAAGACAGATCAAGGTTGTTTGTGGACAGATGAATGCCAAAGGGAATTTGAAAGTATTAAAGAATATCTACTTGAACCTCTTATCTTGCTCCCTCCTATTGAAGGAAGACCATTGATTATGTATCTGACAGTGTTAGATAATTCCATGGGTAGTATTTTGGGACAATAAGATAAAATGGGGAAGAAAGAGTATGCCATTTATTATCTCAGTAAAAAGTTTACTGATTGTGAATCACGGTATTCCATGCTGGAAAATACATGTTGTGCTCTGGCCTGGGCGGAAAATCATTTGCGGCCGTATATGTTGAATCACACTACTTGGTTGATCTCCAAAATAGATCCAATCAAGTCCATTTTTGAAAAGCCTGCTCTTACTGGTATAATTTCCTGCTGGAAGATGCTGTTATCTGAATATGACATTGAATACCACGCTCAAAAAGCTATTAAAAGCAGCATGTTGGCAGATTATCTTGCTCACCAACCAGTTGATGATTATCAGTCTGTGATGTATGATTTACCCAATGAGGATGTGATGTTTCTGAAAGTGAAAGATTGTGATGAACCTTTGCCTGAGGAAGGTCCTGATCCTGAATCTCGCTGGAGCATGATATTTGATGGAGCTGTGAATGCTTATGGTAAAGGAATTGGTGTTGTGATTGTCACTCCACATGGATCACACATTCCTTTTACTGCAAGGTTGACATTTGATTGTACTAATAATATGGCATAATATGAGGCTTGCATCATGGGTCTCGAGGAAGCTATTGATCTCAAAATGAAAATTCTAGATGTGCATGGCGATTCAGTTTTGGTAATAAATCAGATTAAAGGAGAGTGGGATACTTGTCACCCCGGCTTGATCCCTTACAAAGATTATGCTAGAAGATTGTTACCCTTCTGTAATAAAGTTGAATTCCATCACATCCCCGGAGACGAAAATCAAATGGCGGATGCTCTGGAAAATCTGGCTTCTATGTATGAAGTGAATACTTGGAATGATATACCTCGAATTATAGTTCGGAGACTGGATAGGCCCACTCATGTGTTTACAATAGAAGAGGTAGCAGATGAGAAACCTTAGTATAATGATATCAAGCATTTTCTCCAGACTCAGGAATACCCGATTGGTGCATCGAATAAAGATAGAAAGACATTAATAAGATTTCTTGGCAGCTTCTTCCTCAATGAAAATGTGTTGTACAATAGACATTATGACATGGTCTTGCTCAGATGCATGGATAGACACGAAACAGACATATTGATGCATGAGATTCATGAAGGTTCATTTGGCACTCATGCCAATGGACATTCGATGGCTAAAAAGATGCTAAGGGCGGGTTACTATTGGCTGACAATAGAATTTTATTGTTAAAGATTTTCAAAGAAGTGACCCAAATGCCAGATTTATGCGGACAAGATTTATGTGCCTCTGACACTTCTAAATGTTATTTCTTCCCCATGGCCTTTCTCTATGTAGGGTATTGACATGATTGGAATGATAGAACCAAAATATTCTAATGGACACCGTTTTATCTTGGTAGCAATTGATTACTTCACCAAATGGGTGGAAGCCGCTTCATATGCTAATGTTACTAAGCAGGTGGTAGTGCGCTTCATTAAGAATAATCTTATATGTCGGTATGGTGTGCCGAGTTGAATTATCACCGACAATGGCTCGAATCTGAACAACAAGATGATGACAGAGCTTTGTGAAGAATTCAATATTGTCCATCATAATTCATCTCCGTAAAGAACAAAGATGAATGGTGTTGTTGAAGCTGCTAATAAGAATATCAATAAGATCATCCAGAAGATGGTTTTTACTTATAAATATTAGCATGAAATGCTACCTTTTACTTTACATGGATATCAGACATCTGTCTGCACTTCAACAGGAGCAACCCCGTTCTCCCTTGTGTATGGAATGGAAGTTGTGCTCCCAATCAAGGTTGAGATTCCCTCTTTACGTGTGATAATGGAAACCAAGTTGTTAGAGGCTGAATAGGTCCAGAACAAGTTTGACCAATTGAATTTGATTGAAGAGAAGAGAATGATGGCTTTGTGTCATTGGCGGTTATATCAGAAGAGAATGAAGAAAGATTTTGATAAGAAGGTCAAACCTTGTGAATTCAGAGAAGGCGACCTCGTGCTCAGGAAGATCCTGTCTTTTAATGCTGATTCTAGGGGCAAGTGGACTCCCAATTTTCAAAGCCCATATGTTGTCAAGAAAGCCTTCTCTGGAGGTGCATTAATTATTGAAACTATGGATGGCGAGGAGTTCCCACGTCCCATGAATGCTGATGCAGTCAAGAAATACTTCGCCTAAATAAATAAAAGAACAACTCGCTAAGTTGAAAACCCGCAAGGGCGGATTAGGCAAAAAGGAGTGTCTCGGTAGGCCGAAAACCCGAACGGGGGTCTAGGAAAAAATTAGGGACATAAACAGAATAAAATTTCCCGCTAAGTTGAAAACCCGCAAGGGAAGCTTAGGCAAAAGTTAGGGACTTTCTTGGCAAGTAACTGCATCAAGCAAGACTTGATCATTGAAGCAACAATCTTCTTGGATCCTCACCATACTTCAACAGAAGCTGCTGCTCAGAATTTCAAAGTTGTTAGAGGGAATAGTGGTCTTTGTATCTCAATGTATCTTTTCCATTATATATTACCATTTTCTGAACTTTGTAATCATCCGTGGAGTCTCGCCATTCACAGAATACCATTCTATCAATAAAATTTGAGCTTTTACCCAATTCTTTGTAATTCTTATTTTATTCAGCTTACAAAGACTCCATTTATTATTGATAATAAATTTCAAAGCAAAAAGATTAAATAACAAAATTATTTTTCAAAAAGAATTTACAACTTACTTTTAGTTTAGATTTTGTGATTCAAGAGGAAAACAAAAGTCGTGATCCCATGAATGGACGAACTCCAGTAATTTTGGGAAGTTTTGTTTCCCCCCAAGAAGGTTTTCTCAGGTCATTTTCGCTGGTATGTGCGTGATTTTTTGTATATTGAAGACGATACCAATTGGCGTAAGGTGTGGTATTGGGTTTGTGATCCCATTGTCCCCAGTCAAGTCTTGGTCCATTTTTTTATTTTGGGTTTGCATGGTCTAAGGCCTCTATCCTAAATTCCCCAATGAAGTCTTCCCTCATATGACGAAAGGTCTTTTTCCCTTGGTGTGCTAAGATGGAACTATTTACAAAATGTCGCTCTTTCTGTAGTATTATCATTATTGTTGGTATTTATTTCCAAGCAACTAGACCAGGGCAGTATATTTTCTAAGAAGTGTTGAGACAGTTGTCAACCCTTTGGGTTTTCACCCGCCAAGTGCTGGGTTTGATTTAAAATCCCCATGAGTTTGATCTATTTCAATAATGTTGACTTCTTGATTCCCCAGGAAGGCTATCCTAGGGCATCTTTTATTGGAATAAGTTTGCATGATATGAAGACTGAATCCAAGATTCCTCAGTGAAGGCTTCGCTTATTTGATATAAGTCTTTTCTCCCCGTGCATGCTGAGTTGGACTCATTTGCGAAGTATCTCCCTTTCAGAAGTACTTGCATTTTGTTTGATTGCCCAATAATCAGGAAAGGGCAATATTTTATTTAAGAAGTGTTGAGGCATTTGTCAGTTTTTTGGGTTTTCACCCGCCAAGTGTTGGGTTTGATTTAAAATCCCCATAAATTTGATTTCTTGTTGTAATGTTAGACTTTTTAACTCCAAGTTGATATCCCCATGAGGTTTCATACTTTTTCCCCAGAGAAGTTGGTGCAATAATTGCTCTCAATATTGAAGAACGTATCTTGGTTTCCCCTCTTCGATGTGGTGTTGGCCTCCCCAATGAAGTCAGCACGAGGTCCCCAGTTGATATCTCGATGATGAAGCACTATCTCCCCTAGTGAATTCTGTATGATATTTCGCCAATGAAGTCATCACGAAATCCTCAGTTGATGTTTGGACGATATGGTTTTCATCTGCCTTATTGAAATTAGTATTGTAATCCCCAGTATAAGTATGTGTTTTCCCCATTGAAGTATGTGTGTTATTCCCCGATGAATCCTAGAGAAGGATGTTATATCCATGTATCTGTACTGATTTGTCGCTATGATTTGATTACTTCCGGATTATGTTCCTTCTCAGTGAAGTTAAGCCGTGAAATAGGAATTTGTCTACTCATTTGGTGCTTATTTTTCTTATGGAATTTTTATCTTGGATGTGATTTAGCCAAGTATTGACTGTACCCGAGTTGGTTTTGTTTGTTTATCCCCAGTGTTATATGTTTGTTTTGTCAGCATATACATAATAACACTCATACATTCATACATATATCACGCATAGTTGAATTTATCAAATCATTGCTCATTTGCATTCATTAATTTTTTATTAGCATATTACCCTCTTTTGCATAGGTGTGTTGTTCTCTCTCCAATAGAGTGTCAACCTTAAGTAGAAAGTGTATATTATTTCAATTTCCCCACTGAGTTGTCCCCCGTGGAAGATTTTTTCTCTAGCCTTCCTGTACATCTCTTTGTCTAGATGATTTGGGTTTCCCTCTTGAGTTTATTTCTCAAAGGATGTATTTTGGTTGACTGATTCATTCCGGTTTATTTCTGGTTTGAATCTTTGGATCCCAACAATATTATTACTTATGATCTCTACAAGCTTCGAGCCTTGGTTTGAGAATGTGCATTTATTTTGCACGAGAATACTTTATCTCCTCAACAGAAATATATTGACATTTCCCCAAGAAGTCATATTTCATTCCCCAGGAAGTCATATTTCTTTCCCCAGGAAGCCATATTTCTTTCCCAAGGAAGTCATTTTTACAATCCTTCACAACAGCAAGTAGCATGTCTCATTATTTTAGCAACTTGTACTTCCCCATAAAAGTCGACGTTACTTTTTTTGCTATCTTCTCTATCAGTGGATAGTTTGCAGTTCGTTGTCAAATTACTCCAGTGGATGGCAAGTCTTTCAATATTGCAGAGACAGTTTGTTGTGAAATCTTTACAAGTGGTAATCTCTTTATTTGAGACAACTTATATAATACCCTTTCCAGACGGAATGGCTTGGTAAAAGAAGAAGTTGAGACCCGTTCTATGTGAAACTCCTTGATTTTGGGAAACTTGTTATTGTCAATATATCATTTTGCTACCTTCAGTGAACGTTGGTAGTTCACCTTCAGTGAACGTGGGTGTTATCTTTTTGCTACCTTCAGGGAACGTTGGTAGTTCCCTATTAGTGAACATTGGTGCCATATTTATTTTCTCTCTACCTTTAGTGAAAGTTGGTAGTTGATCGTCAGTGAACATCGATGTTATTCTCTTACTACCTTCATTGAACGTTGGTAGTTCACCTTCAGTGAACGTGGGTGTTATATTTTTGCTACCTTCAGTGAATGTTGGTAGTTCACCGTCAGTGAACGTCGGTGCTATATTTCTTTTCTCTCTACCTTCAGTGGAAGTTGATAGTTCACCTTCAGTGAACATGGGTGTTATCTTTTTGCTACCTTCAGTGAAAATTGGTAGTTCACCGTCAATGAACGTCGGTGCTATTTCTTTTATCTTTATCTTCAGTGAAAGTTAGTAGTTCATCGTCAGTGAACGTCGATGTTATTCTCTTACTACCTTCAGTGAACGTTGGTACTTTACCTTCAGTAAACGTGGGTGTTATCTTTTTGCTACCTTCAATGAATGTTGGTTGTTCAACGTTATTGAACGTCAGTGCTATTTCTTTTCTCTATACCTTTAGTGAAATTTGGTAGTTCATCATCAGTGAGCGTCGATGTTATTCTCTTTCTACCTTCAATGAACATTGGTAGTTCACCTTCAGTGAACACGGGTGTTATTTTTTTGCTAACTTCAGTGAACATTGGTAGTTCACCTTCAATGAACGTGTGTGTTATATTTTTTCTACCTTCAGTGAACGTTGGTAGTTCACCGTCAGTAAGCGTCGGTGCCATATTTCTTTTCTCTCTAACTTCAGTGAAAGTTGGTAGTTCATCTTCAGTGAATGTCGATGTTATTCTCTTGCTACCTTCAGTGAACGTTGGTAGTTCACCTTCAGTGAACGTGGGTGTTATCTTTTTGCTACCTTGAGTGAACGTTGGTAGTTCACCATCAGTGAAGGTTGGTGATTATTATCTTTTCTCTCTACCTTCAGTGAACGTTGGTAGTTCACCGTCATTGAACGTCGGTGCTATATTTATTTTCTTTCTACCTTCAGTGAACATTGGTAGCTCACCGTCAGTTAACGTCGGTGTTGCTATTCTCTTCTCTTTCTACCTTCAGTGAATTTTGGTAGTTTCACCTTCAGTGAAAGTTGGTGTATCCTTTGATCTTTTACCATCATCTATGAATCAATATCTTTTTGATCTTCTACTTTCGACTATTGAGTTGGTAGTTCATAATTAGTTATCAATCCCTTTTATCCTGTATTATTTCCTCTTTAGCTGAGTTGATGCTACCTTATCTCTTCTTTGGGTGTTACACCAATATAGTCGGGTCTTTTTATTCACCAGTGATTTATTTTCCTGGTCGGTTTTCTCTTTTGATCCTTATTTCCTTTTCTACATCCCTAGTGGTGTTTTGCATCCCTTTGAATTTGTTCATATGCATTCATGCTCATAAGCATGGCATAGCATCTTAGGGCTAAAAATATGGTTTGTTTTATATTTAAGTATCTTCGATCACGTCAACACGAAGATTTTTAACCTTCGTATCTCCGGATAGAAGAAACTTAAATAAGGGCAGTTGTTGTACCCCAATTTTCCCCCTAAGATTCTTCTATCATCTCATACCATCACAATGCAATCAGATCACAAATTAGGGTTTGGGGTTTATTTTCTACTACATCATGTCTTAAGGTTTTCCTATGGAATCACCAAGCACCTTGAAGCACTATTTTTATATATTGTACTTGTATGCTTCTAACTAACCTCAAAGTTTGTATATTTTGTCCCTTGGAATATCATCTTGTAGTTCATGGCACAATTGTAGTTATCTCACCACCTCCTAGCACATATGATCAAAACTAGGGTTTGAAGTTTAATCAAGAGATCTTTGGATTTTTGGGCAATTCTTTATCCCATACTTCTCTACATAGTCATCAACATATATCATTGGAAGTTTGATCATTAACTTTGGTTTGAAAGGGTTGAATTGATGAAAAGGGGTAAAATGGTCATTTTATTAGAAGACAGACAAAATCAGTTGTTGACCAAGTCGGATTTTGGTCAACCATCAATTCAATACCCCTATTCTCATATTTAATGGTCAATAGTGCAAAAATATCAAGAGGAAGTGTGAATTGGAGTTAACTTGTCAAAGAAGTTATTTGAAGTTTTTAAAATTTTCTAAGTATCCATAGGGCTGAATTTTGACTGGCCACAACTTTCTCATTTTTAAATGAAAATGTGCAAACTTTATATGCCTAGAAAGAGGATGAAAAATTATGCAACTTTGTAGGAATGGCCACAAGTCTAAAAAATGAAAGGAAAAAAGTTATGAAGCTTGGAAGATTTTTGACACTTAGTGAAATTTTGGTTAAAAATGCAAAAATTTGACTTCTTCATGTCCATTTTTGAATGACCGTTTGGACTCAAATCAAAAAGTTGGAAACATGAAAGTTGTAGATTGAAGTTTTCTCTTCATTTTTCATTCAATAATCATCTCAAATGTTTAATTGTAGATAAATATATGATGATTAGGATTTTATGTTGAAAACTGAATTTTTGCCCAGCACAAGGCAAGTCACGCGCTAGGCAGTCATTTCATCAAACATGTTGTGGGCGTGAATTCATCAATATTTTTCTATGTGAAATATTCATTATTTTTAGAAAAGTTCAACAACAAAGTTGAAGCCCTAAATGTGAGGAACACTTTTGCTTCAAAAAGTTTTTCCAAATTCTCCATAAATTTTGAGATATAACTGAAAGAATAAGGCATCATGCAAGCTGAAATATTTTGCCCAGCAAGGCCTCACGCGCGCGCAGAATGCCCAGTCAGGTTTGGCATTCCATCAAGCAATTTGTAAGCATGCATTAATATCCAATTATCTCATTGATTCAAGTTTCATTTTGGAAAATTGTGAACATCAAAGTTGGAGTATGAAACGTCCTCTCCATTTTTTATTCAAACTTTGTGACATTTCATGCACCATAGAGGAAGATATAAGGAGGTAAAGACATGATCATGAAATAGCAAAGCCTGCATGGAAATGTATGGAATTTTCGTGCCAAACCAAAGCTTCAGCCTGCCAGCTCACCCCTCATGCCTTCCTTACTCAATTTCCACTATTCATTTGGTACTCAAAACGACCTTAAGTTGCTCAGCAAACAACACAAAACGCATGCCACCTTTTAAAATTTTCAAATTTTCCAATTTTGTCCAAAAGGTCCCCCCCAGATTTGTTTGATCCAATGACCTCACGACCCTTATTTTCTCACTCTATATAAACAAGCCTTTGCCTTCATTCAGTGGGACGTGTAACGCCCCGTTTTATTTAATATTGTATTATATTAATATTTTCGAGTTACTATTTGATGTTTATTTTTTCGACGAGAATATTTATATTAACCAGTATATCTGTTAATATATTCGGCGACATTTTATTCAGACCAATAATTATTTTATTCGGTCCGGTATTTGTTTTGAGGGACCGGGAATTATTTTATTTAGTCTGGTATTTGTTTTGAGGGACCGGTAATTATTTTATTTGGTCCGATATTTGTTTTGAGGGATCGGTAATTATTTTATTCGGTCCAGTATTTATTCCGTTCGGTTCGGTAAAATATTATTCGGACCGATATTTAATTATTCGGAGTTATTTTAATTATTTGGGTTAATAATATTATTTAGTATTATTAGTGTTATAACTAGTTGTAAGACCAAGGGTTTTTAGTATTTTTGCTTGCTAGTGTCTTGTTCTAAACAAACCAAACACACCTTGTTTTGTCATAACACACTAAAACACATAGAGAGAGCAAGAGAGTCTTAGAAGAGAAGAAGAGGAGCAAGAACAAAGCTTGGGTTTTGGGTGATTGGGACATCAAGAATCATTTCAAATATCTAAGGTAAGGGGTTTGATTTTCCAATGCTTATAGTTAGGGTTTGATTTGGGATAAAATTGATGTTAGGGTTCTTGAGATTTGTTGAGATAAATTAGGAGAGTTAATTTAGGTGTTAGTGTTGTTGGATTATTGTTATGTTAATAGAAATTAAATTAGAAAAACTAAATTATATTAATTATATTAAGTTTATAAAGAATTATGCAGTATGTTAAGTTTACAAAATGAAATTATGCAGTATTGAAACAAAACACAGTATGCAGTTTGTTTTAAAAAATTGGAAACGGAAAGTTAAGAAACAAATTGGAAGTTTGTCCATTTCCTCTGTTTCATAATTCTGTTTTTTTTTTTTAGAAAAATAGTTTCTGTTTTAATTTTATTTTCATAAATATAATATATTAATTAATTATACTAATTAAATACAAATATGACATAAGTTATCCGATTTAATTTGGAATCTGATTATGTTCCGATTTCCCGATTTCGGCAATTTCGACGACGGAGCTAGTTGCTCCGAATTGAACGAAAATTGACGTGCTAGATAATTTTGACGTGTAGAACATCGTGGTGAGGTTACTTTTTCGAGATTAAGATTTTTTTAATGGAGCGACCCGAAATAAGTCAATTTACGGTTAAGTTGAATAGGGTTGCGTTTTAGTCAGTTTAAGTCGCGTATGGACAATCCGATTGCGACATTAATGATTATAATTGATGCTGATTATTGTGAATGACTTTTGCGACGATTATTGATGTTTGACTATTTTTTTCCATATTTGGAATTAAGTGAATTATTTGATATTGATGTGGTGTGATTAAACATGATGTTTGCGACGGTTTGTTTATGATGAATACTTGATGATATGCGATTCGATGATATGTTTATCTTGATGTGGATAAATATGGCGACGTGGGCTATATGCCAAATTTTGATGTGCGATGATGATGATATTTGTTGTGTCGTGTTTGTGATGTCGTGTGTCGAGTCACATACATTGCATTGGCGACGAGGGCTTTTATGCCAATGCGACAAGGGCTTTTATGCCAAGCAACGATGGGCTTTATGCCAAATGTCCATAATTATGGACGAGGCAACGGGTACCACATACATAACATACTCGTGTCTCATGGAGTCGAGTATGTTTATTTTTTAGTCTTTTGGCGTTGAGTTTTATTTGATGTTTTATGACGAATTGCGATGATACATGATACTTTATTTTGTGATGATTTTTGTGTTGAACATAAAGTGAATATATGTGATGATTTCATGATGAGTAACGATGAATATAACATGACGGTAAAGCGATAATATGAGTTTATGGCGATGAAGTTTATGTCTTGTTTTGGTATGATTATTATGATTACATGACGAAATTAAAGTGTTGATTTTATACACTAAATGATGATTTAAAGTGTGTGAGATTTGACTATGTGTTGACATAATCTTATTAATCCTATATCATTTATGATTCCAAAACTATATATATTTTACCATGCCTTTAATTATATGTTTTGGAGTATCTCACCCTTTACTTATTTCGCCGTTGCCTTTATATTGGTAACGTGCAGGTGATCCGCGAGAATGATGAGGATTAGCTCGAGTCTCTTTATTTTGAGTCGCTCTGCTCTGATAGTAGTAACACTCGGGTTTTGGGCGACGTTATTATTTTGGATAGGATAGTTTATGTATATTATCTTATGATGTTATAACTTTATGTATTGATGATAACATGATGATATGTACATTTTGTGAACACATCCGCTGTGCTGTGAATAGTCATATGTTTATATGATGATTTATGATATGAATCGGTATATCCGACTTTTGACTTTTATGATGTGCATTATAATTCAAAGTGATGGAAATACGAATATGTGATAACTCAATTTATGTTTGGATGAAATTTTGAAACTCTGATTTTATTATTAACTACGAGGGGTAGAATTAGGGTGTTACATTAGTGGTATCAGATCAGGTCGGTCTGTCCGGCCAAGTTGTTGAGTTTGTTGTTTTCTAACAATCAAGTATTGTTATTTGTTTATTATAATCCTTATTTTGTTGTGAGCAGAAGTTGTTATGGCTGGAAGGAACGCTGGTAGGAATGATGAGGCTCTTGCTGCTGCTATACAGGCAATGGCTCAGGCTTTCCAAAACCTGCCGAATGCTGACGAAAATGTTGGGTCTCGTAGTTTAGAAACCTTCCAAAGAGAGAATCATCCTACTTTCCAAGGAAAGTATGATCCTGAAGGTGCTCTGGCGTGGCTGAAGGATATTGAAAGAATCTTCCGTGTGATGGATTGCACTCCTGTGCAAAGGATCTATTATGGTACTCATAAATTAAGTGCTGAGGCGGATGACTGATGGGTTGAAACCCGTCAGAGGCTTGAGGTTGCTGGTGAGGAAGTGACATAGGAAGTTTCCAGAAGAGAGTTCATGAGGAAGTATTACCCGGAAGATGTTC
Source organism: Vicia faba (assembly GCA_948472305.1). Lineage (NCBI taxonomy): Eukaryota > Viridiplantae > Streptophyta > Magnoliopsida > Fabales > Fabaceae > Vicia > Vicia faba. The sequence continues at coordinate 791,508,495 of OX451739.1, forward strand.
GGGGAAATAAGGAGATAGAGTTCCTTGAATTAAAGCAAGGAAGCATGTCTATCACTGATTATGCTGCAAGGTTCACTAAGTTGGCCAAGTTCTATCCGCATTATGATGGGCTTAAGGGAGAGTTCTCTAAATGCATTAAGTTTGAAAATGGTTTGCGTCCTGAGATTTAGAAAGATATTGGTTATCAGAAAATCCGTGTCTTTTCGAATTTGATTGATAGTTGTAGGATCTTTGAGGAGGAAAATAATGCTCATTATTAGATTATGTTTGATAAGAGAAACAAAGGTCAGCAAATCCGTGGAAAACCATATGATACTCCAGTTGGTAAAGGGAAACAGAAAGCGTTTCAAGGGCGAAGAACTAGTGGGGGAGATGCTCCTGCTAGTATTGTTTGTTACAAGTGTGGGAAACCTGGCCACAAAAGTAATGTTTGTCGAAGCGATGTGAGAGCTAAGGGGGTTGAGGTGAGATGTTTCCGATGTGGTGAAGTGAGTCATATGACTCGTGATTGTAGGCATAAGGATGTGGTCTATTTTAATTGTGGCGAGGTAGGTCACATTAGTGCTCAATGTAAGAAGCCTAAGAGGACTCAAGGAGCGGGAAAGGTGTTTGCTTTGTCGGGTGCTCAGATGGCAAACGAGGATGGTCTTGTTCGAGGTACTAGTTTCATTAATAGCATTCATCTTATTACTATTATTGATACTGGTGCTACTCATTGTTTTATTGTTGCTAATTGTGTAAAGAGATTGGGTCTCACTTTGTCGTCTCTAGATAGAGATATGGTGGTAGAAGTTCCGGCTAAGGGAACGGTTACTACTTCTTTTGTGTGTTCAAGTTTCCCTTTATCAATCTTTGATAGAGACTTTGTTATGGATCTTGTTTGTTTACCGCTTGTCGGGTTGGACGTGGTTTTAGGTATGGACTGATTGGAAGCTAATTATGTCATTGCTATGACAACACTGTGAGGTTTTCTTCCTTAGTAAAAGAAGAACAATCTATGTTGGTGTCAATGAAACAGTTGAATGAGTTCATGAAGGATGAGGCGTTAGTTTTCTTGTTAATGGTGACTCTTTTTGTGGAGAGTCAAACTATGATTGCAAACTTTCCGGTGGTGTGCGACTTTCCCGAAGTATTCCCTAATGAGATTCCTAGTGCACCTCCAGAAAGAGAAGTTGAATTTTCTGTGGATCTTGTCCCTGGTACTAGACCTATCTCTATGGGCACCATCAGGATTTCCGCGTTCGAGTTAGCAGAATTGAAGAGCCATTTAGAAGATTTTCTCAAGAAGAAGTTTGTTAGACCTAGTGTGTCGCTGTGGGGAGCTACTGTGTTATTGGTGAAGAAGAAAGACAATAGCATGAGACTTTGTATTTATTATCGTCAGTTGAATAAAGTGACTATCAAGAATAGGTATCCACTTCCTAGAATTGATGATTTGATGGACCTATTGGTTGGCGCTCGCATGTTTAGTAAGATTGATTTGAGATCGGGTTACCATCAAATAAGGGTGAAAGAAGAAGATGTTCAGAAAACTGCTTTCAGAATGAGGTATTGACATTACGAGTATTCGGTGATGCCTTTCGGTGTCACTAATGCACCGGGAGTATTCATGGAGTACATGAATCGCATTTTCCATCCTTACTTAGATAGCTTCGTGGTTGTTTTCATTGATGATATTCTGGTTTATTCTAAATCGGAGGAAGAGCACGCAGAACATTTGCGTATTATGTTAGAAGTTCTGAAAGAGAAGAAGCTTTATGCTAAGTTGTCAAAGTGCGAGTTCTGGTTAAGTGAAGTGAGCTTTTTGGGGTATGTCATTTCTGGTGATGGCATTGCAGTTGATCCTTCAAAGGTTGATGCTGTGTTGAGATGGGAAACTCCTAAGTCTGTTACTGAGATTAGAAGTTTCTTAGGTTTGGCTTGTTACTATGGAAGTTTCATTGAAGGTTTTTCTAAGTTGGCGCTTCCTTTGACAAATTTGACTTGTAAAGGAGTTGCGTTTGTGTGGGATGTCATGTGTGAAGAAAGTTTTTTGGAATTGAAGCAAAGGTTAACAACAGCTCCGATCTTGATTCTACCTAATCCTGAAGAAGCGTTTGTTGTTTATTGTGATGCTTCTAAGATGGGCCAAGGTGGTATGCTTATGCAAAATGGAAAAGTGGTTGCTTATGCTTCTAGGCAATTGAAGATTCATGAGAAGAATTATCCTACGCACGATTTGGAGCTTCCAGCGATTGTTTTTGTGCTTAAGATTTGGAGGCATTATCTTTATGGTTCTAGATTTGAAGTATTTAGTGACCATAAAAGTTTGAAGTACTTGTTCGATCAGAAAGAGCTTAATATGAGACAAAGACGGTGGCTTGAATTGTTGAAATATTATGATTTTGGATTGAATTACCATCCTGGTAAAGCTAATGTGGTGGTCGATGCCTTAAGTCGAAAGACTTTGCATATGTCATTTTTGTTGGTGAAAGAGTTGGAATTGATTGAGCATTTTAGAGATATGAGTCTTGTAATAGAAGTGACGCCGAAGAGTGTTATCTTGGGAATGTTGAAGATCAATAATGATTTCCTTGATAGTGTTAGAGAAGCTCAGAAGCTTGATGTGAAACTTGTTAATTTGTTGGTTGGTATTGAACAAACTGAAAATGAAGATTTCAAGTTGGATGCTCAGGGTGTATTGAGGTTCCCAGATAGGATTTGTATTCCCGATGATATGGATTTGAAGAGAATGATCTTGGAAGAAAGTCATAGAAGTAATTTGAGTATTCATCCCGGAGCGACCAAAATGTATCAAGATTTAAAGAAACTATTTTGGTGGTCGGGCATGAAACGAGAGGTAGCTCTGTTTGTTTATGCTTGTTTGACTTGTAAGAAGTCTAAAGTGGAGCATCAGAAACCTGCAGGGTTGATGCAACCGTTAGAGATTCCTGAGTGGAAATGGGATAGCATTTCTATGGATCTCGTAACGGGGTTACCGAATACACCAAGAGGACACGATGCAATTTGGGTGATCGTTGATAGGCTTACGAAGTCGACTCACTTTATTCCTATTAACATCACTTATCCTGTATCGAAGTTGGCGGAAATTTATACGCATGTGATTGTAAGATTACATGGTATTCCTTTGTGTATTGTTTCGGATAGACATTCGAGGTATACTTCTGAATTTTGGAAAGGCTTGCAAGAGGCTTTGGGTTCAAAGTTGAGGTTGAGTTCGGCTTATCATCCTCAAATTGATGGTTAGACGGAAAGGACGATCCAATCGTTGGAATACTTATTATGTGCTTGTATTCTTGAACATGGTGGTTCATGGGATACATATCTTCCTTTTATTGAGTTTACTTATAACAATAGTTTTCATGCTAGTATTGGAATGGCACTGTTCGAGGCTTTGTATGGTCAGAGGTGTAGAACTCTGTTGTGTTGGCACGAGTCGGGTGAAAGTGTGATGCTTGGACCATAATTGGTTAGAGAGACTACTGAGATGGTGAAGATGATTAGAGAAAAGATGAGAATTTCTCAAAGTTGACAAAAGAGTTATCATGATAAAAGGAGAAAAGACTTGGAATTTCAATATGGTGATCATGTATTTTTGCGAGTTACTCCTACAACCGGCGTTCGGAGAGCATTGAAGTCAAAGAAGCTAACTCCTCGCTTTTTTGGTCCTTACAAAATTACTAGAAAAGTGGGAAAAGTGGCTTATAGAGTGGCGTTACCGCCAAATCTTTCGAACTTGCATGATGTGTTCCATGTGTCGCAACTTCGGAAGTATGTTCCAGATCCTTCACATGTGATTGAGATGGATGATATTCAAGTGCGAGACAATCTTACGGTGGAGACGATGCCGTTAAGGATCGAAGATCGTGAGATAAAGTCTCTTTGTGGCAAAGAGATCTCCTTGGTTAAAGTTGTTTGGATAGGATCAGCTGGTGAAAGTGCGACGTGGGAGTTAGAAACCAAGATACGGGATTCCTATGCCGAGCTTTTCGAGTTAGGTAATTTCGAGGATGAACTTTTATAAGTGGGGGAGAGTTGTAACGCCTCATTTTATTTAATATTGTATTATATTAATATTTTCGAGTTACCGTTTGATGTTTATTTTTGCGACGAGAATACTTATATTAATCGGTATATCTGTTAAAATATTCAGTGACGTTTTATTCGGACCAGTAATTATTTTATTCGGTCCGGTATTTGCTTTGAGGGACCAGTAATTATTTTATTCGGTCTGGTATTTAATTATTCGGAGTTATTTTAATTATTTGGGTTAGTAATATTATTTAGTATTATTAATGTTATAACTAGTTGTAAGACCAAGGGCTTTTTAGTATTTTTGCTTGCTAGTGTCTTGTTCTAAACAAACCAAACACACCTTGTTTTGTCATAACACACTAAAACACATAGAGAGAACAAGAGAGTCTTAGAAGAGAAGAAGATGAGCAAGAACAAAGCTCGGGTTTTGGGTGATTGAGACATCAAGAATAATTTCAAACATCTAAGTTAAGGGGTTTGATTTTTCAATGCTTATAGTTAGGGTTTGATTTGGTATATTTTGATTTGGGATAAAATTATTGTTCGGGTTCTTGAGAATTGTTGAGATAAATTAGGAGAGTTAATTTAGGTGTTAGTGTTGTTGGATTATTCTTATGTTAATAGAAATTAAATTAGTAAAACTAAATTATATTAATTATATTAAGTTTATAAAGAATTATGCAGTATGTTAAGTTTACAAAATGAAATTATGCAGTATTGAAACAAAACACAGTATGCAGTTTGTTTTCAAAAATTGGAAATGGAAAGTTAAGAAACAAATTGGAAGTTTGTCCATTTCCTCTGTTTCATAATTCTGTTCTTTTTTTTTAGAAAAATAGTTTATGTTTTAATTTTATTTTCATAATTTAATATATTAATTAATTATACTAATTAAATACAAATATGACATAAGTTATCCGATTTAATTTGGAACCCGATTATGTTCCGATTTCCCGATTTCGGCAATTTCGACGACGGAGCTAGTTGCTCCAAATTGAACGAAAATTGACGTGCTAGCTAATTTTGACGTGTAGAACATCGTGGTGAGGTTAGTTTTTCGAGATTAAGAGTTTTTAATGGAGCGACCCGAAATAAGTCAATTTACGGTTAAGTTGAATAGGGTTACGTTTTAGTCAGTTTAAGTCGCGTATGGACAATCCGATTGCGACGTTAATGATTATAATTGATGCTAATTATTGTGAATGACTTTTGCAACGATTATTGATGTTTGAATATTTTTTTCCATATTTTTAATTAAGTGAATTATTTGATAATGATGTGGTGTGATTAAACATGATGTTTGCGACAGTTTGTTTATAATGAATACTTGATGATATGTGATGCGATGATATGTTTATCAGATGTGGATAAATATGGTGACGTGGGCTTTATGCAAAATTTTGATGTGCGATGATGATAATATTTGTTGTGTCATGTTTATGATGTCGTGTGTCGGGTCACATACATTGCATTGGCGACGAGGGCTTTTATGCCAATACGACGAGGGCTTTTATGCTAAACGATGATGGGATTTATGCCAAATGTCCCTAATTATGAACGAAGCAACGGGTACCACATGCATAACATAGTCGTGTCTCATGGAGTCGGTTTTGTTTATTTTTGAGTCTTTTAGCGTTCAGTTTTATTTGATGTTTTATGACGAATTGCGATGATACATGATACTTTGTTTTGTGATGATTTTTGTGTTGAACATAAAGTGAATATATGTGATGATTTCATGATGAGTAAGCGATGAATATAACATGACGGTAAAGCGACGATATGAGTTTATGGCGATGAAGTTTATGTCTTGTTTTGGTATGATTATGATGATTACGTGACGAAATTAAAGTGTTGATTTTATATCCTAAATGATGATTTAAAGTGTGTGAGATTTGACTATGTGTTGACATACTCTTTTTAATCATATATCATTTATGATTCCAAAACTATATATATATATATATATATATATATATATATATATATATATATATATATATATATATATATATATATTATCATGCCTTTAATTATATGTTTTGGAGGATCTCACCCTTTACTTGTTTCGCCGTTGCCTTTATATTGGTAACATGCAGGTGATCCGCGAGGATGATGAGGATTAGCTCGAGTCTCTTTATTTTGAGTCGCTCTGCTCTGATAGTAGTAACACTCGGGTTTTGGGCGACGTTATTATTTTGGATAAGATAGTTTATGTATAATATCTTATGATGTTATAACTTTATGTATTGATGATAACATGATGATATGTACATTTTGTGAACACATCCGATGTGTTGTGAATAGTCATATGTTTATATGATGATTTATGATATGAATCGGTATATCCGATCTTTGACTTTTGTGATGTGCATTATAATGCAAAGTGATGGAAATATGAATATGTGATACCTCAATTTATGTTTGGATGAAATTTTGAAACTCTGATTTTATTATTAATTACGAGGGGTAGAATTGGGGTGTTACAGGACGCATCCTCACTCTCACAAAATCAAGTTTGATCTCTCTTCAAAATTCTCAAAATTTCTCTTCTTCAAAGTAACTCTCACTCTTGCTCCAACCTTCATTTCTCTCTCATTTCTTCATATTTGGAGTTTAAAAAATAAGTTTCTTTGGGTTTTTCATCATTGGATTCAGAGACATAGTGGATTTATTTTTCACTTGAAAGGTAAATTTTAAATTTGGATTTCTCGATTGCTAGCTTAATTCAATGCTTGAGATGTTCATACATGTTGTTAGCTGGCAAAACAATATGTCTGATGTATACATTTGGCTCGATTCAAGCTTCAATGATGTTTTGAACATTCCACAAATTCTACTCATTTCTCATTTTCAGTGTCTTTGAGCTTAAAAATCTCTTTGATCTTGCCTTGTTTTTGGAATCCAAAAGTTGTGTGATGTTCTTGGACGTTTGTTGATCATGTTTTCTTTTTGAATCTTGCAAAATGGTTGAGTAATAAGAGAGAAATCGAAGCCTGAAAATGCCTTGCTGAACTGATTCTTGCGTGCGTTTTGGGTTTTGGCATGTTCGTAGGGACGATGATGTGTCCCTGCCTGATTGAACATGAATGCATTTATCTTTTACAGCACATTTTGGCAAAAAAAAAGGTGTAAAAGGCTTCATATATTAATTTTTCTTTTGTTTTCTTAAATTTTATTTTAATATTTTCTTCCTTTAAAAAATTATCAAAAAAATATTTTAAACTCCTTTTTCAGTATATTTCAAGATTTTGATTTTGATTTCATTTTTTTAATCATTTTTCTTGATTAAATAAAATCATGTGAATAATTAGGGTTTTAATATTTCTTTTAAATCTTGAATTTTATTTTATTATATCTATTAAGTAAAAATCCATAAAAAATTGTTTTGGACTCCTCTCTGAGCTTTTTACATGAAAATATTTTTTGCCTATTTTATAAAAATTTTGGATTACAAATTAAATCATTTAATTGAACATATTCATCGTTTCCTTGTTTTTTTAATGAATTATTAAAATAAATTTGTATTTCTTTTTTCCTTTTGAGTTAAAATCCAATAAAAATATGCTTTCTGATCCTTAGAGTTTTCTTAACATTTAGGTTATTCTACATCAAATTTATTTGACCTTTGGATCTAATTTATTAATTTTTGAACTTATTTTCCTTTTTTAGGGTTTTTGCTTGATCATGCACATTAATGGTTTTAAATTTCTAACTTCCTATAACTATAAAATCAGAGATGAAAATTTTTGGAGTGCTTGAACATGTTGAGGCCATAAAAACCATTTTTCTGGAATTTTACAATGTGATTTCATATTTTTCACAAATTATTTTCCAAAACATCTAGTTTAAGGCTTAAACTTGCTAGTTTCCAAGTTTTCATTTCTAAAGCAAATTTTCACCTCAATCCAGGGACTCCAAATTTTATTTCTCACTTTTATAGGACTTTAGGAAGTTAGGGTTTTAATTTCATAATTTTTCAAGTCTTTTTCATATTTTAAAACTATTTTTAGCTTAAGATTGTATTTTGAGGTTTTACCTTTGATTAATGCTTGTAATTGAAAACCTTTGTACATGATTCTTGTTTGGTTATTGAAATAGCATGTGGTACTGACTTGGAGCATATCTTGAGACAAATCCTTCAACATCATTGGGTCTTGGGTGTTGATAGGTTGATAAACCAAATCCATTAAAATGGATGAATGATGTTGATGATATTTAAAACTCTAATCCCTTCCCTCTTCATCTTATTACCCTTTCTTATTGTATTACATGTTATGGGATAATGATATCTATGTCATTTATACAAACATGAAATACATATATTTCTATTGACCGGCCTCAAAATAGGTGCGACTTCTATATAAGTCCACTTACGATTGCTTAACATAGCGCTAAATTTTGTCCCGATTCGAATAAATGATCATTCGTGGCCCAAACTATGTTTGCAAGCCCAAGTATGTTAATTTGATCCCTTTGATCAAATAACCTTGAGATTCATTGTGTGGAGGCTTTGGTTCTACCAATCCTCTAATGGATCTTCATAAATTTTGGTCAACGCGGATCACTTAAACATCGTTGATCATTTAAATGTTGCCTTGAGATTTCTTAAATGGATGATATACTTGACAAAAAGAAAATGCAAATTGTTGTTGAGAGGCTTTGGTTCTACCAATCCTCTAATGAGTTCCAAATGCAAGTTTAAATATGGTCATGCAATTAACCACTAATTATTAACAATTGACTTTACTTTATGCTTTTATTTTTATGCTTTTACTTTATGTATTATTTACTTTATCATTTAAATTTCATGCTATTTTTTCATCTTTTCTCACTTGAGCTTTTCTTTTCTTTTTGAAGATACTTAATAATCAACATAAACCATCAAAAAACTTTAATTATACTTGGTCTATTTGGTTAATATCCTTGGCATTATGGAGTATTGGACTTCTTGGACTTAGGAATAGAAACCTTGGCCTATGTTGGAGACCTTGTGACCTTAATTGATGTTTTGTATAGAGTTCTTGAGGTTTACCTCAAGACATTGGGTTGTTTGTTTGTTTGTGTGCAGGTTATTGTGATTACATACTTAGTTTGTAATCTGGAATTCACCTGTATACAGTTGTTACTCTACCCAATTTTTGTGAAGACTTAATACACTTGAAGCTTTTTCTCTCAAGAGGTCTAGTATCTTTGCTTTCTTGGTTTCAATCCAAAGAATGGGAATTCTATCTTGACTCATAATGTCAAGTATTGGCTTCTTTTTGGTTAGATGGTTCTTGTCCCTAGCTTTTACCTTATGCTTTAGGATAGTCTCTTCTTCTCCCCCCATCTTCTTTAATTTCAAAAATCTTCTCTCTCCTTTTGAAAACTCTTCTTGTTTTTTTAAACTTAAACCACTTTCATAATAAACTTAGACTTATGTCCGTGCATTTTCAAAACATTTTCATAAATAAACATCAATCAACTTAATAATAACTTGACATTTTTTGTGAGAAGACTAAAAGTCAATCAATCTCATTTTAAACCATTTTGCCACTTTGGCTTTTTATCTTAAAACTTTTCTCAAAAGATTAGACTCTTGTCAATCCTTGTAGTGATGCAAAGAACTATACTTCTAGAATATGTAGTGAAGTGAGATATTTTCCACTTGGGTGTTGAGTGAGGCTTTGTTGATTCTAAAATCCAAGCCATATCCTCCATTTTTAGATGATGCAAATTCTCCTTTCTCATGATTGTGGGTAGTAAGTATGTTTTCCATATTGACAATGACAATGATGTCTTATCTCATAAAATTAACCAACACACTTGTGTTTTAAAATTTTTAAAAGGTGAACTACGTGTACCTTGATCCGTTATTGCACGAAAGGTGGTACATAGGCACTAAAGGTTCACAACCGCGGCGGGTGCAAAAAATCATAAAAATACTTCTTTTCTCACCTCCACCATCTATTTTTTATACAATATTTTATATCCAAAATATACAGATTTTTCAAAGAAGTTCCTGCGAAGTACCGTAGATGTTTAGGGTGCTAATACCTCCCCTTTACATAACCAACCCCCTACCTTGAATCTTCCCCTTCTTTTTGGGTTACTCGCTCTTTTCCCATTCCTTTGGAAACAATAAAGCGCGGTGGAGATTTTTATTTTGATCTATATAAGTCTAGTCAACTCAATGGCTTAGTCTTAAACATTTCTACCGCTACAGGTATGAACATCGTGCCATAAAGTTGCCCAGTAGAGGTCTGATTGAAGGATTTTAGCATACTTTTAGGACGTGCTTGCATGTCCACCATATGGTGCAGAGTGACATTGTTTGATGATGTTTACTACTTCTTTTTCTGGGACACAACGTCTAAAGATATTGTTTATTCCTCTCTTAAATAGGAGAGGTTCATCTCAATAGAAATGTTTAACATCGTTGAAGAACTTCTTTTTCTGTTGGTAGTTCAAGTCAGGAGGTATGGTATCGGCAACGAGATAATTTACAAAATCAGCATGCCAAGGTACGCTTCTCATTATTTGAACTTTCTCATTTATGTAAAGCTCAAAGTTGTCTATCTTAGCTACTAGTATGTCATAGGTGAAATCATCATTTATAGACAATAAGTCAGGTTTCAAATATTCTAACCTAGAGAGATGGTCAACGACTACATTCTCTGTACCTTTTTATCTCTAATGTCCTGATCAAACTCTTGAAGTAAAAGGATCCATATAAGTAACCTAGGTTTAGCATCCTTTTTGTTTAGTAGGTAACAAATAGCAGCATGATCTGCATAAGTAATGATCTTAGCTCCAACCAAGTAGGATCTGAACTTATCAATTGCAAAAATCAAGGCTAGCAATTCTTTCTCTGTTGTTGCATAATTAATTGGGTAACATTAGAGTTCTACTAGCATAATATATGACATGTAACTTCTTATCTTTTCTCTACCCTAGAACAGCACCAACGACATAATCACTAGCATCGCACATGATTTAGAAAGGTTATGTCCAATTTGGAGGTTACATGATTGTAGCTGAAATCAGTGCTTGCTTCAAAAGGTCGAAGGCTTCAATACATTTCTCATTGAAAACAAATTCGACGTCTTTCATTAGAAGATTAGTTAAGGGTTTTGTTATTTTGGAGAAGTCTTTGATAAAACACCGATAGAAACCAGCATGTCCAAGAAAACTTCTAACTTCCCTAATAGTTTTAGGTGGCTTGAGGTTCTCTATTACTTTTACTTTGGCCCTATCGACTCCAATGCCCTTTTCATAAATAATGTGTCCTAATGTTATACCTTCTTTAACCATAAAATGACACTTCTCCCAATTTAATACAAGGTTTACCTCAACGCATCTTTCTAGGATTTTCTCAAGGTTAGAGAGACAGACTTTAAAATCGAATCCACATACCGAGAAATCATCCATGAATACTTCCATAATTCCATCAAGATAGTCTGTGAAATTGACATCATAAATGCTGGAAAGTGGCTGGCGCATTACAGAGTCCAAAGGACATTCGTCTATAGGAAAATGTTCCATAAGGACATGTAAAGGTCATTTTTTCTTGATCCTCAGGGTGAATAGGAATTTGGAAAAATCTCGGGTACCCATCTAGATAACAAAAATACGAGTGTCTAGCTAGACGCTCAAGCATTTGATCTATAAAGGGAAGAGGTGGATGATCTTTCCTAGTTGATTTGTTTAACATTTTGTAATCTATACATATACACCAACCTCCTTCTGCTCTCTTGGCAACATGTTCACCTTTTTCATTTTCTGTAATTGTGATGCTCCTTTCTTAGGTACAACATGTACAAGACTTACCCATTTACTATCTGAAATTTGATAAATTATACCAGCCTCATGTAACTTAAGGAAATCTCTCTTAACAACATCACTCATTATAAGGTTTATCCTTCTTTGATGTTCTCTAGAGGGTTTAGAATCTTCCTCCAACATAATCTGGTGCATGCACACATATGGGCGTATCCCTTTTAAATCAGAGATGTTAAACCCTAAGGCTGAGGGATATTTTCATAAGATATTCAATAGTTTTTTTGTCTCATCATGATTTAAGGTAGCACTAACTATAACAGGATGATTTATTTCTTCATCTAAGAACTCACATAGCGGATTCTTGGATAATTATTTAAGTTCTAAAGATGGTTTATTAGAGTAAGGCATAGGATCTAGGGTAAGGGCTTAACATTCATAGAGGTTGCCATCAAAGTAGGGTTCCATTATTTCAAATCCATCTTCCTCCCAAATAGGGGTTGAAGGTAACTTGATAGCTTTGACAGGCTCTTCTTGATCCAATTCCAATATGCACTCACCAATGACGTCAATGGCATATCATGCATCTCCCATAACTGGTGTCATTAAGAGCTTCAAAAGACTAAATTCTATCTTTTAATCACCTACATCAAAGGTCAATTTTACTTTCTTAACATCTATTATGGCTCATGTGGTTGATAGGAATGGTCTACCTAGAAGGATTGGGATTTCGTCTTATTCTTTAATATCCATGACTACGAAATCTGTTGGGATGTATAAATGACCTATTTTAACTGGTATATCTTCTAGTATGCCTATATGATATTTAACTGATCTATCGGCCAATTGAAGTAACATTTTAGTCGGTTGTAATTCTCCTAAATTTATCCTCTTACAAACTGTCAAAGGCATTATACTAACACTAGCTCCTAGGTATAAAAAGTCTTTATCAACCATGTGATTTCCTAGGATACAAGGTATTGAAAAACTTCTTGGGTACTTTTCTTTCTTGGAAAGTTTATTTTCGGAAATGAATTTGGGGTTTAGGATCGTCTAATCTATGTTTGTTGGTCAACATGTCTTTTAGGAATTTTTCATAAGATGGTATCTGAGTGATAGCTTCAGTAAAAGGAATCTGCATATGGAGCCTCTCTATAAAGTTTATAAATTTTTTATATTGATTATCAATCTTGGTTTGTTTAAGTCTTTGTGGAAATGGGATCGCAGGTTTCTATAGGGGTGGCGGTGTATAAGTTTTATCTTTAGTTTCGATTCCTGGGTCTTTTTGCTTTTCAAGTTCTTCCGGTTCCTCTATTTGTTCCGATGGCAGTACACTTTCCTTAGGTTGTTTAAGTATGCTTAATGTTAGGTATGTCAGTCCATCGTAAGCAGTTCCACTTTGTAAGGTAATGGAATTTGCTTGCCCTTTGGGATTCGGTTGAGGTTTCCCAGGGAATTGTCCTTCAGGTGTAGCTTGAGGAGCTTGTGTCTGGGCTACCGGAGATGTATGGGTTTCAAGCATCTTGTTATGAGTAACTATATGGTAAAACTTGGTTCCTAACTGTGTGATTAGTTCATTTATATGAATGTTCTAATTCAGGAACTCTTTATTTTCTGAGTCTGGGCCGAAATGAAATCATCCATGATTTTCACAAGGTTTGGTTTTGGTGGTACAACTGCATAGGTTGATTTGTTCTTAGGGCTTGGAAACCTTGGGGCTCGGAGGTGCAGAATTATGAATCGGGTTGTTGTTCTTATAGGAAAAATTTGGGTAATTCCTTCATCCGGGGTTGTAAGTATTTGAGAATGGGTTCCCTTGGGTATAGTTGACTTGGTATGTGCTAGATACATTTAATAGGTTACAGTATGATGTTTGATGTCCTTGGGTCCCACAGATTTCACACTCCTAGTGTATTGAAACTACTATATTTGGGCTCTGAGACATGTTTTCAACTTTTAAGGCAAGAGCGTCCGTTTTGGCTTGCACCATGTCTAAGAAACTTATCTCATGCACTCCTCCTTGGGCCTCCTTCTTCTCTACTGTTGCTCATTCTGCTCTCCATTAGTAATGGTTCTGGGCCATATCTTCTATGAGAGCACAAGCTTCAGCGTAATGTTTGTTAACCAGCGTGCCACCAGCGGCAGGGTCGATAGACATATTCATGTTATAATGGAGTCCATTATAGAAGGTGTGGATAATTAAGCATTGTTCAAAACCATGGTGCGAACAAGCTCTCAACAGGTCTTTATATCTCTCACATGCTTCGAAAAGCGATTCTCCTTGGTTTTGAGTAAATCTAGTGATTAGGTTTCTAAGGACTGTGGTTTTGCTTTACGGGAAATATCTAGCAAGGAAAACTTCCATAAGGTCTTCCCAAGTCATTATTGAATTGGCTGGAAGGGAATCTAACCAATCACGTGCTCTATCTCTGAGGGAGAAGGGCAATAGTCTTAGAAGAATCGCCTTGGGTGAAGCACCATTGGTCTTTAGAGTATGCGCTAATTGGATAAAAACTTTTAAGTGTTGATTCAGGTTGTTTGAGGCAAGACCAGCAAACTGATTTTGTTGAACTAATTGTAATAATGAGGGCTTTAGTTCGAAATTATTGGTGGTGATGGCAGGGTTTACTATACTTAAACTAGGCTCCTCGTCTCATGGTTGGGAAAATTCCTTAAGGGGTCTTCAGTTACGATCTTCAGCCATAGTTCTCTTTATCCTACAGAGAAAAAGATGTGCTCGAGTGTAACGTTCGGGTTCCACTAAAGGATCTACCAAGTTTTCAGTACTGTGATTCTTACGCATTTACCGGTTAATAATGCCTTAGTCTAAATGGGATAACAATAGGGTACAAAATTTGACAAAGTTTGGTCCCCGACAATGGTGCCAAAAACTTGATCGGTCTATTTATAGAGTCTAAAATCTAACTGCAAGTGCACAACCTATCGAAGTAATATAAATGATTGTCAAACCACAGAGACCAGTCGTCAATCTATCAACTTTATTGTTAAGTTTCTTATCTAGGGCAGATCAAATCAATTGAGGGAGTATAATGCAAAGGAAATAAATAGATAAAGAAATTTCAGAAAAAAGATAGGCTAGAATATAAATCACATTGGTCAAAAAGAATTTTCAATTTGTATTTAATAGAACTACTCATGGGGAATTATTTTCCACTCTTGTAAAGAAACAATTTGACGGGAACTTGTCGCTTTTGCTAACTAAGAACCGAGTTTACTCTCTAGTCAAACCCTTCTATTGTCACTTATAAAAAGGCGCTTCGAGTGCTAAAGCAGTAAACCTATTTTTAAGAAATTAGTTTCTTAACTTAGTAGAAAATTTATTTCAACTCGAAATGATTGACATAAAGAGATTCTTGGCTTTCACTCGAGAATCGGATTGTAAACCTATAAACGCGTCTGAAAATAGTTTCAAAATCATTTTCTAAAATTGTCAAAGATCCCTAATTACCCAGTCAAAACGCTTTCACCCTTTTTGACCCGTTAAAAACTAACCAAGTTTACTCTTTGAAATGGACGGCTTTCGATCTTATCCAAAAATATTAAGTACGAAAAACTTGTGTTAAAAGATAAAATAACCCATAAAGTGTTTCTACTAATACGATGTTGAAATGATATTAAGACAATGATCCTTACATTCCAACCTTAAAATATTTAGCCAGACATGGAAATAAAAGCAAGAATATTAAAGTTGTTCCAAATAAACATAGTAATAAAGGCGAGGCAGGGTAATAAAATAAGTAATGTAAGTGCAAGACAAAGCAATAAAATAAAATAAAACTTAAATAGAAACCTGCTCCAAATCGGAGTCTTTAAATCTTGGTACAAATGGAATGTAAATTCTTGAAATAAAATGGAAACAAGATTATAAATAAAAGATGATCCAACCTAATCAAGGCTATGGTGCAATAATCCTCCGATGTGGCGAATTATTGCTTTTACACAAGTGAGTATAGGCTTAGCGTTGCAAGACTAAGTTGGATAATAGAAAATTAAATGAAAATTTCTATTTATAGAAATTCTCCAGGCTATGCTTTGACAAAATTTCCCCCTAACTCCTTTTGGGCGGGAAGAAGCTTTCCAAAGACTGCAGGCACCGAGGCCCCTCCGCGGGCGCGGAATGTGCAAATAGAACGATCGTAGGGGACGTGGAAAATATCCCCTGGGTGGAGCGGGACACGCCACGGTGCCCCATATAGAGGCCGCTAAGTTGAACGCCATGTGAAGGATTTATCTGAAAAACTCGATTTCTTGGCCTTTTCGCTTGGTTTCTTCACGAAGAGCTCCAAATGGGCATGTTGTCTGAAAATAAGATAAATACAAGCATAACGCAAGAAAACAACATTAAAAATAATGAAAAACATGTATTATTTGAGTCAAATATGCAGTGCCATTAGGTGTTATCAGTATTGCATGGACGTAGTGTATTCTAATGTGCTTTATGGTTCCACTGTCTACATTTACACTATTTATTTTTGTTAATATTTTGGCTAAAAGGGGGGAGTAAAGTGTTGTGTCCTGATGTTATGTCACGTGTCTTGACATATTGACTTAGCGTTGTGATAGGACTGTGTGCTACTGCTTGTGGGAGAGTAGATGTTTATGGTTTCTCATGCAACTATTTAGGGGGAACATGATTGTCCATGCTTGGGTGTGCTGAAGCTACTACTGCTGCTTCTGCTGTGTGTTTCGTTGCATGTGTTATGTTGTGTGGTTTTTCCCTTGAGGGGGAATACTGAATGCATATGACAGGAGGAGTATTAGACCTATCTGATTGTACAAGCTTCTGAGTTGTGTTGTGTTTAAAGAGTTTACATGGTTTCATGTAACTTGTATTTTGTGGTTTTATTCCTATCTCTAGGATATTTGGCCTTTGGTTGTTTTAGCCAAAATTTTCCAAAGGGGAAGATTGTTAGGTATGTGATTTTATGGTTGACAACAATTTTGGTAAAACAAGGTGTTTACAACAATTCTATCAAAACATGTTACATTAAGAAAAACATGTATTGCAGCCTAATGTTAAACAAGATGTTATAACTTCTTAACCAACTGGTACAACAGTGTATGCAAGTACTTAGTTGACAGATGTTCTATAATATGTTGTAACTTGTTGCACCAGAACATCATATCAGTATAGCTGGATATTTATCCTTGAAGATTTGATTGAAAAATATGAGATTCTAGAGGTTTCTAGCACTCATAACAGGCGCAGGATATCAAGGATTGTTAGGAATAATTGCAAATTTGATTTATTTCATAAAAATGATCTTTGAGACTTTTTAGGAAATATTTGAAAGATTTGTTTTTGTTTCTATTTTCGTAGAGAATATTATACATGGATTTAGAGCTGAAGATTATATCTGATTGAAGAGTCCAAGACCAATTGCAGAAGTCTATATAAGGGGTCGTCCAAGACCTAGTTTTTTAAGCATAGTTTTTATTGTAAAACCTTGAGAAAAATAAGGGTTTAGGGTTTGATAGTTCCTTAGGTACTCTGTGTGTTTATCTGTACGTCCTCATGTATCTTTTATGCATTTGAGTTGACTGATTGTTACTTGTTCACCAATTTATTGTTCTCCTTAAAGCTTTTAAGCAAGAGTTGAGTATTGTTCTTAGTGAAGCTTTAAATCAAACCAAGTTTTTGTAATTTGAAAGTGTGTTCTTCCTTTTTAGTTTCTCGATACATTTTCTGGGACTAGGATTGTTGATATCTCTGCGGTGATTGAAAGTGAGAGGGGCTCTCATATATAGGAGGTGCCTAGGTAGAAGTTGCACTGGGTAGGGATTAAGTGGGGGTGTAAACATGGATTGTTTAGCTCTGACTTTATACTACTGATAGTGGATTTCCTTCCTGATAAGTGCATATTATAGTTATATTTGTACATATTTTTGTTGCACTTATCGACTCTTTGTTGTTAATTTTGGTTGAATAAACTCGACTTTTGTGTAAATATGTATACTTAGTGTATAATTGTATGTATGATTCATTTATGTATCGTTTGATAGTTTTAATATCTTTTTATAGGTATTGTCGCGTATTTGGAGCATTGAGGAATAAGGTGTCAAAGGCACGGCTCCAGATAGGCATTGTTAGTTAAATTGAAGAAATAAAGTTACCTCAGGTCACGCTTAGCACGCTCTCAGCAAGAGTTATAGAGCATAGGAATAGGCGGCATGCTTAGCGTAATATTTGGCGCTTAGCACTCTCTAAGGAGGTTTAGTGAATAAATGAAGGCGCACTTAGTTTGGTATTTGGCGCTTATCTTGGTCTGCATAACTCAGTTTTGTATATATAGATCTAAAACATATTTTATTAGGCTTTATCATCTCTTTCACTCTTGGAGGAGCTCTGATCCAATTTTCTGTAGTTTAGAGGTTTACTCAATATCATTGGGTGGTGCATCTTGTCGATTGGTTATGGGTTGTCTCGGATCGTGTTGACACCGTGAGAAGTTTCCTATTCATCTCCTTCATCCCTACGTATCATTCCAATGGTGGATTTTATATGTATATTTTACTCTTATTGTAGGTACATTTGTTGATCATGGGATTGTATATATGCTTGTTTTACAAATCCCTGTTGATGTTGTTCCTTGATTATTTTTGAATTTATGTTTGGGGTTTGGGTTGCTCTAGAGATAGACTTCTTGAATCTTGGTTAGGGAATGATATCTATCAGTTTCTAGATGCTAGAGATAGATTTAGGGCTAATAATCACAGTGGGTATCATAGCTTAATGCCTCTGTGTTATCTGTGTTTTGTTGAGAGATGGCCGGTGCGAGTAATGCAGTTGTTTCGACTTTACGTTAGACATAACCTCTACTGTGTAACCTTTAGAACGATGCCCGATGATTTTGATGAGTATTATTAGTTGCGTGTAATTGATCAACAAGTTTAAGTATTTTATGGATAGAGTGAAATGCGATTCCAGAATGAATTCTCTTAGGCTACAGATGATTGTTTATCGCTTCTTTATTTCTTTATTTACTTTTCCCAGACTTTTTCTGCAAACCCTTTTCTAAAATTAGAAGGATTGAAACTGTCGAACGGTAGTACTTCCCTCTCACTAATCTTTGTGAACACAATATGTTATATCCTATATCACTCAGTAAAATAATACTTTACTTTTTGCTTGCTATTTAATCGCACCAGCAAAATGGCTCCGTTGCCGGGATTGGTGTTGATATTAATTACATCACGATAGTTTTTCTTTCTAAGTTTAGTAAATATGTTTTTATCATACAGTTGTGCATCTTTTACATACTTGTTCATTTGTATGTAGTATACTTGTTTTGTTTCACGTTTTCCAAGTGTGGTTAGATGTGTAGTTCCGGTTAGACCTTGAAGAGATTTGAATGAAGGCGGGAGTGAAGCGTTTGGCTCATCCGAAGCAACGTGTTGGTTTGTAAATAATAGACGTCGAGCTTCTGACGTGAAATATGCATGTTTTATCGTTTTTTGTTTTGTTGTTACTTTCTCATTCTAACTTAGGTAGTGTAGTGAACATTCGTTAAAAAAGTTATACTCGGATTATTCATAAAATTCTCAAATCATCACTTTACAAATTGTTTAATCAATTTTTACTCATTATTTTAGTATGTTTATGTTAGTTGTTTTATGTTGTTATTCTTTGAGGTTTCGACAAGCTTGTCGTGTTTATCTTGTGGAAGTGTGTATGTGTTATAAATGATGTTTATATGTGTAAATGAGAGTAGTGTAGGTTATTGTGGAGGTTGCTTTTGAACTGCAAGATTGTTTTCCTTTTGTTTTTCTCATACTGGTGTAGCGCGCTTCGTGCGTGTTTTGGCGCTTAGCGCACTTTGCTGTGATCAGCCAGTGAAGTCTTTTTGTTTCACTTGGCTTTCCTTTTTCTCACTTTTACCAAGACCTTATAGTATTAATTAATAATAGTATTACTTTTCTAATTCTTTTGTTGATTTTTTGGAATCTAATTTTGGTTCGATAATTTTTCCTGAGTTTGAGTCTTTTAACTTGTGGATGTATGGTGATGATAGTTTTCAAAGTTGGTACACGCCAGGTACTTGTTTATCACTTTCTATATCATAACATGTTTAGGAAACTTTTTATTTTATAATTACTATACCAATCATTGTTTTTGCATTAATTTCTTTTGATTGAATCACTTTAGTTCCTATTATATCCATAAATGTGAGGAAGCTTTCCATTATTCATATATGCGGGAGGCCATAATTCTTATTTTAGCTAGACTTTATTATGTTTAATCTTTTGTTTGTGTTGATTGTATGATTGCATGAAAGTGAATAAGGCATTTTTTTTTCATTTTGAGCACAACTACCTAGCCAAATACTCAATTCACCTTGTGAGTGTGTGATCATTAGTATCCCCTTTGAGCCTTTTTGTCGATATCCATGTTGTTTTTGCTAAATTCTTGTCTATGAGTGTTTAGTTCATCTTTTTGTATGGATGTTGATTCTTTATTTTCTTGAACCCTTAACTATGATTTAAGGTTTGAATTTTTACCTTGCCTTAAAAAATAGGGAGTATTCACATTATGATATGGTTGAATTCAAGTTGGGGAGATAAATGTTTATGTGCTTATAGGGTGATTGTTATGAGGTTGTAAAAGGAAAATAAATAAAAAATCGAGAAAGGAAAATAAAAAGAAAGAAAAAAGTGATAAAACTTTGAAAATAAAAAAGAAAAACAAAAAGTGTATGAATAATTGTGTGAATAACTATTGTGATTGGTTTGCGAAATTTTGAGTGAAGAAGAAGTTTGATTGAAATTATGTTGCTTGAGTCTTTGTGATTTAATAACTCCCTTAGGTTAAGGCAAATTTTTATTTCTATTAGCTTTAGGACTTATCCCTTGTTTGTTAACCAAGCCGCATTACAACCTTGAAAAGCCCTTGTGATTCTTGCCTTTGTATTTTCAATATGAGGTTTTGGATGAATGCATAATTTAGTATATTGTTTGCATGGTTGTGGATGAGTTTTTCTTTTTGCCCACCTTTGTGTATTCTTCATCTATCGATTAATTTTTTCTAGGTGTGATTCATGATTAAGCTTGTTGTGTTTTAGAATGTTTAGTATGATTTTTGTACTTAAGATTTGTTTCTTTTACATGTTGTTGTTGTTGTAGTATAGTGGTAAGTATTTACTGTGCTTGTATGTTTTTATTTGAACCATGCATTTGTTTTTTTGTTTTGAAACTTGTTGGTTCATGATTATTTGGTTTGTTAATTTTGTTCTTCGAGTTGTTTGGCCTTGTTTGAGGACAAACAAGTTCAAGTTGGGGAGAGTTTGATAACTGCAAATTATAGTTATATTTGTATATAATTTATGTTGCACTTATTGACTCTTTGTTGTTAATTTTGGTTGAATAAACTCTACTTTTGTGTAAATATGTATACTTAGTGTATGATTTTATTTATGATTCATTTATGTACCATTTGATAGTTTTAATATCTTTTTGTAGGTATTGACGCGTATTTGGAGCATCGAGGATTAAGGCGTCGAAGGCACGGCCCTAGATAGGCATTTTTGGTCAAATTCAAGAAATAAGGTTGCTTCAGGTCGCGTTTAGCGTGCTCTCAGTGCGGGTTCTGGAGCACATGCATAGAAGAGCATGCTTAGCATGATATTTGGTGCTTATGACGCTCTAAGGTGGTTTAGTGAATAACTGAAGGCGCGCTAATCGCGGTGTTTAGCGCTTTGCGCGGTCTGCGTAACTCAGTTTTATATGTATAGATCTAAAACATATTTTATTAGGTTTTATCATCTCTTTCCCTCTTGGAGGAGCTCTGATCCAATTTTATTTAGTTTAGAGGTTTACCCAACATCATTGGGTGATGCATCTTGTCAATTGGTTATGAGTTGTCTCAGATCGTATTGACACCGCGAGAAGTTTCTTATTCATCTGCTTCTTCCCTATGTATCATTCCAATGGTGGATTCTGTATGTATATTTTACTCTTATTGTATTACATTTGTTAATCATGGGATTGTATATATGCTTGTTTTACAAATCCCAATTGATGTTGTTCTTGATTTTTTTTGCATTTATGTTTGGGGTTTGGGTTGTTCTAGAGATAGACTTCTTGAATCTTGGTTAGGGAATGATATCTATTAGTTTCTAGATGATAGATATAAATTTAGGGCTAATAATCACAGTGGGTATCTGAGCTTAATGCCTCTTTGTTATCTGTGTTTTGTTGAGAGATGGCCGGTGCGAGTAATGCAGTTGTTTCGACTTTACGTTAGACATAACCTCTATTGTGGAACCTTTAGAATGATGCCCAATGATTTTGATGAGTATTATTAGTTGTGTGTAATTGATCAACAAGTTTAAGTATTTGATGGATAGAGTGAAATGCGATTCCAGAATGAATTCTCTTAGACTATAGATGATTGTTTATCGTTTCTTTATTTCTTATTTACTTTACGCACTTTTTTCGCAAACCCATTTCCAAACTTAGAAGGATTGAAACAGTTGAATGGTAGTTTTTCCCTCTCACTAATCTCTGTGGACACGATATGATATGACCTATATCATCTAGTAAAATAATACTTTAATTTTTGCTTGTTATTATATCGTACATTTGTGCATCTTTTACATATTTGTTCATTTGTATATAGTATACTTGTTTTGTTTCACGTTTGCCACGTGTGGTTAGATGTGTAGTTTCAGTTAGAGCTTGAAGAGATTTGAGCGAAGGCGAGAGTGAAGCGTTTGGCTCATCCGAAGCAACGTGTTGGTTTGTAAATAATAGGAATCGAGCTTACGACGTAAAAGAAGTATGTTTTATCATTTTTTGTTTCGTTGTTACATTGTCATTCTAGCTTAGTTAGTATGGTGAACATTCGTTAAAAAACTTGTGCTCGGATTAATCATAAAATTCTCAAATGTTCACTTTACAACTTTTTGAATTAATTTTCACCCATTATTTTAGTATGTTTATATTTGTTTTTTTACGTTGTTGTTCTTTGAGGTTTCCACAAGATTGTCGTGTTTACATTGTGGAAGTGTGTATGTGTTGTAAATGATGTTTAGATGTGTAAATGAGAGTAGCGTAGGTGATTGTGGAGGTTACTTTTGGACTGCAAGATTTCTGTCCCTTTTTTCTAATACTGGTGTAGCGCGCTTAGCACGTGTTTCGGCACTTTGCGCACTCTACTGTGATCAGCCAGTGAAGTCTTTTTGTTTCACTTGGCTCTCCTTTTTCCCACTTTAACCAAGGTCTTATAGTACTAATTAATATTAATATTACTTTTATAATTCTTTTGTTGATTGTTTGGACTCTTATTTTTGTCCGGTAATTTGAATAATTTTGAGGTGATTTTTCCCGAGTTTGAGTCTTTCAACTTGTGGATGTATGGTAATGATAGTTTTCAAAGTTGGTACACGCCAGGTACTCGTTTATCAATTTCTATAGCATTACATGTTTAGGAAACTTTTTATTTGTATAATTAATATACCAATCATTCTTTTTGCATTAATTTCTTTTTATTGAATCACTTTAGTTCCCGTTTTATCCATAAATGTGAGGAAGTTTTCCATTGTTTATATATGCGGGAGGCCACAATTCTTATTTTAGCTAGAACTTATTATGTTTAATATTTTGTTTATGTTGATTGTATGATTGCATGAAAGTGATCAAGGCATTTTGTTTCATTTTAAGCACAACTACCTAGCCAAATACTCAATTCACCTTGTGAGTGTGTGATCATTAATATCCCCTTTAAGCCTTTTTGTTGATATCCATGTTGGTTTTTCTAAATGCTTGTCTATGAGTCTTTATTTCATCTTTTTGTATGGATATTGATTCTTTGTTTTCTTGAATCCTCAACTATGATTTATGGTTTGAATTTTTACCTTGCCTTAAAAAGTAGGGAGTATTCACATTATTATATGGTTGAATTCATGTTAAGGAGAGAAATATTTATGTGCTTATGTTGTGATTGCTATGAGGTTGTAAAAGAAAAATAAAAAAAATCGAGGAACTAAAATAAAAAGAAAGAAAAAAGTGAAAAAACTTTGAAAAAAAAATATAAACAAAAAGTGTTTGAATAATTGTGCGAATAAATATTGTGGTTGGTTTGAGAAATTTGGAAAGAAGAAGTTTGATTGAAATTGTGTTTCTTGAGTCTTTGTGAGTTAATCACTCCCTTAGGTTAAGGAAAAATTTTATTTCGATTAGCTTTACGACTTATCCCTTGTTTTTTAACCAATCCACATTACAACCTTGAAAAGCCCTTGTGATTCTTGCCTTGGTCTCCTATCTTTTAAAGATATTGGTCCTAACGTGATAGATAATCCATTACCTAAACATGGAGGTGGAAATTCTGTAAATAAAGTTGCTAGTTGTCCAGGGGACTTCTGGATTTTTGATATCAACCTAGTTAGAGGTGATTTAGTGAAGATGCATGTTGATCTTTTGAATTCAACTATTATACACATGACCATGCTTATTGTAGTATTTGCAGTATAGATATCCATGGATGTGATAAAGTGAGAGTTGATGTTCAAGAAATGATGGATGAAGGTCTTATCCACATAATCATACCAAGGGTTGAATATGAAGAACAGGTGAATATGGTTTATGGATGTCCCGATGAATTTTGGAGTTTTGATGTGAATTATATGAATGATGATCTAGTACAGCTTCACGCTACGTTTTGTCACATGGATGGCCAAGAAGAACATCAGTATGAGTCCTGTTAGATCTGCTGTAGGGTTCTCGTGGTTGTTCTATTGTAAGAAGAGGTGCTCAGTTATTGCTTGATAATGGTACCATCAAAGTCACAGGTAATAGAGATGATTATAATGGAGTTAATATGATTGAAGATTACTCAGTTGAATCCATGTCTGATGATGAATATGTTTCTCCTGATGAAGGTATATTCTCTGTTAATGATTATGTGATGCCTAAATATTCTGAGGTGGGCGTGAATGATTCTGTGATGCCTAAATGTTCCTACTCCTATAGAGATTGAGTACCATAACAAGCCTATTGTTGCTCCCGTGGCTATTTGTCTGCCTGGTCCTGTCCCATACAAATCAAACCAAGTTGTGCCTTATAAGTACAATGCAACTATCTTGGAAGATGGAGTGGAAATTCATATCCAACCTTTGTCCCATGTCGAGAACATTGCTGAAGCTAGTCGAGTAACTCGCAGTGGTTGTGACTTCACCCCCACCTTACAAGGGGATTTTAATTATGTAAAGAGTTTGTTGAGAAGGTTGAACGTAAGAAAATGGTAGGAGAATCTAGTGGCGCTGCCTCGGAAAATGATGTAGATGACTTGTTGAAGATCATCAAGATTAGTGATTACAAGATTGTGGATCAGTTGTTGCAAACTCTATTTAAGATTTCAATTCAAGCCTTGCTAATGAACTCTTCTTCTCATCAAGAATCTCTGATGAGAGTGTTGGATCAGGCTTTTGTTGAAAGTGATATGCCTCTGGATCAGTTCTGCGGTGTTGTGGGGAATATTACATGTTGTAAAAATCTGAGCTTTTGTGATGACGAGATGTCTGATGAAGGAAGAATCCATAACATGGCTCTCCATATTTCCATGAATTGCAAAAATGACTCTTTGTCCAATGTGCTGATTGACAATGGATCTGATTTGAATGTCATACCAAGGAGTACACTCATGAAACTTAAGTACCATGGAGTTCCCATGTGCCCAAGTGGTATTATAGTGAAAGCATTTGATGGTTCAAGAAAGTCTGTCATCGAAGAAGTAGATTTACCTATTCACATAGGTTCGCACTTATTCCAAATTACTTTTCAGGTTATGGATATTGTCCCCGCCTATAGTTGTTTATTGGGACGACCATGGATCCATGAAGCAGGAGCTGTTACTTCAACTTTGCACCAGAAGTTGAAATTTGTTTGTGAAGGGAAGGTAGGCATTGTGAACAGTGAGCAAGATCTATTGATATCTCATTTGTCTTCATTTAGCATTGTAGAAGCTGCCGAAGCCGGTGTTGGAACTCAGTTCCAAGCTTTGTCCATTGATAATATAAGGAAGAATGAGAATTTTATCACCTCATTTAAGGATGCACAACAAGTAGTGCAGAAAGGCCCTAGCAAGGCGTGGGGGCAGGTTATTAATCCTCTTGTGAACCAGAATGGCACTGGTTTGGATTTCTCCAAGAAGAAGGAAGTCGTAAAGCCGCAATCCACCTTGAGTAAATATCAAGACATCTTTCAGAATGCAGGCTATCTTCATCCAACTACTCCAAGGATTAACGCTATTCTCGAAGATGAATCAGAGCAAGAAATGCCAAATTTCGTGACACATGGAGTCAGAGTCCAGAATTGGGTCGCTGTTGATGTTCCTTTTTGCATTCACATTTCAAAGTAATTTTTTTTAACCTTTTCAAAAATATTTCACTCTCCCCAAGGTGAAAGTATTGATGTTGTAGAGGCATATCTGTTGTTTTGATTTTTAAAATCATTAATAAAAGTTGTTTTTGATTCCAAAATCATGTCTTTATTTTTTGTTTTTTCTTGGAAAATGGTAATCAGAAAAAATCCTCTCGAAATAAATAATAATTATTAATAAATCTGCATAATCACTTGTTACATGTGTCAATTTCTAAAACCCATCATAAATCACATGTGCAGATTAATTAAAAAATCTGTTGAGTACAATGACCCTGCACCCTCTCCCAACTTTGAGTATCCTGTGTATGTGGCCGAAGAAGAAGATTATGATGAAATTCCAGAAGAGGTTTCACGGTTGCTTGAGTGTGAGGAAAGTACCATTCAGTCGTATAAAGAGCCATTGGAAATGATTAACTTGGGTTCAGAGGAATATCCAAAAGAAATAAGATTGGGGAATTACTTCATTTTGATGTGAAGAGCAGGTTGATTGATTTATTGAAAGAGTATGTGGATATCTTTGCTTGGTCTTATTAAGACATGCCTGGTTTGGATACTGATATTGTGGAACATTATTTTCCGCTAAAGCCAGAATGTCCACCAATCAAGCAGAAGTTGCGAAGAACCCACCCCCGACATGGCAGTGAAAATTAAAGAAGATGTTTTGAAGCATATGGATGTCGGTTTTCTTGTCACATAAGTATACCCTCAGTGGATTGCCAATATTTTTCCAGTACCAAAGAAAGACGGAAAAGTCTGCATGTGCGTTGATTATAGAGATTTAAACAAAGCTAGTCCAAAAGATGACTTTCCATTGCCACATATTGATATGTTAGTTTCCAGTACAAAAAAATTCAAAGTGTTTTCATTCATGGACGGATTTTCTGGATACAATCAAATTAGAATGGCTCATGAGGACATGGAAAAAACAATGTTTATCACACCCTGGGGAACATTCTATTACAGAGTGATGCCATTTGGGTTGAAGAACGCGGGTGCAACGTACAAGAGGGATATGAAAACCCTATTCCATGATCTAATGCATAGGGAAATTGAGGTATATGTTGTTGATATGATTGCCAAATATCATACTAAGGAAGGTGTGATGCGGTGGGAGAACTGACTTGAGCTTTTGCATTTTATCGCAAATGTTGCAGTTAGCAAGAGTCGTCATCGACTTTTCTTTTATCCAAAAGGAAAGGTAAAAAAGCACAGGAAACACCTTTGAGATGTTTTCTTGAGTTCAGGGGGTAGATTATGAAAAGGGAAGGTGCTAGCACCCTTTTCATCCACGGTTTTCCATGGGCTCTTAGTTACTTGTTTAGATCACTTGCTTTGCTTTTTTTGAAATGGTGTTTGGTGTGGTTTTGAAAGTATTTTGAAAAGAGGACATTCGTTTAGGCAATCTTTGTAATGATTCTCGTTAGTAAGAATGTATACAAATATGTTTGTCTTTTGAAAAGGTTTTCAATGTTTTGTAAGTTGTTTTGAAATGCGTGCGTGTTTGTTTTTGAAAATAGCAAGGATTGTTTGAAATAGAACAAGTAATTAGAAGCTATCTACCTACTCAAATGTCTTTCTTGTGCATTTTTATTCCTTTGACATTGTTGACTTACCATTGATTTGGTAAGCAACCCTATCTTTGGATGTAAACGGGATGGGCGTGGGTCATCGTATAACCATGATAGCAATGTTGCCAAGTATGTTATCATTTTTGAGGGACCAAGTTCATTTTTTTTAGGCAACCTTTGAATAGCGTCATCGAGGGACTATGATCTTATATTTGTTTTGTTTTGCCAAGATACTTCGAATGCGTAACATGGCCATTTTATTTTAGGCAACCAAGTGGGAGAAACCCTAAGGGTGCTTGTGTGCAAAGTGTGTCATTTTCATGCTTTTGTCTTGCATTTAGGGTTTTCTATTTTTCTTTGTTTTTGTTCTTGTCATGCAAAATCTAATTTACTAATCATAGTATAAAAGCGATAAATTGCGTAAAATAAACTAAGCTATTACAACAATTTTTATGGGAGGGGGAATACAAGTTTGAATGGGGGTTTGCACAAATATAAAGCTAAATATATTATTACAACCAAATCGAAATTGCGCGAATTAAATAAATAATACAAATATTTAAAATGCAATGCAATATGTATGTAAAAGAAAAGATTCTTTTATGTCTTGTTTTTTTGTATGAAAAATATTTAACTTAAACCTAAAAAAAAATAAGGAAAAATAAATAAATCTTTTTGAAAGGGATGAAACCCTAATTTTTATTTAAAGAAAATAATGTTTCATATTCATCAACTTGTATATTTTTTGTATAAAAATAAATAAATATTATTATATTTAAATATTAAAAATTAAATATGTGTAGAAAATAAATGTTTATGAATATAAAAATGTATAATAAAAATTTGAAGTATTTTTAATTATGTTTACAAGTTATTTAAGGAAAATAAACTCTATTTATCAAAGTAAAATATTTTTTCATGTGAGAAAATAATAAAAATAATAAAATAAAAGTGTGAAAATAAATAAGTCATTTTTAGGATTTTTTATCATTTAGAAAAAATAAACAAAAGTATTAAATATAAAAAATATGAAGAAAAATAAAAATATAAAAAGTTCAGCCAAGGGGTGCAAATAACAAGTCAGGGGGTGCAAATAACAAAAGCAAAAAGTCCAAGGCGCCAAAAATCCCAGAACATCATCGTCCCTGTCCTTCGTCCGTCCCTGCGTGCGCTTCCATGTTCAAACCTGCAACTTGCTTATGCTTGCATAAAAACAAAAACTCATAACATGAAAAATGTGGCATTTGAGCTCACGATTCTAACCATAAAAATTATGTAACCTAACTCTTAAATATCAAAGAGAATTTTTGAATCCCTAATTCGTTACCTAACTTTTTCAAAGTTTTCAATCTTCAAATTCTCTTAGCACAAGTAATATAAATGAAAAGTAATGGTATGTACATCTTCGTTATGATAAGGGCTACATTTTTCCTTCACAAATCGTGGCTTGAGGTTGCCTATTCAGAGGGATAGAGTTTGAAAAAATACCTCCTTCAGCTGGATTCGAGTAGGGCAATGTAGGGACTTTAATGGAGGCTTGATGACTGTTTGAGCTTCCTTGAACTTCCCTGAAGCTATT
Source organism: Vicia faba (assembly GCA_948472305.1). Classification (NCBI taxonomy): domain Eukaryota; kingdom Viridiplantae; phylum Streptophyta; class Magnoliopsida; order Fabales; family Fabaceae; genus Vicia; species Vicia faba. Next base: position 791,537,835 of record OX451739.1, read on the forward strand.
CCAATGCTTATCTTGCTTTGAGGATGGCTGGAACTCTTTGAACAAGTCAAACTGCAAGCTTCCAAATTGAAAATTGTGGATGCTGAAACAGGGGTTACAGAACCAGGGTGATGGCTTGGGTTGATTAGGTAGCAAGTGTATGAGATGCTTGAAGTGATTAAACACAAAACGCACGAGCCAAATGAGAGTTGGCTGTGCTTTTGCAGAAACTGTGTTTTGGCAGTTCTGTGGAGTTTTTCAGTTTGAGAGTGTTTCAGGTTCAATCCAAGTGTGCTATGCCTTGTAACAAGTTTGTATATTTGTATAGAAGGGATACAAAGTCATCCCTTACTAGTTGTGCAAGCTTTGGACCTTTTTGCAACTTTTCTTGCATTTGAAGTAAAGTGACAAGACGAATGCTACATGCTTGTAATAGCTGACTTGAGGGATGAAATGAGCTTGTACCAATTGCTTGAGAGTTGTGTAGATTGCTTGTATCAAAGGGACAGGTTCAATGCTCAAGATTGAAAAAGTTGCAAAAGTTCCTCTTTATGAAAATGTAAATGTGAACTTTTTGCCCAAAATGGAAATGCATCTTGTGTAATGCTTCAAAAGCAAAGATAAAGCCATTGTCAACTGAGTTTTCATTTAATTATGGAGTGTATAGAAATCTTAGGACCTGTAAAGCAAGATACAACCAACATAGATTTGATTTGCAACTTGATGCTATGTGAAAATGGCTTGAATAAAAGTGAGAAAATGCCAACTTCCCTTCTTCGATTCTCCCTACTCAAAAATGATCTTGGAGAGTTATTTGACATTTTGGAAAGCTTGCAATGTGCTCTATAATCCATCTTTGAAATGAAATTTGAGATACCTCTTGGAACTAGGTGAAAATTGTCCATGAAGTTGGGTCCAAAACCTGCCTAAATTAGGACAAAATTTCACTAAGTTATTTAGTTCATGGCCCTATGTTCATAAATTCATAACTTGAGATCCAAGCATCTTTAGGGAAAAGTTTGTGAGGAAAAGTTGTAGATTTCATGGAGGACTACAACTTTCATGTTGGAAGTTTTTCTTGAATCAAAATGCATCATGGTGAAAAAGTGGTGAAAAGTTGGGAAAAAATAAGAAAATGTTTATACTTAGAAAAATTCTAAGTTATGAAAATTTTCAAATTCAAAACCCTAATTGTAAAATTTAGTTTTCTTGGTGAACAAGTTTCATATTTTGACATATCTTGATGAATTATGACCCTTGGCACTTGATTTTGACCAAAAAGTCAAAGCCTGACTTTTCAGTGTATAGTTGACTTTTGATCAGTTGAATGCAAATTTCATCTGTCAATCCAATGAACTTGAGATCTTTTGAACCATGTAATTAGGTAAAGATGATGCCATTGAACCCTTGAAATCATGTTTGAACTCAATTGGTCATTGTCTAGGTTAAAAATCAGAAATTGCCCTTTCTTAGTCAAAACCCTAATTTTGACCATTTTGCCCTTTTGATGATTTGATCAAATTTCTTGAGAAGTTGTGATCCAAACTTGATAAAATGGTACATATGAGACTAAAATGTTGATGTGGATCAAAAATTATGAAGTTCGACTGTAAATTGGCCATGGTTGACTTTTTCCCCAATACAACTGATTTTTAGGTCAATTGTCCAATTGACTGATCAAAAATATGGTTCAAAGCTTGAAACTTTACATGAGCAATATTAGGGGTCCAAAATGATGTATGAAATTTACATGAAGCATTGGTGGTCCAAAAATCCTTTTACAAACTCAAACCCTAATTTTGAGTTATCAGTGCAGGATGAGATGTCCTGAGCTAACCAAACCATAATCTTGTCTTTAGTCCAAGCAGTCTTGTGAGAAAAATCTTGATAAATGAGAGGGAAAATTTTGGGGTACAACAGCTTCCCCTGTTCAATCTTCTTGAACCGGAAGAGTTAGATTGGCAAGTTTTGTCGTTCGTGACTCGAAGGTAAAAGATGATTGGACACTAGAGTGCCCATAAATTTGCACTTGACAAAGTGTAGTTGAGGGAATGGGCTTAAAGATGCCATTTGGAGAGGTGATAGAATCTTGTTGGAGATGGGCTTGTAGATTCCATCCAAGAATGTTTGCTGAATTGTAAGTTGTAAGTCAGAAGAATAAGTATCAGAATGGTATCCGTATCTGGAACGTATCTGAACGATATCTGGAGACTTGAAATTTAAATGAGAAACAGAATAGCATTTGTGCCTGGAGCGTATCCGTATTGTATCAAGAGTTTGAAATCTGAATGAGTATCATAATGGCTTCCGTGTCTGGAGTGTATCTGTACTGTATATGAAAATTGAATCTGAATAAGTATCAGAATAGCATCCTTGTCTGGAGCGTATCTGTACTATATCATGATTGTTGAAGTCTGAATAAGTAACAAAATGGCTTCTGTGTCTGGAGCGTATATGAACTGTATCTGAAGGCTGAATTTTGAATAAGTATCAGAATGGCATTCGTATCTGGAGCATATCTGAACTGTATCTGATAGTTGAAATCTGAATGAGTATCAGAATGGCATCTTTGTCTGGAGCGTATCTGAACTGTATATGATAGTTGAAATCTGAATGAGTATCAGAATGGCATCCTTGTCTGGAGTGTATCTGTAATGTATCATGATTGTATACTGTTAATGGTATCTTTGTTAATCTTATCCTCAAAAGGGTAAAATGTTAGATGAAACACAAAGTCATGTTGCATGAAATGTATGATGCAATATATATGTTTTATCAATGTTTATGATATGTGAATGTAATGTATGCGCATGTAAGCTGATTCGCTGTATTGCTGAGGAAAAAAATCCTTGATTGTTGAGGATATGTGGATTCTTCATGTCTTGAAGTTGGAATATTGACAAAATTTGGTTGCGAGCAATGCCATATACTGCCTGAGTAATATGCTTGGTGAATCCAGAGAATTTTGATGACTTCTACTAGGGATTAAACAAAAACTCTATGGGGAAGAAAAGTTATTCTTGTTTGGAAAAAGTTCAGGAGTTTCGGTCGTCTGCCACTCTACTGGAGAATTATCCTAGGTTGGGGAGAAACAAAAGTTAACTGTTATCTGGTTGATTTTCAGGCTTCAAGACAAACTTGTTGGGGAACTTGGAGAAACTGAATGGTTTCTGCTGGGGATTGATGGTTGGAAGTTTCAGCTTCGCTGGGGGATCTTAACGATGTACTGTAGGGATTGCTCATGGAATAGCCTAAAGACGTCTTCCTATTCTTTCAACCTGTCAATAATTGTTCTTTTCCATTTTGTTTATTTGTAAACAGTAATTATGTTCAAATGCATATGTTCATTAATGAATCATCAGACGTTTTTGCAAATAAAAACACAAGTGTAAAGAAAAAGGCAAACAGTTTTTTGTACTTTGAAAGAGATATCTTTGTATTTACTTTGAATAAATATTTTGTACAAAGGTAACATACATCCTAGTAAGAGGATGGTGTCATAAAAGTAAGAAAAATTTATACAAAGAAAGATAGCTATATGTGATAATCCCATGGGTTTCCCATTCTGCTATAGCCTTTGTATCTCTGAGTATCTTGTCCATTTGTTGCTTCGTCCGAAGATGATTGAATTGGTCAGAAGCTCTGGGTTTGTCCGTGAAGAGATTGTCCTTAAAGTTATCCGACGAGACATAGTCATACGCTTTAATTCCCTAACTTTTGCCTGGACCTCCCTTTCGGGTTTTCAGTCCACCGGGAAACCCTTTTTTGCCCAAGTCTCCCTTTCGGGTTTTCAACTTGCCAAGTGTACATATTTTTTTAATTTTATTCCTAATTTTTGCCCGAACCTTTTTGGTTCTCCAGGATGCCCTTGTTTTTCCTAGGTATGTCAACCTAGCGAGTCTCTTATGCGTAGTATCTTTTGACTATGTCTGCGTTCAGAGGGTGTGGCAGGTCGTCGCCGTCCATGGTGGTTAAGATCATTGCCCCACCAGAAAAGATGTTCTTGATTATAATTGGTCCTTCATAGGTAGGATTCCATTAGCCCCTGGGATCACTTTGTGGCAAGATGATGCACTTGATCACTAGATCTCCAACTTGATATACATGGCATCTAACTTTCTTGTTGAAAGCTTTGATCATCCGTTTTTGATACGTCTGACCATGGAAAACAACAGTAAGTCTCTTTTTGTCAATTAAGTTCAGTTGATCAAGTCGAGTATGGATCCAGTCGTCTTCACTTAATCCTGCATCTTTCATGATTCTCAAAGAGGGGATCTGAACCTCAATAGGCAAGACAGCCTCCATGCCATAAACCAAAGAATAGGGTGTTGCCCCAGTTAACGTGCGAGCCGTGGTACGGTACCCGTGGAGAGAAAACAGTAGCATCTCATGCCATTTCTTGTAGGTGACTGTCATTTTTTGTATGATCTTTTTAATATTTTTATTAGCAGCTTCGACGACACCATTCATCTTTGGCCGATAGGGGGATGAATTATGATGTTGAATCTTGAACTGCTTGCACAAGGCGGTGATCATAGTATTGTTAAGGTTTGTACCGTTATCAGTGATGATCCTTTCTGGGATACCGTACCGGCAAATAAGATTCTGCTTGATGAAGCGGGCAACAAAATTCTTAGTAACGGATGCGAAGGAAGCTGCTTCGACCCACTTGGTGAAATAGTCAATGGCCACCAGAATGAAGCGGTGTCCATTGGAGGTTGTGGGCTTGATCTCTCTAATCATATCGATTCCCCACATAGCGAAGGGCCAAGGAGTTGTTAAGACATTTAGAGGAACCGGAGGCACGTGCACCTTGTCTGCATAGATTTGACACTTATGAAAGGTCTGGAAGTGTTGATAGCAGTCTGCTTCCATGGTAGACCAATAATAGCCTTCCCGTAGGATCTTCTTTGCCATCATATGCCCACTAGAGTGAGTGCCAAAGGTACCTTCATGCAATTCAGCCATGATCTTTTCAGCTTCAATCTTGTCCACACAACGCAGCAGAATAGAATCATGATTACGTTTGTACAGGATGCCATTACTTAGGAAGAACTTAGCAGAGAATCTCCTTAAGATCTTTTTGTCATTGACTAAAGCTCCTTCTGGATATTCTTGAGCCTCGAGATACCTTTTGACTTCATGAAATCACGGTTGGTCCACTACTTCTTCGGTATTAATCTCATGATAGTGTGCCGGTTCGTCCATTCGTTCAATGGTGATCTGGGGAGCCTCGTTATCCCAATTAAGTTTAAACATAGATGACATTGTAGCTAGAGCATCTGCTAGCTGATTTTCTTCTCGCGGGATATGCTCGAAGGTAATCTGCTCAAAATGTGATAGCAATGTCAAAACATGTTCTTTGTAAGGGTTAAGTTTTGGATGCTTAGTGTCGCACTCTCCTTTGATCTGACTGATGACCAAAGCTGAATCCCCAAACACATCTAAAGATTTGATTCCCAAGTCTATGGAATCCTTGAGACCAAAGATGCATGCTTCGTATTCTACCATGTTGTTCGTACAGTTGAAGAAAAGTCTTGCTGTGAAAGGAGTATGGCATCCTTTTGGAGATATGAGCACAACGCCGATACCGTTACCGAGTGCATTGGATTCCCCATCAAAGTATAGGGTCCATCGGGATCCTTGTTTAGGTTCGTCATATAGCCTGATTTCTTCACCGTTGTCCAATGTCATGATGTCTTCGTTAGGGAAGTAAAACTTCATGGATTGATAATCTTCTACAGCTTGATGGGCCAGATGATCAGCTAGCACACTGCCCTTTATAGATTTTTGGGTAGTGTACTGTATATCATATTCTGTTAGGATCATCTGCCATCTAGCTATCCTCCCAGACAGAGCAGGCTTCTCAAAGATGTACTTTATCAGATCCATCTTAGATATCAGCAAAGTGGTATGAGTCAACATATACTGTCTTAGCCGGCGAGCAGCCCATACCAGAGCGCAACAAGTTTTCTCGAGCAGTGAATATCTGATTTCACAATCGGTAAACTTTTTGCTTAGGTAATAAATAGCGTGCTATTTTCGGCCAGACTCGTCATGCTGCCCCAGTATGCACCCCATTGAATTCTCTAAGACGGTCAGATACATGATTAGTGGTCTTCCCTCGACTGGTGTCATCAAGACAGGAGGCTCTAGTAAATACTCCTTGATTTTATCGAAATCAATCTGACATTCATCATTCCATCTGACTACCTGATCTTTCTTCAACAGTTTGAAGATTGGTTCACAAGTAGACGTTAGGTGAGAAATGAATCTGGCAATATAGTTTAGGCGTCCCAAGAATCCTTTGAATTCCTTCTCATTGCGAGGAGCAAGAATTTCTTATATCGCTTTAACCTTGGTAGGATCAACCTCGATGCCTATGTTGTGGACAATGAAACATAAGAGTTTACCGGACCGGACTCTGAATGTGCACTTGTTCGGGTTCAACCTTAATTTGTTCTCCTTCAATCTGACAAACAACTTTTGCAAGTGATCAAGGTGTTCTTCTTCAGTTTGTGATCAGGATATCATGTCATCTACGTAGACCTCTATCTCATGATGTATCATATCATGAAACAAATCTAACATGGCGTGTTGATAGGTTTCCCCGGCATTCTTCAGTCTGAATGGCATCACTTTGTAGCATAATGTACCCCACTGTGTGATAAATGTAGTTTTCACCATGTCCTCAAGTGCCATTTTGATCTGGTTATAGTCTGAGAATCCGTCCATGAAAGAAAATACTTTATGCTGGGCTGTATTGTCAACCAAAATGTCGATGTGTGGAAGTGGAAAATCATTTTTAGGGTTGTCCCTGTTTAAATCTCTATAATCCATGCACATTCTCACTTTTCCGTCCTTTTTAGGTACGGGAACAATGTTGGCCACCCATTGAGGATAAGAATTAACAGCCAGAAATCCAGCATTGAACTGTTTCATAACTTCTGCTTTGATCTTCTATGACATGTCAGGTCTCATGCGGCGGACCTTTTGTTTCACTGGTGGACAGTCTTCTCTTGTGGGTAGACGATGTACCACGATGTATGTATCAAGTTCTGGCATGTCTTCGGATGACCAGGCAAAGATCTCAACATAATCATGCAATAGCTGAATTAGGTGCTCCTTGACACTCGGCTCTAGATTGGCACCCACTTTGATTTCCTTTTTATCTTCCTCGGTACCCAAGTTGATTGTATCCAATAGCTCCTCATGAGGCTGAATAACTCTTTCCTCTTGCTGTAGTAGTCTGGCCAATTTTCTGGAACCTCACAATCTTCCTCACCTTCGTATTCGGCTTGGTAGATCAGATCTTCAGAGTCACTGAAGGCTATAGCAGTATCGTTACCCATGGGATCCGGAATGGAAGGGTACCTGCATTTGTGAGTGTGGGTGTGTGTAAGGGTATAGCCATCTTAAAACAATGAAATGTAAAAGAAAGGCAATGAGCATAAAAAGTTTATATGTGAAAAAGCGTCCATGATTCATTGAATGTCATATGAAGATGAAATAAAAACCCTTACAAATGGACCATTGTGCCTCGGTTAAGACACAAGGTTTTTAAAACGTGAATTGTTCGTGAATATTGCAAGTCCAACAGAAATGTAAAAGATAAATTACTGAGAGATGAAAGTTATTGGGATGATGTCTCTGGCTTCCCAGTTGCGAAGTCCTCCGCTGACAGTAGGAAATATCCAATCCTCCAAGCTGCCATCCTCTTCATTGTCTTCTACTGCATTGAACCCTTGGTTACTAATCTTCACAGGTGGCCCCCCAACACGGGCACGACGCACAACCTTCTGAGCAGTCAAAGTAAACCCCAAGCCAAACTTGTCTGATTTGTACGGAATGTCTTGAAGGTTCCCCCAGATGGTGCATCCCCCTTCTTCCACTACTACCTTTGCATCCTTTAGAGATGACATCCGAGGTGGAGGTCTTGTGATCTTAAGAATTGAGGATACCGCCTTGGTTGCCGCTACTTCTGGAGAGACTTCTTCAAAATGTTGGAAAGGGGTTTCAATGAACTCTCCATCTAACTCCACATATCGGAAAGAATTCAGATGACTAATCATATACTCCTCCTCCCCATGGACAGTTATGATCTTTCCTTGGACTGGGTACTTCAGCATCTGATGCAAGGTGGAGGTGACAGCACCGACATTGTGGATCCAGGGGCGTCCCAACAGACAGGAATAAGAAGGACGGATGTCCATCACATAGAAGGTCGAGTTGAAAATCTGAGTTCCCACCTTTATTGGTATGTTCACCTCCCCGTAAACCATCCTCTTCGAACCATCAAAAGCTCTCACCACTAAATTATTGGGTTTTAAAGTCATCCCCTCGCAATCTAATCTATTAAGGGATTTTTTCAGCAAGACATTCAAAGATGATCCAGTATCAACCAAGACTTGGGCTAGGGTTGTTCCTCTACACTCCACTGAGACATGTAATGCCTCGTTGTGTTTTCTCCCTCTGGGTGTCAAGTCATCATCAGAGAAACCCAGGCCATTATCAGTTGTCAAACTGGCCACACAGTCTTGGAACTGGTCAGCAAACGTCTCTTGTCGCACATGAGCTGTCTTCAGAAATTTTACCAGAGCTTTGGCATGTGCTTTAGAGCACAACAACATGGCTAGCATAGAGATCTTGGAAGGGGTTTGCCCCAACTGTTCAACCACATCATAATCACTTTTCTTTATTATCCTCAGGATTTCTTCCATCTCCTTCTTGGATGTTTCAGGAATAGCTAGTGATTGAGCCTTCGTCCGGACAGGCTCCTCTTGAACGTTTTTTCCTTTATTCTCAGCAGTGGAGGTAGGGATAGGGATTGTATTGTCTTTGTCGGTAGTTACGCTTCCAGGTATAATCACTGGTGCAGAGGTAATCTTCGGAACGGCCACGTGTCCAAAGACTGTTGTTAGAGGAGAAATCTCTGGAGAGAAGATTCTACCACTGTGGGTAATCTTGCTAGTTTCGCCAATATTGCTAATGTCGGAATTGTCCTCCTCGGAGCTCTCTTCTTCGGCAGTCAGTTTATCCTGTTTAATACCATGGTAGTAGATTTCTCCACCGTAATTCCATGGTACTATTTTATCTGATTTGTACGGGGTTGGCCCGGGCATTGTAATCTTAAGTGGAGTAGTCTTTGGAGCAGGTGTAATCCTAACGGGTCTTTTAGGGACCCTGGAAGGATTGGCGTAGATGGTTATAATTGAAACTTCTTTAACTGGAACGGGTGAAATAGGAGCATTCTCAAACATAATTTCTTGATTATCCATCAGTCGTTGGATACCTTTTTTCAACAGAGGGCAGTCAAATGACGAGGATAGACATACATGGCAGTCTTGGTCACAACCTGGGAAAATACCAGCTTTCAACAAATTCAACTTAATAATCGGGAGCGGAGTTAACAATTCATCCACGGTAGCAACAAACAAATCTTCTTCAATAGCGTCGGCATTGTGACCATGCCTAGGCATTGGAGCGGAAATAACATTTGGTTTCTCAGGCGCTTCAAACTCAACTTACTTCGCATCTATCAGGTCTAGAATTTTGTTCTTCAGAGCCCAACAATTGTTGGTATCGTGCCCTGGACTTTCAGAATGGTATGCGCACCTGGCATTCAGATGGTAATGAGGAGACGTAGTATTGGGATTCTTTGAGGCCTCTTTCAAAGTCTCCATATTCAACTTCATAAGATGTGGTAGAACTTGAGCTGGAGTCATGTTAATCTTGGTAAATTGCCGAACTGGCCTTTCTACCCTTTGCTGGTTATTTCTTGGCTGGTATGATGCAGGCTTTGGAATCATAACGGCCCCCATCGTTGGTCGGCGTTCAGTTCTTCCCTGATTCCTCTGTGAATAGACAACAGATACTTCCTTCCAGTGAAGGGTTTTTTCACAGCTGTAGAGGTAGACACGTCCTTCTGAATCTTCCCACTTTTTATACCAGCCTCCACCCTTTCACCGGTTAAAATTAATTCAGTAAACCCTACAGAGGAACTCCCAATCAGATGATTGAAGAAAGGACCTGATAGAGTTCCCAAGAAAATGTCCACCAACTCCCTCTCAGATAGAGGAGGTTGCACCCTTCCGGCTAGGTCTCTCCACTTTAAAGCCCTCATTGGAAACCATAGCCATACTCTGAAGCTGAGTATGGGTAGGCGCCAAATCGGCGTTATACTGATATTGTTTATAGAAAGCTGCTGCTAGGTCTTCCCAATTGTGGACGTCATCCCTTTCTAATTGGTAGAACCAATCAAGTTGTGTTCCTGATAAACTGTCTTGGAAAAAATGGACCCATAAATCTTTGTCGGCAGAATATGGTTGAATCTTCCTGACATATGATCTAAGGTGCATTTTAGGGCAAGACACCCCATCATACTTGGAAAATAGTGGCACTTTAAACTTTGGCGGGATCACAATTCCTGACACCAGCCTCAACTCTTCAAAATCTAGCCCTGGTACTCTCTGGATTTCCATAGCGCTTAGTCGCTCTTCAAGGTGTTTGTACTTGTCATCAGCCGGAGGGTATTGTTATTCAGAGTAGTCCTCTTCTTCCTCTTCTTCTTCTTCAGAATCTGATGGTACTTCCATTCCTTTTCCTTTTCTTTCCCCTTCATCGGATGTTGTTGGAAAATCTAAGGTCCTTCTGGCTTGTCCCTGAAATCTTCTGCCCATGATTACCACACCAGTCGGCTTCTTCTTCTTTTTCTCTTTTTATTTTTCTATTAGACTTTTCAGCTCCTCTTGCCCCTTGGATAAGGTCATGAGTAACTGTTGAAATTGGGTATTCTGAGCTTGTAGATCTTTGACTGTTTGTTCGAGATCTATCTTACTGAAATAAACAGTAGAGAGATAAGGAAACTTGTTGCAAAGACCTGTTTATGTTTATGATGAATGATATGTATTCATGCAATGCTTTTAAGGATTTAGAAATTCAAATTTTTTTTAAACAAAAAAGAAACACACGTCAAATTAATAAGGTAGAATTTGAGTACATCAATGCCCCTTGGACAAAATAATAAAAAATTCTAAGGTAAAAAGACATTGCGCATCCTCTTTGGTGCAATGTAGGTGTTTAGAGTCAGCTCTTCATGAAGTAGTCGAGTGAGTTCCAAAACCTTCTTCTCGCTTGTGTAGAATTGGGCTTTGAAAGTATCACGCTCTCCTTTGAGCTGTATCTAATCCCTTTGTAGATCTTCGAGTGATGTCGGCATGTCAGGATGTAGGATAGTGTATGGAACTTCTCCCTCCTTAACAGGCTCAATAATCACTGGGAGAATGGAGGGATAAGGCATCATAAGACTTTGAGCGCGGGTTTGTACCCACTTGAGGTAAGGCTCAATAGGGATGGAATTCTTGTGTCCCAAAGTGTTGCTATCCACCTTGTTTGGCATCCACCATGCTCGGATGAATCTCTGACGAAGTCCTTGATCGTTGTTGTCGTAGTCGAAAACATATCCTTGAATCACCATATCATGTGGGCCATCCCTCTGGGCATAACCAAACTGTCTTAGAGCTAAGCACAGGTTGTAGGTGATGCCTCCCCTAATGCCAAGTAGAGGGACATTAGGGAATTCCCCACAATGGTCAACAATGGTAACATTCTCTTTGGATCGAGAGCACCAATGAATATCTGAATGTTTAAGTGTCATTAACCTTTGTGACCACCTCAAACCTTGCTCATTTTTCAAGACTGATTGGGGAAGATGAGAAATAAACCATCTTGCCAGGAGAGGAGTACAACACATAAGAACACCTCTTTTCCTCATTGTACGAGTGTGAAAAGGGTGTAAGATATCCCCAAGAAATATAGGCACCGGGTTGCGAGTCAGGAAGATTTTGATAGCGCTTACATCTATGAGTTGGTCAGGATTAGGGAACAATACCATCCCATAGATGAGAAGAGCTACAATCTCCACAAAAGCTTGCAAGTCTAGGGAATCCCGACAGCTTTGAGCCTTCTCAAACAGAAACTTTTCCAAGAAGCCTTTGACACCACTTCTAGTTTCCCAATGAGTTGTGACATCAGATGAGTGCGAGTGCAGGGCTTGAGCAATATCTTCTGTCTTTGGATATCTTTCCGTACCCTTGAAGGGTAGTTGATTGAGAATAGGAATCCTCAAAAGTTGAGAGAATTCTTCCAAAGTGGGCACAAGTTGATAGTCAGGAAATGTGAAGCAATGATGGAAAGGATCAAAGAACTGGAAGAGAACCTTCATCATATCCTCCTCTATGTTGGAAGTGACCAAGTTGAGTAGACGACCGTGTCTCTCGGTGAATGGAGAGTTCTCAGGGATCCTTGAAGCTAGCCCCTTAAGTTGTGGAGGAATTCTTACAAGGTTTATTTGGATAGTTTTCCTGCAAAGTGAATCCATAACCTACAAAACAAGAACAAAGATGAATCTCCAAAATCCTTGAAATAGTTAGTGAATGCATATGATGTTCATGATGTCCATTATTTTATGAACAAGTATATATGTACAAGCAAATCAAACAAGTTCTTAGTTTAGGCTTGCATGGGGTTTCATACGTAAGTACCCTCTTGAAGTTTAGTTGGCTCAACTTGTCCTAGAAATAGTAATCGGGTTCTAAGGAGCTCAATATCACTGGATTGTTTCCTTGTTTATTGTTTCAGTTCAAGCCTCTTTACTGGCGATCGAAATATCCCAAGAAACCAACCCTCAATGAGTGTAGTATCGAGTATATACCAACTTCAGACTGCACCAAAGCCAGTCATCTCACTACATCCTAAAAGGCCAAGTTGGTCAAGTAAAGGTTCTAGAAGTTCATTAGTGCTTCATGACATCACTCAGCGGCCCCGTATTCTCTTTGATTGACTCAAAGGCTACTGGTACCCACAAATATGTCACACTAATATAGCTATTGCTTAGACCATGTCAGTATACCCCGCACAGTTTCCACAACGTATTGCTATTTACCTATAATGTTTCCCAAATCTGGGTAGAGGATTCAAACCCAAACAAAGAACCATAATTGTAAAGCAAACAAGTCAAACAATGTAAGCAAATAAATGTGATCTAAACCCTAAGGTAACCCCACTTTTAAATTATTCCCCAACAGAGTCGCCAGTTATGTGATGCGGTGGGAGAACTGACTTGAGGTTTTGCGTTTTATCGCAAATGTTGCGGTTAGTAAGAGTCGCCATCGGCTTTTCTTTTATCCAAAAGGAAAGGTAAAAAAGCACAGGAAAGACCTTTGAGATGTTTTCTTGAGTTCGGGGGGTAGATTATGAAAAGGGAAGGTGCTAGCACCCTTTTCATCCATGGTTTTCCATGGGCTCTTAGTTACTTATTAAGATCACTTGCTTTGCTTTGTTTGAAATGGTGTTTGGTGTGGTTTTGAAAGTATTTTGAATAGAGGCCATTCGTTTAGGAAATCTTTGTAATTATTCTCGTTAGTAAGAATGTATACAAATATGTTTGTCTTTTGAAAAGGTTTTCAATGTTTTGTAAGTTGTTTTGAAATGCGTGTGTGTTTGTTTTTGAAAATAGCAAGGATTGTTTGAAATGGAACAAGTAATTAGAAGCTATCTACCTACTCAAATGTCTTTCTTGTGCATTTTTATCCCTTTGACATTGTTGACTTACCATTGATTTGGTAAGCAACCCTATCTTTGGATGTAAACGGGACGGGCGTGGGTCATTGTATAACCATGATAGCAATGTTGCCAAGTATCTTAGCATTTTTGAGGGACCAAGATCATTTTGTTTCAGGCAACCTTTGAATAGCGTCATTGAGGGACTATGATCTTATATTTGTTTTGTTTTGCCAAGATACTTCGCATGCGTAACATGGCCATTTTATTTTAGGCAACCAAGTGAGAGAAACCATAAGGGTGCTTTGTGTGCAAAGTGTGTCATTTTCATGCTTTTTTCTTGCATTTAGGGTTCTCTATTTTGCTTTGTTTTTGTTCTTGTCATGCAAACCCTAATTTACTAATCATGGTATAAAAGCGATAAATTGCATAAATAAACTAAGTTATTACAACAATTTTTATGGGAGGGGGAATACAAGTTTGAATGAGGGTTTGCACAAATATAAAGCTAAATATATTATTACAATCAAATCGAAATTGCGCGGATTAAATAAATAATACAAATATTTAAAATGCAATGTAATATGTATGTAAAAGAAAAGATTCTTTTATGTCTTGTTTTTTTGTATGAAAAATATTTAACTTAAACCTAAAAAAAAATAAGTAAAAATAAATAATTCATTTTGAAAGGGATGAAACCCTAATTTTTATTTAAAGAAAATAATGTTTCATATTCATCAACTTGTATATTTTTTGTATAAAAATAAATAAATTATATTATATTTAAATATTAAAAATTAAATATGTGTAGAAAATAAATATTTATGAATACAAAAATGTATAATAAAAATGTTAAGTATTTTTAATTATGTTTACAAGTTATTTAAGGAAAATAAACTCTATTTATCAAAGTAAAATATTTTTTCATGTGAGAAAATAATAAAAATAATAAAATAAAAGTGTGAAAATAAATAAGTCATTTTTAGGATTTTTTATCATTTAGAAAAAATAAACAAAAGTATTAACTATAAAAAATATGAAGAAAAATAAAAATATAAAAAGTTCATCCAGGGGGGTGCAAATAACAAGTCAGGTGGGTGCAAATAACAAAAGCAAAAAGCCCAGAACATCATCGTCCCTGTCCTTCTTCCGTCCTTGCGCGCGCTTCCGTGGTCAAACCTGTAACTTGCTTATGCTTGCATAAAAACAAAAACTCATAACATGAAAAATGTGGCATTTGAGCTCCCGATTCTAACCATATAAATTATGTAACCTGACTCTTAAAGATCAAAGAGAATTTTTGAATCCCTAATTCGTGACCTAACTTTTTCAGAGTTTTCAATCTTCAAATTCTCTTACCACAAGTAATATAAATGCAAAGTAATGGTATGTACATCTTCATTTGAGCTACATTTTTCCTTCACAAATCGTGGCTTGAGGTTGCCTATTCAGAGAGATAGAGTTTGAAAAAATACCTCCTTCAGCTGGATTCGAGTAGGGAAATTTAGGGACTTTAATGGAGGCTTGATGACTGTTTGAGCTTCCTTAAACTTCCCTGAAGCTATTCTAATGCTTATCTTGCTTTGAGGATGGCTGGAACTCTCTGAACAAGTCAAACTGCAAGCTTCCAAATTGAAAATGGTGGATGCTGAAATAGGGGTTACAGAACCAGGGTGATGACTTGGATTCATTAGGTAGCAAGTGTATGAGATGCTTGAAGTGATTAAACACAAAATGCACGAGCCAAATGAGAGTTGGCTGTGCTTTTGCAGAAACTCTGTGTTTTGGCAGTTTTGTGGAGTTTTTCAGATTGAGAGTGTTTCAGGTTCAATCCAAGCGTGCTATGCCTTGTAATAAGTTTGTATATTTGTATAGAAAGGATACAAAGTCAACCCTTACTAGCTGTGCAAGCTTTGGACCTTTTTGCAACTTTTCTTGCATTTGAAGTAAAGTGACAAGACCAATGCTACATGCTTGTACTAGCTGGCTTGAAGGCTGAAATTAGCTTGTACCAATTGCTTGAGAGCTGTGTAGATTGCTTGTATCAAGGGGACAGGTTCAATGCTCAAGATTGACAAAGTTGCAAAACTTCCTCTTTATGAAAATGGCAATGTGAACTTTTTGCCCAAAATGGAAATGCAACTTGTGTAAAGCTTCAAAAGCAAAGATAAAGCCTTTGTCAACTGAGTTTGCATTTAATTATGGAGTGTATAGCAAGCTTAGGACCTGTAAAGCAAGATACAACCAGCATAGATTTGATTTGCAACTTGATGCTATGTGAAAATGGCTTGAATAAAAGTGAGAAAATGCCAACTTCCCTTCTTCGATTCTCCCTACTCAAAAATGATCTTGGAGAGTTCTTGGACATTTTGGAAATCTTGCAATGTGCTATAAAATCCATATTTGAAATGCAATTTGAGATACCTCTTGTAACTAGGTGAAAAATGTCCATGAAGTTGGGTTCAAAACCTGCCTAAATTTGGGCAAAATTTCACTAAGTTATTTAGTTCATGGCCCTATGTTCATAAATTCATAACTTGAGATCCAAGCATCTTTATGGAAAAGTTTGTGTATAAAAGTTTTAGATTTCATGGAGGACTACAAATTTCATGTTGTAAGTTTTTCTTGAATCAAAATGCATCACGGTGAAAAAGTGATGAAAAGTTGGGAAAAAATAAGAAAATTTTTATACTTAGAAAAATTCTAAGTTATGAATATTTTCAAATTCAAAACCCTAATTTTAAAATTTAGTTTTCTTGGTGAACAAGTTTAATATTTTGACATATCTTGATGAATTATGACCCTTGGCACTTGATTTTGACCAAAAAGTCAAAGTCTGACTTTTCAGTGTACAATTGACTTTTGATCAGTTGACTGCAAATTTCATCTGTCAATCGAATGAACTTGAGATCTTTTGAACCATGTAATTAGGTCAAGATTATGCCATTTAACCCTTGAAATCATTTTTAAACTCAATTGGTCATTGGCTAGGTTAAAAATCAGAAATTTCCCTTTCTCAGTCAAAACCCTAATTTTGACCATTTTGCCCTTTTGATGATTTGATCAAATTTCTTGAGGAGTTATGATCCAAACATGATCAAATGGTACATATGAGTCTAAAATGTTGATGAGGATAAACAATTATGAATTTTTACTGTAAATTGGCCATGGTTGACTTTTTCCCTAATACAACTGATTTTTAGGTCAATTGTCCAATTGACTGATCAAAAATATGGTTCAAAGCTTGAAACTTAACATGAGCAAACTTAGGGGTCCAAAATGATGTATGAAAGTCACATGAAGCATTGGTGGTCCAAAAATCCTTGTACAAACTCAAACCCTAAGTTTGACTTATCAGTGCAGGATGAGATGTCCTGAGCTAATCAAACCCTAATCTTGTCTTGAGTCCAAGCAGTCTTGTGAGAAATATCTTGATAAATGAGAGGGCAAGTTTTGGGGTACAACAGAAGGTCATAGAGAAGATTTGTTGATATTGTTTCAGCATTTGAGGAAGTATCGTCTCCACTTGAATCCAAATAAGTTCACTTTTAGTGTTTATTCAGGAAAATTGCTAGGTTTCATTGTCATCCAAAAAGGAATTGAAGTTGATCCTGATAAAGTTAAAGCAATTCAAGAAATTCCTGCTCCAAGAACTGAAAAGCAAGTTAGAGGCTTCCTTGTACATTTGAATTACATATCCAGATTTACTTCCCACATGACTGAAACATGTGAACCAATCTTCAAGTTGTTCAAAAAGGATCAAGGTTGTGTGTGCGCGGACGATTTCAAAAGGGAATTTGAAATAATTAAAGAGTATCGGCTTGAACCTCCTATCTTGCTCCCCCTGTTGAAGGAAGACCATTTATTATGTATCTGACTGTGTTAGATAATTCTATGGGCTGTATTTTGGGACAACAAGATGAAACAGGAAGAAAAGAATATGCCATTTTATATCTCAGCAAGAAGTTTGTTAACTGTGAGTCACCGTATTCTATGCTGGAAAAAACATGTTGTGCTTTGGCCTGAGCGACAAAACGATTGCGGAAATATATGTTGAATCATACCACTTGGTTGATTTCCAAAAAGGATCCAATTAAATATATTTTTGAAAAGCCTGCTCTTACTGGAAGAATTTCCCGTTGGCAGGTGCTGTTGTCTGGATATGATATTGAATACCATACTCAGAAGGCTATAAAAATTAGTGTGTTGGCAGATTATCTTGCTCACCAACCAGTTGATTATTATCAATATGTTAAATATTTTTTACCCTGATGAGGATGCAATGTATTTGAAAGTAAAAGATTATGATGAACCTTCGACTAAGAAAGGTCCTAATCCTGAATCCCGGTGGGGTATGGTATTTGATGGAGTAATAAATGCTTATGGGAAAGGAATTGGTGTCGTGATTATCACACCTCATCGATCATATATCCCTTTTACTACAAGGTTGGCATATGATTGTACCAATAATATGGAATAGTACGAAGCTTGTATCATTGGTCTTGAAGAGGCTATAGATCTCAGAATCAAAATTCTGGATGATTATGACGATTCAACTTTGGTAATAAAGCAGATTGAAGGAGAATGGGATACCCATCACGTTGGCTTATTTCCCTAAAAATATTATGTAATAAGATTATTACCTTTATTTAATAAAGCTGAATTCCATCATATTTCCAAAGTTGAGAGTCAGGTGGTAGATGCTTTAGCCACTTTTGCTTCTATGTACCAATTAAATTCTTGGAACTATGTACCTCAGATCACAGTTTGACGTCTAGATAGGCCAGCTCATGTGTTTGTAACAGAGGGAACATCAGAAGAAAAACTTTGGTATTATGATATCAAGCACTTTCTCCAGCCTCAGGAATACCCGGTGGGTGCGTCAAACAAAGATAGAAAGACATTGAGAAGGTTAGAAGGAAGCTTTTTCCTTAGTGAATATGTGACATACAAAAGAAATTATGACATGGTTTTGCTTAGATGTGTGGATAGACACGAAGCAGAGATGTTAATGCATGAGGTCCATGTAGGTTCCTTCAATACCCATGCTAATGGTTATTCAATGGCAAAGAAGATGCTTAGGGGAGGTTACAATTGGATGATAATGGAATCTGTCTGTTACAAGTTTGCAAAGAAGTGTCATAAGTGTCAAATTTATGTTGACAAAATTCATGTGCCTCTAATGCTTCTCAATTTTATTTCTTCCCCGTATCCTTTTTCTATGTGGGGTATTGATATTATATGAATGATTGAACCCAAGGCAACGAATGGACACCATTTCAGCTTGGTGGAAATTGATTACATCACCAAGTTGGTGGAAGCAGCTTCCTATGCTAATGTCACCAAGCAGGTGGTAATACGCTTTATCAAGAAAAATATTATATGTCAGTATGGTGTGCCAAGAAGGATTATCACTGACAACGACTCGAATTTAAATAACAAGATAATGACAAAACTTTGTGAAGAATTCAAGATCGTCCATCACAACTAATCTCCTTACAGACCTAAGATGAATGGGTTTATTGAAGCTCCTAACAAAAACATTAAGAAGATCATCCAGAAGATGTTTGTTACCTATAAGGATTGGCATGAGATGCTCCCTTTTACTTTTCATGGGTATCGTACATTAGTATGCACTTCAACAGAGGCAACCCCATTCTCTCTTGTGTATGTTATGGAAGCAATGCTCCCCGTCGAGGTTAAGATTCCCTCTCTGTGGGTGATAATAGAAACCAAGTTGTCAGAGGCTGAATGGTTTCGTAACAAGTTTGACCAGTTGAATTTGATTGAAGAAAAGAGAATGACAACTTTGTGTCACAATCGTTTATATCGTAAAATAATTAAGAAAGATTTTAACAAGAAGGTCAAGCCTCGTGAATCCAGAGAAGGATACCTCATGCTAAAAAATGTCATATCTTTTAACACTGATTCTAGGGGCAAGTGGACTCCCAATTATGAAGGCCCATATGTTGTCAAGAAATCCTTCTCTGGAGGTTCATTGATTCTTGAAACTATGAACGGAGAGGAGTTACCACGTCCATGAATGTTGATGCAGTCAAGAAATAATATGTCTAAAGAAATAAAAGATCAGCTCGCTAAGTTTAAAACCCAAAAGGGCGGCTTAGGCAAAAATGAGCGTCTCGGTAAGCTGAAAACCTGAAAGGGCGGTGTAATACGATGGGAGAACTGACTTGTTTTTCATTTTATTGCAAATGTTGCGGATAGGAAGAGTTGCCATCAAATTTTCTTTTATCCAATAAGGAAAGGGTGAAAAGAATTGAAAGACCTTCGAGATACTTGAGTTTGGGGGTAGATTATGAAAAGGGAAGGTGTTAGAACCCTTTTCATTCGTAGTTATCTATGTGTTCTTAATCACGAGCTCACTTTGTTTTGAAAATGCTTTATGAATGTGTTTTTGAAAAAATATTTTGAAAATTCCAATTGTAAGGCAAGACTATGTAATGATTCTCGTATTTGTTCTTGAGAATGCGTATAAAGTGTTTTTAGAAAATATTTTAGAAAAGTGTTGGTGAAGAAATGTTTTCTTTTAAAATGTTTATAAGCAAGCGATTACGAGCGTTCTACCTACTCAAAGTCTTTCTTGTTCTTTCCTTCTCCTTTAGATAATGCTATCCTACAATTAGTTAGTAGGAAGCCTTATTGTTGGATGTGAAGGGACAGGCGTGGGTCGTCAAATAGTCATAAAAGGCAACTTGTGAGGATGCTTTAGCAACTTATCGTTAAGGAACTAGATCGTTTACCGAAGGCAACATCGAAAGGTTCATTGAGGGACTACAATCTTTATTTTACGAGGGACTATGCTAAAGCGTCCCCACATTCGACGGACATGACTATTTTTTCGAGGCAACAAGGGAGTTTATCCTAGAGGTGCGTGTGTGTGAAGTGAATGTTTTTCAGTTATGTTCATCTTTGATTAGTATTTTCTACCATTTGTTTTTAAGTATTTCTGTACAAGCCTAGTTACGAACAATAATATAGCAATAATGGAGAAACAGTAAAGGGCAAAAAATAAATGCGGAAAATAAACCATAAGCTATTACACGGCTTTAGGAGAGGTACATAATAGAAAAGGCGGAAAATAAACCATAATTACTATTACAATCTGTGAGCAGTTACAATAATAATTAAAAGAAACGGAAACGCAAGATTAGTAAACCACGCGAAATGCGAAAATAGGAAAGAGGGAAAGAGAACGTATTTTTGGTGATTTTTTTATTAAAATTTTTGATGACAACCTAAAAACCCAAATTGATTTAAATTATTTAAAAAAAGAGTTGATTAATTAAATTGAAACCTAAAAATATACTTTGATTGATTAAATAAAAATCTAGAAAAAGTAATTAGGGTTTATGAAAAAAGGGTTTTGGTTTGGTGAATTTTAGGTTTGTAGATGTAAAAAATGATAGAGAACAAGGATTTAAAAAATATTTACCAGGGCTGAGTGTTAAACCCACGCCCTCTGCCTTCAAAATTGCACGCCTCACTACTGAGCCAACCATGCGTTGGTGTTAGGAAATAGGAAATGATGGTTATGTTGTGAACCTGCACGTTATATGAAAAATAACAAAAACTATTTGTAGCACGCAGGGATCGAACCCACACCCCATATGTTAAATGCCTTCGCCTTGACCAACGGTACTATGCCCTCATCCATGTACCAAATTAAATAGATTTAATATAATGTAAAAGTGGATCGAAGAGGCACCGGAGCCCTAGCTCCGGTCGTCTTCTCCGGCGAGGTGTTTTTTGTGCCTGCAAAATTATAAATGTTACTGATCAAAAAGATCCATATCCCCCTAAATTGATCCTTGAAAATCCATTGGTAGTCTTAGTTTAGGCTAAATCTTCCTTCACAATGAGATATGAACACAATAAGGCAAATCGGTCCAACCATGGTGATAGATTCTTCTAGAATTATGAGACTCATGCAAGGGATCAAACCTGCATCGTTTTATCTCAGAAACACATTGCAAACGTTAGTTCAAGTCAAAGCATCATAAAATTAGAAAAACGAAATTCACAAAAACATGTAAAATGATGATGCACGGAATGCAGGTTTTAGGCCTCTTTGATCATCAAGAATGACAAAGGATACTCTATGGCACCTCAAGAATCGATTGGGATGATTGCTTGGCCTTGATGATGGTTGTATGAGAGAGTTCAAGTTTTCCCTAATTTGACAAATTTTGAATTTTTTGGAAGGTGGTTTCTAGCACAAGGTTTCATGTCTTTCATGTCTAAATTGGAGTGAATATATAGGTTGAATTAGGTCATAATATGATGGGTTTGGACTTGTGTATGGAGCTTTTTCCTATTTTAGTTTATTTTGACCTCTAAATGAATGAAAAATCAAAAATAAAATATAATAAGCTAAAGGGATGTGTATTAACAAGTCTTGAGGTGCATGTGGAATTTAGAACATGTTTGGACTCTGAACAAATATCCATTAGCCCAAAAAGTTAAGTTAGCTCAATTTGAACTTCATGCATTTGCTCAAAATTTCCCAACTTGCACTGGTCATAACTCTCAATTTTTATCATTTGAAAGTGATCTTGGAATTTTTGGAAAGCTAAATATGTCCTCTATAATCTCTACGTTGACCCTATTTGCTTTTGAAGAATTTATCTTGATGTAAGTTGCTTTGACAAAAAGTGTCTTTTTGTTGACTTTTGAAATGACCTATAATATATTGTTTCATATCTCTCAAATGAAGTATTTTTTGTACTTGAGATCATGGAGAAAAAGTTGTAGAGAATTAAATTTCCTTCATAATCAGTTTTGATCGAGGAAAATATGATGAAGCATGTGAAAGTTATGCTTGGTCAAAGTTCAAATGACTTCTCCTTAAGAAAACCCTAATTTGGAAACTTTTGAATTTTGATGATTTGAGAGTTTTACTTGATGAATCATCATCAAACCTTGATCAAATGGTGAATATGAATTCAAAATATTGATGTTGACCAAAAATCTTGAAGTTTGATTGCATATTAACCATAATTGACTTTTTGTTTAATACAGTTGATTTTCAGTCATCTGAGCCATTGACTGAGCAAACTTGTGATGCAAAGCATGAAACTTAGTATGAGCATTCTTGGAGACATATAAGAGACCATGTAATTCACTTGAGACCTTATAAACCCAATCTTCCTTGAGAAAAGTGAAACCCTAGTTGTGAACCCCTTGCTTTGGAGGAGCATTTGTCTGATCAATTCTTGACAACCTTGAGCATTTGAGAACCCTAGGAGAATGCCTTGAGTAAAAGGGAGGGAAATTTTTGGGTTAAAATAGTTTCCCCTATTCAATCTTCTTAAACCTGAGGAGTTATATTGACACGTCCGGCATTCGTGATATGAAGGTGGAAGAGGATTGAACACTTAAGTGCCAAGAAATTTGCACTCGCATGTGCAAGAGGTAATGTTGTTGGTAGATAATATTGCTTGAATGAGCTTAAGGATTCCATTCGGAGAGATGATAGAATATCATTGGAGATGGGCTTAAAGCTGTCATCCAAGTAACTATTGATAATAGTATTTGATGGGATCCATTTTATATATCAACAAAGTAGTATGGGTCAACATATACTATCTTAGTCGGCGAGCCGCCCACGCCAAAGCACAACAAGTTTTCTCGAGTAGTGAGTAACTTGTTTCACATTCAATATGGTGTGTACTGGGCCAGACTCGTCATGTTGGTCCATTACACAACGCATTGAATTCTCCAACACTGTTAAGTACATGATTAGAGGTCTTCCTTCAATTGGTGGCATCAGAATAAAAGGTTCTTGGAGGTACTCCTTGATTTTGTTAAAGGCTATCTGGAAATCATCATTCCAATTCACTACCTGGTCTTTCTTTAGCAGCTTGAAGATCGACTCACAAGTAGCGGTCAGATGGGAAATAAACCTGGCAATGTAATTCAGTCATCCCAAGAAACCTCTGACTTCCTTCTCAATACGAGGGACTGGAATTTCTTGAATAGCTTTGACGTTGGCGGGATCAACTTCAATACCTTTACCATTGACGATGAAACTCAGGAGCTTACCAGATCTTACCCCAAAGGTGCACTTGTTTGGATTCAACCTTAGCTTGTACTTTTTCAATCTCGCAAAAACAGCTTGTGTAGATGGTAAAGATGTTCTTCTTCAGTCTGAGATCTGGATATCATGTCGTTGACGTAGACCTCTATCTCATGGTGGATCATATCATGAAACAAAGCTACCATGGCACGTTGATATGTTTCTCCAGCGTTCTTTAACCCAAATGGCATAACCTTGTAACAGAAAGTGCCAACTGTGTGACAAAGGTTGTTTTCTCCATGTCTTCAGGTGCCATCTTGATATGATTGTAGCCTGAGAAGCCATCCATGAAGAAGAATACCTTGCATTGAGCGGTTTTGTCGACCAAAACATCAATATATGGAAGCGAGAAGTCATCTTTGGGGCTTGCCCTATTCAGATCTCTGTAATGTACACACATATGCACCTTGCCATCCTTTTTAGGTACTGACACTATATTTGTAACCCACTGAGGATATGATGTAACGGCTAAGAACCCTGTGTTGAATTTCTTCATAACCTCAGCGTTGATCTTCTTGGACATCTCGGGATGCATACGACGAACCTTCTGCCTTATCGGAGATGTTGGCTCCTAAATTCGACACCCTTGCTTTTATTAATATCAGCCATTAAAGCTTAAGGATGGTTTTCGACCAGCTGGTTCTGTCGAAGTGTTAGTCAGAGGATGGCAATGTACTTAGAGAATTTCTTCCAAGGGAGAATTTGGTTGCCTTCGACGTCGAAGGTGTTTCTCGCCGAAGATGCTTCTCGACGAAAGTGTTCGATTGTTCAGAGTGGAACGGTTTGAGATTCAAACGTTTGGAGGGAAAACGGTTCCCAGCGGTTACCAAGTGCAACGTGCAAAGATCTGGAGCGTCGAACGCTGAGAACGTGCCAAGTGGAGTCATCTCGAAGCAGTGTAACTGCCCGACGGTTACTTGGGATGTGTTTAGTATAAATATTAGTAGTTCACGCAGTTTTTCGCGTGTGTTCACAATTATATACAAGTCACTCATATAGATTCGAGTACCCAGCGTGTGAGAAAGAATTATTGAGAATGTATGTGTGAAACACCACTTTATTAATCAAAGTCATTTATTTTCCAGAAACTTTACTTGCTTTCTCCTTTACTTTTCCAGTCGAAAGCCTTTATTTCAAGCCTTCCTTTATTTTATCAAGTTCTCTTCTTCATGCAATTTACATAAAGCTTCTTTATTTTCTGGTCATTTAACCATTATCAAACTTAGTTAAAACCCCAAAATCAACCATGTCTTAGGATCAATCTGATCGATCCTGCGAGTCACCAAATAAGTAACCTTTTGGAAGATCAGCGGTTGTTTACCAATTCCCACGGTAAACAAATTGGCACACCCGGTGGGACTGTGTGTTGATTTTGAAATTTAACCTTTCTACACAGAATATCATCTTTTTTCGAGAAGTATTGCATGTTATTGAGAAGTGGTAGAATATACACTAACAATACCAATACTGCCAGAAGAAGAGAAGCGATGGCGAATCCGCCAAACAATAACAAAATCCCACAAACGAATGTGGGATCAACGGTTATCCCAACCTTAAGTGAAGCGATAACTGTTGGTTCAACACCAGCAGTAACGGTCACAACAACGGGGCCATTACCTCCGTTCACTGGCCCCAGAGTGCCTTTGGGAACTCCCCCACCAAGGGGAAATCTAGGCACAAGGCCTTATGTTCCCCCAAGATTTATGACAGGCGGTCAAAATCGAGAACCACTCTATGGCATGCCAACTTCTGACTTGGCTAGCCTGACAAACGTTGCGTCCACTTTTTCAGACCCTTTAGTGAGTGCCTCTTCGCCACTCCAAGGTTCTGGAGTAGGTATGGCGAACAGAAATAGGACCCAACTCTTAGGAGGAACGTCTCAAGTAGCACATGGCCTTACAAATGCCTCGACAGCAGTCTTGAGGCAACAAATGGACGAAAGCAACCATGATATGGTTCAAATGTTGGCACAAACTTTAAGTACAGTGCTGAATCCTCTAATACAAAACACCACCCAGTCGAATCAGCAAATGACAGCGCAAATGACGCGTTTGGCTGATTTCTTTGGGGTACCCCAACCTATTCGACAGCCCCAAAGGGCGCAAATAAAGGGAAACCAAGGTATACTCTTAGAGGAAGAAACCACTATCAACCAAGTCCAGCAGCCTGTCGAAGAAAACCTTAGGGCACGATTGGAGCAGCCTGTCAAAGAACCTAGGGTTATAGCCCCAGAGGTAAGGTTAGTTAACAGAAACCAAAATGCTGACGAAGTAGTCCAGCATATCCAATACCAGAATATGGGTTTGGAAAATAACCTGGCAGCCATGATCGAAAGAATCATGACTCAAAATGGGATGAACATGGGCTTTCGTAGGCCCAATTTCACATCCCCACTGTCAGAATACGTGTTACAAACAGACTTACCTCCTAGATGTAAAGTCCCTAAGTTTACTAAATTCTCTGGGGACACGACAGAATCTACTGTCGAACATGTGGCGAGATACTTGATCGAAGCAGGAGATATTTCAAACAACGAAAACCTGAGGATCAAATATTTCCCAAGTTCTTTAACAAAGAACGCTTTTACTTGGTTTACAACTCTCCCCCCCCCCCCCCAATTCGATCCATCATTGGACCCAGTTGGAGAGATTGTTCCATGAGCAATTCTACATGGGACAAACCAAGATAAGCCTGAAAGAATTGGCCAGTGTAAAGAGGCATTTCACTGAACCTATAGACGAATATCTAAATAGGTTTAGGTTGCTGAAAGCAAGATGCTTTACACAAGTGCCAGAACATGAGTTAGTCGAAATAGCCGCAGGCGGCTTAGATTATTCCATTAGGAAGAAGTTAGACACTCAATACCTGAGAGACATGGCCCAATTGGCCGATAGAGTTCGACAGGTAGAACGCCTTAAAGCTGAGAAAGCCAAGGCAACGAAAACTCATAAAAGAGAGAGGATAGCGTATGTTGAGATGGATGACGAAGATCCATAAACCTTCGACGAAACTATAACCGTCGAAGAAGGCGAGGTTGATTTAGCGGAACTAAAACAAGGGCCACCATACTCTTGCAAACTGTTAGTCCCCTCAAGTGGGAAAAATCCCACTGGTCCAGAAAGGACCAACGATAGGTTCCCCAAAAAGACTTATAGTTTTGATATTACAAAATGTGATGAAATCTTTGACTTACTTGTAAAAGATGGCCAAATGATAGTACCCCCATGGGTAAAAGTGCCTCCTCTTGATCAAAGAAAGAAGAGAGGCTTTTGTAAATATCATAATTTTCTGGGCCATAAAACGTCTCAATCTTTTCTTTTCAGGAATCTTGTGCAAGACGCTATCGAAGAAGGGAGGTTGAAGTTTGCTGACAAGACCCCCATGACTGTGGACTCTAACTCGTTGCAGGCTGAAGCCCATTATGCTGAACCTTCATAGGTGAACGTGATCGAGGCATCCAGAAGCCAGTCGAAGAGGCCAGGAATCACAATGGTCGAAGTCTCAAAGGACCATATCAACATGCCAATCTTTGGCAGTTTTTTTGGGAATCTATCCAGAAAGACAATTGAAGCGGTTCAAAAGGCGGTCGAAAGCCCAAAGCTGGAGACAGTTGGAGCCCAAAAATCTGGAATAAAACCCAGTTCTCACTTGGCTGCAGTTCAAGGCCAGACGGAGGACTTGGAGATTCAAATGAAGCAGTTGACTCTTGCCAACAAAGATACCATGAATGTCAACATGGTCGAAGTCTGTGAACTAAAAGCATCAGAGGAGGCCATGAGGCAAGAACAAGCTAACAAAACTTCTTTCCCTCGGGAAAATGAAAATCTGGCAGATTTCCTGCAAAGATGCCAGAAAAAGAAGTCAGAAGTGATGCTGTGTCCTCGATGCAGTTCGATCTTCGACAAAAAAGCTGCTGAACATATTCAAGGTGTAAGAGCAGTAAATAGAAAAAGGGAGAGTGTTGATACTCGACATGACCCCAGAAGAGCCTCCCAAAGGGGTTCAAACCAAGAAAAGAGGCCACT
This sequence comes from Vicia faba, assembly GCA_948472305.1. Taxonomy (NCBI): domain Eukaryota; kingdom Viridiplantae; phylum Streptophyta; class Magnoliopsida; order Fabales; family Fabaceae; genus Vicia; species Vicia faba. Next base: position 791,565,495 of record OX451739.1, read on the forward strand.
GACTTTCAGGCCTCCGACTAACGTACCAGTAGATACATGGTACAAAACATCTGGTCGAAAAAGGCCAAGCGAGGAAAGATGGCACTCCTTCGAAGTGCCAAGAGGTTCGTATTTAATACATAAGAAAGAGCCTCAGGTTGCTACCCCTAAGGTGACACAGGTATCAAGCAATTACAAAGGGAAAAATCCCATGTCTCGATCTCAATGGAGGAGATACCAGAGGCGACGAAAAGCTGAGAGGGAAGCTGCTAATGAACCAAAGGCAGAATCCAGTTCAAATGTTCCTCAAAGAAAGCAGAGGAAGCCTCTCGAAAGACAACCAGTAACCAATAGGCTAGTTTGGCCTAACCAGGGTGAAGTTGATAACGAAGATGGTTCTGAGTCTGATGACACTTTGGACATCATGGTGAACATAGTCTCAGTTCTGCCCAGGGAGTTCAACCGCCAGGTGGAGGTCGAAACAAGCGATTGGGAAGTGGAGCAAGAAATGGCCAAGCATAGGCCAATGTGCTATTTCGTCATGGATAATGGCGCTACTGAAGAGCAGAATGGGTTCTTCGAACCACCTACAGAGGCGATGAAAAATCACCTCAAGCCTTTATTTATAAGGGCTAAACTCGAAGAAACCACAGTAAATAAAATCTTGGTGGATTGTGAGGCAACCATCAACATCATCCCTCACTTTATGCTAAGAAAAATAGGCAAAAGTGATGAGAATATCAAGCCTCACAACATGGTCATGTCGAATTATGAAGGCGGCATAGGGACCACTATGGGTGTGATCCAACTGGACATTAAGGTGGGATCTATCCTTCGACCAACTATGTTTATGGTCATATCGGCCAAACCTAACTATAATCTTTTGTTGGGCCGTGAATGGATTCATGGTGTTGGAGTTGTACCATCATCAATGCACCAGAGGTTGCTGCTATGGCGTCCTGATGGGATGGTCGAAAACATAGAAGCGGACCAAAGCTATTACCTGGGCGAAGTAAATCACCTAGGGCTGGCAGACTTCGACAAGAACTTGGCTCACATTGGGCCATGCCCAACACCTGACTTCGACTTGGCGCCAGCGCCAAATACTTTTTGTTCCCTATACCTGCACCCTGAGCATGGTTTTCAATGGGACAGAGAAGACTTGTCCCACATTGACTTTAGTAGGTTAACTGATATCCAACCAACTGGTTGGGGAAGTGAATTCAGTGACAATGACTGAGTCACAATCATTGAAGCGAATTTCGACTTATGTAGCCGAAACAAAGATGATAACGGCTCTCGAAGCCGAAGTAAAATATATGGCCACACAGGCCAATGATCAACAGTTACCTTCTGCAGGTCCTGGAAAGGACTTCGATCCAGAACCTCTTGATATCATGCTAGAAGGGATGCAGGAACAGAGGCTCGACGCCATCTACGACGATGAGCCTTTAGGATCCAAAAAGGACCCCTTAGCGAATAACATCAAGATGCTAGCGCAGGATCCTTTAGAAGAAATCAACTTGGGCGAAGGGTTAGAGAAAAAGCCAACTTACATTAGCGCAAAGATCGACCCAGAACTCAGGTTGGAAGTAATCCATTTGTTGAAAGAGTTCAAGGACTGTTTTGCATGGGATTACGACGAAATGCCTGGTCTCGACAGAGGATTGGTAGAACTTCAGTTGCCAATCAAACCTGGGAAGAAGCCAATCAAGCAAAGTCCAAGACGCTTCGCCCCAGAAATACTGTCGAAGATCAAAACGGAAGTCGAAAGACTGCTGAAGTGCAAATTCATACGCGTTACGAGGTATGTCGAATGGATTGCAAACATTGTGCCAGTGATTAAGAAAAATGGTACATTGAGGGTGTGCATAGATTTCAGAGATTTGAATGCTGCTACACCCAAAGATGAATATCCTATGCCTGTGGCGGAAATGCTAGTCGATTCTGCCGCTGGCTACGAGTACCTGAGTATGCTCGATGGTTATTCAGGATATAATCAAATTTTCATTGCTGAAGAAGATGTGTCGAAAACAGCTTTTCGATGCCCAGGGGCTTTAGGCACTTACGAATGGGTAGTGATGCCTTTTGGCCTAAAGAATGCTGGGGCCACATATCAGCGAGCAATGAATTCTATCTTCCATGATTTTATTAACACTTTTATGCAAGTATATATTGATGACATTGTTATAAAATCTGTTTCCAGGAAGAACCATATAGACCACCTTCGACAATCATTCGAAAGAATGAGAGAACATGGTCTAAAGATGAACCCTTTGAAGTGTGCATTCTGTGTGAAAGCTGGAGATTTCTTGGGCTTCGTTGTCCACAAGAAAGGGATCGAAATCAACCAGAACAAGACGAAGGCAATTCTGGAAGCGAAAGCGCCATCGAATAAAAAGGAACTGCAATCTCTGTTAGGCAAGATAAATTTCTTAAGGAGATTCATATCTAACCTAAGTGGGAAAGCTCAAGCCTTTTCACCCTTACTTCGATTGAACAAAGAGGGATTCGAATGGGGGCAAGAGCAACAAGAAGCCTTCGACAAAATCAAAGGGTACCTCACAAAGCCACCTATTTTGGTGCCTCCTTGTAGCAACAGGAGTATGAGATTGTACATAGCTGCATCCGACAAAACTTTGGGAAGCATGTTAGCCTAAGAAGATGAAAATGGAGTCGAAAGACCCATCTACTATCTTAGTAGAGTTTTGAACGATGCAGAAACTAGATATAGCGAAGTTGAAAAATTGTGTCTATGTCTGTATTTCTCTTGTACAAAGCTCAAGCAATATATAAAACCAGTTGATGTGTATGTTTCGTCTCATTTTGATGTTTTCAAGTACATGTTGTCGAAACCCATCTTGCACAGTCGAATTGGCAAGTGGGCACTAGCATTAACTGAATACTCCTTGACCTTTATGCCTCTTAAGGCAGTGAAAGGACAAGTGGTAGCAGACTTTATAGTCGACCACTCAATTCAAGTTGAGAGTATTAATTATGTGGAGATAGAACCTTGGAAATTCTACTTCGATGGTTCCAGCCATAAAGATGGAACAGGAGTAAGAGTCTTGATTATTTCTCTAGAAAAAATTCCAACAACATTCAAGTACAAGATATCAGGTTCTTGTTCGAACAATGAGGCTGAGTATGAAGCTCTAATTACTGGCCTTGAGATATTGTTGGAATTGGGGGCAACTCGAGTCGAAATAATGGGAGACTCAGAGTTAGTCATTAAGCAAGTCACAAAAGAATATAAATGCATAAGAGAAAATCTCATTATGTACTTTGTGATAGCAAATCGTTTATTGAAAAAATTTGAAATGGTCAACATTCGACACATACCCAGATTGGAAAATCAAATAGCCAACAATTTGGCACAAATTGCATCTGGGTACAAAATTTCAAAAACGAGATTACAAAGAGCAATCGAAGTTCGAGAAAAGATAAAAGCAACTTGTCTGTCACCAACAGACTTGGAATCGACAAGACTAGGGTATGCTGATCAAAGTAACTTCGAAATTTCGTTCATAGACAATTTGTCAGAGCAAGATTGGAGGAAACCCATTGTGGATTATCTTCAAAACCCAGTAGCTTCGACAGAACGAAAAACAAAGTATAGGGCGTTAAGTTACGTACTCATGGGTAATGAGTTATTTAAAAAGACGCCTGAAGGGGTATTGCTAAAGTGCTTAAGTGAAACTGAAGCATACATAGCCCTTTCGACTACGCACGCTGGAGCATGTGGGGCTTATCAAGTAGGCCATAAGATGAAATGGTTGTTGTTTCGACAAGGACTATACTGGCCCACCATGTTGAAAGATTGTATCGAGTTCTCCAAGGGTTGTCAAGAATGTCAAGTCCATACAGGCATCCAGCATGTACCAGCAAGCGAACTTCACTCGATAGTGAAACCTTGGCCCTTTAGAGGATGGGCGTTGGACCTTATTGGAGAGATTCGACCAGCATCGTCAAAGAGCCAGAAGTATATATTGGTAGGCATTGATTATTTTACTAAGTGGATCGAAGCTATTCCTTTAGTCAATGTAGACCAAGAAAATGTCATTGAATTTATTCAAAAGAACATTATCTTTAGATATGGAATCCCTGAGACTATAACTACTGATCAAGGATCAATTTTCACCGGTCGAAAGATGCAGGAATTCGCTCAGGAAATAGGCTTTAAACTCCTAACATCAACGCCTTATTATGCACAGGCAAACGGTCAAGTCGAAGCAGCGAACAAAGTAGTGATTGGCTTGATAAAAAAGCATGTTGGGAAGAAGCCAAAAAATTGGCATAAGACGTTAGACCAGATCTTGTGGGCCTGTCGAACGTCCCCAAAAGAAGCCATAGGTACAACACCATATAGGCTAACTTTTGGTCATGACGCAGTGTTGCCAACAGAAATTTGTCTTCAATCTGCAAGGGTTCAGAGACACCATGATATCCCCTCTGAAGTTTATTGGGATATGATGTTAGACGAACTAGTAGATTTAGACGAAGAAAGAATGCACGCTCTCGACTTACTGAGGCTTCAGAAGAAAAGAGTGGAAGACTCTTACAATAGAAAAGTGAAACCTAAGGCATTCTCGCCTGGAGAATTAGTTTGGAAGGTGATTCTTCCCATGGATCGAAGGGATCGAAGCATGGGAAAATGGTCACTCAAATGGGAAGGACCATTTAGAATTATCCAAACTTTTTCTGGTGGAGCTTATGAAGTCGAAGAGTTAGGTGAAGATAAAAGACTCTTGAGAGTAAATGGCAAATATTTGAAAAAGTATAAACCTATACTCCAAGAGATCAAAATAAATAGCAAGTAATGACTAAATTAACCATAAATAAGCCAAAATGGAAAATTTTATAAATTAGCCAAAATGGAAATATTGTCAAATACATATTACAATATATGGTTAAAGGGCTGAGTCAATCAGAAGGGGATGGAATCTTTGAGTCGAAGGTACTTCGCCTGCTGCAACTCCAGTCTTTTGTTGCACAAGGCATTCTCCTGGGCAAGCTTGGCAATTTGGTCGTCGAAGGCTTGAGCTTTCTCAGCAAATTCTAGGCCTTGTGTGATTTCAGCTTGACTCTCGTTGTCTGGAACAGTCGAGAGAAGCTCCTCCTTGCGCTTAGTGTTGGCATTCATCTTAGCCTCCAGCTCTTCGATTTGCGCCTTTATGGAAGCATTCTCTCGATCTATGGCATCAATTTCTTCCTGCTTAGATGCCTTTTGCTTCGACAACTCTGTAATTCGAGAAGTCGTCTCTGCTACATCAGTCCATGCAGAAGAACTTTTGCCATATAACGCTTCAAGCTGGCTGTTGAAGCCCCTCTGTCGCCGATAGTCTGCTGAGACTTGATCAATAATGGAGTATAACTCCATGATAAAGCTCGAAACCTCCGGAGTCACAGCGAGCAAGTCAACTGCATTCAAAACAGCTCCCAAACACGACGGAGCAGTAGGGTCCCCCTCCAAAGCTTTCATCAAATCTTTCTTGAAGAACTGGGCCTTGACCTTCGTCAAAGCCTCATCGAGAGGAGAAGTCTCAGTGGACTTCCCCGACTGAGTAGAAGCCTCCTGACTAATATCAGACGAACTTCCCTTGCTCTCGATAATGGCATTCAGATAGCCAACTGGATCAGTTTGCTTCAAGAGTGCTAAGTCTTCTTTCGACCTATGCTTTGTTGAGGTGGTAACCTTTGCAGCAGCGTTGTCTTGGGGTTGAAGCTGTTGAGTAGCATTTGCCTCGACTTGACTCTCTTCGACTTGAAGTTCAGCAGTGCCAGCGTCAGCGTGATCCCCTTCATCATGTTGTTCTTCCGACAGATCAACCACTTGAATCTCCTTTGGTTGTTGATCTTCTGTTTGTTGTTCTTCTGTCTCAGCATTGGCTTCATCTGTTTCAGCATTGGCTTCATCGTTCGCCAATTCTTTCTCTTGTGGCCTACTAAGTTCAGCAGAATCTAGTGTTTCAGAAGTCTTTGGCGCTGAGCTTTCAGTGGTTTCCTGAAAAAAGAAGAAGAAGAATCTTCTAGGTTAGAAAGAGACACAATCGAACGCGAGCATCGACACCTGAGTTAAAAAAGGTCAAAGAAATTACCTGCAGAGGAACTTCAGCCCCAGGGCTGGAATTGTCGCTTTCGACAGGTTTATTGAGCAAAACATTTAGTTCCTCCTCCGTTGGCTCTTCAATAATTACTGGAGGTGGCCTGGGTTTTCTCCCAGCAACCTTTATTCTGATTGTTCGAGTCTCAGGAGAAGGAACATCTTTCTTCAGTTTTCGCCTCTTTAGAGGAGCGGGGGGAGAGTCGTCTTCTTCGTCACTCCCAGATTCGACCGTCAGTGCAGGTCGTTTCTTGGGTGAAGGTGCCTAAAAACCAATTGGAGTTCGATTTAGATGCTACATCGAAAGTCAGAATGTTAAAACCAGAAGAAAATAATAAAAGTCTGGTTACCGGTGCTGAAGGCTTTTTCGAAGGACCTACCCCTGATGGCTTGTTGTAGTTTTCGCCGGCGCTATAGTTTTCGCCGGTGGTGGAGGTTTTGTCAAGGGACCTCCTCCCTGATGGCCTTCTGCAGCTTTCTTGGCTGCAGGCTTTCGAACAACTGAAAGAAGACAAGTTATAACTAACAGGCTACCAGTCGAAATGGAAAGATAAAATAATGTGGAAGAGTGAACTTACATTTCTTTATTTTGTCCAGGACTAGAATAAAAGACTTCTGAAGTTCGTCCACAAAGTCCTTCTCGTCGAAGAACTCTTCAGCGTAGTAACTTTTCCACCACTCTTCGAAGGATGGTGAGCAGAGAAAGTTAAGCTGATAGTCGAACAACGAAAGGACTGTCCGACCAGCATACCTGCCGATATGCTTGGTGGCAGCGTCTTCAGTGTAGTCGTTGCAAAAATATAACATAGACTTCTCCCTGGGAAAAATAGGAGAAGGAAGTATTTGAATGATACCAAACTGGCGAGAGACCAAGTTTGGTTGATACGCGATCAGGCTCAAGTGAGTCTTGGAGCTCTTGAATCGCAGGGGCATTATTCTTGGTGTGAGAAATGCTTCCCACATTATTGTATGTTCTTCGACCTGAGGGTCACCTGAAGACTTAGGATGGGGCCTCGTGAACCATTCTGGACTAACCTTTCGTCGAGCAAAGGGAGCCATGGTCGAAACAAATTCTTTCCTTCTTGCAAACATCAAGACAAAGTTTGCAAAAGTTTGTTGAAGCTCCAGCCCATCTTCAGTCGGGGTCAGCAGAGCCAATCTAGTGCCTTCGATACGCCTATTTTCTATCTCCGGAGCTTGCTCATTTATTTGAGTCTTCTGAGGTAAGAAAGACTCGAAGGTGGCATTGAGCCACAGCTGAAGTAGCCAAAAAGGTCCTGCAAGCAGCAGACTGGCTCTATTCTCGATGATCTTCAACAGAGTCACTCCGCTGCTAATCGACTCGTACAGATTCGCCAAAATTAATTCTGCCAAACAAATATTTTGGCCATGGTGGAGTTGGGTGGCGAGGGGGACCATCTTCTTTGTCACCTGCAAAGACTTTGTGCAGAACACAAAGCGTGACAGCCTTAAGGCTAGGAACGCGATATGCTCTACATCCGTCACAGTGGTTGTCGACCTATCATGGTAATGGTTGATATAGGTGGTTTAGGTGGGTTTCGTAGCTGAGAATCCAATCTGATCCTCCGACATTTCCTCTGGGTCGAAATAGTCCCCAGTGGGTCGAAGGCCAGTGATGGCATCCACGTCGAACAACGTGGGTGTTAGCATTCCACAGGGAAGGTGAAAGGTGAAATGAGTGTAATCCCAGAAGAGTAAGGAAGCTATCAACATCTCTGGGGAGTAGTTGAGACCCGTCTTCGACAACATAACTAGGTCGAATATCCCCAGATCCTTCCAGATCGAACCCTGGCTTTTTTCCATTTTTTCCAGCCAAGCACTGTAGTCAGGAGTGAGGCTAGGGCTAGACTTGAAAGCCCTAACACCCCTATTGAAGAAGCGAAGATCGATTTTATCCTTAGCGGGATCTTCGTTATCCTCTGCATCTTTTTTAGAGCATCCAACAGGTTTGAGCTTTTCAAGCACTGGAAAGAAGCTTTTGATCTTCATGGCTTCAGCGATGCTTGGGTTTAGCGGGCCAGACATGGCGAAGATTTGGTTGGAGTATCCAACCGGAATCATGAGTTGGTGTGAATAGGCTTCACGTTCAGCAATTTCTAGGGGTTCAGGAACCCTTCGTTGGCCTGTAGGAGTAACTACAGGGACAGTGGAGAAGATCTTGGGTTTAGCATTTCTGGAGGGGATGTTAGAACTAGGAGCGGTAGAAGAACCTGAGGCCATTGTTGATGTTAAGGTTGAAGATGAAGTGAAGAACAAAGTGTTTGCAAAGTTTGCAGAGATTTTGTGTTCAAGGAAGTTGGAAGGCAGGATAGGCTGAAAAAGTCCCACAATGGGTACTTGGCGCTATTTATAATGGTTGGGGAAATCCTCAAATTCGAGGCCATTTAATGTTGCAGAAGGTAGTGGGACACGTGGCGTCCCCCTGTTGACATAGCCGTTCTGCCGAAATGAAAGGGTGCAGCGTGCGCCCTCGTTTTTAGGAAATTGTCATGATGACAATTTGTGAAAAGACATTGGGCACGCTGCACGCCGTACTGAGGTGACGTCTTAGGTACGGATGAAATGATGGCTTTTTCTTGGGATTGTCAGTGGTTGGTAGAAGACAAAAAGTGCACAGTTTAATTTGTGGCTAAGAATGAAAAGACAGGTGTCGAATGGAATCTCAAAGAATGCCTTTTTCTTTTCAGAGTCGAAATAAGGCATTCTTGGGGGGCAATTTGTTGGCTCCTAAATTCGACACCCTTGCTTTTATTAATATCAGCCATTAAAGCTGAAGGATGATTTTCGACCAGCTGGTTCTGTCGAAGTGTTCGTCAGAGGATGGCAATGTACTTAGAGAATTTCTTCCAAGGGAGAATTTGGTTACCTTCGACGTCGAAGGTGTTTCTCGTCGAAGATGCTTCTCGACGAAGGTGTTCGATTGTTCAGAGTGGAACGGTTTGAGATTCAAACGTTTGGAGGGAAAACAGTTCCCAGTGGTTACCAAGTGCAACGTGCAAAGATCTGGAGCGTCGAACGCTGAGAACGTGCCAAGTAGAGTCATCTCGAAGCAGTGTAACTGCCCGACGGTTACTTGGGATGTGTTTAGTATAAATATTAGTAGTTCACGCAGTTTTTCGCGTGTGTTCACAATTATATACAAGTCACTCATATAGATTCGAGTACCCAGCGTGTGAGAAAGAATTGTTGAGAATGTATGTGTGAAACACCACTTTATTAATCAAAGTCATTTATTTTCCAGAAACTTTACTTGCTTTCTCCTTTACTTTTCCAGTCGAAAGCCTTTATTTCAAGCCTTCCTTTATTTTATCAAGTTCTCTTCTTCATGCAATTTACATAAAGCTTCTTTATTTTCTTGTCATTTAACCATTATCAAACTTAGTCAAAACCCCAAAATCAACCATGTCTTAGGATCAATCTGATCGATCCTGCGAGTCACCAAATAAGTAACCTTTTGGAAGATCAGCGGTTGTTTACCAATTCCCACGGTAAACAGGAGAACAACTCTCTTTCATCAGCAGACAGTGAACAACAATATTGGTATCGAGCCCTAGCAGGTCTTTGTACGACCAAGCAAAGATCTTGGCATAGTTATGCAACATCTAGATTAACCTATTCTTGACACTGTCTTCTAGATTAGCCCTTATCTTGACTTTTTTCCTGTCTTCTTCCGTACCTAAGTTTACAACCTCAACTGGCTCTTCATGCAATTGTATAGCTTTTTCTTCTTGCACTAACAGTCTGGAAAGCTCTCCAGGTGTTTCACAATCTTCCTCACCTTCTTCCTCGGCTTAGTAGATCGTATTTTCAAAGTCATAAGTGGCAATAGCAGAATCGTTATCAACGGGATCCATAATAGATATGGATCTGCAATTTATTGTGTGGCTGTGTGTAAGAACACATAGTTATTTTGAAAGTGAAAATAAAAGAAAGACAAAGAGTGCAAAGTTTGAATGAAAAACATCCAATTCTTTATTAAATGAAGATATGTTTATGAAATGACAACCCTTAACAAGTGGACCATTGTTCCCCGGGTAAGGCACAAGGCTTAAAGTCATTGTTTAAAACAAATTACATGATCAAAACTTTGAAAACAATAAAACAGAAAGTAGCTATTACTCCTGACTAAAGGAGATTGAGATAATGTCTTGAGTCTTCCAATTGCTGAGCCCGTTGCCGATGGTAGGAAAGATCCAGTTGTCAAAATCATAGTCATTGTCAGCATCTTCTATAGCGTTGACTCCATTGTTGCTGATGCAGAATAGTGGTCTTCTAACATGCACACAACGAACAACCCTCTGAGCCTCTACATTAAAAATAAAACCAAATTTGTCAAATTTAAACGAAATGTCAAGAAGCTGACCTCAAGTAGTACAACCACCTTATTCTACAGCAGCTCTAGCATCCTTCAAGAGAGCTATTATGGGCGGAACCCTGGTAACCTTGGGAATAGCGGAAATGTCTTCAGTAGCGGCAGGAGGGATAACTTTAAAAGTCTGATAGGGAGTCTCGATGAATTCTCCATCCATATCTACATACCAAAATGAGTTTAAATGACTTACCATATACTCCTCTTCACTGCAAACAGTAACAACCTTTCCTTTCACAGGATATTTCAGCTTCTGGTGTAAGGTTAAGGTGATATAAGGTAGAATCAAAGACTTGAGTACCTACTTTGATCGGAAGGTCCACTTCTCTATACACCATCCTTTTTTATCCATTAAAGGCTCTGACCACAATATCACTAGGTTTCAGTATAACCTCTTCACAATCAAGTCTCCCAAGAGCACCTTTTGAAAAACATTTAGCGAGGAACCAGTTTCAATCAATACATGTGCCAAAGTAGTGCCCCTGCATTCAATAGAGACATACATGGCCTTGTTGTGGTTTCTTCCCTCCGGAGTCCAGTCAGCATCGGAAAAACCTAAACCATTATCCGTTGTTAGATTAGAAATATAACTTCCAAATTGACCAGCAGAAATTTCTTGTGGTACATACGCAGGTTTTAAGAACTTTACTAAAGCTCGTGCATGGGCTTCAGAACACAGTAACAGGGATAACATAGAGATTTTAGAGGGATTTTGTCCCAACTGTTCGATGATCTTGTAATCACTTTTGCGGATGATTTCAATACCTCCTCCAACTCTTTCGTGGAGGTATCATAAACTATAGCTTCCTTAGGTGCCTCCTTCTGGGAAGGCACTGTCATTCGTTCTTTTCCTCGATCCTCAGAAGTTGACTCAGTAGCAGTAACTTAAACTGGTGTAGCGACAGTCTTAGGAGATATTTGCTGAGAGAAAACCCTTCCGCTTCTGGTCACCTTACTGTTACCAGCAATATTGTCAATAGTGGGATCAACAACTTCTTCATATTCAGTAGTTGATAGTTCTTGCTTGATGCCATGGTAGTAGATGTCTACTCCATAATTTTACGGGATAGCTTTGTTCGAGGAATATGGGATTGTCCCGGGTGAAGTGATTATCAGGGGAGCAACTTTGGGTTTGGCAGTGATCCTTACAGGATCCTTGTAAGTGATCCTAATAGGAGCGCTGGATATTACAGATACCTCTTCTAGCTCCAGGTCTTGCAATAAATTCTCAACAGACTGAATCTTCTCAACTAGAATTAGGTGATTGTCCATTAGGTGCTGAATACCTTCTTCCAGCAACTTCCATCCATTGGGTTGGGTTGCGCAGCAATAACATCTTTCAATACAACCTGGAAATAAACTGGCCTGCAATAGATTCTTGATAATTGGGAGGGAATTAACCAAATCACTTACAATAGAAATATGAAGAAAATCATCAATAGCACTTATGCCTTTGTCATGCTTCGATATAGGTGCAGTAATTACATTGGAGGTCTCAGGAGGATCAAACACAATTTCTTTGTTGTCAATCATGTCCTGAATTTTGTTTTTCAAGGCCCGACAGCTATTAGTGTCGTGCCCAGGGCTATTGGAATGGTAGGCACACTTCACATTTGGATTATAACGAGGAGAGGATGTGTTGTGATTCTGAGGAGGATTCCTTAAGGTTATCAACTCTGCTTTCAGTAAGTGTTGTAATGCCTGAGTTAGTGGCATACTGATATCGGAAAACTTCCTTCTAGGTGTATCTTACCTACACAGACTACCATGTAATTATTATACAAGTTCATAATTGGAAATTAGCACATCTCCTACAGATTGGTTATGATCATTTCTAGTACGACCCTTATGGCTATAAACAGCATTTGTCTCCTTCTTAATGTTGAATGTCTGGTTTACAGTGCTTGAAGATGCAGCCACTTGTATCTTTCCACTTCTTATACCACCTTCGACATGTTCCCCAATTAGAATCAGCTCGGTAAAACCACATGAGAAGCTTCCAATTAGATGGTTAAATAAAGGAATTGTCATAGTTCCCATGAACATATCAACCAACTCCCTATCAGATAAGGGAGGTTGCACTCTTCCATCCAGATCTCTCCACTTTTGGGCATACTCCTTAAAGCCTTCATTCGAACCCATAGTCATACTTTGTAGCTGCACACGGGTTGGTGCAAGGTCAGCATTGTATTGGTACTGCTTGTAAAAAGCAGCAGCCAGGTCTTCCCAAGTGCAAATGTTGGTTCCCTCCAGCTGATAGAACCATTCAAGTTGTGTCTCAGGTAAACTTTCTTAAAAAAAATGAACCTGTAACTTTCTGTCAGTAGTATGGGACTGGATCTTATGAACATAAGATCGCAGATGAAGCTTTGGACAAGATACACCATTATATTTGGAAGAGACGGGGAATTTGAACTTGTGAGGGATAATCACCCCCTAAATAAGACCAAGCTCTTCAAAATCCAGCCCAAGCACTTTCTGGATTTTCATAGCATTAAGGCAATCATCCAATTGTTTGTATCTGTCATCAGCGGGAGGATATTGTTCAGCAGAATAGTCTTCATCAGAATCTTGGCCAGAACCAAGCTTGCTATTCTCTTCAGCTTTCACACTCTTGACATTTCCTTCTTGGTTATCGTCTTTGTAATGCTCGATATTTAATTAATTATTTAAATCAAATATTTTTGAATATATTTCCGATTAAATTTTCGAATTTGTGAAATGTTGATTTAAGTTGTGTCATTTTTATTTGAATTAATTTATTTGATTAAGTTATAAAATAATATTAAAATAATACTATTATTTGAGATGAGTTTGTTTTAATGTTAGAAGTAGTAGAAAGGGGGTGTAGGAATTTAAGCCCAATAAGACAAAATAAGAATAATAGTATAGTAATCATATTATATTAGAATGATAATAATATAATATTAGTTATTTTAGAATAATAAGTAGTAGAAGTAGCAGTAAGAGGAGAAAGAAAGAGGAGAAAGAATAGGTTTTGGCAGAAAAGAGGAATAAGGGTTAGAGAAGAGATACATGGAAACTGCAAAAAGAGACAAATCTATGAGTCTATCAGAGAGTTAGAGCAACCTTAAATCCAAGGTAAGGGTGAGGTTCTGACTCTATAATAGGTTATGTGATGAATGATATTTGAGATTAGCTTATAAAATTATTTTTGTTTGTGTTTGAAATTGATATATTGTTGAAATTGAGAGATGATTGAAAACCCAATTTAATTTATATATAAATACTTTAGTGCTATTTGTCTCAATTCTATATACATATATTGTTTGGATACGGTAGCGTAAAATATAAAGGCATATTGTAGGCATACTGTAGCAGAAATAAACAAGTGCCTGTGAAGTTGAGTATATATATATATATATATATATATATATATATATATATATATATATATATATATATATATATATATATATATATATATATATATATATATATATTTTATTTTATTTTTTTTATTTTTATTTCAGTATATATTAGTTACTAACATAATAATGGATAATTATGTTTTCTATTTTCTCATATATAATCTTAATAATAATAATAATATAATGTTAATAAAAATAATAAGTAATAGTACAATGGTTAGGAATTAAATATTTGAGTTTATTTAATTAATTTAAGTTATTTTCAATTCCGATAGAGTTGTTATAATTGTCATTTGAGTAGTCAATAAGGTTGTTAGAGTTGTCAATAATATTGTTAAAATTATTAATAAAGTTGTTTTAAGTTATTAAAAGTCACTTTTTATTTGTTTTTCGTAATTCTGACATATTTAGAGTTGTCAATAGGGTAAATTGAAGTTACCAAATAAGAATACATCTTTACTAAATTATTGATATTTTAGTTATGAACTTTAGTTAAATTTAGTAGCAGGAAATTAAAAATTTGTGTAATTACATAGTAGACTCAATCAATTATTTAGTCTAACATACTTAGTAAATATTTGGTAGTAGCTCCAATATCATATTCACTATGTTTACACTAAATGGCAGGATTAATAGTTAGTAGCATAAAGTAGCATGTTTGACAATTAATAAAAGTAAAAGTTAGATTGAAACTAATATATATGTAGTAAGATAATATTAATTGACAGGTATTATACATGTAGCAGAATGTCATATAGAAGATTAATAATTTTTTTGATAGAACCAACATCAGCAGTGAAGAAGTGAAAAACACAAGAAGGGGGGTTGAATTGTAAAACTTGAAATCAAATGTAGACAACACGTTATTTTAATCCTGGTTCGTTTGATCTCAAACTACTCCAGTCCACCCGTCAAGGTGATTTCGCCTCTCTCCAACGAGGTCTTAATCCACTATATTCAACTGAATATTACAACTGCTTTAACAACTGCTAAAGCCTTCTTGAGTCAAAATCACAAACCAGTTTCTCAAGGAAATACTTTCTTACAGATAAATGAAATCTAAGTGTGTTGAATGTTTTCTACAAAACTGTTTATCACAACTGTGATACTACACAATTTAAGCTTATGAGAACTAGAATGCTAAAACAATAGAGTAAGTAATTTGAGAGCTTTAGCAAACTGTGAATGAGGATGAAGATGAATCGCTTTAGGCGTGTAGAGAGCTGTATAGCATTAGCCAATCCGTTCCTCACTTGCTTGTTTATATAGCATTGGAAATGATACGTTGGAGTCAGTTATTCCGTTTCAATGCCAATTACATTCTTTCCATATTGAGAAGATCTTTGTCTGGAATAATGTCGTTGATAATAAAGTATCTTGAATGCACAGTACCGTTGCCAATTAAGCGTGTTCTGGCTTTGGCTTATTCTGACGCTGCTAGGTGCTGATGAATTATTGTTGTCTTGATTAGAGTTTAGATTGTTACGCGCAGATCTGTTCATCAAGCTTCAGCGTAAGCACATGCTTTGATCTTCTGATTCTGGTATTTGATATAACATCCTCTGATGCTGATGTTGATATTTCATCTTCTGATGCTGATGATGATATTCTTATGCTGATACTCATCAGAGTTTCTGTAGAATACAATATAATTTTTAGGTAGCATATATGTCTTACATGAATCATACAATTTATATATTCTTGCATTTTGTTATCATCAAAACTTTAACTTAGGGTAGTATATTCAAACTTTGTTCTAACAAGCAGTATAGACTATTCAATAGCAGTGTAGTATTAATTTAATCGGGTCGTAATAAGAAGTTTAGTATAAAGTAGAAATAATAAAACTTTTTGCCCGATAATTAATTAATTATTTTTAGTCGAAATAGTCCGAATAATTATGCGGTTTATTTGTAGTCATTTTTGGTTGATTCGTTGGGTGGTGTTTTTGTTTAAAAAATGTGAAAGTACAGGTGATATTGTATCTTGTTGAATTGTCTATATTTATGGGCAAAATATAAGTTGTAGGCCTATGGCTAATACTGGTTTGTTGTTGTGTTCCTATGTAACTAGTATTGTCGTTATTCTGACATTTATATTGTGTCGCATACATAGCATATCAAGTTGGAGCCGATGCTCGGTAAGTTGGCCTTGATTGGCAAATTAAGTTAAAGGTTTATGCCTTGTTGACGCTTCTATTAATTGGAAGATTTTAAGTTGGGAGTTATGCTCCAATGGTACCACATGCATGTGCATTGTAACGATTCGCATTCCGTGTTGCATATTTAAGTTGTTGTGTTATTGACTTGTGATGATTGATATTGGTTGAAATTTGTGAATGGTGATTTTATATAATCTAATCTAATATATTGTTTATCATACACTGAATTATATGGTTCGATATCTCACCCCTTCTATTTGAATGTTGCCCTCTGTTGGTAACATGCAGGCAATCAAGAAGGATAGTTGTTACCTTCGTTAGTTTGAGTCAGTGTTGTCGCTTTGATACGTAGCACTCGGGGGGATGAACACGTGTTTTATTTATTGTTGGTTTGCATTATGTTGCTGAATTTTAAGTTGTTTTCATTAAAGACTTGTTGTCTTAAAGTTGTTTTGAGTTGGACAAGATGTTATGGTGTTTTCAATTGAATCTTGTGAATCCGCTGCGTAGTAATGAAAGTTGTTTTATTTTTAAAGAATAAACAGGTTGTTATCGGTTCATTCGAATTTTATGTGTTATGTATCTGAACTATAAGTGATAGAATGTCGTTGGTTTGAGTTGAAGGTGTAACATTCCATATGTTGTTGGGAATTTTGAAACTCTGATTTTATATGATTTGTTGGATAGAAATAGGGTGTTACAAGTTGTTATCAGAGCAAAGTCAGACTGTCTGACTAAGTTGTCGAGTCGTGGTTTTGTCTAACAATCGAGTATTGTTAACTTGAGTTCTAACCGATGTTTATGTTGTAATGTTTAGTTGTGATGGTTGGAAGGAATGATGCTGCACTTGCTACTGCTTTAGAAGCAATGGCGCATGCTATGGAGAATCATCTAAACACTAACGGGAACGCTGGATCTCGTAGTTTAGCGACCTTCCAGAGGGAGAATCTGCCTACCTTCAAGGGTAAGTATGATCTTAACGGAATGTTGGATTGGTTGAAAGAGATTGGGAGAATTTTTCGTGTAATGGACTGCACTCCAGCGCAGAAGGTTCGATATGTTACTCACATGCTAGCAGTCGAGCCTAATGACTGGTGGCTGGAGACTTGTCAGAAATTGGAGGTTGCGGGTGAAAATATCACTTGGGATATGTTTCGTAGGGAATTTCTAAGGAAGTATTTCCACAAATATGTTCGCGGTAAGAAGGAAATTGAGTTTCTTATATGAAGCAAGGGAGTATGTCGGTTGTTGAATATGCTGTAAAGTTTATTGAGTTGTCTAAGTTTTATCCGCACTATAGTGAGGCAAGTGCTGAGTTTTAGAAGTGCATCAAGTTTCAAAATGGGTTGCGCCCAGAGATCAAGAAGGCAGTTGGATACCAGAAGATTCATGTCTTTGCTGATTTGATTGATAGTTGCAAAATCTTTTAGAAAGATAATAATGCTCACTATAAGATTGTCAATAAGAAGAGGGGTAAGAACCAACATAACCATGGTAAGCCTTATGATGCCCCAGCTTGTAAAGGTAAACAGAAAGTTGCTCAGGGTCAGAGAACTAGTACTGGAGATGATCTTGCTGGTGTAGTTTGTTTCAAATATGGAAAACCATGTCATAAGAGCAATGTGTGTACTGCTGAGGTGAAGACGTGTTTCTGTTGTGGTAAGGTTGGACATGCTATATCTGAGTGCAAGCATAAAGAGATGATTTGTTTCAATTATGGTGAAGGACACATTGGTAGTCAGTGTCAGAAACCAAAGAAGGCGCAAACTAGTGGAAAAGTGTTCGCTTTGGTTGAGAATCAGACGGCTAATGAGGATTGACTCATCACAGGTACATGTTTCATTAATAGTACTCCTTTAATTACTATTATTGATACCAGAGCTAATTATTGCTTTATTGATGCTGATTATGTTGAAATATTGGGTCTTATGTTGTCTTCTATGAATGGAGAGATGGTTGTCGATATTCCGGCTAATGGATCAGTGACTACTTCTCTTGTGTGTTTAAAGTGTCCTTTGTAGATCTTGGACAGAGACTTTTCTATTGATTTGGTTAGTTTACCGTTATGTGGGTTAGATGGGATCTTAGGTATGAATTGGTTAGAACGTAACTATGTTCATATTAACTGTTACAACAAGTTTGTGAGGTTTTATACTCCTGAAGAGGAAGAAGTTGGTCTGTTATCCGCTAGACAGTTGCGGCAGTTGATGCAAGAAGAGGCTCAGATGTTCTCGTTGATGGTGTCGTTATCTGTCGAGAATTGAGCTATAATTGAGGAATTGCAAGTGGTGCATAAATTTATTGAATTTTTCCCTGATGAAATTCTTAATGTACCGCTAGAGAAAGAAGTCGAATTTTCTACTGATCTTGTACCTGGTACTAGACCTTTTTTGTGGCACCATACAAGATGTCTGCGTCTGAATTGTCAAAACTAAAGAAGCAATTGGAAAGTTTCTTGAAAAGAAATTTGTAAGACCAAGTGTATTGTCGTGGGGATCTCTAGTGTTGCTAGTAAAGAAGAAATATGGAAGTATGAGGCTTTGTGTTAATTATAGACAATTGAATAAAGTGACAGTTAAGAACAAGTATCCACTTCTGAGAATAGATGACTTGATGGATCAATTGGTTGGTGCTCATGTGTTTAGTAAGATTGATTTGAGGTCGGGCTACCATCAAATTAAAGTGAAGGATGACAATATTCAGAAGACGGCTTTCAGAATGCATTATGGATATTATGAGTATTCGGTGATGCCTTTTGGTGTAACTAATGCGCCAGAAGTATTCATGGAATACATGAACCATATCTTTCATACCTATTTGGGTCAGTTTGTAGTGGTGTTCATTGATGACATTTTGATTTACTCTAAAGCGGAAGAAGAGCATACATAACACTTAAGAATAGTACTTCAAGTTTTGAAAGAGAAGAATTTGTATGCAAAGTTTTATAAGTGTGAATTTTGGTTAAAGGAGATTAGTTTTCTTGGTCATGTTATCTCAGGTAGTGGCATTACAGTAGATCCATCTAAAGTAATTGTTGTGTTGCAATGGGAAACTCCAAAATCGTCTACCAAGATTAGAAGCTTTTTGGGATTAGCTGGTTATTATAGAAGGTTTATCGAAGGTTTTTCTAAGTTGGAACTTCCGTTAACTAAGCTTTCTTGTAAAGGTAGAGCTTTTGATTGGGATGTTCAGTATGAAGAAAGTTTTATAGAATTAAAGAAATGATTGACGTCGGCTCCAATTTTGACATTACCTTATCTAGGAGAACCTTTTGTGGTATATTGTGATGCTTCCAAGATGTGTTTAGGAGGTGTGCTTATGTAGAATGAAAAGGTAGTTACTTATGTGTCAAGGCAGTTGAGGAATCATGAGAAGAACTATCCTACGCATGATTTAGAGCTTGTTGCAGTTGTGGTTGTGTTGAAGATTTGGAGACACTACCTCTATGGTTCTAGATTTGAAGTATTTAGTAACCATAAGAGTCTAAAATATCTATTTGATAAAAAAGAATTGAACATGAGACAATGAAGATGGTTGGAGTTGTTAAAAGATTATGATTTCGGTTTGAATTATCATCCAGGAAAAGAGAATGTGACGACTGATGTGTTAAGTCGAAAGACTTTACATATGCCGGCAATGATGGTTAAATAGTTGGAATTAATTGAACAGTTCAGAGATATGAGCTTAGTTTACGAAGTGACACTACAAAGTGTTATATTGGGAATGTTGAAAATTAACAATGAATTTCTGGACAGTATCAAAGAAGCTCATATGTTAGACATGAAACTGGTAGATTCTATAGTTAGAATCGATCAATCTGAGAGTAATGATTTCAAGTTAGATGTACAAGGTGTATTGAGATTCCATAATCGGATTTGTATTCCTGATGACGTGAAGATGAAGAAAGTGATTCTTGAGGAAAGTCATAGAAGCAAGTTGAGTATTCATTCAGGAGCTACAAAAATGTATCAAGATTTGAAGAATTTGTTTTGGTGGCCTGGAATGAAGAGCGATATGGATCGGTTTGTGTATTCATGTTTAACATGTCAGAAGTCAAAAGTTGAACATCAGAAGCTTGTAGGGTTCATGTAGCCGTTAGAAATTCCAGAATGGAAATGGGATAGCATTTCGATAGACTTTGTGACGGGGTTACCTAATAATTCAAGAGGAAATGATTAGATTTGGGTGATTGTTGATAGGATTAAAAATTCGGCTCATTTTATTCCTATTAACATCATTTTTTCAGTGTCGAAGCTGGCAGAGATTTATACCAGTGTAATTGTAAAGTTGCGTGGTGTTCCTTTGTGCATTATGTCGGATAGAGATCCGAGGTTTACTTCAGATTTTTGGAAGAGTTTGCAAGAGGCGTTGGGTTCTAAGTTGAGGTTGAGTTCGGCGTATCATCCTCAGACAGATGGTCAAACTGAAAGGACTATTCAATCGTTAGAAGATTTGTTGAGAGCATGTGTTCTTAAGCAGGCAGGTTTGTGGGATACTTATCTTCCGTTAATAGGGTTCACTTATAATAACAATTACCATTCTAGTATTGGAATGACACCTTTTGAAGTGTTGTATAGTCGAAGATGTAGAACTCCTTTATGTTGGAATGAATATGGGGAAAGCATAATACGTGGACCTGAACATGTTCGAGAAACCACCGAGAAGGTGAATTTAATTCGAGAAAAGATGAAAGCTTCCCAAAGTAGATAGAAGAGTTATCATGATAAGCGAATGAAAGATTTAGAATTTCAAGAAGGTGACCATGTGTTTCTGAGAGTTACACATGTGACTGATGTTGGGAGAGCTTTGAAGTCTAAGAAGCTCACTTCCCATTTTATTGGTCTGTATCAGATTTCGGAAAGAGTTAGGTATGTTTCTTATAGAGTGGCCTTATCGCCTAATCTCTCTAATTTGTATGATGTGTTTTATGTGTCACAACTCCGGAAGTATATTTTAGATTCATCTCATGTGATTCATATGGATGATGTTCAAGTACGGGATAATATTACTATGGAGATGATGCCTGTATGGTTCGTGGATCGTGAAATGAAGACCCTAAGAGGCAATGAGATTGCTTTGGTGAAAATAGTTTGGTTAGGGGCTTCCGGAGAAAGCATGACGTGGGAGTTAGAAAGCAAGATGCGAGACTCCTATCCTGAGTTGTTCGAATCAGGTAAATTTTCGAGGACGGAAATATTCTAAGTGGGAGAGAGTTGTAACGCCTGATATTTAATTAAATATTTCAGAATATTTTTCCGATTAAATTTTTTAAGTTGTGAAATGTTGATTTAAGTTGTGTCATTTTTATTTGAATTAATTTAGTTGATTAAGTTATATAATAATATTAGAATAATATTAGAATAATACTATTATTTGATATGATCGTATTTTAATGTTAGAAGTAGTAGAAAGGGGTGTAGGAATTTAAACCCAATAAGACAAAATAAGAATAATAGTATAGTAATTATATTATATTAGAATGATAATAATATTATATTAGTTATTTTAGAAAAATAAGGAGTAGAAGTAGCAGTAAGAGGAGAAAGAAGAAGTTTTGGCAGAAAAGAATAATAAGGGTTAGAGAAGAGATACGTGGAAAAAGAGGCAAATTTAGGAGTCAATCGGAGAGTTAGAGCAACCATAAATCCAAGATATGGGTGGAGTTTTGACTCTATAATAGGATATGTGATGAATGATATTTGAGATTGGGTTGCAAAAATTCTTTTTGTTTGTGTTTGAAACCATAAATCCAAGATATGAGTGGAGTTTTGACTCTATAATAGGATATGTGATTAATGATATTTGAGATTGGGTTGCAAAAATTCTTTTTGTTTGTGTTTGAAATTGATATATTGTTGAAATTGATAGATTATTAAGAACCTAATATAATTTATATATAAGTACCTTAGTGCATTTGTCTCAATTCCATATACATATATTATTTGTATAATGTATCTTAAAATATAAGGGCATATTGTAGGTATACTGGAGCGGAAATAAACAAGCGCCTGTGTAGTTGAGTATATGTAGCTACACCCTAATTGCATTCGGTACTGTAGCGTGAATACTTTCTCTTGATTACAGTAGCGAAAGTACACTTAGTATATATATATATATATATATATATATATATATATATATATATATATATATATATATATATATATATATATATATATATATATATATATTATTTCAGTATCAATATATTAGTTACTAACATAATAATGGATAATTGTGTTTTCTAGTTTTCTCATATAATCTTAATAATAATATAATATTAATAAAAATAATAAGTAATAGTATAATGGTTAGGAATTAAATGTTTGAGTTTATTTAGCTAATTTAAGTTTTTTTCAATTTCGATGGAGTTGTTACAATTGTCATTTGAGTAGTCAATATGATTGTTAAAGTTGTCAACGGTGTTGTTAAAATTATCAATAGAGTTGTTTTAAGTTATTAAAAGTCACTTTTTATTTGTTTTGCGTAATTCTGACATATTTAGAGTTGTCAATAAGATAAGTTGAAGTTACCAAGTAAGAATACATCTTTACTAAATTATTTATATTTTAATTATGAACTTTAGTTAAATTTAGTAGCAGGAAATTAAGAATTTGTGTAATTACATAGTAGACTCAATCAATTATTTCGTCTAACATACTTAGTGAATATTTGGTAGTAGCTCCAATAGCACATTCAGTATATTTGCACTAAATGGAAAGATTAATAGTTAGTAGCATAAAGTAGCATGTTTGACAATTAACAAAAGTAACAATAAGATTGAAACTAATATATATATATATATATATATATATATATATATATATATATATATATATATATATATATATATATATATATAGTAGGACAATATTAATTGACAGGTAGTATACATGTAGCAAAAGATCATATAGCAGATTAATAACTTTTTTTTGACAGAACTAACATCAGCAGTATAGACTATTCAATAGTAATGTAGTATTAATTTAATCGAGTCGTAATAAGAAGTTTAGTATAAAGTATAAATAATAGAAATTTTTGGTCGATAATTAATTAATCGGTTTTAGTCAAAATAGTCCGAATAATTACGCGGTTTATTCGTAGTAATTTTTTGTTTATTCGTTGGGTGGTGTTTTTGGTTAAAAATGTGAAATTACAGGTGATGTTGTATCTTGTTGAATTGCCTCTATTTATGAGAAAAATATAAGGTGTAGGCCTATGGCCAATGCTGATTTGTTGTTGTGTTGCTATATAACTATTATTGTCGTCATTCTGACATTCATATCGTGCCGCATACATAACATATCAAGTTGGAGATGATGCTCGGTAAGTTGGCATGGATTGTCAAATTAAGTTGAATGATTATGCCTAGTTGATGCCTCTATTTATTGGCAGATTTTAAGTTGAGAGTTCTACTTCAATGGTACCACATGCATGTGTATTGTAACGAGTCCCATTCTGTGTTGCATATTTAAGTTGTTGTGTTATTGACTTATGATGATTGATATTGGTTGAAAGTTGTGAATGGTGATTTTATATAATCCAATCTAATATATTATTTAACATACACTCAATTATATGGTTCGATATCTCATCCATTCTGTTTGAATGTTGCCCTCTGTTGGTAACGTGCAGATAATCAAGAAGGATATTTGTTACTTTCGTTAGTCTGAGTCGGTGTTGTCGCTCTGATACATAGCACTCAGGGGGATGAACGCATGTTTTCTTTATTGTTGGTTTACATTATATTGCTGAATTTTTAAGTTGTTTTCATTAAAGACTTGTTGTCTTAAAGTTGTTTTGAGTTGGATAAGATGTTATGGTGTTGTGTATTAAAGACTAAATAGGTTGTTATCGGTTCATCCAAATTTTATGTGTTATGTATCTGAACTATAAGTGATTGAATGTCGGTGTTGTACCCTAAAAGTTGTCCTCTCATTTATCAAGACTTTTCTCACAAGATCTCTTTGATTCAAGACTGGATTAGGATTTGGTCAATTCAAGATATCTCATCTTGCACTGATAACCCAAAATTAAGGTTTGAGATTGCACAAGGATTTTAGGACTATCAATGCTTCATATGACTTTCAAACATCATTATGTACCCCTAAGATTACTCATGACAAGTTTCAAGCCTTGAACCACATTTCTGATCAGTCAATTGGATAGTTGACCTAAAAATCAGCTGTATTGGGGAAAAAGTCAACTGTGGCCAATTTACAGTCAAACTTCATAATTTTTTATCCACATCAACATTTTAGACTCACATGTATCATTTGATCAAGTTTGGATCATAACTCCTCAAGAAATTTGATCATATCATCAAAAGGGGAAAATTGTCAAAATTAAGGTTTTGACTGAGAAAAGGCAATTTCTGATTTTTGACTTGACAAATGACCAATTGGTTTGAAGCATGATTTCAAGGGTTAATTTGTATCATCTTGACCTAATTACATGGTTCAAAACATTTCAAAACCATTGGATAGACAGATGAAATTTACAGTCAACTGATCAAAAGTCTATTGTATACTAAAAAGTCAAACTTTGACTTTTTGGTCAAAATCAAGTACCAAGGATCATAATTCGTCAAAACATGTCAAAATGTGAAACTTGTTCATCAAGGAATCAAAGATTGAAGATTTGGTATTAAAATTTGAAATTTTCTTAACTTAGAAATTTTTTGAAGTATAGAAAATTTCTTATTTTTTTCTCAACTTTAAGCCATTTTTTCACCATGATACAAGATGATTCAAAGAAAGTTCTCAACATAAAAGTTGTAGACCTCCATGAAATCTACAACTTTGCTTCACACATTTTTCATTAAATATGCTTGGATCTCAAGATATAATTTTGTGAATACATGCCCATGAACTAAAATAACTTAGTGAAATTTTGCCCTAATTTAGGCAGGTTTTGGACCCAACTTCATGGCAATTTTTCACCTAGTTCCAAGAGGAATCTTGAAATTCATTTCAAATATGAGTTATAGAGAACATTGCAAGATTTCCAAAATGTCAAAGAAATCCTTGAGATCATTTTTGAGTATGGAGAATCAAAGAGATGAAGTTGGCAATTTCTCACTTTGTTTTTAAGCCATTTCATGAAGAACAAAATTCAAATATGAACCTATGCTGCCTAATTCTTGTTTACAGGTCTCAAAATCATTTCTCACTTCATAATTTAATACTTACTCAGTTGAAAAATCCTTAATCCAAGCCCAAAGGTCTTCGATCAAGCATTATTTCCAGAAATGGCACAAAGTTGCCATTGCCATTTTGGAAAAGCTTCACTTCTGCAACTTTCCAATTCTTGAGCATTGGACATGTCTTCTCTACACACACAAGTCCTACAGACCTAAAGAAATTTGTATAGAGCTTGTACCAACTCCAAGCAGGCCAGTACAAGCATGTAGAGACTTGTCCCTTCATTTTGCTTCATAAGCAAGAAAGAGTGCAAAAAGGCTACAACTCAAAGATCTGTTGTGGAACTGACTTGAAACTTTCTCCATACTAATACACAAACATATTACAGTTGAGAAAACGATTGCAAAAGGCCAAAAAGACTCCAAAACTCCCTCTCACCAAAAACCTGTCAAAAACATGCAGTTTGGGCATAAGCATAGCAATCCACAAATTGGCTTGTGTGTTTCAAGTTTTAATCATCCAAACACTTTTACTACCTCATATATAAGTGATCCAGACCATCATCCCCGCACTGTAACTCCTCCTTCTTCATCTGCCTTTTTGTTTCAAGCTTGCAGGTTAACTTGGATAGAGAGTTCCAGAAACTTCCAAAGCAAGGCAAGGATTGGAACACACTCAGAGAGGTTCAAGCAAGCTAAAGCAACTTTCAGGCCTTCCTAACTCTCACTCAAACTCCATTCACAATCTCAGTTGAAAGAGGTAAGAATTCCAACTTCTATCTCTTCATACAGGCATCCATTGGCCACAATTTGTGAAAGAAAAATGTAGATATTATAGTGCTGAAGCCAACCATGTGCATAGATTTCATTTCTAATCATTATGTATAGAGAATTTTATCATTCAAATTTCTGTAAAAATTAGGTTTAAAATTAGGGCTTTCAAAATTCGTTTCAATCTTTGATTGTTAGTTTCCATAAGTTACATGGTTGAAATCGTGGGGATGAGTACTATCATTTTCATGTTGGAAGTTTTCATTTTCATAGAGAAATGAGAAAGATACAGGAGTTCTGGTCAGCTTGAGGAAGAAGATGAAGTACAGGGCAAGGAAGTTTCTTATGTTATGTTTTTATTGTTTCATATAAATCAACGGATGTACAACCACCTCAGTGGCAAGGTAGCGCGCTGGCAAGGCCTAGGTCATGGGTTCAAACCTTGGCGCTACCTTTTGTTTTTTCATATTTTTCCGAGTTTCATTTTTGGTTGTTTGCAGGATGGACCTCAATATCTGGGCCATAGCGTTTTTGCTAACATACTGTTCCTTGTTTGCTTGCAGCATCCCCTGGCCCAATCTTTTATTATTTCTTTTATTTTCATATTTGTTCTATTAAAATATTTTCTTTAACACATAAAAATCATAAAAAATATAAACATGATAAATTTTGCATTTTTGTTTTTTTTATTTTTATTTTCACATGAAAAATATTTTTACTAAACTATATATTAATTATTTTTCTTAAATAAACTTGTAAATATAAAAAAAAATAGAATTAGGTTAATTATTTTATTCCTTTTCATTTCATACTTTTAAAATATTTACTTTGACATATAAAAACTAAATATTTTCATAAAATATTATTTATTATTTTTAATACAAAAATATACAAAGAATAATGGTTAAAGAACTCCATTTTCTTTCAAATTAGAAAATTGGGGTTAACTTCTATTTTCTTTAAGATAATAATTTCCCTTTTTATTATTTTTTTGGATTAGGTTAAAACTCCTTGTCACATAAAGATAAAACAAAGAATCTTTTTTCTTGTATATACATACCATTGCACATTTGATTTATATTGTATCTTATTTATTCAAATATTTGTACGAATTCAATTTGGTTGTAATAGCTTAATTAGATTTACATTATGGCAAATCCCCATTCATAATTTGTATTTCCCCCTCCCATAAAAATGTTGTAATAGCGTAGTAATCTTTAAATTACGCAATTTACCGCTTTTATATACCATACTAGTAAGTAGGGTTTGTATGGCAAGACAAAAACAAATCAAATAGAAAATCCTAAATCCAAGACAAAATCAAAGCATGAAAACAACACACTTGCACACAAGCACCCTTAGGGTTTATCCACTTGGTTGCCTTATACAAAATTAGTAATATTACGCATGCGAAGTATCTTGGCAAAACAAACAAATATGAGATCATAGTCCCTCGATGACGCTATTCAAAGTTGCCTTACAAAATGATCTTGGTCCCTCAAAAAATGCTAAGATACTTTGCAATATTGCTAATCATGGTTATACGATGATCCACGCCCGTCCCGTTTACATCCAAAGATAGGGTTGCTTACCAAATCAATGGTAAACAACAATGTCAAAGGAATAGAAAATGCATAAGAAAGACATTTGAGTAGGTAAATTGCTTCTAGTTACTTGCTCTATTTTCAAACAACTATCCTTGCTATTTTCCAAAACAAACACACACATTTCAAAAACATCTTACAAACATTGAAAACATTTTCAAAAAGACAAACATCTTTGTATACATTCTTACGAACAAGAATCATTACAAAGATTTCCTAAACAATGACCTCTTTTACAAAATACTTTCAAAACCACACAAAGCACAATTTCAAACAAAAGCAAGTGATCTAGAAAGTGACTAAGAGCCCATGGAAAACCATGGATGAAAAGGGTGCTAATACCTTCCCTTTTCATAATCTACCCCCCGAACTCAAGAAACAATCTCAAAGGTATTTCCTGTGCTTTTTCACCTTTCCTTTTGGATAAAAGAAAAGTCAGTGGCGACTCTTGCTAACCGCAACATTTGCGATAAAACGCAAAACCCTCAAGTTAGTTCTCCCACCGTATCACAGAACTGGCGACTCTGATGGGGACAATTATAAAGTGGGGTTACCTTAGAGCTAGATCATATTTATTTTCTTACATTGTTTGACTTGTTTGCTTTACATTATGGTTCTTTGTTTGGGTTTGAAATCCTCTACCCGGATTTGGGATACATTATAGGTAAATAGCAATACGTTGTAGAAACTGTGCAGGGTATACCGACATGGTCTAAGCAATAGCTATGTTAATGTGACATATTTGTGGGTACCGGTAGCCTTTGAGTTAATCAAAGAGAATACGGGGCTGCTGAGTGATGTCATGAAGCACTAATGAATTTCTAGAACCCTTTACTTGACCAACTTGGCCTTTAGGATGTAGTGAGATGACCGGATTTGGTGTAGTCCGAAGTTGGTAGATACTCGATACTATACTCATTAAGGTTTGGTTTCTTGGGATATTTCGGTCACCATTATAGAGGCTTGAGCTGAAACAATGACCAAGGAAACAATCCAGTGATTTTGAGCTCCTTAGAACCCGGTTACTATTATTAGCACAAGTTTAAGCCAACTAACTTCAAGAGGGTACTTACGTATAAAACCCCATGCAAGCCTAAACAAATAACTTGTTTGCTTTTCTTGTATATGCATACTTATACATAACATCATGGACATCATGAGCATCATATACATCACTAACCATTTCAAGGATTTTGGAGATTCATCTTTGTTCTTGTTTTGTAGGATATGGATTCACTTCACAGGAAGACTATCCAACTCAACGTTGTAATAATTCCTCCACAACTCAAGGAACTAGCTTCAAGGATTCCTGAGAACTCTCCATTCTCTGAGAGGCATGGTCGTCTACTCAACTTGGTCATCTCCAACACAGATGAGGATATGATGAAGGTGCTCTTCCAGTTCTTTGATCCTTTGCACCATTGCTTCACATTTCCCGACTATCAGCTTGTGCGTACTTTGGAAGAATTCTCCCAACTCTTGAGGATTCCCATTCTCAATCAACTACCTTTCAACGGTACGGAAAGAGACCCAAAGCCAGAAGAGATTGCTCAAGCTCTGTATTTGCACTCATCTGATGTCACAACTCATTGGGAAACTAGAAGTGGTGTCAAATGCTTCTTAGCAAAGTTTCTGTTTGAGAAAGCCCAAAGCTGTTGGAATTCCTTAGACTTGCAAGCCTTTGAGGAAATTGTGGATCTCCTCATCTATGGGATGGTTTTGTTTCCCAATCCTGACCAACTCATAGATGTGAGTGTCGTCAAAATCTTCATGTCACGCAATCCAGTGCCTACATTGCTAGGGGATATCCTACACTCTTTTCACACTCGCACAATGAGGAAAACAGGTGTCCTTATGTGTTGCACTCCTCTCCTGGAAAGATGGTTTATTTCTCATCTTCCTCAATCTGTATTAAAAAATAAGCAAGGTTCAAGGTGGTCACAAAGGATGGTGACGCTCAAACATTCAGACATTGATTGGTGCTCCCGATCCAAAAAGAATGTTATCATTGTCAACCGTTGTGGAGAATTTCCTAATGTCCCTTTACTTGGAATTAGGGGAAGTATCACCTACAACCCATGTTTAGCTCTAAGATAGTTTGGTTACGCCCGAAGGGATTGCCCACATGAGATGTTGATTCAAGGCTTGGTATTCGACTATGACCACGATGATCAAGGTCTTCGCCAGAGATTCATCCGAGCATGAAGGATGCTAAACAAGGTGGATAGCAAGACTTTAAGACACAAGAATTTCATCCCTCTTGAGCCTTACCTCAAGTGGGTACGAACCCGCGCTCAAAATCTTATGATGCCTTACCCTCCCATTATCCCGGTGATCATTGAGCCTGTTAAGGAAGGAGAAGTTCCATACACTATCCTACATCCTGACATGCCCACATCTCTTGAAGACCTACAAAGGGATTGGATACAGCTCAAGGGAGAGAGAGATACCTATGAAGCCCAATTCTACGCAAGCGAGAAGAAGGTTTTGGAACTCACTAGGCTACTTTATGAAGAGCAGACTCTAAATGCCTACATCGCACCAAAGAGGATGCACACTACTTTTTTATCTTAGAGTGTTGTATTATTTTTCCCAAGGGGAATTGATGTACTCAAACTCTATCTTATTAATATAACATGTGTTTCTTTTTGTCTAAAACGAACTTGAATCTTTAAAAATCCTTGAAAACATTACATATGTACATATCATTCATCATAACATAAACAGGTCTTTTGCAACGAGTTTCCTCATCTCTCTACTGTTTATTTCAGTAAGATGGATCTCGAACAGACAGTCAAAGATCTTCAAGTTCAAAACACGCAGTTTCAATAGTTACTCATGACCCTAACCAAGGGGCAAGAAGAGTTGAAGACTCTGTTAGCTGAAGAAAGAAAGAAGAAAACAAAGAAGGTCACTGGGGTTTTGAACATGGGGATAAGGTTTCAGGGACAGACTAGAAGAACCTTGAATTTTTCTACTACTTATGGGGAAGGAGAAGGGAAAGGAAAAGAAACGGCGGTTCCATTAGAATCTGAAGAGGAGGAAGAAGAGGAAGACTACTCTGAGGAACAGTATCCTCCAGCAGATGATAAGTACGACATCTTGAAGAGCGTTTGAGCGTTATGGAAATACAAAAGGTGCCAGGTCTAGACTTTAAAGAATTGGGACTAGTGTCGGGGATTGTGATCCCACCGAAGTTCAAAGTGTCTTTGGTTGCAAAATATGATGGGGTGTCATGTCCTAAGATGCACCTCCGATCATATGTGAGAAAGATTGAGCCAGACTCCACCGATAAAGACCTGCGGGTGCATTTTTTTCCAAGATAGCCTATCTGGAACACAACTCGATTGGTTTTACCAATTGGAAAGGGCTGACGTCCACAACTAGGAAGATCTTTCCGCAGCTTCCTATAAGCAATACCAATATAATTCAGATTTGGTGCCTACCCGTACTTAACTTCAGAGTATGGCCATGGCTTCCAATGAGGGTTTCAAGGATTACGCGCAGAAATGGAGAGATCTAGCTGGGAGAGTTCAACCTCCCTCTATCTGAAAGGGAGTTGGTGGATATGTTCTTAGGCACTCTATCGGGCCCGTTCTTCAACCATCTGATTGGAAGCTCATCTGCAGGATTTACTAAGTTAATACTAATCGGAGAGAGGGTGGAAGCTGGCATAAAAAGTGGAAAGATTCAAAAGGATTCATCTGCCTCTACAGCTGTGAGAAAGCCTTTTACTGGGAAGAAGGAGGTATCTGTTGTTTATCCATAAAGGAACCAAGGGAGAGCTGAACGTCGACCAATGGTAGGAGATATAATGATCCCAAAGCCTTCATATGATCAACCAAGGAGTAATCAAACGAGGGTGGAAAGGCCAGTCCGGCAATTCACCAGAATCAATATGACTCTAGCCCAGGTTTTACCACATCTTCTGAAATCCAATTGGACAACTCTGAAGGAAGCTCCAAAGAACCCCAACACAGCGTCCCCTCATTATCACCCAAATGCCCGTTGTGTATATCATTCCAAAAGTCCGGGTCATGACACTAACAACTGTTGGGCCCTAAAAAACAAAATTCAAGACCTTATAGAGGCAAAAGAGATTGAGTTTGATGCACTCGAGAAGCCAAACGTCATTTCTGCTCCTATGCCCAGGCATGGTCACAACACCAATGCAATTGAAAAAGATTTGTTTGTTACCACAATTGATGAACTCTTGATTCCAATCCCAATCATTAAGATAGACTTGTTGAAAGCCGCTGTATTCCCGGGTTGTAATGAAGACTGCTATCTCTGCTTATCCTCACCAACTGTTTTCCCTTTGTTGAAAACATGCATTCAACGCTTTATAGACAACAAAGAGATTCTGTTTGAAAGTACTCATGTTTTACCTGTTCCTGTTGAAGACGTTTTAATCATCACCATCTCCTCCAATTCTTCCAGGGTCCACAAAAGACCCGTTAGGATTACATTGGTTCCAAAAATTACTCCCCTTATAATCACAATGCTTGGGCCAGTCCCGTATGAATCAGACAAAACTGTGTCATGGAATTACGGTGGGGACTTCTACTACCATGGCATCAAACAAGATGGGCTAGTCGCCGAAGAGATAAACTCCTAAGAAGAATACTCTGACATTAGCAATAATTCCGGAACCAGTAAGATTACCCGAAGCGGTAGAATCTTCTCTCCAAAAATTCCCCCCCCCCCCCAAAGGCAGTTTTTGGACTCGTGGCTGCTCCAAAGGTTACCTTTATACCAATAATCATATCTACAAGTGCTCCTATTTACAAAGACGACACAACCCCTATTGTTATCCCTACCAACACTCATACTGTTGAAACTCGAGGAAAAAGTATTCAAGAAGAGCCTGTCCGAACGAAGGCTCAACCACTGATTATCCTCGAAACCTCCAAGAAGGAAATGGAGGAGATCCTAAGAATAATAAAGAGGAGCGACTACAATGTAGTTGAACAGTTGGGGAAAACTCCTTCCAAAATCTCCATGCTGGAATTGTTACTGTGCTCTGAGGCACATGCGAAAGCTCTGGTAAAATTCCTAAAGACAACCCATGTGCCTCAAGAGACATCGGCTGCCCAATTTCAAGATTGCGTGGCCAGCTTGATGGCGGATAACGGACTAGGCTTCTCGGGTGCTGATCTGACACCAAGGGGAAGAAAGCACAATGAGGCATTGCATGTCTCTGTGGAATATAGAGGAACAACTCTGGCCCATGTCTTGGTGGACACCGACTCATCTTTGAATGTTTTACCAAAGAAAGCTCTTGACAGACTAGACTGCGAAGGGCTGACGTTGAAACCCAGTAACATAGTCGTAAGGGCATTTGATGGCTCAAAGAGGATGGTGCACGGGGAGGTGGATATCCCCATAAAGGTTGGGACTCAAAATTTCAATTCAACCTTCTATGTAATGGACATCCGCCCCTCTTACTCCTGGCTGCTAGGACGGTCGTGGATCCATAATGTTGGCGTTGTCACCTCTACACTGCACCAGATGTTGAAATATTTGGTCTAGGGAAAGATTATCACTGTCCACAGAGAGGAAGAGTATATGATTAGCCACCTCAATTCCTTCCGGTATATAGAAATAGACGGTGAGTTCATTGAAACTCCTTTTCAACATTTCGAAGAAGTCCCCCAAGAGGTAGCAGTAACCAAGATTGTGTCCCAGATTCCTAAGATTACAAGACCACCGCTCCGGATGTCATCTCTGAAGGACGCCAAGGCAGTAGTAGAGGAGGGTGGATGCACCATCTGGGGGAAACTTCCAGATGTTCCGTATAAATCTGACAAGTTTGGTTTAGGGTTCACTTCAAGTGCTCAGGAGGTTGCGCGTTGTGCCCGTGCTAGAGGGCCACCCTTGAAGATTAGCAACAGAGAGGTCAGTGCGGTAGAAGATGGTGAAGAGGATTGCAGCTTGGAGGATTGGATCTTTCCTACTGTCAACGGAGGACTTCACAATTAGGAAGCCAGAGACTTTGTCCCAATAACTTTCATCCCCCAGTAATTTGTCTTTACATTTCTGTTGGACTTGTAATATTCACAAACAATTTGCACATTTAAAACCTTGTGTCTTGCCCGAGGCACAATGGTCCATTTGTAAGGGTTTTTATTTCATCTTCATATGACATTCAATGAATCATGGACGTTTTTCATATACAAACTTTTGTGCTTATTGTTTATCTTTTACATTTTATTTTTTATTTATTAAAGGATGGCTATACCCTTACACACACCCAAACTCACAAATGCAGGTACCCCTCCATTCTGGATCCCATGGGTAACGATACTGCTATGGATTTTTGTGACTCTAAGGATCTAATCTACCAAGCCGAAGATGAAGGTGAGGAAGATTGTGAAGTACCAGGGGAACTGGCCAAACTACTACAACAAGAGGAAAGAGCCATTCAGCCTCACGAGGAACCTGTGGATACAATCAATCTGGGTACCGAGGAGGATAAAAAAGAGGTCAAGATGGGTACCAGTCTGGAGCCTAGTGTCAAGGAGCGTCTGATTCAGCTATTGCATGATTATGTTGAGATCTTTAACTGGTCATATGAAGACATGCCAGGACTTGATACAGACATCGTGGTACATCGTCTTCCAACAAGAGAAGATTGTCCACCAGTAAAAAAAAAAGTCCGTTGCATGAGACCTGATATGTCAGAGAAGATCAAAGTGGAAGTTATGAAACAATTCAATGCTGGATTCTTGGTTGTCACTTCCTATCCCAAATGGGTTGCCAACATTGTTCCCGTGCCTAAAAAGGACAGCAAAGTACGAATGTGCATGGACTATAGAGATTTGAATAGGGCCAACCCTAAAGATGATTTTCCACTCCCCCACATTGATATCCTAGTTGACCATACGGCCCAACACAAAGTGTTTTCCTTCATGGACGGATTCTCAGGTTATAACCAAATCAAAATGGAACCTGAGGACATGGAGAAAACTACATTTGTCACACAGTGGGGCACATTCTGCTACAAAGTGATGCCATTCGGACTGAAGAATGTTGGGACAACCTATCACGCACCATGGTAGCTTTGTTTCATGACATGATACATCATGAAATATAGGTCTACGTAGACGATATGATAGCCTTATCACAAACGGAAGAAGAGCACCTTGATCACTTGCAAAAGTTGTTTGAGAGATTGAAGAAGTATAAATTAAGATTGAATCCAAACAAGTGCACATTCGGAGTACAATCCAGTAAACTCTTAGGTTTTGTCGTCAGTAACAAAGGTATCGAGGTTGGCCCTGCCAAGGTTAAAGCAATACAAGAAATGCCTGATCCTCGTATAGAGAAGGAAGTTAGAGGATTCTTGGGACGCTTGAACTATATTGCCAAATTCATTTCTCACCTAACGGCTACTTGTGAGCCAATCTTCAAACTATTGAAGAAAGATCAAGTAGTTAGATGGAATGATGAATGCCAGGTTACTTTTAACAAAATCAAAGAGTACTTACAAGAGCCTCATGTTTTGATGCCACCAGTCGAGGGAAGACTGTTGATTATGTATCTGACTGTTTTAGAAAACTCATTGGGGTGTGTGTTGGGGCAGCATGACGAGTCTGGCCGAAAAGAGCACGCTATTTACTACCTGAGCAAAAAGTTTACCGATTGTGAAACCAGATATTCACTGCTCGAGAAAACTTACTGCGCTCTGGCATGGGATGCTCGCCGGCTAAGACAGTATATGCTGACTCATACTACCTTATTGATATCTAAGATGGATCCGATAAAGTACATCTTCAAAAAGCCTGCTCTGTCTGGGAGAATAACTAGATGGAAGATGATCCTAACAGAATATGATATACATTATACTACTCAGAAAGCTATAAAGGGCAGTGTGTTAGCTGATCATCTTGCTCATCAAGTTGTAGAAGACTATCAATCCATGAAGTTTGAATTCCCAGATGAAGACATCATGACATTAGATAACTGTGAAGAAATCAGACCATATGACGTACCTGAACAAGGATCCCAATGGACCCTGTTATTTGATGGGGCATACAATGCACTTGGTAATGGAATCGGCACTGTACTCATATCTCCGGAAGGGTGTCATAATCCCTTTACTGCCAGACTTTGCTTCAACTATACGAACAACATGGCAGAGTACGAAGAATGTATCTTTAGTCTCAGAGCTGCCATAGACTTAGGAATCAAATCCTTATACGTGTTTGGAGATTCAGATTTGGTCATCAGTCAAATCAAAGGGGAATGGGACACTAAGCACCAAAACCTTATCCCTTACAAAGAACATGTTTTGACATTGCTACCACATTTTGTGAAGATTACCTTCGAGCATTTCCCGCGAGAAGAAAATCAGCTAGAAGACGCTCTAGCCACAATGTCATCTATGTTTAAACTTAATTGGGATAACGAGGCTCCCCAGATCAGCATTGCACGAATGGATGAACCGGCGCACTGTCACGAGATTAATACTGAATAAGTAGTGGACCAGCCTTGGTTTCATGAAGTCAAGAGGTATCTCGAGGCTCAAGAATATCTAGAAGCATATTTAATCAATGATAAGAAGTTCTTAAGGAGATTCTCTGCTAAGTTCTTCCTGAGTAATGGCATCCTGTACAAACGTAATCATGATTCCATTGTGCTTCGGTGCGTGGATAAGATGGAAGCGGAAAAGATCATGGCTGAATTACATGAAGGTACTTTTGGCACTCACTCTAGTGGGCATACGATGGCGAAGAAAATCCTACGGGCAGACTATTATTGGTCTACCATGGAAGCAAATTTCTATCAACACTCTCGGACTTGTCATAAGTGTCAAATTTATGCTGACAAGGTGCACGTACCTCCGGTTCCTCTGAATGTCTTGCGGCTCCTTGGCCCTTTGCTATGTGGGGAATTGACATGATTGGGGAGATGAAGCTTACAACCTCAAATGGATATTGTTTTATCCTAGTGGACATTGACTATTTTACCAAGTGGGTTGAAGCAGCTTCCTTCGCATCCGTTACCAAGAACGTTGTTGCCCGCTTCATCAAGAAAAATCTCATTTACCGGTACGGTATCCCGGAAAGGATCATCACTGACAATGGTACAAATCTTAACAACACTATGATCACCTCCTTATGCGAGCAATTCAAGATTCAGCATCATAATTCTTCCCCCTATCGGCCAAAGATGAATGGTGCTGTCGAATCTGAAAATAAAAACATTAAAAAGATCATACAAAAGATGACAGTCACCTACAAGGACTGGCATGAGATGCTACCATTCACTCTCCATGGGTATCGTACCACGGCTCACACATCAACTGGGGAAACACCCTATTCTTTGGTATATGGCATGGAAGTTATTTTGCCTATTGAGGTTCAGATCCCCTCTCTGAGGATTATGAAGGATGCAGGTTTGAATGAAGACGATTGGATCCAGACTCGACTTGATCAACTGAAATTAATTGATGAAAAGAGACTTACTGTTGTCTGCCATGGTCAAATGTATCAAAAACGGATGATCAAGGCTTTCAACAATAAATTCAGGCGTCAAGTATATCAAGTTGGGGATCTAGTGATCAAACGTATCATCTTACCATAAAGTGATCCCAGGGGAAAATGGACTCCTACCTATGAAGGACCATTTGTAATCAAAAACATATTCTCTGGTGGGGCAATGATCTTGACCACCATGGACGGCGATGAACTTCCACACCCTGAGAACGCGGACATATTCAAAAGATACTATGCATAAGAGACCCGCTAGGCTGACGCACCTAGGCAAAAAGGGCATCTCGGCGAACCAAAAAGGTTCGGGCAAAAATTAGGGATAAAATAAAAAAATATGTACACCCGACAAGTTGAAAACCCCAAAGGGTGACTTGGGAAAAAATGGTTTCCCGGTGGACTAAAAACCCGAAAGGGAGGTCCAGGAAAAATTTAGGGAATTAAAGCGTATGACTATGTCCCGTTGGATCACTTAACGGACAACATTTTACTTCCACTAACAAACTCAGAGTTTCTGATCAATTCAATCATCTTCGGACGAAGCAACAAATAGACAAGATATTCGGAGATATAAAGGCTATAGCAGAATGGGAGCCCCATGGGGTTATTACACATAGCTATCTTTCTTTGTATAAATTCTTCTTGTTTTATGGCACCATTCTCTTACTAGAATGTTTGTCTCCTTTGTACCAAATACTTATTCAAAGTCAATACAAAGATATCTCATTGATGAACATATGTATTTGAACATAATTATTATTTACAAATAAACAGAATAAGAAAGACAATTACTGATAGGTTGAAAGGACAAGAAAACGTCTCTAGGCTATTCCATAAGCAATCCCCACAGTACGTCGTTTAGATCCCCAACGGAACAAATTTCACATTATTAATCCCTAGTAGAAATCATCAAATTTCTCAGGATTCCCCAAGAAAATCTTACAAGTAGTACATGGCGTTGCCCTTACAACGGAATTTACTTCTCTCAACAAGAGTTCGCAGTACTTCAACTTCAAGACATGAAAATTCACATATCCTCAGCAGCATTCAGGGATTGATTTTCCTAAATCAAGCAGCGATACAACAAATCAGCTTACATGCGCATACGTTACATCTACATATCATAAACATTGATAAAGCAAATACATTGCATCATACATTTCATGAAAAATAACTTTGTTTCAGCTAATATTTTACCCTTTTCAGGATAAAGTTAAACAGCTACCATTAACAATATGCAAATACAGTACAGATACGCTCCAGACACGGATGCCATTCTGATACTCATTCGATTCAACTTTCAGATACAGTACATATACGCTCCAGACACGGATGCCATTTTGGTACTCATTCAGATTCAACTTTCAGATATAGTAAGGATACGCTCCAAACACGGATGTCATTCTGATACTCATTCAGATTCAACTTTCAAATACAGTACGGATATGCTCCAAACACGGATGCCATTCTGATACTCATTCAGATTCAAATTTCAGATACAGTACAGATACGCTCTAGACACGGATGCCATTCTGATACTCATTCAGATTTAACTTTCAAATACAGTACGGATACGCTCCAGACTCGGATGCCATTTTGATACTCATTTAGATTCAATTTTCAGATACAGTACGAATACGCTCCAGACACGGATGCCATTCTGATACTCATTCAGATTCAACTTTCAGATACAGTACGGATACGCTCCAGACACGGATTCCATTCTGATACTCATTCAGATTCAACTTTCAGATACAGTACGGATGCGCTCCAGACATGGATTCCATTCTGATACTCATTCAGATTTCAGTCTCCGGATACAGCTCAGATACGTTCCAGACACGGACACCATTCTGATACTTATTATTTCAGCTTACAACTTACAATTCAACAAACATTCTTGGATGGCATCTAACAAGCACATATCCAAAAAGATTATATCACTTCTCCAAATGGCATCTGTAAGCCCATTCCCTCAACTACATATTGTCGAGTGCAAATTTATGGGCACTCTAGTGTCCAATCATCTTCCACCTTCGAGTCACGAATGGCAAAGCTCTCCAATCTAACTCTTTAGGTTTAAGAAGATTGAACAGGGGCAGCTGCTGTACCCTAAAATTTTCCCTCTCATTTATCAAGAGTTTTCTCACAAGATCTCTTTGACTCAAGACTGGATTAGGGTTTGGTCAGTTCAAGACATCTCATCTTGCACTAATAACTCAAAATTAGGGTTTGAGATTGCACAAGGATTTTTGGACTATCAATGCTTCATATGACTTTCAAACATGATTATGGACCCCTAAGATTACTCATGACAAGTTTCAAGCCTCGAACCACATTTCTGATCAGTCAATTGGACAGTTGACCTAAAAATCAGTTGTATTGGGAAAAAAGTAAACCATGGCCAATTTATAGTCAAAATTAATAATTTTTATCCACATCAACATTTTAGACTCACATGTATCATTTTATCAAGTTTGTATCACAACTCCTCAAGAAATTTGATCAAATCATCAAAAGGGGAAAATGGTCAAAATTAGGGTTTTGACTGAGAAAGGGCAATTTCTGATTTTTGACTTGACAAATGACCAATTGGTTTGAAGCATGATTTCAAGGGTTCATTTTTATCATCTTGACCTAATTACATGGTTCAAAACATTGCAAATCCATTGGATAGACAGATGAAATTTGCAGTCAACTGATCAAAAGTCAACTGTATACTGAAAAGTCAAATTTTGACTTTTTGATCAAAATCAAGTGCCAAGGATCATAATTCATCAAAACATGTCAAAATGTGAAACTTTTTCATCAACGAATCAAAGATTGAAGATTTGGTATTAAAATTTAAAATTTTCTTAACTTAGAAATTTTTCTATGTATAGAAAATTTCTTATTTTTTCTCAACTTTAAGCCATTTTTTCACCATGATACAAGATGATTCAAAGAAAGTTCCCAACACAAAAGTTGTATACCTCTGTGAAATATACAACTTTGCTTCACACATTTTTTCTTATAGATGTTTGGATCTCAAGATATAATTTTGTGAATACATGCCCATGAACTAAAATAACTTAGTGAAATTTTGACCTAATTTAGGAAGGTTTTGGACCCAACTTCATGGCAATTTTTCACCTAGTTCTAAGAGGAATCTTGAAATGCATTTCAAATATGAGTTATAGAGCGCATTGCAAGATTTCCAAAATGTCAAATAACTCCTTGAGATCATTTTTGAGTAGGGAGAATCGAAGAGATGAAGTTGGCAATTTGTCACTTTGATTTCAAGCCATTTCATGAAGAACAAAATTCAAATATGAACCTATCCTGCCTAATTCTTGTTTACAGGTCTCAAAATTGTCTCTCACTTCATAATTTAATGCTTACTCAGTTGACAAAGCCTTAATCCAAGCCCAAAGGTCTTTGACCAAGCTTTATTTCCATAAATGGTACAAAGTTGCCATTGCCATTTTGGAAAAGCTTCACTTCTGCAACTTTCCAATTCTTGAGCATTGGACCTATCTTCTCTGCACACACAAGTCCTACAGACCTAAAGAAATTTGTATAGAGCTTGTACCAACTCCAAGCAGGCCAGTACAAGCATGTAGAGACTTGTCCCTTCACTTTGCTTCATAAGCAAGAAAGAGTGCAAAAAGGCTACAACTCAAAGATCTGTTGTGGAACTGACTTGAAACTTTCTCCATACTAATACACAAATATATTACAGTTGAGAACATGATTGAAAAAGGCCAAAAACACTCCAAAACTCCCTCTCACCAAAAACTTGTCAAAAACATGCAGTTTGGGCATAAGCATAACAATCCACAAATTGGCTCGTGCGTTTCATGTTTTAATCATCCAAACACTTTACCTACCTCATATATAAGTGATCCAGACCATCATCCCTGCACTATAACTCCTCCTTCTTCATCTGCCATTTTTGTTTTTTCAAGCTTGCAGGTTGACTTGGATAGAGAGTTCCAGGAACTTCCAAAGCAAGGCAAGGATTGGAACACACTCAGAGAGGATCAAGCAAGCTAAAGCAACCTTCATGCCTTCCTAACTTTCACTCAAACTCCATTCACGATCTCAGCTAAAAGAGGTAAGAATTCCAACATCTATCTATTCATACAGGCATCCATTGGCCACGATTTGTGAAAGAAAAATGTAGATATTATAGTGCTGAAGCCAACCATGTGCATAGATTTCATTTCTGATCATTATGTATAGAGAATTTTAGCGTTCAAATTTCTGTAAAAATTAGGTTTAAAATTAGGGCTTTCAAAATTCGTTTCAATCTTTGATTGTTAGTTTCCATAAGTTACATGGTTGAAATCGTGGGGATGAGTACTATCATTTTCATGTTGGAAGTTTTCATTTTCATGGAGAAATGAGAAAGATACATGAGTTCTAGTCAACTTGAGGAAGAAGATGAAGTACAGGGCAAGGAAGTTTCTTATGTTATGTTTTTATTGTTTCATATAAATCAACGGATGTACAGCCACCCCAGTGGCAAGGTAGCGCGCTGGCAAGGCCTAGGTCATGGGTTCTGATCTTGGCGTTACCTTTTGTTTTTTCATATTTTTCCAAGTTTCATTTTTGGTTGTTTGCAGGATGGGCCTCAATATCTGGGCCATATCGTTTTTGCTAACATATTGTTCCTTGTTTGCTTGCAGCACCCCCTGGCCCAATCTTTTATTATTTATTTTATTTTCATATTTTTTTATTAAAATATTTTCTTTAACACATAAAAATCATAAAAAATATAAACATGATAAATTTTGCATTTTTGTTTATTTTATTTTTATTTTCACATAAAAAATATTTTTATTAAACTATATATTAATTATTTTTCTTAAATAAACTTGTAAATATAAAAAAAAATAGAATTAGGTTAACTATTTTATTCCTTTTCATTTTATACTTGTAAAATATTTACTTTGACATATAAAAATTAATATTTTCATAAAATATTATTTATTATTTTTAATACAAAAATATACAAAGAATAATGGTTAAAGAACTCCATTTTCTTTCAAATTAGAAAATTAGGGTTAACTTCTATTTTTTTAAGATAATAATTTCCCTTTTTAATATTTTTTTGGATTAGGTTAAAACTCCTTGTCATATAAAGATAAAACAAAGAATCTTTTTTCTTGCATATACATACCATTGCACATTTGATTTATATTGTATCTTATTTATTCAAATATTTGTACAAATTCGATTTGGTTGTAATAGCTTAATTAGATTTACATTATTGCAAATCCCCATTCATAATTTGTATTTCCCCCTCCCATAAAAATGTTGTAATAGCGTAGTAATCTTTAAATTACGCAATTTACCGCTTTTATATACCATACTAGTAATTAGGGTTTGTATGGCAAGACAAAAAAAATCAAATAGAAAATCCTAAATCCAAGACAAAATCAAAGGATGAAAATAACACACTTGCACACAAGCACCCTTAGGGTTTCTCCACTTGGTTGCCTTATACAAAAATAACCATATTACACATGCGAAGTATCTTGGCAAAACAAACAAATATGAGATCATAGTCCCTCGATGACGCTATTCAAAGTTGCCTTACAAAATGATCTTGATCCCTCAAAAAATGCTAAGATACTTTGCAATATTTCTAATCATGGTTATACAATGACCCACGCCCGTCCCGTTTACATCCAAAGATAGAGTTTCTTACCAAATCAATGGTAAGACAACAATGTCAAAGGAATATAAAATGCATGAGAAAGACATTTGAGTAGGTAAATTGCTTCTAGTTACTTGCTCTATTTTCAAACAACTATCCTTGCTATTTTCCAAAAAAAACACACACATTTCAAAAACATCTTACAAACATCGAAAAAAATTTCAAAAAGACAAACATCTTTGTATACATTCTTACAAACGAGAATCATTACAAAGATTGCCTAAAGAATGGCCTCTTTTACAAAATACTTTCAAAACCACACAAAGCACAATTTCAAACAAAAGCAAGTGATCTAGCAAGTAACTAAGAGCCCATGGAAAACCATGGATGAAAAGGGTGTTAATACCTTCCCTTTTCATAATCTACCCCCTAACTCAAGAAACAATCTCAAAGGTCTTTCCTGTGCTTTTTCACCTTTCCTTTTGGATAAAAGAAAAGTCGGTGGCGACTCTTGCTAACCGCAACATTTGCGATAAAAGACAAAACCCTCAAGTCAGTTCTCCCACCGTATCACAGTCGGTGTTTTGAGTTGAAGGTGTAACATTCCATATGTTGTTGGAAATTTTGAAATTCTGATTTTATATAATTCGTTGGGTAGAAATGGGGTGTTACAGTCTTCATTTAGAGGGACCTCAAAATCTAGAGCCTTCTGACCGGACCTTTAAATCTTCTGCCCATATTAATAAAGATTGTTGGCTTTTTAGTTTTCTTCTTATTCCCTTTTGTAATGAGGGTCTTCAGCTCGTCTTTTCCCTTATCTAAGTCCAGGAACATTTCTGAAACTGAGTGCTCTGAGCTTGAAGTTCTTTAACAGTTTGTTCGAGAGCCATCTTTTACTGAAATAAACAGCAAAAAGATGAGAAAACCTATCTAGAAAGTACCTGTTATATGATGATATGCATGATATGTAAATGCAAGTGCAATGTTTCAAGGATCTTTGTGTGATTCAGATTTTTTAAACAAAAGGAAACAAAGAAGTTTTAGTAACAAGTTCAAATTATAATTGCCTTGTAGGCTTATAATGATAACAAAAAGAGTTACAAAGAAGCAACATATGAACTCAAGTCTCCCATGGGAGCTTCCTCTTTGTGTTGACATATGCATTAAGACTTTGTTCTTCATGGAGTTGTTTCGTCAGCTCCAGTACTTTCTTCTCACTAGCGTAGAACTGAGTCTCAAAGGTATCCCTTTCTTCCTTGAGTTGAATCCAGGACTTATGTAGCTCTT
Source organism: Vicia faba (assembly GCA_948472305.1). NCBI lineage: Eukaryota > Viridiplantae > Streptophyta > Magnoliopsida > Fabales > Fabaceae > Vicia > Vicia faba. The sequence goes on from OX451739.1 coordinate 791,609,462, forward strand.
CGAAGTCAGTAGGAATATCACGATGAAGAATAGTATAAGTAACATCTCCTTCAACAATATGTTTTATGGTCACTGGTAGTACCACATGATATGGCATCATAATATTTTGAGCACGAGATCGTACCCATGTGAGGTAAGGCTCCAGAGGAATGGAATTCTCATGCCCCAAAGTTCTTCTGTCAATCTTATTGATCATGTCCCAAGCACATATAAACCTTTGATGGTAACTCTGAGGATAATTCCCATAGTCGAATACTATACCCTAGATGAGCATATCATGTGTACTGTCTCTTTGAGCATAACCAAACTAACGTAGAGCTAGGGAAAGGTTGTAAGTGATACCTCCCCTTATGCCAAGGAGTGGTACGTTTGGGAATTCCCCACAGCGGTCAATAATAGTGACGTCCTCCTGAGATCTGGAACACCAAAGGATATTTGAATGAGTGAGTGATATCAACCTTCGAGACCACCTCAAACCTTGTTCATTCGTCATCACTAATCACGACAGGTGCGAAATAAACCACCTGGAAAGTAGAGGTATGCAACACATGATAGTACCTCTCTTCCTCAAAGTACGAGTGTGAAGAGAATGCAGAATATCTCCAAGCAAAGTAGGCATCGGGTTATGGGTAAGAAATATTTTGATGACGTTTACGTCAATGAGTTGGTCTGGGCTAGGGAAAAGCACCAAACCATAGATTAGCAAAGCCAAAATATCCTCAAATGCACGAAAACTCATGGAATCTAGAAACCACTGAGCCTTCTCTATCAGAAATTTAGGAAGAAAACCCTTGACTCCATTTCTTGTTTCCCAATTAGATATGATGTTCGTTGTTTCAAATGTAAAACTGCTGCAATGTCTTCAGGTTTTGGAACTTTCTATAGACCGGTGAAACGTATCTGATCAAGAATAGGCATTTCGAGTAACTTAGAGAATTCTTCTATTGTGGGCACCAACTGGTAATTCAGGAAGGTAAAACAGTAATGTTTAGGATCAAAGAACTGGAACAGAACACTCATCATGTCTTCTTTGAAACATATAGTGACCAAACTGAGTAGATGACCATGTCTCTTGGTGAATTGAGAATTGTCAGGAATCTTCGAGACTAACTCCTCAAGCTTGGAAGGTACCCTTACGAAGTTGATTCAAATAGTATTTATGCAACTGGAAGCCATAACCCTGCAACAAAGAACAAAGATAAGTCCCCTAGATCCTTGAAATGGTTAGTAAAAATGTGATGATATGACGTTATGATATCCTGTTTGAACAGATAACAAACACAAACAAAGCACACAAGAGCCTTAGGTTTAAGGCTTGCATGGGGTTCATAGGTAAGTACCCTCTTGAATTTTAGTCGACTCAATCTATCCTAAAATAGTAACCAGGTTCTAGGGATCTCAATATCCCTAATTTTTCTCACAGGTTTTATTTAGCACGACAATTGTCTTGCCACCCAAAAAAAAACCCGAGAGTCAAATCTCAATGAGCATAGCATCGAGTATCAACCAACATTGGACTGCACTAAAACCGACTATCTCACTATCTTCTAATGGCTAAGTTAAGTCAATTAAGGTTCTAAAAGTCAGATAGTAATTATGACACCACACAACAACCTAGTGTTATCCTCGACTAACTCAAGGAACACAAGTACAAACCAATATGTCACACTAATGTAGCCATCACTTCAACCATATCGGTCTATGTCGTACAGTTTCCATGATCTATAACTACTTACCTAAGGTGTCCCCAGGTCCAGGTATATGATCTTTGCAAGAAATTAAAAACTCGAGCAACCCTAAAATATAAAGTAGTCAAAGCAAACAAGTAAAAACAAGTAAAGTGATCCTAAACTCTAAGGTAACCCCTCTTTTAAGTTCCCCAGCAGATTCGCCAGTTTTGTAATACGGTAGGAGAAATGACTTGGTTTTGCGTTTTATCACAAATGTTGCGGATAGCAACAATCGCCACTGACTTTTCTTTTATCCAATAAGGAAAGTTTGAAAAAAAACAGGAAAGACCTTAAGATTTGTTTTGAGTTCGGGGGGTAGATTATGAAAAGGGAAGGTGTTCGCACCCTTTTCATCCGTAGTTATCTATTGTGTCTTAATCTCTAGCTCACTTTGTTTTTAAAATTATTTTTGAATGTGTGTTTGAAAAAATATTTTTAAAATGCCAATTGTAAGGCAAGACTATGTAATGATTCTCGTATCTGTTCTTGAGAATGCGTACAAAGTGTTTTTAGAAAATATTGTAGAAAAGTGTTGGTGAAGAAATTTTTTCTTTTGAAATGTTTGTGAGCAAGAGATTACGAGCATTCTATCTACTCAAAGTATTTCTTGTTCTTTTCTTCTCCTTTAGATAATGCTATCCTACCATTAGTTAGTAGGAAGCCTTATCGTTGGATGTGAAGGGACAGGCGTGGGTCGTCGTACAATCATAGAAGACAACTTGTGAGGCTGCTTTAGCAACTTATCATTAAGGGACTAGATCGTTTACCAAAGGCAATATTGAAAGGGTCATCAAGGGACTACGATATTTGTTTTTTGAGGGACTACGATCTTTGTTTTTTGAGGGACTGTGCTAAAGAGTTCCCACGTTCAAGGGACATGACTGTTTTTCCGAGGCAACAAGGAAGGTTATCCTAGAGGTGCATGTGTACGAAGTGATTTTTTTTAGTTATGTTCATCTTTGATTAGGATTTGTTACCATTTGTTTTTAAGTCTTTCCATACAAGCCTAGTTACTAACAGTAATATAGCAATAATGGAGAAACAGTAAAGGGAGAAAAATAAATGCAGAAAATAAGTCCATAGCTATTACACGGATTTGGGAGAGGTACATAATAGAAAAGACGGAAAATAAACCCTAATTACTATTACAAACTGTGAGCAGTTACAATAATAATTAAAAGAAAAGGAAACGTGAGAATAGTAAACCACACGAAATGTGAAAATAGGAAAAAAGGGAAATCGAACGTAGTTTTGGTGATTTTCTGATTAAAAAAAGTTCGATGATTAACCTAAAAACCTAAATTGATTTTATTTAATTAAAAAAAGAGTTGATTAATTAAATTGAAACCTAAAAATCTAATTTTATTGATTAAATAAAAGTCTAAAAAAACTAATTAGGGTTTATGAAAAAAGGATTTTGGTTTGGTGAATTTAGGGTTTGTAGATGTAAAAAATGATTAAAAAAACAAGGTTTTAAAAAATATTTACCAGGGCTGGTTGTTGAACCCACACCCTCTGCATTCAGAAGTGAACGCCTCACCACTTAGCCAGCCATGTGTTGGTGTTAGCAAATAGGCAATGATGGTTATGTTGTGAACCTACACGTTATATGAAAAATAGAAAAAATTATTTGCAGCATGCAAGGATCGAACCCACGACCCATACGTTACAAGCCTTCGCCTTGACCAGCAGTATTATGCCTTCACCCGTGTACCAAATGAAACAGATTAAATATAATGTAAAAGTGGACCAGAGAGGCATCGGAGCCCTGTCTCCGTCGTCTTCTCCGGCGAGGTGTTTTTTGTACCTATAAAAAAACAAACGTTAATGATCAAAAAGATCCATATCCCCCAAAATTGATCCTTGCAAATCCATTGGTGGCCTTAGTTTAGGCTAAATCGATCGTCCTTCACAATGAGATATGAACACAATAAGGCAAATTGGTCCAAACATGGTGATAAGTTATTCTGGCATTATGAGACTCACGCAAGGGATCAAACCTGCATCTTTTTATCTCAGAAACACATTGCAAACGTTACTTCAAGTCAAAGCATCATAAAATTAGAAAAATGAAATTCACAAAACATGTAAAATGATGATGCATGTAATGCCAGTTTTAGGCCTCTTTGATCATCAAGAATGATCCAGGCTTACTCTATGGCACCTCAGGAATTGATTGGTATGATTGCTTGGCCTTGAGGATGGATGTATGAGAGAGTTAAAGTTTGCCCTAATTTAACAAATTTTGAAGTTTTTGGAAGGTGGTTTCTATCACAAGGTTTCGTGTCTTTCATGTCTGAATTGGAGTGAATATATAGGTTGAATTAGGTCACAATATGATGGGCTTGGACTTGTGTAATGAACTTTATCCTATTTTATTTTATTTTGACCTTTAATTCAATAAAAATCAAAAATAAAATATAATAAGCTAAAGGGAGGTGTATGACCAAGTCTTGAGTTGCATATGGAATGTAGAACACGTTTGGACTCTGAAACAATAACCTATTATCTCAAAAAATCAAGTTTTCTCAATTTGAACTTCATGCATTTGCTCAAAATTTTCCAACTTACATTGGTCATAACTCTCTCAATTTTCATCATTTAGAGGTGATGTTGTACTTTTTGGAAATCTCAAGATGTACTCTACAATCTGTATGTTAACCATTTTTAAATTTGAAGAATTTATTTTGATGTACGTTGCCTTGACAAAAAGTGTCTTTTTGTTGACTTTTGAAATGACCTATAATGTATTGTCTCATATCTCACAAATGAAGCATTTTTTGGACTTTAGCTTAGAGAGACAAAGCCGTAGAGAATTAAATTTCCTTCACAATGAGATTTGGTGGAGGAAAATATGATGAAGCATGTGAAAGTTATGCTTGGTCAAAGTTCAGTTGACTTCTCCTTGAGAAAACCCTAATTTGGCAACTTTTGACTTTTGATGATTTGAGAGTTTTCCTTGATGAATCCTGATCAACCCTTGATCAAGTGGTGAATATGACTTCATTGATGTTGACCAAAAATATTAAAGTTTGACTGCATATTGACCATGGTTTAATTTTTTGTCCAATACAATTGATTTTCAATCATATGAGCCATTGACTGAGGAAACTTGTGATATAAAGCATGAAACTTTGTATGAGAATTGTTGGAGATACATAAGAGACCATGTAAGCCACTTGAGACCTTATAATCCCAATCTTCCTTGAGAAAAGTGAAACCATAGTTGTGAATCCCTTGCTTAGGAGGAGCATTTGTCTGATCAATTCTTGAGAAACCTTGGGCTTATGAGAACCCTAGGAGAATGTCCTTGAGTAAAAGGGAGGGAAAATTTTAGGGTACAACAGGCGGCCTAGGAAAAAGTAAGAGACACAAACAAAATAAATTTTCCTGCTTGGTTGAAAACCGGAATGGCAACCTAGGAAAAAGTTAGGTATTTCTTGGCAATTAACTGCGTCAAACAAGACTTGATCATTGAAGTAACAATCTTCTCAAATCCTCATCACATTTCAATTGAAGTATCTGCTCAGGAGTTCAAAGTTATTAGGGAGAATAATGATCATTGTATTTCAATGTATCTTTTCTATATATTTTCCATTTTCTAAATTTTGTAATCATCCATGGAGTCTATTGTTGTACCCCAAAATTTGTCCTCTCATTTATCAAATATTTTCTCACAAGATCTCCTTTGGTTCAAGACTGCACAAATTTTGATCAGCTCAAGACACCTCCTTAAGCACCGATGACTGAAATTAGGGTTTAAGATTGCATAAGGATAATTGAACTTTTAATGCCTCATATGACATTCATGCATTATCATGGACCCCAAAGATTGCTCATGTCAAGTTTCAAGACTTGGATCACATTTTTGCTCAGTCAATTGAGCAGTTGACCTAAAAATCAGTTGTATTAGGGGAAAAGTCAATTATGTCCAATTTATAGTCAAAATTAACAATCTTTTATCCTTATAAACATTATAAACTCATATGTATCATTTGATAAAGTTTGAACTACAATTCCTCAAGAAATTTGATCAAATCATCAAAAGGGCAAAATGGCCAAAATTAGGGTTTTGATTGAGAAAGGGCAATTTCCGATTTTTGACCTAGCAAATAGTTACTTGGTTTGAGGCATGATCTCAAGAGTTCAATTGCATCATTTTGACCTAATGGCATGACTCAAAACATCCCTCAAGATCAATTAATTGATAGTTGATTTCCAGTCAACTGATCAAAAGTCAATTGTACACTGAAAAGTCAAACTTTGACTTTTTGGTCAAAATCAAGTGTCAAATATCACAATTCATCAAAACATGTCAAAATATGAAACTTGTTTATCAATAAATCAAAAAGTCAAGATTTCATTTTGAAAAGTCAAAGTTTCCAAACTTAGAAATTTTTCTAAGTGTTGAAAACTTTATATTTTTTCACAACTTTGAGCCAATTTTGCACCATGATGCAAGATGATTCAAAAGAAACTTTCAACATGAAAGTTATAGATCTCCATGAGATATATATCATTTCTTTACACAAATTCTCCTAGAAATTCTTGGATCTCAAGTTATTAATCCATGAAGTCATTGTCATGAAACTAAACACTTAGTGAAAATTTTGCCCTAGTTTAGGCAGGATTTTGACCTAACTTCATGGCAATTTTTCACATAGTTCCAAGGGGAATTTTCAAAAGTGATTCAAAGAGGGGTTGTAGAGAACATTACAAGCTTTCCAAAATGTCACAGAAATCCTTGAGATCATTCTTGATCAAGGAGAATCGAAGATAGGAAGTTAGGGTTTCAAACTGAAATTATAGGTCATTTTGTGATGAACAAAAATTCAAATCTCAAGCCTATGCTGCACAATCTTGCTTTGCAAGCCTCTAAAACTAAAGATCTCTACCTAATCAGAAGATTACACTTGATTTTGAGCTATTATCCAAGTGTTTGAAGCTTTGTCCAAGTTGGTTTTCCATTTATGGAACAAAGTTACCATTGCTATTTTGATAAAGCATTGCTTTTGCAAATGTCAACTCTCCTTGAGCTCCTAACTTATTGCCTCTGTCTACACTCAAGATAAATGATCAGAAGAAAACATGTTTAAATTTCCTAACCACTCTACATGCTTGTACTTTCTACCTTGAAACCACATTTCTCACTTTTCTTCAAAATCAAGCAACTTAGCCATAACCCTACAACTCATAAATCCTTTGTGCAAAACCTCTCCAACCTTTTGCTTATAGATACACAAGTCATTTGCAAGAAAATACACACATGCTCAAGCCCTGAAACCCCCTAAAGCACATAACCACCAAAAACAACTCAAAACTTGCTATTTCTGAGTTTTGAATTCAATGTTGAAATTTGCTCGTGCGTTTCTTGGCCTTTTACTTTCAAAAGCTTCTAAATGATGTATACAAACAATTCCAACACCTGCAACACGACTGTAATACCTCCATCACCATCCACCATTTTCAAAAACAGCACCTTGTACCTTGACTTCTCCAGAACTCCTCAGCCACTTTCAGCTCAAGCCGAGCATCACATTAGCTTCCTGGGAACTTGAGGAAGCTAACCCAATCATTGGAACTCATCAACAGCTGCTCAAACTCAAAACACGATACCCTCTTGCAACGTGATTTTTTTTACTTTTGAACTCTTCATACAAGCATCATTAATGGTTTATTTGTGAATAAGAAATGTAGATATCATTGTCCTGAAGCTAACCATGTCCTTATATTTCATTATTGTTGCTTGAATAGTTAGAATTTTGAATATGAACCTCTGAAAATAATTAGGTCAGAATTTGGTACTTTCAAAAATTCTCATTCATCTTTTATTTATAGTTCATGATATTTATATGGTTGGATTCGTATGGAAAAATGGAGCAACTTTCATGTTTACATTATCCATTTTTGTTGAGAAATCAATGAGATACAGGTGGTCTGGCTGGAGGTTGAAGATGAAGTTCAATATTCAGGACTTATTTTGTATTATATATTTATCATTTCATTTATATTAACGGATGTAGAGCCACCCTAGTGGTAAGACAGCACGCTGGTAACCAAGAGGTCGTGGGTTTAACACCCAGCGTGCTACCTTTTGCATTTTTTCACATTTTCTTTGACATTCTTTGTTACAGGAAGCGCTTAGGCCTTCCCCTCCTGGGTTTTTCATTTTTGCTCACTAATACCCCCCCTTGTTTGCTCATACCATGCAACCCATATACTTTTTTTTTATTTTCTGATTTCCAAACAAAAACATCATTTGGGCTAGATTCAAAAAAAATGTTTTTCTAACAAACCTGCAAAATTCAATTTTAACCTTTTTGACTTTATTATTTTTATTTTATTCTTATTTCATATTTTAATATTATTATTATTATTATTATTATTATTATTATTATTATTATTATTATTATTTCATTAAATAAAAATCCAAAAATATTTATATTTTATTATTTATATTTATTTAGTTTATTTTTCTTCATAATACTAAAAGAACAAAAAACACTTCCTTTAATAAAAAAATTTCTTTTTTTAATACTTAGATAATTAGTCTTAATTATTATTATATTATTTTCTTGTAAATTAAAATCAATTTAGAACTTAGGACTTTTATTTAATTTTTTTTATTTACTAGTTTAATTAAATTCACAAAAACCCTAAAAACTTGTTTTTTCTTTAATAAACTAATTTCTTTTATTTAACTTAATCTTAATTTTATTTTTTATTTAATTATTTTATTTTTAATTAATTAGGTCAAAAAACCCCTTTTCATGAAAACCAAACAAAAATCACATTTCTCTTTACATTTACATTCTTGCATTTTATTTATTCATTTTTTGTACAATATTCAATATGGTTGTAATAATTATTTAGATTTAATTTCTTGCAATTGCGCATTTGTAAATTTGTACACCCCCTCCCCTAAATGATGTAATAGCGTAGTAATTTTAATTTCCGCAATTTGACGCTTTATATACAAATGCTAGTAATTAGGGTTTGTATGGAAAGATTAAAACCAACAAATAGCAAACCCTAATCAAGACAAATCAAGCATGTAAACCAATACACTTGCACACATACACCCTTAGGGTAAACCCACTTTGTTGCCATACAAAAATGGCTATATTATGCATGTGAGGTATCTTAGTAAAAACAAACAAAATACAAGGTCATAGTCTCTCGATGACGCTATCCATGTTGCCTTCTAAAATGATCTTAGTCCCTAAAGAAAATGCTAAGATATCTTATAATATTGCTAATCATGGTTATACGATGACTCACGCCCGTATCTTTTACATCCAAGGATATGGTTACTTACCAAATCAATAGTAAGATAACAATGTCAAAGAAAAGAAGAAATAAACATGAAAGACTTTTGAGTAGGTAGATTACTCCTAGTTGCTTTGCTCAATTTCCAAACTAAAACATCCTTGCTATTTTTCCAAACAAACACCTATACTTTCAAAAACATCTTTCAAACTTGAAAACATTTTCAAAAGATCAACATTTTGTATACATTCTTACAAACGAGAATCATTACAAAGTTTGCCTAAACAATGGCCCCTTTTCAAAATACTTTCAAAACCACACAAAGCATATTTTCAAACAAAACCAAGTGATCTAGCAAGTAACTAAGAGCCCAATGAAAACCATGGATGAAAATGGTGCTAATACCTTCCCTTTTAATAATCTACACCCCGAACTCAAGAAAAATTCTCAAAGGTCTTTCATGTTCTTTTCAGCCTTTCCTTTTGGATAAAAGAAAAGTCGGTGGCGACTCTTGCTAACCGCAATATTTGCGATCAAACACAAAACATCCCAAGTCAGTTCTCCCACCGTATCACAGAACTGGCGACTCTACTGGGGAGAATTTTAAAAGTGGGGTTACCTTAGGGTTAGATCACATTTACTTTCTTTCATTGTTTGACTTGTATGCTTTAAATTTTAATTTCTTTGTTTGGGTTTGAATCCTTTACCCGGATTTGGGATACCTTATAGGTAAGTAGCAATACGTTGTAGAAACTGTGCGGGATATACCGACATGGTCTAAGTAATAACTATGTTAGTGTGACATATTTGTGGGTACCGGTAGCCCTTGAGTAGTCAAGGAGAATACGTGGCCGCTGAGTAATGTCATGAAGCACTAACTAACTTCTAGAACCTTTACTTGACCAACTTGGCTATTAGGACGTAGTGAGATGACCGACTTTGGTGCAATCCGAAGTTGGTAGATACTCGATACTACACTCATTGAGGTTTGGGTTTTTGGAATATTTCAGTTGCCATTAAAGAGGCTTACGCTGAAACAATGCCCGAGAAAATAAAATAGTGTTATTTAGCTCCCTTAGAACCCAATTACTATTGCTAGAAAATGTTTGAGCCAACTAAACTTCATGAGGGTACTTACCTATGAGACTCCACACAAGCTTAAACCTAAGGACTTGTTTTTTTTGTTTGTATATATATACTTATACATAACATCATAGCATCATACTCGTACTCACTAACCATTTTAAGGATTTTGGGATTTATCTTTGTTCTGTTTTATAGGACATGGATCCTGTTCGAAGGAAAACCATTCAAGTCAACCTTGTAAGGATCCCTCCTCAACTTAAAGAGTTAGCATCAAGGGTTCCTGAAAATTATCCATTTACCGAAATACATGGTCTCCTCCTAAACTTGGTTACCTCCAACATTTATGAGGACATAATAAAGGTGCTCTTCCAGTTCTTTGATCCTCTACACAATTGCTTCACATTTCCCGATTATCAACTTGTGCCAACTTTGGAAGAATTATCTCAACTCTTGAGGATTCCCATTATCAATCAACTACCTTTGAACGGTAAGGAAAGATATCTAAATCCAGAAGAGATTGCTCAAGCCCTACACTTGCAACCATCTGATGTCACAACTAATTGGGAAACAAGGAGTGGTGTCAAAGGTTTCTTAGCCAAGTTGTTGTTTGAGGAAGCTCAAAATTGTTGGAACTCCTTGGACTTGTAAGCTTTTGAGGAAATTATGGCTCTCATCATATATGGGATGATTTTGTTTCCAAATCCTGACCAACTTATAGATGTAAACGTCGTCGAGATCTTCATGTCTCGTAACCCGGTGCCTACTTTGTTAGGAGACATCCTACATTCTTTTCACACTCTCACTATGAGGAAACGAGGTATCCTTATGTGTTGAACTTCTCTTTTGACAAGATGGTTTATTTCGCATCTTCCCCAATCTGTATTGAAGAATTAGCAAGGTTCAAGGTGGTCACATAGGTTGATGACACTCAAACATTCAGACATTTATTGGTGGCCCAATATATAAAGAATGTTACTATTGTCGACCGTTATGGAGAATTCCCTAATGTCCTCTTACTTGTCATTAGAGGAGGTATCACCTGCAACCCCTGTTTAGCCTTAAGACAGTTTGGTTACGCCCGAAGGGATGGTCCACATGAGATGCTTATTCAAGGGCTGGTATTTCACTACGAGAATGACGATCAAGGTCACCGCCAAAGGTTTATCCGAGCTTGGAGGATGTTGAACAAAGTAGATAGCAAGACATTGGGGCATAAGAATTCCATCCCTCTTGAGCCTTACCTCATATGCGTAAGAGCTCGTGCTCAAAGTCTTATGATGCCTTACCTATCCATTCTCCCGATTATCAAAGAGCATGTTGTAGAAGGAGATGTTCCATACACTATCTTGCATCCTGACATGACCACCTCTATTAAAGACTTGCAAATGGATTGAATACAGCTTAAGGGGGAGCGAGACACTTTCAAGGCCCAATTCTACGCCAGCGAGAAGAAGGTTATGGAACTCACCAAGCAACTTCGTGAGGAGCAGAGCCTGAACGCCTACATCACACCAAAGAGGATGCGTACAACTTTTTTATCTTAGAGTTTTTGTATTTATTTGTAAGCCCATAGAGGCATGATGTACTTAAACTTTAATTTATTAATATAACGTGTGTTCCTTTTTGTTTGAAGCAAATTCAAGTCTTTAGTTTCCTTGAAATCATTGCATATGCATCTTCATTCATCATAACATAAGCAGGTTTCTTACCACAGGTATCCTTATCTTTCTACTATTTATTTCAGTAAGATGGATCTTGAGCTGACAATAAAAGACCTTCAGGCACAGAATGCTAAGTTTCAACAAATGTTCTTGACTCTAGCCAAAGGAAAAGAGGATTTGAAAACTCTTCTGATCGAAGAAAAGAACAAGAAAGCAAAGAAAGCAACTGGTGTTTTGAATCTAGGAAGATGGTTCCCAGGGCCTGCCAGACTGACCCTAGACTTCGCAACATCATTTGGTGAAAAGGATAATCAAGAAGGGAAAGGCAAGGAAGTGACTGCCCGGCCAGAATCTGAAGAGGAAGAAGAAGAGGATTACTCTGAAGAGCAGTATCCCCTGGCGGATGACAAATACAAACATCTGGAAGAGCGTCTAACTGCAATGGAGATTCAGAAAGTGACTAGGCTGGACTTTGAAGAGCTGCGTTTGGTGTCTAGGATTGTTATTCCACAAAAGTTTAAGGCACCAGTGTTTTCTAAGTACGACAGGGTTTCGTGTCCCAAGATACATCTCCGATCTTATATGAGGAAGATACAACCTCACACTGCTGACAGAGATTTATGGGTCCACTTCTTTCAAGATAGTGTATCTGGGACTCAACTAGATTGGTTCTATCAACTAGAAAGTGCCAATATTCGTAATTGGGAAGACCTTGTCGCTGCTTTTTATAAACAGTATCAATACAACGCTGTGATCGGTGGATCTGGAACTGACTGTTTAACGCTGGTTCGCGAAATGTCGCGGAAGCAAGAGTCGCCATCGTCTTTTATTCTCTCCAAATGGAAAGGACAAAAGCACGGAAAAATTCCTTATGGAGATTGCTCTCGGTTCGGGAGGTAGATTTATAGAAAGGGAAGGTGTTAGCACCCTTTCCATCCATGGTTATCCATGGGCTCTTAGGTACTTGCTCATTGTGTTTTCAAAATGGTTGTTTGCTTTTCAACTGTGGGTTTGAAAAAGTTTCGTTTAAAATTTCAGTTCGACTCTTGTATCAGTCCTCAAGAGTGTTTGAAAAGTTGTCTTTGAAAGCCTTTTTTGAAAAGTGTGAGTGTGAAAAGAGTTTTTGATTTAGAGCAAGTATCTACGAGTTGTCTACCTACCCTAAGGAATTCGTCTGTGTAAATGTCCTTAAGGTAGTGCCATCCCACCATTGAGAGGTAGGTAGCACCACCGTCGGAGGTATTCGGGTCAATTCGAGGGTTCGGGACAGTGTGGTCACCAGAGCAATAGGAAGACACCTTAGAAGCTACCCTCATGCCATGTTCATGGACATGAGGACTTACTAAAACGTCCTCTAATCGACGACCACTTTTCGAGGGGCAAGGCAACAGTGAGGCGTACCCTAGGGGTGGTGTGTGAATTGTGTGTCATTTTCAGTTATATTTGTCTTGTTCATGCATTGGTGATCTATGCTTTGTTTTTATTTTTGGCATTCATTCTTTCATGTGGTTATTAACAGTTAAAAGGTGCAGAATTAAAGGTCCTACGCTATTACAAAGGCGCGGGTCTACATCGCCAAATTAATCCAAGACCCGATTTGAAATAAAATAAAATGCGGAAAGTAAATACCCTAATTAATCTATACAAGGCTTTAGGGCAAGTACATTACATTCATAAAAAGAAATAAAATAAGTGCGCGAAAAGAAATTATAATCGAATGCGAGGGCGTTGGACCCTTTAAAGATATTACATTGAAATTATTAAATTAATTAAATTAAATAAAAGCAAGAACTTATTTTTTGGAGTTTTTGTATTTATGGAATTTAATGAGAAAATTAAATGGAATTAATACCCTAATTCTAAACTATTTTTAATTTATTAAAAAAAATGTTTAAGTTTGACCTAGTTTTAACCTAATTGTTTAATTACAAATTTATTTACAAAGATAATTAATTACTAGTAATAATAAGAAGAAATTTTAATTATTGAAAAAGGAATAAAAAGCTAGAAACCCTAATTTTTATGTTTTTAATTTATTTAAGAAAAGAAGTTAAAGTTAAAACCCTAATTGAAAACTAAATTAATTATCAAATTTATTTACAACAAAAACATTAGTGAATTAAATAATAAAATATATTTTTATTTTTTGACTTTCTGATTTTTTTTTGTATTTTTATATTATAAAATTTATTTTATGAATTAAAAGAAAATAATTAAAACAAATACAATAAAAAGAAAGAAAAAGAAAAAGGGAAAGAGATACAAACAAGAGGGGTGTTGACCCAAAGTTGGAGGTGAATTCCCAACAATTTGGCCCATTTGAGGAAGGCCCTTTTGACTTTTCTGGGATGCGTGTGGAACGTTTGACTGATGTCCATGGTGGACTCCAGATCCTGACCTTCAGATTCGTTCCTGGGACGTGTGGCAAGCTCCAGCGCTGGATGTTTGGTGGACTTCTGGACATGTTAGGTACCTAATCACGTTATGAGAAAAAATAGAAGGAAATATGGGGGACCTGGGGATCGAACCCAGGTCCCAACGTTTACCAAACGCACGTTCCACCATCTGAGCTGTATGCACGTGTTTGTTAGTCAATGGAATATAAATAATATAAATGAAACAAGCGCTTATAGTATTAACCAAGCAAAAAGCGGGCCAGCTATTCAAACTGGCCAACCCATGTCCAACACCTCAGTGTCTTCTCCATCACGCCTTTGCTTTTGCCTGAAAAATACATCAAATAGCGGGGGTTTTGAACCCCCACTAACTCAAACCTGGAAAATAACGAATAGCTCATACGCAAATATAAATAGGGCGCGACTAGTGAGTTTGATTCGTTTTGAGGTCCTGAGTCCAATGGCATAGGTCTTATGGTTCAATTTTTCCATATGAATGAAGCCCTCTTTTTAAGCTTCTGAAACCCTAATGCGTGTTAATGGTAACTTTGCATACAGGCGTCCAAAACTCAATTGAATGGTACCAATGGCTTTAGAATCATCATGTTAGTATAAATCACATATCAAAAGTCATGAATAACGTATGAAAATGCAAACACGATTATCAAAATTTTACAGAAAAGTTAGACTCATATCTACCAATTCTTTGCGCTTGGAGAGTTGATTTTGATTGGAGTAGCTTCCTGGATGCCTTGGCAAGCTATTGGAATGGTTATTTTGCTTTGAATTGCGCTGGAACTGTGTTTTCAGTTTTGAGAATTTCTTGAAAAAATGCAAAGTGTGTATTTGATCTGAGGCGCAGCTTTCAGGTCCTTTGCATTAGGGTTGTGTTTGTGTATGTATATCGAATGAATTAGGGTAAGAATTCAAGTCCATTAGCCTTTGCATTGATGTTTTTGAGATTTGATTTTCATGTAATCTTTTCCAATCTTTTTCATGCCCTTTTGATACCAATCATGGCCAAATCTTTCCATATTAGTGATGCACGAAATCTTGAGGTTTTATGGAGAGAATATGCTACAAAAAGAGATTGGAAAACATGATTTTCTATTTTAGTCATATTTTATTTTAATTAAATGAACTAATAATAATAATAATTCAAATAATTAATAAAAAATGATAAAATAACTCCCTTCAAAGTCAATGGGTCGTGCATAGCCTTTGGGTGATGATTCTTGGAAGAAAATGTGGCCCATTAGCAATTTTGAGGCATTTGAAGCAAAGTTGACTTTTCAAAATTCCCAAAAATTTCCCAACTTCCACAAATCATATCTTGCTCAATTTTTAAGATTTGATCATGTTATTGGACATTTTGGAAAGGTATTGAAGTCCTCTAACCAATGCCTTTGGTCCCATGTCATTTTGATTTACCAATCTCAAGTTATGATCTTTGACTTAAAGTGTCTTTTTGTTGACATTTGAAAATGACCTATAATGTTGAGATTGATAACTTTTTGTGAGAGCATTTCTTGGACTTGAAGTGTGAAGAGGAGTTGTAGGGAATGTCCTTCTGTTCAAAATGAGCTTTGGATGGAATTTTTCTGATAAACCATGTGGAAGTTATGCCTTGGTCAAGTTACAGTTGACTTTTTCAACTGTCCAAATATGGAAACTTTTGCATCTTGAGACTTTTTGAGCCATGCCTTGAAAATCATGATCAAGAATTGATCAAATGATGTTTGTGGCTTCAAAATAAGATGTTGACCAAAAATTTGAACTTTTGACTGTCAAATGACCATTTTGCCCCTACAGTTGACTGCTGAGCAATTAGGGCTTTTGACTGTGCATTTTTGTGTTGTGAGTCTTGAAACTTGACATGAGGATACTTGACAATGTTTGTAGGCATATAGGACTTGTTTGGACCCTTGGAAACTTCAACTTCTTTGTCTGAACCAAAACCCTAATTTTGACTGTTAGGAGGCCCTTGAACTGTGCAACCCTTGAGAGATTTTTGAAGCATGATTTTGGAAAATCTTGAAAGATATGGGAGGGCAAATTTTGGGGTACAACAGTTGCCCCTGTTCAATCTTCTTAAACCTGAGGATGTAGATTGGCTGACGTGCCTTTCGTAATCCGAAGTTGGAAGATGATTGAACACTAGAGTGCCCAGAAATTTGCGCTCACATAGTAGTGTGATGGTGGGAAGGGGCTTATAGATGCCATTTGGAGGTTGATGGATAGGATGATGGGCTTATAGATGCCATGCTAAGAGGTGATGGATGAGTGGATGGGCTTATAGATGCCATCTGGGGTGTCGATCGCATAAGAGATTCCTTAGCGAGAACTTGCGTACCTGAAAAAGAAAATGATTACCTGGCCTGTTACAGGAGTTGGTCTTCAAACTCTTATGTAGATACGCCCTGACTGGTTACAGGAATTGGGTCTGGAGCTTCAAAAGTTTATGAATGAACCAGGGATGGTTACTACCTCAACGGGATGGTGAGAGAACCTTGGACGATTACTACCTCAACAGGAACGCTGGAAGAATCTTGGGCGATTACTACCTCAACAGGAACGCTGAAAGAATCTTGGGCGATTACTACCTCAACAGGAACGCTGAGAGAACCTTGGGCGATTACTACCTCAACAGTAACGACTGAGAGAATCTTGGATGTCTTCTACTGGGATAAGAATCAGGGAGATCTTAGGATCGATCTGACTGAACCAGAGAAGGCCTTTGACTGGATAAGAATCAGGAAAATCTTAGGGTCGATTTAACTGAACCGGGCAAGGTCTTGGAATATCTTCAACTGGATAAGAATCAGGGAGATCTTAGGGTCGATCTGACTGAACCAGAGAAGGCCTTTGACTGGATAAGAATCAGGAAAATCTTAGGGTCGATTTAACTGAACCGGACAAGGTCTTGGAATATCTTCAATTGGATAAGAATCAGGGAGATCTTAGGGTCGATCTGACTGAACCAGAGAAGGCCTTTGAATGGATAAGAATCAGGAAAATCTTAGGGTCGATTTAACTGAACCGGACAAGGTCTTGGAATATCTTCAACTGGATAAGAATCAGGGAGATCTTAGGGTCGATCTGACTGAACCAGAGAAGGCCTTTGACTGGATAAGATTCAGGAAAATCTTAGGATCGATTTAATTGAACCAGGCTAGGTCTTGGAGTATCTTCAACTGGATAAGAATCAGGGAGATCTTAGGGTCGATCTTACTGAACCATAGAAGGCCTTTGACTGGATAAGAATCAGAAAAATCTTAGGATCGATTTAACTGAACCGGACAAGGTCTTGGAATATGGCTGAGAACTTAATTGGATCTTTCCTGAAAGGTAAAAGTCAGTCATATGCAATGCATGATATGGATCAAGCAATGATGTTCTCAACATAAATGAGATTTGTAAGATATGATGCGTATATGCATGCTATAATGTATGGAAATGTGATGTTTATGAACGTATGTTTTTGTCTAGGAAAATAAATCCTTGACGGGTGCCGGGAAGTCACATCCTGGGCTGATGTTTGAAGAAAAAGAATATTCGTTTCCGCTGGGGATGATAGTTGCAAGAATACCGGTAGGAGAAGATAACTCCGTTGGGGAATAAACTTGGCGAATGTATTACTCTGCGGGGAGAAAATATTCTAGCTATCTTGCTGGGGAACAGTACTCTGTGGGAGGAGAGGTACTTTGCTGGAATGTTGATGGTAACTCCGCTAGGGATACCGTTGTTATGTTGGAAGTGTTAATAGACTTCGCTGGGGATAAGAAGACTTCGACGAGGACGATCTTTCCGTGGCTTTTGGCTGAGGATAACCCAGTTATATCCTGGTAGGGAAATAACCTTTGAATAAAGCCGGGAGACACGTTCGTGCTCTGCGAGGGATAAGCTTCCAGAATCTACTGGGGATAAGCTTACTGCTGGGGAGATGATTCAACCTTTCCTGGGGAAATCTTGATTGGACTCTCCTGGGGAAATCTTGAGATGTATTGGGGAAGGGGCTTCGTTGAATGTCTGGTATACTGCCGGGGAACAATCTTTAGGTCAAGACTGTCGGGGACGCTTGTTAAGAATGTTCGTATACTGTGCTGGGGAATGTTGAGATCTGCGGGGGTACTTAACTTCCTTAAGGCTGATTGCATAGCTTTGCTTGGGGAGAGTGTATTGACCTGCTGGCTCACTCTCTGGGGAGTTAAGATATACTGGTTATGTTCTTCAGCCGAACTTACCTTGGTACCTTGGTAGATAGAGCAATTAGATCGCTTAGACAACTCATTATTGCCCCTGTTTCAAATGTCACCTGTAACTAATCCTTTGTTTCGTACGCAAATATTTATGAGTTTAGCAATTAGTGTCAAATGCATATATCACAAATTGAACCTTGGACGTTCTTCGCAAAACAAAGCAGAAAAGGAACAACAATTGGCAATTTTAACTGAAAAGTGATTTTTGTATTGATTTTTGTATTTGCCTGTAAATAGGCGTTTTATGTACAAGAGGCTGACGTCCTAGTAAGAGAACGCCGCCGAACAAAAGAGTTTAATACAATTTGTACAAAGGGAAAATAGAACAGCTGTGTGAAAAGAATAATCCCACTGGGTTCCAACTCTGCTATCACCTTTATATCTTCGAGCGTCTCATCACTTGATGACCTAGCTGAAGATGAAGCTGATTGATCGATACCGTCTAAACTTGATGCTGATACCGGATTCTGGATGCAAGGCGATCCAATGAGACATAGTATTACGCTTTATCCCTAACTTTTGCCTGGACCGCCCTTTCGGGTTTTCAGTCCACCGGGATACCCATTTTTTCCCAAGTCGCCCTTTCAGGTTTTCGACTTGCCGGGTGTACAGATTTTTTTCATTTCATCCCTTCATTTTGCCCGAACCCTTTTGGTTCGCCGGGAAGCCCTAATTTTTGCCTAGGTATGTCAACCTAGAGGGTCTTTTTTCATGCGTAGTATCTTTTTACTATGTCTGCATTGGCGGGGTGGGGAAGGTCGTCACCATCCATGTTGGTTAGAATCATGGCTCCTCCTGAGAACACATGTTTAACCACAAATGGCCCTTCGTACGTAGGGGTCCATTTGCCCCTTGGATCACTCTGAGGAAGGATGATGCGTTTGATTACCAGATCCCCAACTTGATACTCTTGTGGTCTGACCTTTTTGTTAAATGCCTTGATCATCCGTTTTTGGTACGTTTGACCATGACAAATAGCAGCAAGTCTCTTTTCGTCAATTAAGTTTAGCTGATCAAGTCGTGTCTGGATCCAATCATCTTCGCTCAAATCTGCATCCTTCACTATCCGGAGAGAGGGTATCTGCACTTCGATCGGTAAAACTGCCTCCATGCCGTAGACCAAAGAGAAGGGAGTTGCCCCGGTTGACATCCTAGCTGAAGTACGGTACCCATATAGAGCAAACGGTAACATCTCGTGCCAATCTTTATAAGTCACTGTCATCTTCTGCACGATTTTCTTAATGTTCTTATTCGCTGCTTCTACAGCCCCATTCATCTTCGGCCGGTAAGGATAAGAGTTGTGGTGCTGTATCTTAAACTGCTCGCAGAGCTCAGTGATCATCTTTTTATTGAGATTGGTACCGTTGTCTGTAATGATCCTTTCAGGAACGCCGTATCGACAGATCAGGTTATGCCGAATGAACCGTGCCACAATGTTCTTGGTTACTGTAGCGTAGGAAGCTGCTTCAACCCACTTCGTGAAGTAATCAATCGCCACCAGAATGAAGCGATGCCCATTGGACACTGTAGGTTTAATCTCACCGATCATATCTATGCCCCACATTGCAAAAGGCCAAGGTGCAGTCAAGACATTCAATGGAACTGGAGGAACATGCACCTTGTCTGCATATATCTGGCATTTATGGCATGTCCGAGAGTGTTGGTAGCAGTCGGCTTCCATAGTGGACTAGAAATACCCTGCCCGAAGGATTTTCTTTGCCATAGTGTGTCCATTGGAATATGTTTCGAAGGTCCCTTCATGTAGCTCTTCCATGATCCTTTCTGCTTCAGTCTTATCCACACAACACAGTAAGGTCGAATCATGGTTTCGCTTGTACAGAATGCCGTTGTTGAGGAAGAACTTCACTGCGAACCTTCTCAGAAACTTCTTATCATTGACAGATGCACCTTCAGGGTATTCCTGAGCTTCCAAGTATCTCTTTACCTCATGGTACCAAGGCTTCTCAGTCACCAATTCAGTCTCAAGATCACAACAGTATTCCGGTTCGTCCAGTTTCCAGATGATGATCCGGGGAGCCTCATTGTCCCATTTGACTTTGAACATAGAAGACATCGTAGCTAACGCGTCCGCCAACTGATTCTCCTCTCTCGGAAAGTGTTCAAAGGTTATCTTTGTGAAGTGGGGGATCAAGGTCAACACACATTCTTTGTAAGGAATAAGATTTGGATGTTTCGTATCCCACTCCCCTTTGATCTGATTGATCACGAGAGCGGAATCTTCGAAGACACTCAGAAACTTGATCCTTAAGTCGATCGCAACTTGGAGACCCATGATGCATGCCTCATACTCCGCCATGTTGTTGGTGCAGTTGAAACACAGCCGGGCAGTGAGTGGAGTATGAGTGCCTTGAGGGGATATGATTACAGCGCTGATACCGTTACCCAAAGCATTGGAGGCTCCGTCAAAGTGCATAGACCATCAGGATCCTTCCTCAGGTCCTTCATCCGGTCCAGGTACTTCACAATCAGTCACAATCATGATGCTCTCGTCTGGAAACTCGAAGTTCATTGACTGATAGTCGTCTACTGCCTGATGTGCCAAGTGGTCTGCCAATACACTTCCCTTGATGGCTTTCTGAGTTGTGTACTGGATGTCATATTCTATCAAGATCATTTGCCATCTTGCTATTCTCCAAGACAGAGCAGGCTTTTCAAATATGTACTTTATAGGATCCATCTTTGAGATCAACAAGGTAGTGTGAGTCAGCATATACTGTCTCAGCCGGCGAGCAGCCCATACCAAAGCGCAGCAAGTTTTCTCGAGCAGTGAGTATCGGGTCTCACAGTCGGTAAACTTTTTGCTAAGGTAATAAATGGCGTGCTCTTTTCGGCCAGACTCGTCATGCTGCCCCAGCACACACCCCATTGAGTTGTCAAGTACTGTCAGGTATAGTATCAGAGGTCTCCCTTCAACCGGTGGCATAAGGATGGGTGGTTCTTGGAGATACTCTTTGATTCTGTCAAAAGCGGCCTGACATTCATCGTTCCAACGCACTACCTGATCTTTCTTCAGCAGCTTGAAGATTGGCTCACAGGTAGCTGTTAGGTGTGAGATGAATCAGGCAATGTAATTCAGGCGTCCTAAAAAGCCTCTGACCTCTTTCACTGTCTTAGGAACTGGCATCTCTTGAATAGCTTTAACCTTGGCAGGGTCCACTTGAATACCCTTATCACTTACCACGAAGCCTAGCAAATTTCCAGACCTTACTCCGAAGGTGCACTTGTTCGGGTTCAACCTCAGCTTGTACAACTTCAGACGGTCAAACAATTTCTGCAGATGATCAAGGTGTTCTTCCTCAGTCTGAGACCTTGCAATCATGTCATCAACATACACTTCTATCTCATGGTGGATCATGTCATGAAATAAAGCAACCATGGCACGTTGGTAGGTTGCCCCAACATTTTTCAACTCGAATGGCATGACCTTGTAGCAAAAGGTGCCCCACTGAGTAACAAAGGTAGTTTTTTCCATGTCTTCAGGAGCCATCTTGATATGATTATACCCTGAAAAACCATCCATGAAAGAAAACACCTTGTGCTGAGCAGTATTGTCAACAAGGACATCAATGTGAGGTAGGGGGAAGTCATCTTTGGGGCTGGCCCTATTCAGATCCCTGTAGTCAACACACATTCTGACCTTACCATCCTTCTTTGGGACCGGCACCACATTAGCAACCCACTGAGGGTAAGAAGTTACTGCAAGAAACCCGGCATCGAATTGCTTCATAACCTCAGCTTTGATCTTCTCAGACATCTTTGGACGCATACGGCGGACCTTCTGCTTAACCGGAGGGCAGTCTTCCTTGGTAGGCAAATGATGGACAACAATGTCGGTATCCAACCCAGGCATGTCTTCATAGGACCAGGCAAAGATCTCCACATAATCATGTAACATCTGAGTCAACCGTTGCTTCACGCTGAGCTCTAGGTTGGCACCAATCTTAACTTCCTTTCTGTCCGTCTCAGTACCCAGATTTATCGTTTCCACCGGCTCTTCATGTGGTTGAATTGCCCTCTCTTCCTGGAGTAACCGTCTTGCAAGCTCGCCAGGCACTTTGCAATCATCTTCACCTTCGTCTTCGGCTAAGTTGATCGGATTTTCGAAGTCATAACTGGCAGTAGCAGAATCGTTACCAGTGAGATCCAGAGTGGATTGAAACCTGTATGAGTGAGTGTGTGTAAATACAGCTATTTTGCAATATATAAAGAAAGGAAAGAAAGAAAAGGAGCATAAGATTTGAAATGCGAGAAAACGTCCAAGGTTTTTATTCATGATATATGAAATGACAATTAATATGCCCTCACAAATGAAGCCACGGTGCCCCGAGTAAGACACCGGGCCATAGAGTTTTAATTCATTGTTTATTACAAATAACAAAACAAAGGAGTTTATTACTGCGTAACAAGAGAAACAAATAGGTTGTCCTTTTCACTCCAATTGCTAGGTCCACTGTAGGTCGCCGGGTAAATCCAGCTGTCAAACTCAGATTCTTCCACTTCGTCACCATCCCCAATAGCATTCACTCCATGAGCAGGCAGGGGAGCTGTCACTACATTAGGCTTCTCAGATGCCTCAAACTGTACCTCCTTCGCATCAATAAGGTCTTGCACCTTATTTCTTAAGGCCCAACAGTCATCAGTGGAATGCCCCGGGCTATCGGAGTGATAAGCACAACGGGCATTTGGATTGTACTTCGGAGTGGCAGTATTTACAACCTTCGGGGCCTCCCTGGCAGTCACCAGGTTGGTGGATAGAAACTTGTTTACCTTGGGTTTTGGTAAACAACCGCTGATCCTCCAAATGGTTACTTATTTGGTTACTCGCAGGATCGATCAGATTGATCCTATGGACATAGGTTGATTTTGAAGTTTGATTAAGTTGGATAAGGCTTTAAATAAAAGGTTTCAAGTAAATTGCATGAAGGAAAGATTTGGTAAAATAAACAAGGCTTTAAAGTAAAGGTTCGACAGGAAATGTAAAGAGAAAAGCAAGTAAAATGCTGGAAAAGTAAATGACTTTAATTGATAAAATTGGTGTTTCACACATACATTTCTCAACAATTCTTTCTCACACGCTGGGTACTCGAATCTAAATGAGTGACTATGTATAGAATTGTGAACACCCGCGAGAAACTACATGTCTACTCCTATTTATACTAAAACATTCCAAGTAACCGTCGGGCAGTTACACTGCTTCGAGATCAATCCACTTGGCACGTTCTCCATGCTTGACGCTCCAGATCCTTGCACGTTTGCACATAGTAACTGCTGGAAACCGTTTTCCCTCCAAACGCTTGAATTTCAAACTGCTCCACTCTGGACCATCGAACACGTTCGTCAAGAGACATCTTCGACGAGAAACTCCTTCGACGTTGAAGGCAATCAGCCTTCTTCCTTGGAAGAAATCTTCTAAGTATTTTGCCATCTTTCGACGGGCACTTCGACAGACTTAGCCAGTCGAAAGCATCTTTCAGCTTTTAATGGCTGACACTGATAAAACAAGAGTGTTGAATTTAGGAGCCAACAAATTGCCCCCCAAGAATGCCTTATTTCGACTCTGACAGAAAAAGGCATTCTTTGAGAACGCCATTCGACACTTGTCTCTTTATGCTTAGTCACAAAGTAACTTGTGCACTTTTTGTTGCTTTTTACCAACTATTGGCAATCCCAAGAAACCATCATTGATTTGATCCTAGGACGTCACTTTCAGTACGGCGTGCAGTACCAAACGTCATTTCAGAATTTGTCATTATGACAATTCCCAAAAAACGAGGACGCACGCTGCGTCTCTCCACTTCTGCAGAAACGGCCAAAACAACAAGGGGCTGCCACACGTCCCACTAACTCTTGCAGCATTAAATGGCATTTAATGTCCTCGTTATTGGGGATTTTTCCCACTACTATAAATAGCAGTGCATATCCCCTTGTGGGACTTTTTACGCCAACTAGCCTTCAAACTTCCTTGTTTTCACATAAGTTTGCTATCTTTGCAGAAAACTCTTCCTCTTTCACTTCATCTTCAAACTCAACAATGGCCTCTGCTTCTACTGCTCTCAGTGCTAACGCACCAACTGAACAACATGTTAAACCCAAGGTCTTCGTCACTGCTCCGGTAGTAAACTCTACAGGCAAACGAAGGGTTCCTGAACCTTCTGACATCTCCGTTCGCGATGCTTACTCGCGCCACTTGATGATCCCGGTTGGATACTCCAACCAGATCTTCGCAATGTCTGGCCCCATGAATCCAAGCATCTCTGAAGCTCTGAAGATCAAGAGCTATTTCCCAATCGTCGAGAAACTCAAGCCAGTAGCATGCGCCAAGAAAGACGCAGAAGACAACGAAGACCCTACTCGTGAAAAAATCGACCTCCGCTTCTTCAACAGAGGGGTTAGGGTCTTCAGGTCTTGCCCTAATCTGACCTCCGATTATGTTGCTTGGCTAACAAAGTTGGAGAAACATCAAACCTCGATCTGGAAGGATATGGGAATCTTCGACTTAGTGATGCTGTCGAAGACGGGTTTGAACTACTCCCCAGAGATGCTGATAGCTTCACTGTTGTTCTGGGATTACTCCCATTTTACTTTTCATCTTCCATGTGGGATGCTAACCCCCACACTCTTCGACGTGGCCGCTATTACTGGCCTTCGACCAACCGGAGATTACTTCGATCCGGAGGAGATGTCGGAGGACCAAATTGGCTTCTCTGAGACCAAGCCAACATACACCACTTTTATCAACCATTATCACGACAGGTCGACAGACGCGGTGTCGGATGTCGAACACATAGCGTTTCTAGCCTTATGGCTAACTCGCTTTGTGTTTTGCTCGAAGTCTCTGCAGGTGACCAAAAAGATGGTCACTCTTGCTACCCAACTGCATCACCGCCAAAACATCTGTTTGGCAGAACTGATTCTGGCCAGTCTTAATGACTCGATCAGCAATGGGGCCACTCTTCTGAAACATATCGAGGACAGGGCCAGTTTGCTACTCGCTGGGCCTTTTTGGCTACTTCAACTGTGGCTCAACGCCACTTTCGAATCTTTCCTGCCCAAGAGGATTCAGATAAATGAACAAGCTCCAGCGATAGCGAATAGACGCATCGAAGGAATCAGGCTGGCTCTACTGACACCTGTGGAAGATGGCCTGGAGTTTCAACAAACCTTCACTAACTTCGTTCTAATGTTTGCTCGAAGGAAGGAGTTTGTTTCAACTATGGCTCCATTTGCTCAACGGAGAGTGGGGCCAGCATGGTTCACAAGGCCACATCCAAAGGAGTCGAGTGGTCCCAATGTCGATGAGCATACAATACTTTGGGAGGCGTTCCTTACACCAAGGATCATGCCTCTTTGATTCAAGAGCTCAAAGACTCATTTGAGTCTGATTGCCTATCAACCAAATCTGGTATCTCGCCAGTTTGGTATTATCCAGACCCTACCTTCTCCGATTTTTCAAAGAGAGAAGTCAATGTTGTACTTCTGCAACGATTATACAGAAGAAGCTGCCATCAAGCATATCGGAAGATATGCTGGTCGAACAATCCTCTCGCTGTTTGACTACCAGCTTAATTTCCTTTGCTCACCATCCTTCGAGGAGTGGTGGAGAAGCTATTATGCTGAGTACTTCTTCGACGAGAAGGACTTCATGGCTGAGTTGCAGAAGTCTTTTGTCCTTGTGTTGGACAAAGTAAAGAAATGTAAGTTCATGCTCTCACATTACTTTTTGTCTTTCTCTTCGACTGCTAGCCTGTTAACTTTTTCATTTGCTTTCAGTTGTTCGAAAGCCTGTAGCCAAGAAGGCTACAGAAGGCCAACAGGGAGGAGTCCCTACAACAAAACCTCCACCGCCGGCGAAGACTACAGCGCCGGCGAAGACCACAGGCAACCAACAGGGGGAAGGCTCTTCGAAGAGGCCTCCTATATCGATAACCAGATTTTCTTCATTTTTCTTCTGGCTTTCGATTTTGATTTTCGATGTAATTATCCAATCGAATTCCTATTGGTTTTCTAGGCACCTTCGCCCAAGAAACGGCCAGGACTGGTGGTCGAATCTGGGAGTGATGACGAAAGCGATTCTCCTCCTGCCCCCTTAAAGAGGCGAAAGTTAATGAAGGATGCTTCTGTTCCTGCTCCTGCTCCTGAAGGTCGAACCGTCAGAATAAAGGTCGCTGTGAGAAAGCCTAGGCCACCTCCAGTGATCATCGAGGAGCCAACTGAGGAGGAACTGAACGTTCTTCTTAACAAGCCTGTCGAAAGTGACAATTCCAGCCCCGGGGCTGAAGTTAATCCACAGGTAATCCCTTAGACCTTTTTTATAACTTAGGCATAAATACCCGTATTCGATTGTGTCTCTTTCGACATCTGACGATTTGTCTTCTTTCCTTTTTCAGGACACTACTGAAAGTTCTCCACCAAGGACCTCAGAAACGCTGGAATCTGCTGAACTTAGCAGGCCTCAGGAAAAAGACTTGGGCAATGACGAAGCCCATACTGAGAATGAGGCCAATGCTGAAACAGTAGAGAAAACAACAGAAGAACCTATGGTGGAGGAACAACAGCCAGTGGAGGAACAACAGCCAGAAACGGTTCAGGTGGTGGATTTGTCAGAAGAGAATCAAGAAGAAAGGGACCAAGGCAATGATGTCGAAGAAAATCAAAATGATGCCGACGAAGAGAACCAAGGTGGTACTGGCGAAGGACACCAGGGTGACGCTAGCGAAGAGCCACAAAATGACGCTGGCGAAGGACCCCAGGGTGATGCTAACGAAGAACCAAAAGTCGATGCTGGTACTGCCTCAGTCAGAGTCGAAGAGCAACCGGTCGAGGTACTTAGCACTCAAGAACCTCAAACCCAAGATAATACTATTGCAAGGGTTACCTCCTCGAAGCACAGGTCAAAAGAGGACTTGGAACTCTTGAAACAGACTGATCCTGTTAGCTACCTCAATGCAATCATCGAGAGTAAGAGTTCGTCTGACACTAGTCAGGAAATTCCTACCCTGTCGGGGAAGTCTACTGAAACTTCTCCTCTTGATGATGCATTGGCGAAGGTTAAGGCCCAGTTCTTCAAGAGGGACTTGATGAAGACTTTAGAGGGGGACCCCACTGCTCCATCGTGCTTAAAAGAGGTCTTGAATGCTGTCGACTTTGAAGCTGTAGCCCCAGAAATCTCAGACTTGATCATGGAGTTACACTCTATGATTGATCAGGTCTCAGCGGATTACAGGCGCCAAAGAGGTTTTAACAGTCAGCTCGAGGTGTTGTATGGCAGAAGCTCCTCTGCGTGGACTGCTGTCTCAGATTCGACTTCTCGAATTGCTGAGTTGTCGAAACAAAAAGCGTCTGCACAGGAAAGAGTTGATGCCATTGATCGAGAGAATGTTTCCTTCCGGGCACAAATCGCAGAAATAGAGGCGAAGATAAATGCCAACACTGTACTCAAGGAGGAAATTCTTTCGACCATCTCAGACACTGAGAGCCAGACTGAGATCAAACAAGGCCTGGAATTCGCTGAGAAGGCCCAAAGCCTCGACGCTCAAATTTCCAAACTAGTGCAGGAAAACTCCTGGTGCAAGAAGAGGTTGGAGCTGCAGTACGCCAAGTATCTTCGACTCAAGAATTCTCTTACCTTTTGATTGATTCTCTTTTGTAACCATCTTCTGTAATCGTTATTCGACAACAATTGCCATCTTGGCTGAAATTAATAAAATTTCCATTTTGGCATTTTTTATGGTTAATTTAGACTTGCTCTTTTATTATTTTATTTTTATCTCTTGAAGTATAGGTTTGTATTTTTTCAAATATTTACCATTTACTCTCAAGAGCCTTTTATCTCCACTTAACTCTTCGACTTCATAGGCTCCACCAGAAAAAGTTTGGATAACTCTGAAGGGTCCTTCCCATTTGGGTGACCATTTCCCCATGCTTCGATCCCTTCGATCCATGGGAAGAATTACCTTCCAAACTAGTTCTTCAGGCAAAAATACCTTAGGTTTTACCTTTTTATTATAAGAGTCTTCTACTTTTTTCTTCTGAAGCCTGAGTAAGTCGAGAGCGCGTAATCTCTCTTCGTCTAAATCCACCAGTTCATCTAACATCATGTTCCAATAAACTTCAGAAGGAATATCATAATGCCTCTGAACCCTTGCAGATTGAAGACAAATTTCTGCTGGCAACACTGCATCATGGCCAAAAGTTAGCCTATATGGTGTTGTCCCAGTGGCTTCTTTTGGGGACGTTCGACAAGCCCATAAAATCTGGTCTAACGTCTTATGCCAATTCTTTGGCTTCTTCCCAACATGTTTCTTTATCAAGCCAATGACCACTTTGTTAGCTGCTTCGACTTGACCATTCGCCTGTGCATAATAAGGCGTGGATGTTAGGAGTTTGAAACCTGTTTCCTGAGCAAATTCCTGCATCTTTCGACCAGTGAAAACTGACCCTTGATCAGTTGTTATTGTCTCAGGAATTCCATATCTAAAGATAATGTTCTTTTGAATAAATTCAATGACATTTTCTTGGTCCACATTGACTAAAGGGATAGCTTCGATCCACTTAGTAAAATAATCAATGCCTACCAATATGTATTTCTGACTCTTTGATGATGCTGGTCGAATCTCTCCAATGAGATCCAACGCCCATCCTCTAAAGGGCCAAGGCTTCACTATCGAGTGAAGTTCGCTTGCTGGTACATGTTGGACGCCTGTATGAACTTGACACTCTTGGCAACCTTTGGCGAACTCAACACAATCTTTCAGCATAGTGGGCCAATATAGTCCTTGTCGAAACAACAACCATTTCATCTTATGGCCTGCTTGGTGAGCCCCACATGCCCCAGCATGCGTAGTCGAAAGGGCTATGTATGCCTCAGTTTCACTTAAACATTTCAGCAACACCCCTTCAGGCGTCTTCTTGAATAACTCATTACCCATGAGTACAAAACTCAACGCCCTGTATTTTGTTTTTCGTTCTGTCGAAGCTCCTGGATTTTGAAGATAGTCCACAATGGGTTTCCTCCAATCTTGCTCTGACAAATTATCAATGAACGAAATCTCGAAGTTACTGCGATCAGCATATCCTAGTCTCGTCGATTCCAAGTCTGTTGGGGATAGACAAGTTGCTTTTATCTTCTCTCGAACTTCGATTGCTCTTTGTAATCTCGTTTTTGAAATCTTATACCCAGATGCGATTTGTGCCAAGTCATTGGCTATTTGATTTTCGACTCTGGGTATGTGTCGAATATTGACACTTTCAAATTGTTTTAATAAACGATTTGCTATCACAAAGTACATAATGAGATTCTCTCTTATGCATTTATATTCTTTTGTGACTTGCTTAATGACTAACTCTGAGTCTCCCATTATTTCGACTCGAGTTGCCCCCAATTCCAACAATATCTCAAGGCCAGTAATTAGAGCTTCATACTCAGCCTCATTGTTCGAACAAGAACCTTCTATTTTGTACTTGAATGTTGTTGGGATTTTATCTGGAGAAATAATCAAGACTCCTACTCCTGTTCCATATTTATGGCTGGAACCATCGAAGTAGAATTTCCAAGGTTCTATCTCCACGTAATTAATATCCTCGACTTGAATTGAGTGGTCGACTATGAAGTCTGCAACCACTTGTCCTTTTACTGCCTTAAGAGGCATAAAGGTCAAGGAGTATTCAGTTAATGCTAATGCCCACTTGCCAATTCGACTATGCAAGATAGGTTTCGACAACATATATTTGAAAACATCAAAATGAGACGAAACATAAACATCAACTGGTTTTATATATTGCTTGAGTTTTGTACAAGAGAAATACAGACATAGACACAATTTTTCAACTTCGCTATATCTAGTTTCTGCATCATTCAAAACTCGACTGAGATAGTAAATGGGTCTTTCGACTCCATTTTCATCCTCTTGGGCTAACATACTTCCCAGAGTTTTGTCAGATGCAGCTATGTACAATCTCATACTCCTATTGCTACAAGGAGGCACCAAAATAGGTGGCTTAGTAAGGTACCCTTTGATTTTGTCGAAGGCTTCTTGTTGCTCTTGCCCCCATTCGAACCCCTCTTTATTCAGTCGAAGTAAGGGTGAAAAGGCCTGAGCTTTCCCACTTAGGTTAGATATAAACCTCCTTAAGAAATTTATCTTGCCTAAGAGAGATTGCAATTCCTTCTTATTCGATGGCGCTTTCGCTTCCAGAATTGCCTTTGTCTTGTTCTGGTTGATTTCGATTCCTTTCTTGTGGACAACAAAGCCTAAGAAATCTCCAGCTTTCACACAGAACGCACACTTCAAAGGGTTCATCTTCAGACCATGTTCTCTCATTCTTTCGAATGATTGTCGAAGGTGGTCAATATGGTTCTTCCTGGAAACAGATTTTATAACAATATCATCAATATAAACTTGCATAAAAGTGTTAATAAAATCATGGAAGATAGTATTCATTGCTCGCTGGTACGTTGCCCCAGCGTTCTTTAGGCCAAAAGGCATCACTACCCATTCGTAAGTGCCTAAGGCCCCTGGGCATCGAAAAGCTGTTTTCGACACATCCTCTTCAGCAATGAATATTTGATTATATCCTGAATAACCATCGAGCATACTCAGGTATTCATAACCAGCGGCAGAATCGACTAGCATTTCCGCCACAGGCATAGGATATTCATCTTTGGGGGTGGCAGCATTCAAATCTCTGAAATCTATGCACACCCTTAACGTGCCATTTTTCTTAATTACTGGCACAATATTTGCAATCCATTCGACATACCTTGTAACACGGATGAATTTGCATTTCAGAAGTCTTTCGACCTCCGTTTTGATCTTCGACAATATTTCTGGAGCGAAGCGCCTTGGATTTTGCTTGATTGGCTTCTTTCCAGGTTTGATTGGCAACTGAAGTTCTACCAATCCTCTGTCGAGACCAGGCATTTCGTCATAATCCCATGCAAAACAGTCTTTAAACTCTTTCAGCAATTGGATTACTTCCAACCTAAGTTCTGGATCAATTTTGGCGCTGATGTAAGTTGGCCTCTTCTCTGATCCTTCGCCTAAGTTGATTTCTTCTAAAGGGTCCTGTGCTAACATTTTAATGTTGTTCGCCAAGGGATCCTTTTCGAAGCCCAAAGGCTCATCGTCATAGATGGCGTCGAGCCTTTGTTCCTGCATTTCTTCTGGCATGATATCAGGAGGTTTTGGATCGAAATCCTTTCCTGGGCCAACAGCAGATAATTGTTGATCATTGGCCTGTGTGGCCATGTACTTTACTTCGGCTTCGAGAGCCGTTATCATCTTGGTTTCGGCCACATAAGCCGAAATTCGCTTCAGAGATTGTGACTCAGTAATTATCACTGAATTCACTTCCCCAACCAGTTGGTTGGATATCAGTTAGCCCACTGAAGTCTATGTGGGACAAGTCTTCTCTGTCCCATTGGAAACCATGCTCAGGATGCAGGTATAGGGAACAAAAAGTGTTTGGCACTGGCGCCATGTCGAAGTCAGGTGTTGGACATGGCCCTATGTGAGACAAGTTTTTGTCGAAATCTGCCACACCCAAGTGATTCACTTCGCCAAGGTAGTAGCTTTGATCTGCCTCTATGTTTTCGACCATCCCATCTGGACGCCATAGCAGCAGTCTTTGGTGCATCGATGAAGGCACAGCGCCTACACCATGAATCCACTCACGGCCTAACAAAAGGTTGTAGTTAGGTTTGGCCGATATGACCATGAACATCGTTGGTCGAAGGATCGACCCAACTTTGATATCTAGCTGGATCACTCCCATGGTGGTCCCAATGCCGCCCTCATAGTTCGACAGGACCATATTGTGAGGTTTAATGTCCTCATCTCTTTTGCCAATCTTCCTTAGCATAGAGTGAGGGATAATATTGATGGTTGCCCCACAGTCGACCAATATTTTATTCACAGTAGTTTCTTCGAGCTTAGCCCTTATGAACAAAGGCTTGAGGTGATTCTTCATCGCCTCTGTAGGTGGCTCGAAGAAGCCATTTTGTTCCTCTGTAGTGCCATTGTCCATGACAAAATAGCACACTGGCCTATGTTTGGCCATTTCTTGTTCCACCTCCCAGTCACTTGCTTCGACTTCTACCTGTCGATTGAATTCCCTGGGCAGCACTGAAACAATATTCACCATTATATCCAAAGTATCGTCGGACTCAGCATCGTCTTCGACTTCACTTTGGTTAGGCCAAACTAGCCTGTTGGTAACTGGTTCTCTCTCTAGAGGCTTCCTTTGTTTCCTTTGAGGAACATTCGAACTAGTTTCTGCCTTAGGTTCGTTGGCAGCCTCCCTTTCAGCTTTTCGTCTCCTTTGATATCTCCTCCATTGGGATCGAGACATAGGATTTTTACCCTTGTAGTTGCTGGACACTTGAGCAACCTTAGGTGCAGCAACTTGAGGCTCTTTCTTTTGAGTCAAAGAGGAACCTCTTGGCACATCGAAAGAATGCCATTTCTCCTCACTTGGCCTTTTTCGGCCAGAAGTTTTGTACCAAGTGTCTACTGGTACATTTGTTGGAGGCCTAAAAGTCAATGGCCTCTTGTCTTGATTAGACCCCCTTCTGGGATCATGTCGAAGGTCAGCATTCTCCCTTCTCTTGTTCGCTGCTCTCACGCCTTGAATGTGCTCAGCAGCTTTTTTATCAAAGATCGAACTGCATCTTGGACACAGCATCACCTCTGATTTCTTTTTCTGGCATCTTTGTAAAAAATCTGCCAAGTTTTCATTTTCCCGTGGGAAAGCCGTCTTATTAGCCTGCTCTTGCCTTATGGCCTCTTCTGATGCTTTAGGGTCAGAAAGCTCGACCATGTTGATATTCATTGTATCTTTAGTAGCAAGAGTTAACTGCTTCATTTGTGTCTCCAGATTCTCCGTCTGGCCTTGAACAATGGCCAAGTGGGAACTGGGCTTTGATCCAGTTTTTTGTGCTTCAGCAGTCTTCGACTTCGGGTTCTCGACCGCTTTCTGGACAACCTCAATTGTCTTCCTGGATAAATTTCCAGAAAAACTGCCAAAGATTGGCATGTTGATGTGGTCCTTTGAAACTTCGACCATGGTAATTCCTGGCTTCTTCGACTGGATCCTGGTTGCCTCTATCATGTTCACCTCAGAGGGTTCAGCATAGTGGGCTTCAGCCTTCAGTGGATTGGAGTCGACAGCCATGGGGGATTTGTCTGCAAACTTTAATCTCCCTTCCTCAATAGCGTCTTGCACAAGATTCCTGAAAAGAAAACATTGAGAAGTTTTATGGCCCAAAAAATTATGATATTTGCAAAAACCTCTCTTCTTTCTTTGATCAAGAGGAGGCACTTTTACCCCAGGGGGTACTATCATTTGGCCATCTTTAACTAGCAAGTCGAATATTTCATCACATTTTGTGATGTCAAAACTATAAGTCTTTTTTGGGAACCTATCGTTGGTCCTATCTGGACCAATGGGATTTTTCCCATTTGAGGGGACTAACTGTTTACAAGAGTATGGTGGCCCTTGTTTTAGTTCTGCTAAATCGACTTCTCCTTCTTCGACAGTTAAAGTATCGTCGAAGGATTCTAGATCTTCATCATCCATCTCAACGTACGCTATTCTCTCTCTTGTGAGTTTTTGTTGCCTTAGCTTTTTCAGCTTTGAGGCGTTCGACCTGTCGAACTCTATCGGCCAGTTGGGACATGTCTCTTAGGTACTGGGTGTCTAGCTTCTTCCTAATGGAATAATCTAAACCGCCTGCGGCTATTTCGACCAACTCATGTTCTGGCACTTGTGTAAAACATCTCGCCTTGAGCAGCCTAAACCTATTCAGATATTCGTCTATAGGTTCAGTGAAACGTCTCTTCACACTGGCCAGTTCTTTTAGGCTTATCTTGGTTTGCCCCATGTAGAATTGTTCATGGAACAATCTTTCCAACTGGGTCCAATGATGGATCGAATTGGGGGGAGAGTTGTAAACCAAGTAAAAGCGTTCTTGGTTAAAGAACTTGGGAAGTACTTGATCCTTAGGTTTTCGTTATTCGAAATGTCTCCTGCTTCGATCAAGTATCTCGCCACATGCTCGACAGTAGATTCCGTCGTGTCCCCTGAGAACTTAGTAAATTTGGGGACTTTGCATCTAGGAGGTAAATCCGTTTGTAACACGTATTCTGACAATGGAGATGTAAAGTTGGGCCTTCGAAAGCCCATGTTCATCCCATTCTGAGTCATGATCCTTTCGATCATGGTTGCCAGATTGTTCTCCAAACCCATGTTTTGGTATTGGATATGCTGAACCACTTCGTCAGCATTTTGGTTTCTGTTAACTAACCTTACCTCTGGGGCTATTACCCTAGGTTCTTCGACAGGTTGTTCGACAGGCTGTTGAGCCTGGTTAATGGTGGTTTCTTCCTCTACAAATATCCCCTGATTTCCCCTTATTTGCGCCCTTTGGGGCTGTCGAATAGGTGGAGGTACTCCAAAGAAGTCAGCCAAACGCGTCATTTGCGCTGTAACTTGCTGATTCGATTGAGTAGTGTTTTGTATTAGAGGATTTAGCACTGTACTCAAAGTTTGTGCCAACATTTGCACCATATCATGGTTGCTTTCGTCCATTTGTTGCCTCAAGACTGCTGTCGAGGCATTTGTAAGGCCATGGGCTACTTGGGACGTTCCTCCTAAGAGTTGGGTCCTATTTCTATTCGCCATGCCTACTCCAGAGCCTTGGAGTGGCGAAGAGGCACTCACGAAAGGGTCTGAAAAAGTGGACGCAGCATTCGTCAGGCTTGCCACTTCAGAAGTTGGCATACCATAGAATGGAATAAATCCTGGGGGAACCACAGGCCTTGTGCCTATATTTCCCCTTGGTGGGGGAGTTCCCAAAGGTATTCTGGGGCCTGTTAAGGAAGTTATTGGCCCCGTGGTTGTGACCGACCCTGCTGGTGTCGAACCAACGTTTGTCGCTTCACTTACGGTCATACTAACCGCTGCTCCCACATTCGTTTGTGGGATTTCATTATTGTTTGGCGGATTCGCCATCTCTTCCCTTCTTCTGGCAGTATTGTTATCGTTAGTGTATATTCTACCACTCCTCAATAACATACAACTCGAAAAGATGAGATTATTTTCAACAATCAACACACAGTCCCATCAGGTGTGCCAATTTGTTTACCTTGGGTTTTGGTAAACAACCGCTGATCCTCCAAATGGTTACTTATTTGGTTACTCGCAGGATCGATCAGATTGATCCTATGGACATAGGTTGATTTTGAAGTTTGATTAAGTTGGATAAGGCTTTAAATAAAAGGTTTCAAGTAAATTGCATGAAGGAAAGATTTGGTAAAATAAACAAGGCTTTAAAGTAAAGGTTCGACAGGAAATGTAAAGAGAAAAGCAAGTAAAATGCTGGAAAAGTAAATGACTTTAATTGATAAAATTGGTGTTTCACACATACATTTCTCAACAATTCTTTCTCACACGCTGGGTACTCGAATCTAAATGAGTGACTATGTATAGAATTGTGAACACCCGCGAGAAACTACATGTCTACTCCTATTTATACTAAAACATTCCAAGTAACCGTCGGGCAGTTACACTGCTTCGAGATCAATCCACTTGGCACGTTCTCCATGCTTGACGCTCCAGATCCTTGCACGTTTGCACATAGTAACTGCTGGAAACCGTTTTCCCTCCAAACGCTTGAATTTCAAACTGCTCCACTCTGGACCATCGAACACGTTCGTCAAGAGACATCTTCGACGAGAAACTCCTTCGACGTCGAAGGCAATCGGCCTTCTTCCTTGGAAGAAATCTTCTAAGTATTTTGCCATCTTTCGACGGGCACTTCGACAGACTTAGCCAGTCGAAAGCATCTTTCAGCTTTTAATGGCTGACACTGATAAAACAAGAGTGTCGAATTTAGGAGCCAACAAAACTGTGGTAAGATTTGCGATAGGGTCATACTTAGACGGGTAAACTCTCTTCTGGGTCTCTCAGCCCTTTGTGGATTGGTTTGCCGAGGAGCGGCAGCAGGCTTTGCAATCATCACCGCGTTGACAGATTGGCGGCGATCTGGTTTCTCTTGTCTTCTAGGCCCATATACAGCACTGGCCTCCTTCTTAAAGGGCTTCTTCTCAGAATTTGCAGATGTACCCTTCTGAATTTTACCGGACTTCATTCCAGCCTCTATTCTCTCCCCAGTCAGAATAAGATCAGTGAACCCTGCAGACGAGTTACCGATAAGATGATTGAAAAATGGCCCAGAGAGGGTCCCCAAGAACATATCCACTAGCTCACGGTCAGTTAACGGAGGCTGCACCCTGCCAGCCAGATCCCTCCACTTCTGTGCATACTCTTTGAAACCTTCGCTTGACCCTAGCGACATACCCTGGAGTTAGGTACGTGTAGGAGCAAGGTTGGCATTATATTGATACTGCTTGTAAAAAGCAGTAGCCAACTCCTCCCAGTTACGAACTTTGGTCCCATCCAGCTGATAGAACCATTCGAGATGAGTCCCTGAAAGACTCTCCTGGAAGAAGTGGATCCACAAGTTCTTGTCCACTGTGTACGGTTGAATCTTCCGCACATAAGATCTGAGGTGTAGCTTGGGACAAGACGCCCCGTCATATTTGGTGAAAGATGGTGCCTTAAACTTGTGAGGAATAATCACACCAGTAGATAAGCCCAAATCTCCGAAATCCAACCCAGGCACTTGTTGGATCTCCATGGCATTCAGTCTGTCTTCCAACTGCTTGTATCGGTCTTCAGCAGGAGGATATTGTTCCTCATTAAAGTCAGTCTCATTGTCAGAGACTACTGGACTTGAAGCTTTTCCCCCCTGGGGACTGTCTTTGCCTACAGAAGAACCAGCTTCTTCATTCTGCAGAGTGTTACCAAACCTCTGGCCCGAGTTGAAAAGAACAGTTCTCTTCTTCTTCTTCCCCTTCTTCAGAAGTAAAGCCTTCAGCTCTTCTTGGCCTTCAGCCAAACCCATGATCAGCTCCTGAAATTGCGCGTTCTGCGCCTGAAGGGCCTTGATAGACATCTCGGTTGATGATGAGTCAGGGTTCATGATGCTAAAATAAACAGCGAAGAACAGTAAGCAACCTGAAAAGAAGAAAACCTGCTATGCACATGATGAATGATATGTGTTTATACAATGCATTCAAGGGTTCGAAAGTTTAAATTTGTTGTAGACAAAAAAGGAACACACATTATCATTAAGAAAATAATTGTTCAATACATCAAAGCCTCATGGGCACATATTACAAAACAAATCAATCCCAAAAGACACTACGCATCCTCTTCGGAGAAATGTAGGTATTGAGATTCCTCTCCTCGTGCAATAGGCGGGTGAGCTCCAAGACCTTCTTTTCACTAGCATGTAGACTGGTCTCAAGAGAATTCTGTTCTTCCTTAAGCTGGATCCAGCTCTTCTGCATCTCTTCCCAAGACGTGGGCATGTCAGGATGTTGAATAGTGTAGGACACTTCTCCTACCAATACTGGCTCTTTGATCACAGGGAGAACATGAGGATATGGCATTACTAACTTCTGGGAGCGGGCTCGTACCCACTTGAGATAAGGTTCCAATGGGATGGAATTCTTGTGCCCCAGTGTCTTGCTGTCTATCTTACTGGGCATCCTCCAAGCTCTGGTAAATCTCTGGCGAAGTCCTTGTGCATCGTTGTCGAAGTCAAAAACTATGTCGGGAATTAACATGTCATGAGGGCCATCCCTCCGAGCATAACCAAACTGTCTCCAAGCCAGGCATGGGTTGTAAGTAATACCTCCTCTGATTCCAAGTAAAGGAACATTAGGGTACTCCCCGCAACGATCAATGATAGTGACATCTTCTCTGGACCGAGGGCACCAATGTATATCAGCATGTGTAAGAGTCATCAACCGTTGTGACCATCTCAAACCCCGCTCGTTCTTCAAAACTGATTGTGGAAGGTGCGAAATAAACCACCTTCCCAGGAGAGGAGTGCAACACATAAGGACACCTCTCTTTCTCATGGTTCGAGTGTAACATGAGTGAAGGATGTCCCCCAGCAACGTAGGTATAGGGTTCCTGGACATGAAGATCTGGATATCACTGATATCTATAAGCTGATCTGGGTTAGGGAACAACACCAAACCATAGACAAGGAGGGCCACAACTTCTTCAAAAGCTTGTAAGTCAAGGGAGTTCTAACATTCTTGGGCCTTTTCAAACAGAAACCTGGCTAAGAACCCTTTGATGCCACTTCTAACTTCCCAATGTCCCTTGAGGTCAGATGGTTGTAGGTGTAAGGCTTTAGCAATCTCTTCAAGTTTGGGTTCCTTTTCCGTACCGTTGTAGGGTAGTTGATCAAGGATAGGGATCTTCAAAAGCCGGGAGAACTCTTCTAATGTAGGCACCAGTTGATAATCCAGGAAAGTGAAACAGTGATGCAGAGGGTCAAAGAATTGGAACAGGACCTTTATCATATCTTCCTCAATGTTGGTGTTGACCAAGCTGATGAGTCTTCCATGTCTTTCACTGAATGAAGAGCTCTCGGGAATCCTGGATATAAGCTCCTTAAGCTGAGGAGGGATCCTTACAAGGCTGATTTGAATTGTCTTTCTGCGAACAGTTTCCATGTCCTACAAAACAAGAACAAAGATGAAGATTCGAACCCCTGAAATAGTTAGTCAATGCATATGATACTGGATGATGTCATGATACTATGATTAAACACACCACCAATATTTACAAAGGCAAACATGTTAAGGCACACAAGTCACACAAGACAAGCCCTTAGAGTTTAGGCCTGCATGGGGTCTAGGTATTACCCTCTTGAAGTTGGTGGGCTCAACCTGTCCTATCAGAAGTAACCGGGTTCTAAGGATCCCAATATCACTGGATTGCTTTCATTGTTCATCGTTTCGATTTAGCCACTGAACTGGCGACCGAAATATTCCAAGAAAACAACCCTCAATTGAGTGTAGTATCGAGTATCAACCAACCTCGGACTGCACCAAAGTCAGTTATCTCACTACCCTAAAGAGGCCAAGATGGTTCAATTAAGGTTCCTAAGGTCAGTTGATGCTTCACGACACCACGCGGCGGCCCCGTACTCTCCTTGACTGAACTCAAGGGTTACCGGTACACACCAAAGTGCCACATCAACGTAGCAGACTGTTTCAACCATGTCGGTATACCCTGCACAGTTCCCTCACAGCCTTGTTGCTACTTTCTAAGAAGGTATCCCCAGATCCGGGTTAGGATCTATATAACTCCCAAGACAGTCCTACAATAATAAAGCAAACAAGTCAAGGCAATTGAAAACACAAGTGATCTTAGTCCTAAGGTACACCTCACTTTAAAATAATCCCCAACAGAGTCGCCAGTTCTGTGATCGGTGGATCTGGAACTGACTGTTTAACGCTGGTTCGCGAAATGTCGCGGAAGCAAGAGTCGCCACCGTCTTTTATTTTCTCCAAATGGAAAGGACAAAAGCACAGAAAAATTCCTTATGGAGATTGCTCTCGGTTCGGGAAGTAGATTTATAGAAAGGGAAGGTGTTAGCACCCTTTCCATCCATGGTTATCCATGGGCTCTTAGGTACTTGCTCATTGTGTTTTCAAAATGGTTGTTTGCTTTTCAACTGTGGGTTTGAAAAAGTTTTGTTTAAAATTTCAGTTCGACTCTTGTATCAGTCCTCAAGAGTGTTTGAAAAGTTATCTTTGAAAGCCTTTTTTGAAAAGTGTCAGTGTGAAAAGAGTTTTTGATTTAGAGCAAGTATCTACGAGTTGTCTACCTACCCTAAGGAATTCGTCTGTGTAAATGTCCTTAAGGTAGTGCCATCCCACCATTGAGAGGTAGGTAGCACCACCGTTGGAGGTATTCAGGTCAATTCGAGGGTTCGGGACAGTGTGGTCACCAGAGCAATAGGAAGACACCTTAGAAGCTACCCTCATGCCATGTTCATGGACATGAGGACTTACTAAAACGTCCTCTACTCGACGACCACTTTTCGAGGGGCAAGGCAACAGTGAGGCGTACCCTAGGGGTGGTGTGTGAATTGTGTGTCATTTTCAGTTATATTTGTCTTGTTCATGCATTGGTGATCTACGCTTTGTTTTTATTTTTGGCATTCATTCTTTCATGTGGTTATTAACAGTTAAAAGGTGCAGAATTAAAGGTCCTACGCTATTACAAAGGCGCGGGTCTACATCGCCAAATTAATCCAAGACCCGATTTGAAATAAAATAAAATGCGGAAAGTAAATACCCTAATTAATCTATACAAGTCTTTGGGGCAAGTACATTACATTCATAAAAAGAAATAAAATAAGTGCGCGAAAAGAAATTATAATCGAATGCGAGGGCGTTGGACCCTTTAAAGATATTACATTGAAATTATTAAATTAATTAAATTAAATAAAAGCAAGAACTTATTTTTTGGAGTTTTTGTATTTATGGAATTTAATGAGAAAATTAAATGGAATTAAAACCCTAATTCTAAACTATTTTTAATTTATTAAAAAAATGTTTAAGTTTGACCTAGTTTTAACCTAATTGTTTAATTACAAATTTATTTACAAAGATAATTAATTACTAGTAATAATAAGAAGAAATTTTAATTATTGAAAAAGGAATAAAAAGCTAGAAACCCTAATTTTTATGTTTTTAATTTATTTAAGAAAAGAAGTTAAAGTTAAAACCCTAATTGAAAACTAAATTAATTATCAAATTTATTTACAACAAAAACATTAGTGAATTAAATAATAAAATATATTTTTATTTTTTGACTTTCTGATTTTTTTTGTATTTTTATATTATAAAATTTATTTTATGAATTAAAAGAAAATAATTAAAACAAATACAATAAAAAGAAAGAAAAAGAAAAAGGGAAAGAGATACAAACAAGAGGGGTGTTGACCCAAAGTTGGAGGTGAATTCCCAGCAATTTGGCCCATTTGAGGAAGGCCCTTTTGACTTTTCTGGGATGCGTGTGGAACGTTTGACTGATGTCCATGGTGGACTCCAGATCCTGACCTTCAGATTCGTTCCTGGGACGTGTGGCAAGCTCCAGCGCTGGATGTTTGGTGGACTTCTGGACATGTTAGGTACCTAATCACGTTATAGAAAAAATAGAAGGAAATATGGGGGACCTGGGGATCGAACCCAGGTCCCAACGTTTACCAAACGCACGTTCCACCATCTGAGCTGTATGCACGTGTTTGTTAGTCAATGGAATATAAATAATATAAATGAAACAAGCGCTTATAGTATTAACCAAGCAAAAAGCGCGCCAGCTATTCAAACTGGCCAACCCATGTCCAACACCTCAGCGTCTTCTCCATCACGCCTTTGCTTTTGCCTGAAAAATACATCAAGTAGCGGGGGTTTTGAACCCCCACTAACTCAAACCTGGAAAATAACGAATAGCTCATACGCAAATATAAATAGGGCGCGACTAGTGAGTTTGATTCATTTTGAGGTCCTGAGTCCAATGGCATATGTCTTATGGTTCAATTTTTCCATATGAATGAAGCCCTCTTTTTAAGCTTCTGAAACCCTAATGTGTGTTAATGGTAACTTTGCATACAGGCGTCCAAAACTCAATTGAATGGTACCAATGGCTTTAGAATCATCATGTTAGTATAAATCACATATCAAAAGTCATGAATAACGTATGAAAATGCAAACACGATTATCAAAATTTTACAGAAAATTTAGACTCCTATCTACCAATTCTTTGCGCTTGGAGAGTTGATTTTGATTGGAGTAGCTTCCTGGATGCCTTGGCAAGCTATTGGAATGGTTATTTTGCTTTGAATTGCGCTGGAACTGTGTTTTCAGTTTTGAGAATTTCTTGAAAAAATACAAAGTGTGTATTTGATCTGAGGCGCAGCTTTCAGGTCCTTTGCATTAGGGCTGTGTTTGTGTATGTATATGGAACAAATTAGGGTAAGAATTCAAGTCCATTAGCCTTTGCATTGATGTTTTTGAGATTTGATTTTCATGTAATCTTTTCCAATCTTTTTCATGCCCTTTTGATACCAATCATGGCCAAATCTTTCCATATTAGTGATGCACGAAATCTTGAGGTTTTATGGAGAGAATATGCTGCAAAAAGAGATTGGAAAACATGATTTTCTATTTTAGTCATATTTTATTTTAATTAAATGAACTAATAATAATAATAATTCAAATAATTAATAAAAAATGATAAAATAACTCCCTTCAAAGTCAATGGGTCGTGCATAGCCTTTGGGTGATGATTCTTGGAAGAAAATGTGGCCCATTAGCAATTTTGAGGCATTTGAAGCAAAGTTGACTTTTCAAAATTCCCAAAATTTCCAAACTTCCACAAAGCATATCTTGCTCAATTTTTAAGCTTTGATCATGTTCTTGGACATTTTGGAAAGGTATTGAAGTCCTCTAACCAATTCCTTTGGTCCCATGTCATTTTGATTTACCAATCTCAAGTTATGGTCTTTGACTTAAAGTGCCTTTTTGTTGACTTTTGAAAATGACCTATAATGTTGAGATTAATAACTTTTTGTGAGAGCATTTCTTGGACTTGAAGTGTGAAGAGGAGTTGTAGGGAATGTACTTCTCTTCAAAATGAGCTTTGGATGGAATTTTTCGGATAAACCATGTGGAAGTTATGCCTTGGTCAAGTTACAGTTGACTTTTTCAACTGTCCAAATATGTAAACTTTTGCATCTTGAGACTTTTTGAGCCATGCCTCAAAAATCATGATCAAGAATTGATCAAATGATGTTTGTTGCTTCAAAATAAGATGTTGACCAAAAATTTGAACTTTTGACTGTCAAATGACCATTTTGCCCCTACAGTTGACTGCTGAGCAATTAGGGCTTTTGACTGTGCATTTTTGTGCTGTGAGTCTTGAAACTTGACATGAGGATACTTGACAATGTTTGTAGGCATATAGGACTTGTTTGGACCCTTGGAAACTTCAACTTCTTTGTCAGAACCAAAACCCTAATTTTGACTGTTAGGAGGCCCTTGAACTGTGCAACCCTTGAGAGATTTTTGAAGCATGATTTTGGCAAATCTTGAAAGATATGGGAGGGTAAATTTTGGGGTACAACAAACGCAGACCTTGCTCCCACCCGTACTCAACTCCAGAGTATGGCTATGGTTTCAAGCGAAGGTTTCAAAGACTACGCTCAGAAATGGAGGGACTTAGCAGGAAGAGTTCAGCCTCCCCTGTTTGATAGGGAGCTGATGGATATGTTTTTGGGTACCCTGTCTGGTCATTTCTTTAATAATCTAATTGGAAGCTCCTCAACAGGCTTCACTGAATTAATCTTGACCAGGGAAATAGTGGAAGTTGGGAAGATCCAAAAAGACACATCCTCCAGTGCCGTGAGAAAACCATTTATTTGGAAGAAAGAAGTTGGTGATGTGTATCCTCAAAGGAATCAGGACAGAACTGAACACCGTCCAATAGTAGGGACCATCATGATCCCTAAGTCTGCACCTATTCAATAAAAGAGCAACCAGCCTAGAACAGAAAGACCAGTAAGACAATTTACTTAGATAAATATGACAATATCTCAAGTCCTGCCACATTTATTAAGATCCAATCTGGTAACTTTGAAGGAAGCTCCGAAGAATCCCAACACCGCCTCTCCTCATTACCACCCTAATGCTCGTTATGCTTATCGTTCAGAAAGTCCAGGCCATGATACCAACAACTGTCAGGCCTTGAATAACAAGGTGCAAGACCTTCTTGAGGAAAAAGAAATTTAATTTGATGCTCCTGAGATCCCAAATGTTATCACCGCTCCTATTCCCAAGCATGTCCGTGATGTTAACGTTGTTGAAAATGATATGTTTGTTACTGTTGTTGATGAACTTGTTACTCCTCTCCTGGCTGTCAAGAAGAACCTATTGAAAGTTGGTTTATTTCTGGGATGTGGCGAAAGCTGCCACCTCTGTTCATCCCTACCAACTGGCTGTCATTTACTGAAAGTAGGTGTTCAACGCCTGATGTATGACAAGGAGATTTTTTTTAAAAGACTCTCGTCCCAACAATTTCTTACCATGATGTTTCAATAGTAACCATTTCCGCCAATCCTTCCAGGGTCTCCATCAAAAGACCCGTTAGGATTACAT
Organism: Vicia faba; assembly: GCA_948472305.1. Lineage (NCBI taxonomy): Eukaryota > Viridiplantae > Streptophyta > Magnoliopsida > Fabales > Fabaceae > Vicia > Vicia faba. Next base: position 791,653,974 of record OX451739.1, read on the forward strand.
CAGTTCCTAAGGTGGCTCCACTGATAATTACTATGCCAGGGGCGATCCTGTACTCCTCAGATAAAACTATCCCATGGAACTATGGGGGAGACGTCTACTATCACAGCGTCAAGCTGAATTGGATGGCTGATAAAGACTCGATTTTTGAGAAGGTTGACCCCGACATTGACAACATTGCGGGAACCAGCAAGATAACCCAAAGTGGAAGAGTATTCTCTCCTGAGATTGCTCCTCCGAAAACTGTTACTGGTCCTGTGATCATCCCTGCTTTTGTTCCTGTTGACACTACTACTATAATCCCTATGGTTACTCCTACTGACACCCCTACCACCGAGTCAACTGAGACTCGAGGCAAAGGCATTCTGGTTGAGCCTGTCAGGATGAAGGCGCAATCAATATCTATCCCAGAGGCCTCCCAAAAGGAGATGGAAGAAATTCTGAAAATTATAAAGATAAGCGACTACAATATAGTCGAACAGCTAGGGCAGACTTCGTCAAAGATTTCTATGTTGACTTTGTTGTTGTTCTCCGAGGCTCATGCGAAGGCCTTGGTGAAATTTCTTAAAACTTCCCACGTAACACAAGAAACCTCTGCTGATCAATTCCAAGACTGTGTGGCCAGATTGACCGCAGATAACGGTTTAGGCTTTTCTGATGCTGACCTGACACCTAGAGGGAGGAAACACAACGAAGCATTACATGTCTCTGTCGAATGTAGGGGCACAACTTTGGCCCATGTCCTGGTTGATACTGGTTCATCCTTGAATGTGTTGCTTAAGAAGGCTTTAGATAGACTAGACTGTGAAGGTCTGACTTTAAAACCCAGCAACATAGTGGTAAGGGCCTTTGACGAATCTAAGAGGATGGTGCATGGGGAGGTGGACATCCCCATAAAAGTTGGAACTCAAACCTTTGATTCAACTTTCTACGTGATGGATATTTTCCCTTCCTATTCCTATTTATTGGGCCGACCATGGATTCACAACGCTGGTGTCGTCACCTCTACATTACATCAGATGCTGAAATACCCAACCAAGGGAAAAATCATTATTGTCCATGGAGAAGAGGAATATATGGTCAGTTACTTGAACTCCTTCAGATACGTGGAATTGGATGGTGAATTCATTGAAACTCCATTTCAGCATTTCGAGGAAGTCCCACAGACAGTGGCATCTACCAAGACTGTTTCCCAAGTCCCGAAGATTACAAGACCTCCGCTAAAGATGTCTTCTCTGAAAGATGCCAAGGCAATGATCGAAGAAGATGGGTGTACTATTTGGGGCCTACTCCCGGATATCCCTTACAAATCTGAAAAATTTGGTTTGGGTTTCACTTCAGAAGCCTAGAAAGCTGCTTATCATGCTCGTTCCTGGGGACCACCTTTGAAGATCAGCAACCTTGGAGTCAACACAATGGAGGATAGTGATAACGGTTGTGACCTAGAAGAATGGATTTTCCCAACTATCAATGGAGGACTCATCAAATGGGAAGCTAAAGATTTTGTCCCAATTAATTTTATCTAACAATAATTGTCTTTAAATTTTTGTCGGACCTGTAATAATTAAACAATTCAGACTTTTAAGAACCTTGTGTCTTACCCGAGGAACAACGGTCCGTTTGTAAGGGTTGTTACCTCATTTTCATATGTCATCAATAAATCATGGACGTTTTTGCATACAAACTTTGTGCTCTTTGTCTTTATTTTATTTTCTACATTTTATTTCTTTCAAAGAGAGTTATGCTCTTACAAACACTCACATATTAAATTGCAGATCTACATCCACTCAGGATCCCATGGGTAACGATTATGCTATGGCCTTTTGTGACTCTGAAGATCTAATCTACCAAGCTGAAGACGAAGGTGAGGAAGATTGTAAAGTGCTGGGGGAACTAGCCAGGTTACTACAATAGGAAGAAAGGACCACACAGCCCCACGAAGAACCAGTGGACACAGTTAACCTAGGTACCGAAGAGGACAAGAAAGATGTCAAGGTAGGAGCTAATTTGGAACCCAGTGTCAAGAAGCGTTTAACTCAGTTACTACATGAATATGTTGAGGTCTTTTCCTGGTCGTACAAAGACATGCCAGGACTAGATGCTGATATCGTGGTCCATTATCTACCAACAAAATAAGAATGCCCTCCGATAAAACAGAAAGTTTGTCGCATGCAGCCGGACATGTCAGAGAAGATCAAGACTGAAGTCAGGAAATAATTCAATGCTGGATTCTTAGCTATCACCTCCTATCCACAATGGGTCTCCAACGTTGTTTCAGTGCCTAAAAAGGACGACAAAATGCTCATGTGTGTGGACTATATAGATTTGAATAGCTGTTGTACCCCAAATTTTGACCTAAGATATCGTCTCCTACCTGCATATTTACATTACATTTGTTTTGATCCATCGATTTCAAAATTCATGACTTTTTCAAGCCAGGAGCTATCTATGCTGAACATTAAATCATTTAATCGATTCGTGCAAAAAATGATGTTTATTAATTGTTCATTATCTAAAATTTAAATAATTGAAATCCATTTTTTTCGATTATTATTTAGTTTAAAGATGTATGGATAATAAAATAAACATCGTAGAAGAGGCGCATTAATTGTGTGGACAGTATTTATTTATTACTCATTATTTTAAATTTAAGTAACTAGAATTTATTCTTAGTTATTACATAATTTAAAAGTTATGAATAATATAAATAAGCATTTGAGGAAATTCATTGGTCAATAACGACTATTTAATCGGTCGTCGTTCTAAGTTAAATAATTGAAATCCTATTTTAATTATTATAATTTAGTTGGGAATGATGGATTAAATAACCGAAGATATTAGTTGGTCAATGATAATTATTATTTATCTGTTCATTATTTTGAATATGGGTAATTGAAAATTTGGTTTCAATTATTATTCGTGTGGAGAAATAATAAACGATAAATAAATAAAGAAGAAGAATTTAATGGACAAATAGTTTTCTTTTATTCATTTTTTTTGTACAAGTTATTTTGTAAATATTGTATATATTACAGTAGATTACAATAATGAATTGCCAAAAATTAAAATGAAATAAAAAAAAACTAATCTATCCTAATTCTAAAGCTTCCGACCCAATGCGTTTTGTCCGCTCATTTAATGTTACCTGCAAGTAAAAGGAAGAAATTAGAATTCGAATAAATATTTAAAATGCAGAAAAAATAAATTTAGTGTTCATCATTAAATGTAATGGCCGGAATCAGTTATTATTTTTTTTGCAAATCACGGGATTACTCCCGGTTCACAAAAAAAGAAAAGAATTTCAAAGCATATGCACAAATTGTTTTCCAAAACTGCATATTTAAACTAATTGCATTTTGTTTAAAATCCTAAATGTAATTTCAAAAAGCATACAGCATAAGCAAACAAATATGTAGTAACCACATATGCAAGCATGCCCATTTAACCTTTGCCTACACAGCAGGAAACAAACAACATTTGTATTAAAAGCAAATATGCAGTTTGACCATTTTTGCAAGCAACACAAAATTCCTTTTTTTCATCATTTTTCAGCCATTACATTTTCAGAACATGTACAGCTTATCATCCTTTTGTCAAAGCCATGCTGAGAGGAAAAAAGAGAGGGAGAAGTGTGGGATTTGCAGGCTTAGCATAGGCAGAACAGGTTATACAAGACAAATAAAAATATAGCCAGTAGAACTAATAGCACAGAATAAGAATAGAAACAAAATTGGAGGGTCAGCATAGTGCAGAATGCTCAGGGAGATCCCAAGGCATTTTGTTTTCAAATTCCTGGCCTGTAGCGAAAAAGAAGAGGGAAGAGTTGTTATATTACATAACAAAGAAAACCAAACACAAGGAGAACATATCAAAGCCTCCAAAGAAAAACCATAGAGATTGAAAAACCTGCATAATCATACTGAGAAAACCATTTCCATATCATACAAAAAAACACTACACAACTGATTGAGCCTCTAGAGCCAATATCATCATCCCCTGCCATAAAAAAAAAACATCAGAAAACTACACAGAAATCCCACATCCATCATCATGTCCCACCATTGCCCAAACCTGTGCATTATCCATCCAACAACCTGAAAATTTCTACACAACCGACTAAGCCTCAGTTCAACCTCATTGGCCTTTCAAACAATCACTCAAGCCAACCTCATTCCAAAACATTATTCAGGCCAACATACGTATCGTACAGCATTACAGTCAAAGAAGAAGAAACATAGTAACTCATTCAACCAAGAGAGGCAACATCACGTTCAAGCAAGAAGAAAGAAGGACAAGTGCAGCAACCCATTCAAATAAGAACAAGTGTAGCATCGTATTCAAGTGAGAAGAAAAGCAAAACAAACACAGTAGCACGTTCGAGCAAGAGGAAGAGGAAAACCGCAAATACCGTTCACCACTGTGACCGCTTGCCGTCTCCCTGCTGTCCGGCCTCCATCACCCCTAGCTCCTCCTCCTTCTCCACCTAGGTAACAAGCTTTCTTCCTTCTCATTCCTTAAATGGCATTCAAATCGACATGGGCAAATAAATATAAAAACTAGTCAGAATCAACGACGAAACCGTAAAATCAACAACGAAACTGTAAAAATCTACATGCGAATCGAATCTAACGTTAACGAAAAAGACTTGTCCTTACCGTCTCTGCTTAAGCCGCCTCGTCAACAATGGAGGGAAGAAGAGCCTAGCGTGGGTGGCCGGAACAAAGAAACGTCAACACTGGAGGCGAAAAATGAAGAGGCTGCGCGAGAGAGATGAAGATCGTGAGCGCCGTTATTCCTTAAGACATAACCCTAAATCCCCAAATGTGTTAAACACATATTAACCCTAATGTTGCATTAGCTCTTGGGCCTCCCTTTTCCCCTTAAGCCCACGACTTGCCTTTTGCACCCCCCCTCACGTTTATGAACCGCGTTGGGCCTCCAGCTCCCTGGCCCATCCATTTTGGCTTGTTTATTCTTAACATATTTTCCTTTTGTTTTTTTTTTCTAATCTTTTTTTAAGAAGTGTTAATTATATTAATTAACTAATAATTACATTTTAAAAAAAAGAACAAAACATGTCTAACTAGGTTTTATCTGAATAAGTTGACCTCTTAGTTTAAAATTCTTGATTTAATTTAAAAAAAATTTATTTTTATTTCATCAAGATAAATTGCTAGTTTTTAACTTAATTTGGACCCCCCCTTATTTTAAATAAGTATTTTGTTTATATGCGTAAAAAATATGGGATTTAAGGTCATCAATATTTTAGTAATTAATTAATCTTTTCTTACGTCATTATCAATAGATAAAAATCTAAAACACATAAAATAATAAAAAACTAAAAGATATTTCATTAACTCATTTTTCTTGTCTTAATATTAATATCAAAAATATAAAAAACTTAATGACTTAAAACTAAAAAACGTCACGTCCTCGTTAAATAATCCTTTTATTTTATCCTTATCGAAAATGCGTAAAATTTAAAATACTTTCTTCCCGTTAACATTAAATAGAAAAAAAATCATAAAAATGCATTGTTCGCATCTTTTATTCCATCATTTAGATTATTGCTATTTAATCATTATTCGCATATTTTTTCGTGTATTTATTTGTTTATTCAGTTTATGTTTAAATCCAAAGGAAAAACAGTAAATTTGTTGACTTCATGTCTCCAAGTCTAACTGCGCGAATTTTCTCATTTTTATTAAAACTTAGGATAATTTTTCCTCAAATATTCACCTTCCATCAAAATTTCAACCTTTTCAAGACTTATACCTTTTAAGCAAAAACTTCGACATTAGGTCGTCGTATCTTCAAAAAACCCGTCCGTATCCCTTTTCGGCCAAAACGATTTATTTTCAATCAAGCGATCAATTTTGAATAAAACAGATATTTCAAAAGGTTCCTATAGAGTACTATAGATGCATTGGGTGCTAATACCTTCCCATTGTATAACCAACCCCCGAACCATAAGATCTCTTTTCAAAAACTCTTTGCATTTGTATTTTTAGTTACATTGCATATTTAGGGTTTTATTTCGCTCTCTTCCCTTTTCCTTTGGAAATAATAAAGCGCGGTGGCGACTCTTGCTTTTTGCGAGACGAATTAATCAATAATTCGATCTCCGATTTACCCCGCTACATTTTTTATCGCTACAGAATTGGCGACTCTGCTGGGGAAAGATTGACCTCTTGCTGGTCCATCCCTAAGTGGGTTAAGCCTAATTTGTCTTATCTGTTTACTATTATTTGATTTGCTTGATTATGTGTTTAATTTGGGGTGTTTGGGTTTTTTTGCAAAGGACGAATCCTATACCCGGATTAAGTAACACTTAAGGAATAGGACGGGCGGTATAGTCATGTTAACTTTGAGGGAGTAATCCCGAAGAAGGAGGCATGAGATCCCCCACTCAATGGAAGGCCCTCTTGAACTTAATATTTGTTTACCGAGTAATCGGGAAGACATTATTATTTTCGACCTAGGAGCCCGAGAAGTTGAGGACCGTAGAACCCTAACCCATCTTGGCCTTTTTAGGTGTAGCGCGAAGACTATAACGGAGTAATTCGGAAATAGTTGTTACGCGATGCTACGCTCGGACGAGTTTCTCTTGAGAATATTGCTAATTATTGAGTAATCAAGACGTTGGTAATATCCGAAGGAGGAATGTAGACTTTGGGAACTCTTAGAACCATGTCTTACAGGTGTGTTTGAACCGTTAGTACATACCTTTGGGTGGGCTTTACCCCCGACTCCATGCTGAACGTTGAACCTTTAAACCCCATGTTTGCAAATTTATGTGTGACTGTTGCACTATCATTCATTCATGCATTCATCAACATCTTTGTAAAAAACTCGTTTTTCAAGGAACTTTGGATTGATTTTTGCAAACGTCTTAGGGTATTATGGAATTTGGAAGAAGAAATACTCGAAGCTTTAGCTTCAAGGAGCCCGAAATTGAAGAACTGAAGAGTTTGATTCCGAAGATAGAGAGTCCGACAGATTTTCAGAAGAAATATGGGTCCATCGTACCGCTCATGAAGCGCAAGATGAAGAAAGGCATCCTCAACACGTTGGTTCAATTCTATGATCCCCTGTACCGATGTTTCACCTTCCCGGATTATCAGTTGATGCCTACTTTAGAGGAGTACTCCTATATTCTTGGTTTGCCGATCGTCGACCGTGTTCCTTTTTCTGGGTTAGAAGAGGAGCCTAAGTCCCATGAGATAGCAACCGTCACTCACCTGAAGAAGTCAGAGATAGAGGAGAATATGACTACGAAAGGAGGAATCCGGGGTTTGCCGGCACAGTTTCTGTTGAAGAAAGCTCGTTACTTTGCTGATACAAAGGATACCGTTGCCTTCGAGGACGTGTTTGCTCTACTCGCGTATGGTCTTTTCTTATTCCCTAACGTTGATAAATTTGTGGATGTCAACGCTATCAGAGTTTTCCTGATTGGAAATCCGGTCCCTACGCTGCTAGGGGACACGTATTACTCTATCCATCTTCGAAACTCTCATCAAGGAGGGATGATCATCTGTTGTGTGCCATTGTTGTATCAGTGGTACGTCTCGCATTTACCTGGGTCCGATGCTTTCTGGGATCTTGAGAAGGAACCGCGGTGGGCGCCAAAGATTATGGCTCTCACTCATTTCGATATTGACTGGTACAATCGAGTTTACCATGACGTGGAGGTCATCGACAGCTGCGGTGCTTTTCCCAACGTACCTCTTCTTGGTACGAGGGGTGGAATCAACTACAACCCTGTTCTAGCGCGTCGTCAGTTCGGGTACCCGATGAGAGATAAGCCGAACAGTATCCATGTGAGTGGTTTCTTTCTTCAGGAAGGACAAGATCATCAGGCTGCTAAGAGGGAGATTGAGGGAGCTTGGCGCCATATCCATAAGAAAGGGAGAGATATGCTGGGACATAGGGGTGCCGTCTCTTTGGAACCTTACCTGCAGTGGGTCCGTGCTAGGGCTAATGCTCTCAAGATGCCGTATAAACTTGAGAAACCTTTATTCCCTGCCATCGCACCATCGTCAGTTGTTATCCCTATCGCGGATGTAGGAGAATATCAGGGGAACCTGGCTAGGATGAAATCCGAAAGGGATGCTTGGAAGGAAAAGTACCATATGTCCGAATACGAGAATCGAGTCCTGACTCGACAGCTGAAAGAAAAGAAGGAGTTGTTGCTTATCCAAGACGGCCGGTTCGTTGACCATGATGAGAAGCTTCGCCAGAAGGATGCCTTGTTGAAGAAATACGCGAGTGAAAGGAAGAGAAAAAGGGAATGTTCAGTAAACTTGGCTCTCGTTCCTAATCCACAGGAAGAAATCGTCAATCGATTGATAGCGGAAAAGAAAGATATGGAAGACTTTTACGAAGAAAAGATCAAAAAGCTCCGGTTACAGCTGGTATTTGGTCCGTCATCTGAGGATTCCGAGTAAGCTTTAGCTTTAGTTTATTCTATTGATGTCATTTTGAAAAAACCATGTAAAAGGGCTTCATGTTCCGAAATTGTAATTTATCGTTTTATTAAGGGCTTCATGCTCCGAAGTTGTAATTTATTGTCTTATTTTGGGCTTCATGCTCCAAGTTGTAATTTACTGCTTTCGTGTTTCAAAAATGTAATTTATCATTTTATTAGGGGTTTCATGTTGCAAGTTGTAATTTATTACTTTCATTAGTGGATTTGTTATCGCAAAAATTGTAATTTACTTTTCCAAATTGTAAGTTGTAATTTATCGCTTTCGATTAACGGTTTGAGTTTTTGTTGTTCTAAATTCCTTTACCATTGATGTATGCCAAGTTACTAAAGTTCCTCGAAAAACTTTCAAAAATGAGTCATCATTTGTATTATCATCATGCATCATTTCACATTCCACATCACATGTTTTCTAGAGTCTCATTCTTGTTCTTTTTCCACCGAAGGTTGTCAAGTTGTCTCACCGATACGACACTCGGGCCAATCGTCAAAAGAAAATGGAAGATTTGGAACAGGAAAATCACGAGCTTCGTGGGGAAGTTGCTACACTTCGTGCCGAGATGGAGAAGTTAACAGCGTTGGTGGAAAGTTTGGTGGCTGTTCAGAATCAGCCATCGACTACGGCTGCCGAGATTCAGACGTCAACTCCAGTGGTTTCCGAAATTGTTACAGTTCCTGCATCCACAATTCAAGTCAACTCTCCGCTTCAACATCAGATGCCGAAAGGTTTTCCGTGGGGAATGCCTTACAACTTTGTGCCAGAGGGGTGTCAGCCTACCGCCCAACCTATATTTCATTCTGCATTGTCTCTTCCTCAACCAGAGACAACTGCCATGCCGCCAGTAATTCCATCTGTAACACCTTTTCCGCAACCAATTATGACGACCGTTGCTCCTGTGGTCCACTCAGTACCATACTTGAATGAACCAGTTTATCCTGCCGAGCCCGCTGAAAGTTTGGGTCTTTTTGACAGAATGGAGGAATTTCAGGATCAGTTCCAGGAAATGCAAAAGGAGCTTAGAGCATTGAAAGGGAAGGATTTGTTTGGGAAGAGTACGCACGATCTTTGTTTAGTTCCGAATGTCAAGATCCCAGCGAAGTTCAAAGTGCCGGACTTTGAGAGGTATAAGGGCGATTCGTGTCCTAGAAGTCATTTGACAATGTACGTGAGGAAGATGTCCACGTACTCCGACGATCATGATTTGTTGATTCATTATTTTCAAGACAGCTTGACGGGTGCTGCTCTAAAATGGTACATGGGTTTAGACAGCATTCGGATCCGCAACTTTAACGATCTTAGTGAAGCCTTTGTCCATCAGTACAAGTACAACGTTGACATGGCGCCGGACAGGGATCAACTCCGGGCAATGTCGCAGAGAGACCGAGAATCTTTTAAGGAGTACGCCCAGAGGTGGCGTGAAATTGCTGCTCAAATCTATCCACCTCTTGAGGAGAAAGAGATGACTAAGATATTTTTGAAGACTTTGGGATCCTTTTACTATGAGAGGATGATAGCCAGCGCGCCCAGTGACTTTACCGAAATGGTGAGCATGGGTATGCGATTAGAGGAAGGAATTCGCGAGGGGCGTTTGGTTAAAGAAGGGAGTCCGTCCAGCAGTGTGAAGAAGTTCGGAGGTGTTTTCCCGAAGAGGAAAGAGCAAGATGTCAGTGCTTTGTTTCCAGGTAGGCCTAGGAGAGGCTACTCTCACGTCGCGGCAGTCACTCCGGCTGTCCGCCCAGCTTTGGTAGCCCCATCTCATCAGATTCCGCCAACTCAACCCCGACCGTTTCAGCAGCAGCCTCGACAATAGGCTTATCCGTTCAATAATCAGAACCGTTCGCCCAGAAAGCCGCATTTCGATGCCATTCCTATGACGTATACCGAACTTTTCCCTGCTCTCATCAGGAAGAATCTCATCACAACAAAGCCACCTCCTGTCGCACCGAACAGTGCTTCTCCGTGGTATAAGGCGGATCAATTCTGTGAATATCATCAAGGGTCGCCGGGGCACAACCTTGAGAATTGCTTTGCGTTGAAGGCGGATGTGCAGAGATTAATTAAGAATGGCATCTTGTCTTTTAAGGATGTGAATCCAAATGTCAGAGATAACCCTTTGCCCCGACATGGGGCAGCTTCTGTGAATATGGTGGAAGGTTGTCCGGGGAAGTTCCGAGTTTTCCAAGTCGAGCACATCAGAGAATCATTGATCAGGTTACATCAGAGTTTGAGAAGACTTGCCTTTGTTAGGCACCAACATGATTATGACATTTGTGAGTTTTGTTCAAGAGAAGAGGATTGTCCTATTGTGAAGGAGGACATTCAGAAGTTGCTAGATCAGAGAATTATTACTATTACCTATGACCGAAATCCTGAAGATGAAGTGAATGTTATCACCCCACAATTTAACTTGCCAGAATCAGTAGAGATTGCTTACAACAGCCAGACTGCGTCTGCTGATCCTTTGATTATTTACCCACCTGGCCCTGTGCCTTATAGCTCAGACCAAGCCGTGCCGTACAAGTATAACGCCACCATGATCGAGAATGGGGTAGAAATCCCCATACCAACTAGACCGTCTTTCGTTAATATTGCCGATGTAAGTAGAGTGACAAGAAGTGGGCGTGTTTTCGCCGCAGTACCGTCGAGAAGACCAGAAGTTCAAGTAAGGAGGCCCATGCCGGCGGAGATTCCTGTAAGAAATGAATCAAGGGTCGAGATAGGTCGATCCAGTGAATCTATCCCTCACCCTGAAGAAGATGAAATCTTAAAGCTTATCAAAAGAAGCGAGTATAAGATTGTGGACCAGCTTCTGCAAACACCTTCCAAGATTTCCTTGCTTGCCTTATTGAGAGATTCTGGGGCACATAGAGAAGCCTTGATGAAAGTGTTGGACCAGGCGTTCGTAGACCATGATGTGACAGTTGATCAGTTTGACGGGATTGTGGGGAATATAACCTCGTGTAACAACTTGGGTTTCAGTGATGAAGAACTCCCGGAGGAGGGGAGAAACCATAATATGGCTCTGCACATTTCAGTAAGCTGTGGAAACGATACCTTATCAAGCGTGTTGGTGGATACGGGCTCGTCATTGAATGTGATGCCCAAGACCACGTTGTCTCGACTTTCGTATCCAGGTGCTCCTATGAGGCCTAGCAGAGTAATTGTTAAAGCTTTTGATGGTTCCAGGAAGACAGTTATTGGTGAAGTGGATCTTCCCATAGTGATTGGCCCCCATACTTTTCAAATCACTTTCCAAGTGATGGACATCCGTGCTGCTTATAGTTGTTTATTGGGCCGTCCCTGGATCCATGATGCCGGGGCAGTCACCTCCACGCTCCATCAGAGATTAAAGTTTGTGAGACATGGGAAACTAGTGATGATTGGGGGAGAGCAGGCCATGGTGGTAAGTCATTTATCATCATTTTCTTTTATTGATGCTGACGAGGACGTCGGGACCCAGTTTCAGGGCCTATCTGTTGCTAAGGATACCGTGAAGAAGCAAGGGGCATCCATCTCTTCTTTTGAGGATGCACGGCGAGTAGTGGAGAGTGGTTCGGCCGAAGGTTGGGGCCAGGTGTTAACGTTACCCGAGAACAAGTCTGGGGAAGGTTTGGGTTTTCATCCAATAGCTGCAAGGGTCAAGAAAGAAGTGGTTGTTCGTCCAATCCAAGAGGTCTTTCGGAGTGCAGGGTTTGTGCATCCTGAGGTCGATGCCGTCATAGATGATGATTCCGAGGAGGATTTGCCCGTATTTGTGACGCCTGGATTGGCTTGCCAAAACTGGATAGCTGTTGATATTCCTGTGGTTATGCATATTTCCGAGTAATGTTTTGTTTATTTTCCTTTTGAAAAATCGCTCTGCCCAAGGCGAAACGTATTTTGTGCCGGGCTATGAAAAATAACTCCTTTTGCTCTGCCCAAGGCAAAAGAGAAATGTCTGGGCTTGCTGTTTCAAGTATTTCCTCTTTAATGAATAAAAATGTTATTTTGTCCACTGCTGTTTTGTTTTTCATTTTTCGGGAAATAATAATGAAAATTGATTAAGAACATTTGTTTTATTTGCACAAATCGATTTCTAAAATAAAGCATAATCATGTGTGCAGATTACTTCATGACTTAACCATCGAAAACAATGATCCTATGCCCTCTCCCAACTTTGAATTCCCTGTGTTCAGAGCCGAAGAAGGGGATGATGAAGAGGTTCCTGTTGAGATTTCCCGTTTGATTGAGCAAGATGAGAAGGTCATTCAACCTTTTGAAGAACCTGTAGAGTTGGTCAACTTAGGTGATGAAGAGGATAGAAAGGAAGTCAAAGTCGGAGCATTGCTTATCCCGGAAGTTAAGGAGAAGATGTTGGAGCTTCTCAGAGAGTATGTTGATGTGTTTGCATGGTCTTACCAAGATATGCCAGGGTTGGACAACGACATTGTGGAGCATCGTTTACCGTTGAGACCTGAGTGTCCACCGATCAAGCAGAAGTTGAGAAGGACTCGTCCTGACATGGCCGACAAGATTAAAGAAGAAGTTCAGAAGCAGATCAACGCAGGTTTTCTTGTGACGTCGGTCTATCCTCAGTGGTTAGCCAACATCGTGCCCGTTGCTAAGAAGGATGGTAAGGTTCGGATGTGTGTAGACTACAGAGATCTGAACAGAGCTAGTCCGAAGGATGATTTCCCATTACCTCATATTGATGTATTGGTCGACAGTACTGCCAAGTTCAAAGTCTTTTCTTTCATGGACGGTTTCTCTGGTTACAACCAAATCAAGATGGCACCGGAAGATATGGAAAAGACCGCTTTCATTACACCGTGGGGAACTTTCTGTTATCGAGTTATGCCGTTTGGTTTGAGGAATGCTGGTGCAACGTACCAAAGGGCCATGACTGCTTTGTTTCATGACATGATGCACAAGGAGATCGAAGTGTATGTAGATGACATGATTGCCAAATCACAGACTGAAGAAGATCACTTGGAGCATTTGTTAAAGCTATTCCAGCGTTTGAGAAAGTACAAACTCCGTCTGAATCCCAATAAGTGCACTTTTGGCGTTCGTTCAGGAAGACTTTTAGGTTTCATTGTCAGTCAGAAAGGTATTGAAGTAGATCCCGATAAAGTCAAAGCTATTCGGGAAATGCCCGCACCCAAGACGGAAAAACAAGTAAGAGGATTCCTTGGGAGACTGAACTACATTTCTAGGTTCATATCTCACATGACTGCTACTTGTGGGCCGATTTTCAAGCTTCTCCACAAGAACCAAGGATGTGTGTGGACAGAGGATTGTCAGAAAGCTTTCGATAGTATCAAAGAATATTTGCTCGAACCTCCCATTTTGATTCCTCCGGTGGAAGGAAGGCCCTTGATTATGTATTTGACCATATTAGAGGATTCCATGGGATGTGTGCTTGGTCAGCAAGACGAGACTGGAAGAAAGGAACATGCTGTATATTATCTGAGTAAGAAATTCACAGACTGTGAGTCTCGATACTCATTGCTGGAGAAAACTTGTTGTGCTTTAGCTTGGGCTGCTCGCCGTCTGTGCCAGTATATGATTAATCACACTACTTGGTTGATCTCCAAAATGGACCCAATCAAGTATATCTTTGAGAAGCCCGCCTTATCTGGAAGGATAGCCCGTTGGCAGATGTTGTTATCTGAATATGACATTGAGTATCACACTCAGAAGGCAATCAAAGGGAGTATTTTGGCCGATCATTTGGCTCACCAACCAATTGAAGACTATCAATCCATCAAGTTTGACTTCCCCGATGAAGATGTTATGTACTTGAAAGCTAAAGACTGTGAGGAGCCGTTACCTGAAGAAGGACCTGATCCTGAATCCCGGTGGGGTTTGATATTTGACGGAGCTGTGAATTCCTATGGAAATGGAATTGGGGCAATCATCGTTACTCCCCGAGGTACTCATATCCCGTTCACGGCAAGACTGAAGTTTGACTGTACGAACAACATGGCGGAATATGAGGCATGTATTATGGGTCTCGAAGAAGCGGTGGATCTAAGGATTAAGATTCTGGATATTTACGGAGATTCGGCACTGGTGATTAATCAAATCAGAGGAGAATGGGAAACTCGCCATCCTGGTTTGATCCCTTACAGAGACTATGCTAGAAGGTTGTTAACCTTCTTCAACAAGGTGGAATTACATCACATCCCTAGAGATGAGAATCAAATGGCTGATGCTTTGGCTACTTTGTCTTCAATGTTTCAAGTGAATGATTGGAATGATGTGCCTACGATCCGGGTTATGCGCCTCGACAGACCTGCTCATGTGTTCTCAGTGGAAGAGATCACCGACGACAAACCTTGGTTCTATGACATCAAACGTGTTCTTCAAACTCAAGAGTATCCGCCTGGGGCATCCAATAAGGATAGGAAGACATTGAGAAGATTAGCAAGCAGTTTCTTTCTGAATGAAGAAGTGTTGTATAAGAGGAATTACGACATGGTTTTGCTCAGATGTGTAGACAGACGTGAAGCAGACACGCTGATGCAAGAAGTGCACGAAGGATCCTTTGGCACTCATGCCAATGGACATGCAATGGCTAGAAAGATGTTGAGAGCTGGTTACTACTGGATGACAATGGAATCTGATTGCTGCAGGTATGTGAAGAAGTGTCATAAATGCCAGATTTATGCGGACAAGATGCACGTGCCACCGACCCTCCTCAATGTTATATCTTCACCTTGGCCTTTCTCCATGTGGGGCATTGATATGATTGGGATGATTGAACCCAAAGCTTCAAATGGTCATCGCTTCATCTTGGTAGCGATCGATTATTTTACTAAATGGGTGGAGGCAGCATCATATGCTAATGTAACCAGACAGGTGGTAGTCAGATTTATCAAGAATCAGATCATTTGTCGGTATGGCATACCGAGTAAGATCATCACTGATAATGGGTCGAATTTGAATAACAAGATGATGAAGGAGCTTTGTGAAGAGTTCAAAATCGAACATCATAATTCTTCTCCTTACAGACCGAAGATGAACGGGGCAGTTGAAGCTGCGAACAAGAACATCAAGAAGATTGTTCAGAAGATGGTGGTAACTTATAAGGACTGGCATGAAATGCTTCCGTTTGCTTTACACGGGTATCGTACTTCGGTTCGAACTTCAACAGGCGTGACCCCTTTCTCCCTAGTTTATGGTATGGAAGCAGTACTCCCCGTGGAGGTTGAGATTCCGTCTCTGAGAGTGCTGATGGAAGCCAAGCTTTCTGAGGCCGAATGGTGTCAAAGTAGGTATGATCAGTTGAATTTAATCGAAGAAAAGAGATTGACAGCTTTGTGTCACGGTCAGTTGTATCAGCAGAGAATGAAGAAGGCTTTTGATAAGAAGGTTCGACCGCGCGAGTTCAGAGAAGGTGACCTTGTGCTCAAGAAGATATTATCTTTCCAACCTGATTCTAGGGGTAAATGGGCTCCGAACTATGAAGGACCGTATGTTGTTAAGAAAGTTTTCTCTGGAGGTGCCATGATTCTCGCCAATATGGATGGCGAAGACCTCCCGCGTCCCTTGAACGCCGATGCAGTCAAGAAGTATTTCGCTTAAGCAAATTTCTGGTCAAATCAGTTTCAGCATCTGAACACATTCTGGAATTCAAAGTTGTTAAGGAGAATAGTGATCACTGTTTTTGTGTGACCTTTTATTTCATGTACTATTTCCCCAAAGCTTTGTAAACCGTTGGAGTCGCATTGTCAGCGAACAACCTCTCATTAATAAAGATTGAGCACTTATCTTTTGTGGGCAAAATTTTAATTTTTATGGAAAATACTTGAAACAAATTTACTTAAATGTCCTTATTTTTTTTTTAAAAAAAAAATAATAAATAAAAAAAAATGTGTCGTGAATAACGAAAGGAATATTAACAGTTCGTTCCAAGGATGGTAAAGCCTTGAAATGCAAAACAGTACGGTAGTTTATCCTTGCATCAGGAGTGTGTGTCGTTTCAAAATCGTCATGAGTTGTTAGTTGTGTTAAATTGTGTTTTTTTTCGGGGTACTAAGTTTAGTGACTCCCCAGCTGTTCCAGTTGAGCTTCGTTTTGGCTATCTCGATCTAGGCGATTTCTGAAATGTGGTGCATTTTGTCTCATACCTTGATCTATTAATGGTAGAAGTTTGGATTTGGATGTTCTTCTCCTCGGAAGACTTGGACCTTATCGCGTGGTACCCTCCGACGTTGTTGTGTGTTTCCAGTTCCGTTTATCGTCCGTCTCTTCAAGATTGGCCGAGTATCTATTTCGCTGTGACATCTCATTATCTCCAAGATATTTCATCTGTCTGTTTTGTCAGCATAACATTCACTTACTCATCTACACTCATATCAACATGCATATCCACATTTGCCGTTGATTTTTGAGTCTTGTTTTGTTTGTTCGAACAACGTACATATGTTTTTTCCAGGTAGAAAGTTAGCTTAGGCAGAAAACGTGCCTCCTTTCTAATTCCCCAACTGAGCTAATCCTCGTGGATGATTTTTGATTCAGCTTACCTTGTCCATTTCTGGATAGGATAATTTCCCCAATCGAGTTACTTTCTCATTGGGTGGAGTCTTGTTTGACTGTTTTCTTCCTAGGCTGTCCCTGGATGAGATTGTTGCCTCTTGCATAGGCTATCCCTTTGATTTTTCCCAATGAAATCGCGACCTGGACAGTTGGTGCATTTATTTTGCACGTTAAAGTATATGATCTCCTCGGGAGGGATTGATTCAAGTTTCTCTTTGACGAGGATTATATTCTCTGCCAGTATCATCGCAGTCTCCCTCTGAATTATGTTGGAAAACGACAAGCGGTAGCTCTTCACGAGCAACTTGTACGTTACTATCTTCGACAAGCGCCGAGCAGCAGTTCTTCATGAGCTACTAGTGCGTCATTTTTTTTACTTTCTGAAGCGCCGAGCAGCAGTTCTTCATGAGCTACTAGTGCGTTATTTACTTTCTGAAGCGCCGAGCAGCAGTTCTTCATGAGCTACTAGTGCGTTATTTACTTTCTGAAGCGCCGAGCAGCAGTTCTTCATGAGCTACTAGTGCGTTATTTACTTTCTGAAGCGCCGAGCAACAGTTCTTCATGAGCTACTAGTGCGTTATTTACTTTCTGAAGCGCCGAGCAGTAGTTCTTCACGAGCTACTAGTGCGTCATTTTTCTTTTTTTTCTGAAAGCAACAAGCAGCAAACTCTTCATGAGTTACCAGTACGTTATTACTTTTCTGGACGACAGCAAGTGGTAGCCTCTTTATTTGAGCAGCTTGTATGTTATTGGTACTCTCTTTGGACGACAGCAAGTGGTAGCCTCTTTATTTGAGCAGCTTGTTTGTTATCGGTATTTTCGTCGGACGACAGCAAGTGGTAGCCTCTTTATTTGAGCAGCTTGTTTGTTATCGGTATTTTCGTCGGACGACAGCAAGTGGTAGCCTCTTTATTTGAGCAGCTTGTTTGTTATCGGTATTTTCGTCGGACGACAGCAAGTGGTAGCCTCTTTATTTGAGCAGCTTGTTTGTTATCGGTATTTTCGTCGGACGACAGCAAGCGGCAGCTTCTTTATTTGAGCAGCTTGTATGTTATTGGTATTTTCTGTGGACGACAACGACTGGCAATTTTCTTTATTTGAATAACCTTCGTATTACCTCAGCATTAATGAGTATACCTCTGAAATCTAACAGAAGAGTTTGTTACTAACCGATACCTCCAAGTCGGTAATCAGTTGTCCGCATTTTGATACTCTCTGTCTACCATCGACCTTGGGTTGCGAACTCACTGTTTTGGGGTCAATAATCTGTTATGGCCTATGCAAGATGCTCTCTTTGTTAGGATTAGAGGTTGTTTTCCCTCGACCTTATTCGCTGTCAAGAGTCTGTCTTTTGAAGTCGATAGTTCGTTTCCCCAGTAGCGTACACCTTATGTCTCTGTGTTTTGTTGGTGTTCGATTCCTCCAACATTGTCTTGTTTCATACAATATCTTTCTCTGTGAATTCAAGCACTACATTCATACCACCGCATGATGACGGCATCTTAGGACAAAATTTGCGTAATTATGTATTTAAGTACCTTCAATCACGTCGAAACGAAGATTTTAATCTTCATATCTCCGGATAGAAGAAACTTAAATAGGGGCAGCTGTTGTACCCCAAATTTTGACCTAAGATATCGTCTCCTACCTGCATATTTACATTACATTTGTTTTGATCCATCGATTTCAAAATTCATGACTTTTTCAAGCCAGGAGCTATCTATGCTGAACATTAAATCATTTAATCGATTCGTGCAAAAAATGATGTTTATTAATTGTTCATTATCTAAAATTTAAATAATTGAAATCCATTTTTTTCGATTATTATTTAGTTTAAAGATGTATGGATAATAAAATAAACATCGTAGAAGAGGCGCATTAATTGTGTGGACAATATTTATTTATTACTCATTATTTTAAATTTAAGTAACTAGAATTTATTCTTAGTTATTACATAATTTAAAAGTTATGAATAATATAAATAAGCATTTGAGGAAATTCATTGGTCAATAACGACTATTTAATCGGTCGTCGTTCTAAGTTAAATAATTGAAATCCTATTTTAATTATTATAATTTAGTTGGGAATGATGGATTAAATAACCGAAGATATTAGTTGGTCAATGATAATTATTATTTATCTGTTCATTATTTTGAATATGGGTAATTGAAAATTTGGTTTCAATTATTATTCGTGTGGAGAAATAATAAACGATAAATAAATAAAGAAGAAGAATTTAATGGACAAATAGTTTTCTTTTATTCATTTTTTTTGTACAAGTTATTTTGTAAATATTGTATATATTACAGTAGATTACAATAATGAATTGCCAAAAATTAAAATGAAATAAAAAAAAACTAATCTATCCTAATTCTAAAGCTTCCGACCCAATGCGTTTTGTCCGCTCATTTAATGTTACCTGCAAGTAAAAGGAAGAAATTAGAATTCGAATAAATATTTAAAATGCAGAAAAAATAAATTTAGTGTTCATCATTAAATGTAATGGCCGGAATCAGTTATTATTTTTTTTGCAAATCACGGGATTACTCCCGGTTCACAAAAAAAGAAAAGAATTTCAAAGCATATGCACAAATTGTTTTCCAAAACTGCATATTTAAACTAATTGCATTTTGTTTAAAATCCTAAATGTAATTTCAAAAAGCATACAGCATAAGCAAACAAATATGTAGTAACCACATATGCAAGCATGCCCATTTAACCTTTGCCTACACAGCAGGAAACAAACAACATTTGTATTAAAAGCAAATATGCAGTTTGACCATTTTTGCAAGCAACACAAAATTCCTTTTTTTCATCATTTTTCAGCCATTACATTTTCAGAACATGTACAGCTTATCATCCTTTTGTCAAAGCCATGCTGAGAGGAAAAAAGAGAGGGAGAAGTGTGGGATTTGCAGGCTTAGCATAGGCAGAACAGGTTATACAAGACAAATAAAAATATAGCCAGTAGAACTAATAGCACAGAATAAGAATAGAAACAAAATTGGAGGGTCAGCATAGTGCAGAATGCTCAGGGAGATCCCAAGGCATTTTGTTTTCAAATTCCTGGCCTGTAGCGAAAAAGAAGAGGGAAGAGTTGTTATATTACATAACAAAGAAAACCAAACACAAGGAGAACATATCAAAGCCTCCAAAGAAAAACCATAGAGATTGAAAAACCTGCATAATCATACTGAGAAAACCATTTCCATATCATACAAAAAAACACTACACAACTGATTGAGCCTCTAGAGCCAATATCATCATCCCCTGCCATCAAAAAAAAACATCAGAAAACTACACAGAAATCCCACATCCATCATCATGTCCCACCATTGCCCAAACCTGTGCATTATCCATCCAACAACCTGAAAATTTCTACACAACCGACTAAGCCTCAGTTCAACCTCATTGGCCTTTCAAACAATCACTCAAGCCAACCTCATTCCAAAACATTATTCAGGCCAACATACGTATCGTACAGCATTACAGTCAAAGAAGAAGAAACATAGTAACTCATTCAACCAAGAGAGGCAACATCACGTTCAAGCAAGAAGAAAGAAGGACAAGTGCAGCAACCCATTCAAAGAAGAACAAGTGTAGCATCGTATTCAAGTGAGAAGAAAAGCAAAACAAACACAGTAGCACGTTCGAGCAAGAGGAAGAGGAAAACCGCAAATACCGTTCACCACTGTGACCGCTTGCCGTCTCCCTGCTGTCCGGCCTCCATCACCCCTAGCTCCTCCTCCTTCTCCACCTAGGTAACAAGCTTTCTTCCTTCTCATTCCTTAAATGGCATTCAAATCGACATGGGCAAATAAATATAAAAACTAGTCAGAATCAACAACGAAACCGTAAAATCAACAACGAAACTGTAAAAATCTACATGCGAATCGAATCTAACGTTAACGAAAAAGACTTGTCCTTACCGTCTCTGCTTAAGCCGCCTCGTCAACAATGGAGGGAAGAAGAGCCTAGCGTGGGTGGCCGGAACAAAGAAACGTCAACACTGGAGGCGAAAAATGAAGAGGCTGCGCGAGAGAGATGAAGATCGTGAGCGCCGTTCTGCCTTAAGACATAACCCTAAATCCCCAAATGTGTTAAACACATATTAACCCTAATGTTGCATTAGCTCTTGGGCCTCCCTTTTCCCCTTAAGCCCACGACTTGCCTTTTGCACCCCCCCTCACGTTTATGAACCGCGTTGGGCCTCCAGCTCCCTGGCCCATCCATTTTGGCTTGTTTATTCTTAACATATTTTCCTTTTGTTTTTTTTTTCTAATCTTTTTTTAAGAAGTGTTAATTATATTAATTAACTAATAATTACATTTTAAAAAAAAGAACAAAACATGTCTAACTAGGTTTTATCTGAATAAGTTGACCTCTTAGTTTAAAATTCTTGATTTAATTTAAAAAAAATTTATTTTTATTTCATCAAGATAAATTGCTAGTTTTTAACTTAATTTGGACCCCCCCCTATTTTAAATAAGTATTTTGTTTATATGCGTAAAAAATATGGGATTTAAGGTCATCAATATTTTAGTAATTAATTAATCTTTTCTTACGTCATTATCAATAGATAAAAATCTAAAACACATAAAATAATAAAAAACTAAAAGATATTTCATTAACTCATTTTTCTTGTCTTAATATTAATATCAAAAATATAAAAAACTTAATGACTTAAAACTAAAAAACGTCACGTCCTCGTTAAATAATCCTTTTATTTTATCCTTATCGAAAATGCGTAAAATTTAAAATACTTTCTTCCCGTTAACATTAAATAGAAAAAAAATCATAAAAATGCATTGTTCGCATCTTTTATTCCATCATTTAGATTATTGCTATTTAATCATTATTCGCATATTTTTTCGTGTATTTATTTGTTTATTCAGTTTATGTTTAAATCCAAAGGAAAAACAGTAAATTTGTTGACTTCATGTCTCCAAGTCTAACTGCGCGAATTTTCGCATTTTTATTAAAACTTAGGATAATTTTTCCTCAAATATTCACCTTCCATCAAAATTTCAACCTTTTCAAGACTTATACCTTTTAAGCAAAAACTTCGACATTAGGTCGTCGTATCTTCAAAAAACCCGTCCGTATCCCTTTTCGGCCAAAACGATTTATTTTCAATCAAGCGATCAATTTTGAATAAAACAGATATTTCAAAAGGTTCCTATAGAGTACTATAGATGCATTGGGTGCTAATACCTTCCCATTGTATAACCAACCCCCGAACCATAAGATCTCTTTTCAAAAACACTTTGCATTTGTATTTTTAGTTACATTGCATATTTAGGGTTTTATTTCGCTCTCTTCCCTTTTCCTTTGGAAATAATAAAGCGCGGTGGCGACTCTTGCTTTTTGCGAGACGAATTAATCAATAATTCGATCTCCGATTTACCCCGCTACATTTTTTATCGCTACAATAGGGAAACACCTAAGGATGATTTCCCACTCCCCCATATCGATATTTTGGTTGACAATACCGCACAACATAAGTGTTCTCATTCATGGATGGTTTCTCAGGCTACAATCAAATCAAAATGGCACCTGGGGACATGGATAAAACGACCTTCGTCACACAGTGGGGCACGTTCTGTTACAAGGTTATGCCATTCGGGTTAAAGAATGCTGGGGAAACTTACCAACGCGCCTTGGTAGCTCTATTTCACGACATAATCCATCACAAAATAGAGTTCTATATGGACGACATGATAGCCAGATCTCAAACTGAAGAGGAACATCTTGACCATTTGCAGAAACTGTTTGAAAGGCTAAAGAAATACAAGCTAAGGTTGAACCCGAATAAGTGCACATTTGTGGTGAGGTCTGGTAAACTCCTAGGCTTCGTCGTCAGCGGTAAAGGTATTGAAGTGGACCCTACCAAGGTAAAAGAAATACAAGAAATGCCTACTCCTTGCACTGAGAAGGAAGTCATAGGATTCTTAGGACGACTAAACTACATTTCCAGATTCATTTCTCACTTAACCGCTACTTGTGAACCAATCTACAAATTACTGAAGAAAGATCAAGCCGTCAGATGGAATGATGAATGCCAAGCTGCCTTTCACAAGATCAAAGAGTACCTTCAAGAGCCTCCTGTTTTGATGACGCCAGTCGAGGGAAGACCTTTGATTATTGTGATACAGTGGCCAGAATCGGGACTGTTTTAGGAATGCTGGTTTGCATTTTGCGTTTGTGTTTTCAAAATGTCGCGGTAAGAAAGAGTCGTCACCGAATTTTATTTTATCCAACAAGGAAAGGAAAAAAGCACAGAAATTTTCCTTTTTCGAGATTTTGAGTACGGGGGGTAGATTATAAAAAGGGAAGGTACTAGCACCCTTTCTATCTGTGGTCTTCCACGGGCTCTTAGGTACTTGCTCATCATTTTCAAAATTTCTTGTGTGTGTTTGATTTGGAAGAAGTTTTTGTTTGACTTCGATTTAACCCTTGCTTCTGTCTTCAAGAGTGTTACGAAGTGTTTTTTGAAAGCTTTGTTTGAAAGGAGTGTAAGTGTGAAAAAGTTTGTTTTGTTTTGAGCAAGTACTTAAGAGCTAATCTACCTACTCGAAAAAAGAATCGTTTTATGTTTGTTTCCTTTAGACAACGCTATCCTACTATTAGTGAGTAGGTAGCACCATCGTTGGAGTTTTGAGGGTCAATTCGAAAGGGACGTACGGTCACTAAAGCAATGTTAGGACGTCTTAGTAGTAACCCTAATGTCTTAGATCAATTATTCCAGGCAACAATATCCGAGGCAACCATTCCGAGGCAACTTTTCCGAATGGGACTTTGATCTTTGTTTAGACAAGAGAGCGACCACTAAAGCATCCTATACTTAATGATCGTTTACCGAAGGCAACCGAAGTGAGAGTATACCCTAGGAGTGCGCATGTGCGAGTGATTCAATTTCAAATTATTAACTTTGCATATTTAGGGTTTGCTAACGGTTTTAAAGTTAATCATACATTCTTGTCATGCAACCCTAATTATTCATACATCTAACAATTAATATTTTGCGGAATTTAAAGTGCGGAAAGTAAACTACGCTATTACAAGGCTTCGGGTATTTACATAGCCAAAAACAAACCCTTAAAAAATGATAAATGAAAGTAAAAGGTCCTAATTAATCTATTACAACTTGTGAGCAATTACATCAATATGGTAAAAATAATAATAAAGCGCGAGCGAGGAAATTAAGAACGATAAGAAATTAGGGTTTTTACCCCTTCTAACCTAATTGGAAGAAAAAAAATTGTTTTTGTTGTTTTTAATTATTTTTAAGAAAAAGAATATGGTTTTTTAAATTAAATACAAAATTAATTAGTTAATTAAATTAATTAAAGAAAATAATTAAATTTAACCTATTTTTGTGCTTTTGGTTATTTTAAGAAAGAGAAAATATAGTTTAAATAAAGCTAAAACCCTAATTGTTCTACTTAATTTTAATTTATTATACAAAAAAAAATTAAAGTTACCTAAAATTAAATAACCTAATTCAATTAATTTTTGTATAAAAAATAAATATCCTAAATCTAATTGGATGAAAGTATTTTTGTGATTTTTTGAATAAAAGAAAAAAATTGATTTGTGTTAGTAAATATAAATAAATAAATTAATAAAGAAAAATGTAAAAGAAAAGTAAAAGAGAAATTGGGCCTGAAAAGTGATTTTGGGAGTGCTGATAGCAAATCTTGGGCCCAAAAGGGATTGACCCACGTTGATCTGCTGGATCCCATGCATTGCATTGACCATGGCCTATGATGCTCCTTCATTGATGGCCTTTAGATCTGGCCTCCTGGACACTTGGCAGATTAGATGATGAGGTCACATGGTGGTCTCTTGGCTTTGTACGCGTGCCTGAACATTGAAGAAAAAATAACATGAAAGAATAAGGGGACCTGGGATTCGAACCCAGGCCCCAAAGCATTTTCCCACTACTCCACTACCAACTGCGTTGGCTTTGCTTCTTGTATATAAAATAAAAACAATTGATAACATATAATAATGGGAGTTAGTGGAAAAAAAAAGTTCCAGAATTCAAATGGCCAAGTAAGGTGGTGCCACGCAGGTCATCCCCAACTCGCTCCGTTGGTAAAAGTTAAAAACTTTTACCTACGGACATATGTCCGTAGCTACAACCTGGGCTCGTTTCAAAACTTTCCCTGGACATGATAAATGAAATCCAGAGTCATGAATCAATTCGTCTAGATCTGCTGAGCACGATGGAGCCCCTTTCATGGCCCAATTTCACCTGTACACAAAGATCCCAAATTGAAGCAACAAACCCTAACAATGGAAAACTCTAATACAGTCCATGAAAATGCAATTAAATGTTATGGATAGTTTGCAAATGCTTCAAGGAGCAAAAATATATGATTATTTCATGCTATAAGTGTCAGAATTATGCAGTTCGAATTCAAGAAAAAGACATTGTCGTGGCTGACTTACAGTGAGTTATGGTGCTGGAAAATCCTCGTTCTTGATTGGTTTTGCTTGCTTGTGATCCCAGGAAGCGATTGGGATGGCTAGAAGGTCTTAAGAATGCCTAGAAGTGCAAAATCGAACCACCACTTTTCTTTGATTTTTTCAAGTTTGTTCTGAACTTGTGCGCATCCAAAAGCTTCTGATTTTTGTCTGCAAATGTTCCTTATGTATTAAGGATTGGATTAGGGTTGCAAACATGATCTCAATCTTTACCAATTATTGATTTTGATCTTGATTTGATTCACTTAAAAATCCTTCCAATAATAGGCTAAAACCAATCTTTTTATGCACTCAAAGGCCTTTCACGAATTCAATCACTTGCCAACTGGATATAGGACCTGAAACATGCACAATATCTTGAAATTTCAATGTTTTGAATTTTTCCATGATTTGTTTTGATTTAATTCAAATAAAAATCAAAATAAACAATAAAAATAAGATAATTACAAGTGGAAAGAGCTAGGGCTCGTGGACCATGCTACCAACTCAAAACAAGTTCAAAAAGTTTGGCCCATTTAGCAAAAATTGTAATTTGAGGCATAGTTGACTTTTGACAATTTTGCAAAAAGGGTCAACTACACCAATGCATAACTTCCTCAATTTTGAATATTTGAAGGTGTTCTTAGACTTTTTAGAAAGCTTGAGATGTCCTCTAGGCAACCCTTTTGGCATCATCTCAATTTGGTATTCCATGTTCATGTATGAAGCTTTGACAAAAAGGTGTTTTTGTTGACTTTTCAAAATGACCTATAATGTCCAAATTCATAACTTATTGTGAGTACATATTTTGAACTTGGGAGATAAAGATGGATTGTACAGAATTGCATACTATAAAAAATGAGCTTTGGATGGGTCATTTATCATAAAGTATGAGAAAGTTATGCTTGGTCAAAGTTGAGTTGACTTTTCCTACAAAACCCTAATTTAGCAACTTTTGGTTCTTGATGAATTATGAGCAATCCTTGATGAATCATGATCAACCCTTGATCAAATGATGAATGATACTTAAAAAGAAGTATGTTGACCAAAAATCTTGAAGTTTGACTGTATGTGGGCCACAATTGACTTTTGCCCTAGCACAATCAATTTTCAGGCCTTTGAGCAATTGACTGAGCAAACTTTCTCTGTAGGGCTTGAAACTTGACATGGATGATCTTGAGAACATATTAGGACACGGGTGATAATTTGGGATCGCTTGGACTCAAGTATCTTGATGCAACATGAAACCCTAATTTGAGGTAGACTGCATTAGGAGAGAGCTTGTCTGGCCAACCCTTGGACTTCCTTGAGCAACTTGAGAGTCTTTCTTGAAATGTTTTGAGAAATATGGGAGGGAAAATTTTGGGGTACAACAATTATGTATCTAAATGTTTTGGAAAATTCAATGGGGTGCGTGTTGGAGCAGCATGACGAGTCTGGACGAAAAGAAAATGCTATTTATTACCTGAGCAAAAAGTTTACCGACTGTGAAATAAGATATTCACTACTCGAGAAAACTTACTTCGCTCTGGCATGGGCTGCTCGCCGGCTAAGACAATATATTCTCACCAATACTACCTTATTGATATCCAAGATGGATCCAATTAAATACATATTCAAGAAGCCTGTCCTCTCTGGGAGAATAGCAAGATGGCAGATGATCCTAACATAATACAACATTCAATACACTACCCAAAAAGCAATAAAGGGCAGTGTGATACCTGATCACCTTGCTCATCAGGCTATGGATGACTATCAATCCATGAAATTCGAATTCCCAGATGAAGACATCATGATGGTAAACAATTGTGAAGAACTCAGACCATATGACAGACCTGAACAAGGATCCCAATGGACCTTGGTTTTTGACAGAGGCTCCAACCCACTCGGCAATGGCATAGGTGTTGTAATCATATCCCATGAAGGATGTCATACTCCTTTTACCACAAGACTTTGTTTCAACTGTACTAATAACATGGAAGAATATGAAGTGTGTATTTTTGGCCTCAAAGCTGCCATAGATTTGGGAATCAGGTTCTTAAGTGTATTTGGAGATTCAGCCTTAGTCATCAGTCAGATCAAAGGAGAATGGGATATTAAACACCCTAACCGCATCCCCTACAAAGAACATGTGTTGACATTAATTCCACATTTCAAGGAAATTACCTTTGAGCATTTTCCACGAGAGGAAAATCAACTAGCGGACGCGCTAGCCACTATGTCATCCATGTTTAAACTCAAGTGGGGTAACGAGGATCCTTAGATCACCATTGAACGAATGGTTGAACAAGCTTACTGTCACGAGATCGATACTGAAGAAGTAGTGGACAAGCCTGGGTTCCATGAAGTTATGAGGTATCTCGAGGCTCAAGAGTATCCAAAGGGAGCTTCAGTCAATGATAAGAAGTTCTTAAGGAGATTCTCTGCTAAGTACTTCCTTAGCAATGGCATTCTCTACAAGCGCAACCACGACCTATTTTTCTTCGTTGCGTAGACAAGGTTGAGGTAGAAAAGATCATGGTTGATCTACATGAAGTCACTTTTGGCACCCATTCCAGTGGGCATCCTATGGCTAAAAAGATCCTACGGGCAGGGTATTACTGGTCTACAATGGAAGCAGATTGTTATCAGCATTCACGAACCTGCCAAAAGTGTCAGATTTATGCTAACAAAGTATATATGCCTCCATTTCCTCTAAATATCCTGACTGCTCCCTGGCCATTCGCGATGTGGGGCATCGATATGATTGGAGAAATCAAACCTACAGCTTCTAATAGACACCGCTTCATCTTCGTGGCCATTGACTATTTCACAACATGGGTTGAGGAGGCTTCTTTCGCTTCTGTTACCAAGAATATTGTGGCCCGATTCATCAAATAGAATCTCATATGTTGATACGGTATCCCAGAGATAATCATCACAGACAATGGTACGAATCTCAACAATACTATGATCACTGCCCTATGTGCGCAATTCAAGATCCATCACCATAGTTCTTCTTCTTACCGGCCAAAGATGAATGGTGATGTCGAAGCCGCAAATAAGAACACAAAAAGATCATACAAAATATGACAGTAACTTACAAAGACTGGCATGAGATGCTACCATTCTCTCTCCATGGTTACCGTACCACGGCGCGCACGTCAACAGGGGAAACTCCCTTCTCTTTGATATACGTCATGGAAGTTATTCTACCAATTGAATTCCAAATACCTTCTCTGAGAATCATAAAGGATGAAGGGCTGAATGAAGATGATTGGATCCAAACTCGGCTTGACCAGTTGAACCTAATTAACGAGAAGAGGCTTACGACTGTCTGTCATGTCCCGATGTACCAAAAATGTATGGTCAAAGCTTTTAACAAAAAGGTCAGACGTCCAGTATATCAGGTTGGTGAATTAGTAATCAAGCGTATCATATTACCACAAGGTGATCCCAGGGGAAAATGGACTCCTACATACGAAGGACCGTTTGTGATCAAAAACATATTCTCTGGTGGAACAATGATCTTAACCACTATGGATGGCGACGACTTTCCGCACCTTGTGAACGCAGACATAGTCAAAAGATACTACGCATAAGAGACCCGCTAGGTTGACACACCTAGGCAAAATAATGGCATCCTGGCGAACCACAAAGGTTCTAGCAAAAATTAGGGATAAAACAAAAAAACATTGTACACCCAACAAGCTGAAAACGCGAAAGGGCGGCTTGGGCAAAAAAATGTATCCCGGTGGACTGAAAACCCGAAAGGGCAGTCCAGGAAAAAGTTAGGGAATTAAAGCGTATGACTATGTCCCGTTGGATCATCTTACAGACAGCCTTTAGCATCAACTAACAAGCTCAAACGGGTCTAATCAATCCAATCAAACTTCGGACAAGGCAACAAGTTGACAAGACGCTCAGAGACACAAAGGCTATAGCAGAATGGGAACCTCAGGGGATTATTTCACATAGTTATCTTTTCTTTGTATCAAATTTTCATTTTCTACGACGACATTTCTCTTACTAGAGTGTTCGTCTCATTGTACAAAAATACTTATTCAAGTTAAATACAAAGACAGCCCTTTGAAAGTGCAAAACTATATGTTTTTCTTTATTTTTGTGTTTTGTTTACAAAAACATCCAATGGTTTATTTTTTAACATATGCATTTGAACATGACTACCGTTTACAAATGAACAAAAAAAATAGGAACAAAAAAATAGAAAGACAATCTCTAATGTCTTTAAGAAATAAGATAATATCTTTAGACTATTCCATAAAATCCCCCACAGTGTGCAACTTAATGATATCAAGGTTTCTCACATCCCAGACAAAACAAAACTTCCAGTTACCGCTCCTAAGATTCCTCAGTGAAAGTCGCGCAGTTTCTCAGGATTCCCCAGCAGTATTTCACGAGGTCTACAAGAAATACACGGTGTTTCCCTTAACACAACAAAATTTATTTTTCTAACAATTGGAAACTCATCAACACTTCAACTTCAAAACATGACGACTTACACTCCTCATATCCAATAGTACTCGAGATTTATTTACCCTGACTCCAGCAACACTGCGGCATAACAATTAATGTGTCCATACATTGCATCCATATTTCATAACATTGATAACACAAATACATACGACTTAATCTCATTTATTTTGAGAACATCATTACACCATGCATTTCATACATCATGACATTGCATGCAACTAACTTTTCATCTTTTTCAGGAAAGATCAATCAACAGAAAATTATCGTCAAATTTTCAGCAAGTCAATTACAGATCAATTCCCAAAAAATAGTTGGCCAACCATCTATATAACAAATATTTTTTTCAGACCCCTGTCGGTTCAGTTTAAATCTCTCAACGGTTTATTCTGATTCTTTCCTGCAGACGTCTTTTCTGGTTCAGATAAATCGCTCAAAGATTTACTCTAATTCTTTCCAGTTAAAGAATATTCAAGATCTCTTTTGGATTAGTTTAAACCCCGCAATGGTTTATCCTGATACTTTCCAAAGGAACACTTCCAGTTTAGTATAAATCTCTCAATAATTTATTCTGATTCTTTCCGCAGACACTTTCTCTAGTTCAGATAAATCGCTCAAAGATTTACTCTGATTCTTTCTAGTTAAAGAATATTCAAGATCTCTTTTGGTTCAGTTTAAACCCCTCAACGGTTTATCCTAATACTTTCCAAAGTAACACTTCTAGTTCAGATAAATCGCTCCAAGATTTATTCTGATTCCTCCCATTCAAACAACATACAAGACTTCTCCTGGTTCAGATAAATCGCTCCAAAGATTTATTCTGATTCTTTTCCAGTTGAAATCAAGCTCAGACTTAGTCCATTTTCTGTCAACAGTCACCCTTGGATGGCATCTACAATCCCATCTTCAGAAAATCTCCATCATTCCTCCAAATGGCATCTATAAGCCCATTCCCATTTCATCTTCGAGTGCAAATTTCTGGGCACTCTAGTGTTCAATCATCTTCCACCTTCAAGTCACGAATGGCAGATCCTCCAATCTAACTCTTCAAGTTTAAGAAGATTAAACAGGGGAAGTTGTTTTACCCCAAAATTTTTCCCTCTCATTTATCAAATATTTTCTCACAAGATCTCATTTGGTTCAAGACTGCACAAGTTTTGATCAGCTCAAGACACCTTCCTTAAGCCCCGATGACTAAAATTAGGGTTTGATATCGCACAAGGATAATTGAACTTTTAATGTCTCATATGACTTTCATTGATCACTATGGACCCCCAAGATTGCTCATGTAAAGTTTCAAGTCTTGGATCACATTTTTGCTCAATCAATTGAGCAGTTGACCTAAAAATCAATTGTATTAGGGGAAAAGTCAACTGTGTCCAATTTACAGTCAAACTTCATAAATTTTGATCCTTATCAACATTATAAACTCATATGTATCATTTGATCAAGTTTGGACCATAATTCCTCAAGAAATTTGATCAAATCATCAAAAAGGGCAAAATGGTCAAAATTAGGGTTTTAAGTGAGAAAGGGAAATTTTTTATTTTTGACCTAGAAAATGGTTAATTGGTTTGAGGAATGATATAAATAGTTCAATTACATCATTTTGAACTAATGGAAAGACTTAAAACATCCCTCAAGATCAAATGATTGATAGTTGATTTCCAATCAACTGATTAAAAGTCAATTGTATACTGAAAAGTCAAACTTTGACTTTTTGGTCAAAATCAAGTGTCAAAGATCAAAATTCATAAAAACATGTCAAAATATGAAAATTGTTCATCAAGAAATCAAAAAGTAAAGATTTCATTTTGAAAAGTCAAAGTTTCCAAACTTAGAAATTTTTCTAAGTGTTGAAAACTTCATATTTTTTCACAACTTTGAGCCAAATTTTCACCACGATGCAAGATGATTCAAAAGAAACTTTCAACATGAAAGTTATATATCTCCATGAGATCTAAAACATTGGTTTAAACAACTTCTCCTATAAATTCTTGTATCTCAAGTTATTAATCCATGAAGTCTGGGTCATGAAACTAAACACTTAGTGAAAATTTTGCCCTAGTTTAGGCACGATTTTGACCTAACTTCATGGAAATTTTTCACATAGTTCCAAGGGGAATTTTCAAAAGTGATTCAAATAGGGGTTGTAGAGCACATTACAAGCTTTCTAAAATGTCCAATAACTCCTTGAGATCATTCTTTAGAAAGGATAATCGAAGATAGGAAGTTAGGGTTTCAAACTGAAATTATAGGTCATTTTGTGATGAAGAAAAATTCAAATCTCAAGCCTATGTTGCACAATCTTGCTTTGCAAGCCTCTAAACCTCAAGATCTCTCCCTAATCATAATATTACACTTGCTTTTAAGTTATTTTCCAAGTGTTTGAAGCTTTGTCCAAGTTGGTTTTCCATTTATGGAACAAAGTTACCATTGCTATTTTGATAAAGCATTGCTTTTGCAAATGTCAACTCCCCTTGAGCTCCTAACTTGTTGCCTCTGTCCACACTCAAGATAAATGATCAGAAGCAAACATGTTTAAAGTTCCTAACCACTATACATGCTTGTACTTTCTACCTTGAAACCATATTTCTCACTTTTCTTCAAAATCAAGCAACTTAGCCATAACCATATAACTGAGAAATCCTTTATGAAAAACCTCTCCAACCTTTTTCTTATAGATACACAAGTCATTAAAAAGAAAATACACGCACGCTCAAGCCCTGAAACCCCCTAAAGCACAGAACCACCAAAAACAACTCAAAACTTGCTATTTCTGAGTTTTGAATCCAATCTCTAAATTTGCTCGTGCGTTTCTTGGCCTTTTAGTTTCAAAAGCTTCTAAATAACATTTACAAACAATTCCAACACCTACAACATGACTGTAACACCTCCATCACCATCCACCATTTTCAAAAGCAGCACCTTGCACCTTGACTTCTCCAGAACTCCTCAGCCACTTTCAGCTCAAGCCGAGCACCACATTAGCTTCCTGGGAACTTGAGGAAGCTAACCCAATCACTAGAACTCATCAAAAGCTTCTTAAACTCAAAACACGACACCCTCTTGCAAGGTGAGTTTTATGACTTTTGAACTCTTCATACAAGCATCATTAATGTTTTATTTGTGAATAAGAAATGTAGATATCATTGTCTTGAAGCTAACCATGTCCTTAGATTTCATTATTGTTGCTTTAATAGTTATAATTTTGAATCTGAACCTCTGAAAATAATTAGGTCAGAATTTGGTACTTTCAAAAATCCTCATTTATCTTTGATTTATAGTTCATGATATTTATATGGTTGGATTCGTATGGAAAAATGGAGCAACTTTCATGTTTACATTTTCAATTTTTGTTGAGAAATGAATGAGATACAGGTGGTCTGGCTGGAGGTTGAAGATGAAGTTCAATATTCAGGACTTGTTTTGTATTATACATTTATTATTTCAGTTATATTAACGGATGTATAGCCACCCCAGTTGTAATGCAGTACACTGGTAACCAAGAGGTCGTGGGTTCAACTCCCAGCGCACTGCCTTTTGCATTTTTTAACATTTTCTTTGACATTTTTTGTTACAAGAAGCGATTGGGCCTTCCCCTCCTAGGCTTTGCATTTTTACTCATTAATACCCTCTTGTTTGCTCATACCATGCAGCCCATATACTTTTTTTTATTTACTGATTTCCAAACAAAAACATCATTTGGGTCAGATTCAAAAAAAACTGTTTTTCTAACAAACCTCCAAAATTCAATTTTAACCTCCTTGACTTTATTATTTTTATTTTATTCTTATTTCATCTTTTATTATTATTATTATTATTATTATTATTATTATTATTATTATTATTATTATTATTATTATTATTATTATTATAATTATTATTACTATTATTATTATTATTATTATTATTATTATTATTATTATTATTATTTTCATTAATAAAAAATCTAAAAATATTTATATTTTATTATTTATATTTACTTAGTTTATTTTTCTTCATAATACTAAAAGAACAAAAAACACTTCCTTTAATAAATAAATTTCTTTTTTTTAATACTTAGATAATTAGTCTTAATTAATATTATATTATTTTCTTGTAAATTAAAATCACATTAGAATTTTGGACTTTTATTTAATTATTTTTATTTACTAGTTTAATTAAATTCACAAAAACCTTAAAAACTTGTTTTTTCTTGAATAAATTAATTTCTTTTATTTAACTTAATCTTAATTTTCTTTTTTAGTTAATTATTTTAATTTTAATTAATTAGGTCAAAAAACCCCTTTTCATGAAAACCAAACAAAAATCACATTTCTCTTTACATTTACATTCTTGCATTTTATTTATTCATTTTTTGTACAATATTCAATATGATTGTAATAATTATTTAGATTTAATTTCTGGCAATTCTCCATTTGTAAATTTATACACCCCATCCCCTAAATGATGTAATAGCATAATAATTTTAATTTTCGCAATTTGACGTTTTATATACAAATACTAGTAATTAGGGTTTGTATGAAAAGATTAAAACCAATAAATAGCAAACCCTAATCAAGACAAATCAAGCATGTAAACCAATACACTTGCACACATACACCCTTAGGGTAAACCCACTTTGTTGCCTTACAAAAATGGCCATATTATGCATGTGAGGTATAACAAACAAAATACAAGATCATAGTCCATCGATGACGCTATCCATGTTTCCTTTCAAAATGATTTTAGTCCCTAAAGAAAATGCTAAGATATCTTACAATATTGCTAATCATGTTTATACGATGACCCCCGCCCATCCCTTTTACATCCAAAGATAGGGTTACTTACCAAATCAATGGTAAGATAACAATGTCAAAGGAAATAAGAAATAAACATGAAAGACTTTTGAGTAGGTAGATTACTCCTAGTTGCTTGCTCAATTTCAAAACCAAAACATCCTTGCTATTTTTCAAAACAAACACCAACACTTTAAAAAACATCTTTCAAACTTGAAAACATTTTCAAAAGATCAACATTTTGTATACATTCTTACGAACGAGAATTATTACAAAGTTTTCCTAAACAATGGACCTTTTTCAAAATAATTTCAAAACCACACAAAGCATATTTTCAAACAAAAGCAAGTGATCTAGCAAGTAACTAAGAGCCCGTGGAAAAACATGGATGAAAAGGGTGCTAATACCTTCCCTTTTCATAATCCACCCCCCGAACTCAAGAAAACATCTCAAAGGTATTTCCTGTTATTTTCAGCCTTTCCTTTTGGATAAAAGAAAAGTCGGTGTCGACTCTTGCTAACCGCAACATTTGTGATCAAATGTAAAACATCCCAAGTCAGTTCTCCCACTGTATCACATCTATCCATTCGCAGACTACCATTCTATTAATAAAGTTTGAGCCTTTATCCATTTCTTTGTAGTTCTATTTTATTCTATTTGCAAAGATTTCATTTATTATTGATAGTAATTTTCAAAACAAAAAGATTTAATAATAAAAATATTTTTTGAAAAGAATTTACAAATGACTTTTTACTTCAGATTTTGTGATTCAAATAGAACAAAAGTAGTGATTCCAAGGATGGAAGAACTCCAAAGTTATGAAAAGATACCCCAAGAAAGCCCCCATAGGTTACTCTTGCTGATATACGCATGATCCTCTTGTGTTGCTTACCTTGGATAATTGGAATTCATACCAATTGATATATGGAACGATGTTGGGCCTGTAATCCCATTTCCCCAGTTAAGTCTTGTTTCATATTTTTCTTCAGGTTGATTATTTGGTTTGGGTGGTTTGATACCTCTATCCCATATTCTCCAGTAAGGGCTTGCCACTGATTTTCCCCAGTTGAGTAGCTAGACAAGGGCAGTAACTTTTCTAAGAATTGTTGAGACATCTATCAACTTTTTGGGTTTTCTCTCTCCAAGTGTTAAGTTTGATTTAGAATCCCCATAATTTCGACTTCTTGTTTCATTGTTAAACTTTATTAGATTTCTGAATGAAGCTGAAATGATGATTTTCTCTGAAAGTTATTATCCCCATGAAGTTTCATAGTTTCTCCCTACAGAAGTTTGTGCAACCATTACTCTTGATATTGAAGATTGTATTAAAGCTCCCCTCGATGATGTGGTGTTATCCTCCCCAATGAAGTTGGTTTGGAATGCCCAATTGAAGTCTAAATGATATGCAATATTACATTCCTTAGTGAAGCATGTATGATATTCCCTGATGAATCCTGGAGGAGGGTGATATATCCCTGCATTTATATCGGTTTATTGCTATTAAATTATGCTTTGACTATTTTCAAGCCAAGTTTCTTCCCAGTAGAGTTAAGTCGTGGAGTAGGAATTTGTTTCCTTAGTTGGTGCTTACTCTCTTATGGAATATTTATCCTGGATGTGATTTATTCGAGTGTTGACTTTACCCAATGTTTGTTTTGTTTGGTCATTCCCAATGTTGTATGTTTTTTTGGCAGCATATACATGATAATATTCATACATTCATACATACCATGCATAGCGGAATTTAAATTTCATTTCTCATTTGCATTCATTGTTTTTTGACATATAACCCTATTTGCAGAGTTATGTTACCCTCTCTCCAATAGATTGTCAACCTTAAGCAGAAAGTGTACATCCTTTCAATTTCCCCACTGAGTTATCCCTTGTGGAATAATTTTTTTAATCCTTCCTATTCAGCTTGTTATCTAGATGGAATATGATCCCCTTTCGAGTTTTTTTCCTCATTGGGTGTATTCATGGTTGACTGTTTTACTCCGGTTTATTTCTGGTTTGAATTTGTTGTCCTCGGCAACATTATCATTCCTATTTATGTAGGCTTTGAACCATGGTTTGAGAATTTTCATTTATTTTGCATGAGAAGACTTTGTTAACTCAGCAGGAATGTATTGGCACTTCCCCAGAAAGTTAAGATTTGTTTCCCCGCAGCATTATCGCAATCCTCTTCGGGAACAGCAAATGACAGGTCTCTTTATTTGAGCAACCTGTCATTTCCTAGTAAGTCTGTTGATACCAGAAAAGATTTGTTTACTCTGATGAATGGTAGTCTCATCATTATGGGAGATAGTTGGCTGTTGAGATTTGTTACTCCGACGAATGATAGTCTCGTTATTATGGGAGATAATTTATTATTGAGATTTGTTATTCCGATGAATGGTAGTCTCATCATTATGGAAGATAGTTCGTTGTTGAGATTTGATACTCTGATGATAGTAGTCTCATTATTATGGGAGATAGTTCGTTGTTTAGATTTGTTACTCTGATGAGTGTTAGTCTCGTCATTATGGGAGATAGTTAGTTGTTGAGATTTGTTTACTCTGATGGATGGTAGTCTCGTCATTATGGAAGATAGTTTGTTGTTGAGATTTGTTACTCCAATGAATGATAGTCTCATCATTATACGAGATAGTTCGTTGTCGAGATTTGTTACTCCGATGAATGGTAGTCTCATCATTATGGGAGATAGTTCGTTGTTCATATTTGTTACTCCGATGAATGGTAGTCTCATCATTATGGGAGATAGTTCATTGTTGAGATTTGTTTACTCCAATGGATGGTAGTCTCGTCATTATGGGAGATAGTTCGTTGTTGAGATTTGTTACTCGGATAAATGGTAGTATCGTTATTATGGGATATAGTTTATTGTTGAGATTTATTACTCTGATGAATGGTAGTCTCATCATTATGGGAGATAGTTCATTGTTGAGATTTTTTACTCCGATGATTGGTAGTCTCGTCATTATGGGAGATAGTTCAATGTTGAGATTTGTTTACTTCGATTAATGGTAGTCTCGTCAGTATGGGAGATAAATCATTATTGAGATTTGTTACTCTGATCAATGGTAGTCTTGTTATTATGGGAGATAGTTCGTTGTTGAGATTTGTTTACTCTGATGAATGGTAATCTCGTCATTATGGGAGATAGTTTGTTAATGAGATTTGTTTACTACAATGAATGGTAGTCTCGTCATTATGGGAGATATTTATTCTTTGACATTCACTTTGCTCTAAAGAAGTTCATTTTTTTTCAGTCATAAGTATTGATGCCAATCATTTGTTACTTTTTTTGCTATCTTCTCTGTGAAGTGATAGTTCACAGTTATCGTTCAATCATTGTCATCAATTACTTTCTCCTCATTATTTGAGTTGATGACGCCTTATCTCTTCCTTGGGATTTACCCCAATAGTGTTGAGTCTTCTGTTCCCCAAGGATTTATTTTCCTGGTCAGACTTTCTTTTGATCATTTATTTCATTTCCCACATCCCCAATGGTGTCCTGTGTCGCCTTTGGAATGTATCGGTTTCCATGCATAATAATAAGCATTGCATTGCATCTTAGGGCCAACAATAGGGCTTGTTTTATATTTAAGTATCTTCAATCGTGTCGAGACAAAGATTTTAACCTTCACATCTCCCGATAAAAGACACTTAAATAAGGGCAGCTGTTATACCCCAATTTTCCCCCTAAGATTTCTCATCACCTCACTTTTATCAATACAACAAAATCACACATTAGGGTTGGTTCTCCCTATCTTCATCCTATATTTAAGTTTTCTCTTGAAGGATTACCAAGCACCTTGAAGTGTGTATCTTGTACATGTGTTATTTGAACTAACATCAAAATATGTATATATGTTTCTTTAAATGTTCATATTATAGGGGGTGATACAATTGCATTCATCTCACCATCTAACCTAGGATTGAGGGTTGGTTATCAATCAAATGACTCTTGTATTTCAAAAACTCAAGTTTCAAGGCTATGTCCATGATGTCAAAGATTTGTGGTTCAAAGAATTCCCTCACCTTATTTAGGTCAAACCTTCCTCATGTTTGGTGTTGACATTCATCAAAGAGATATGTTCATGTGTTTATTTCCATGCATTCTTCAATAAGCCTGATCGAGACTTAAGCTCCATTTTTTGGGTGTGCTTCGAGATAATATCATTTCAATACCTATTATGATGCATCATGCCTTGTTTTTTCAAGAAAGACCAAAATATTCAAAGTTTGGTTCAACAAGCTTGACCTAATTGAGTAAATGTTTGATCCAATGATAACAAGTGCATAACTCCCTCAATTTTAAACATTTTCAGTTGGTTCTTTTGGCTATTGGTTCTTATCGTCATCAACAACAATATCTGTTCACATGACAAGATCCAATTGTGCAAGAAAAATCTTCAAAAGTTGAAAGGGGATTCAAGTCATTTTTTGGCACTCTTTGAGCTAGGGTTTGTTGACTTCCAAGGATCATATCTTACTCATTTTTTGAGATTTTTTAGTGAATCCAAATCCATGATTCTTTTTAAAGGGTCCTTAACAAGCTCTCTTCATAAATCTAAGACTAATTTTGAGTGTAAGATCATTAATGATTGAGAAAGATCACAAGTCTCCTTGAAAGGTCTTTGAATTTTAGGGTTTAACTTCAAATAATCATAACTTGTTCAATTTTTATCTCCTTGAGTCCATTATTTTTCCATAATTATTTTAGGAGCGTGAGTATCAACTCTTGTTTTATGCGTAAAGCTTGAAAATGTTTAGAAGATGCCTTAAGAGTTAAAAAGATTATAGGTCACTTCATGGATTTCCATGAACTTCACAAGGTCATAACTCTGAATTTTTGGAGTTTTTGGATGATTAAAGCTTCACAAGGCTCTTTAAGAAGTCTACTTCATGCCATATTCATTGACCATAACATAATTTTGAGTGGAAGGCCACGTTTAAAGGCAAGAGATTATAAGTCACTTTTGAACTCAAAACTTGGAATTTTTCTAAGTCCACAATTCAGTGTGTTTTTCACGATTTCAATTGATCATAACTTTTACTCAAGCATCCAAATGCTACCTTTCTTGCCACATTGTGAAGTTTGTGGTGAAATCTTTCCATTACAAAAGAATGATATCATAAAGCCCCTCGAGCTATGTGCGCCATGGATTAAAAGTTAGCACCTTGAAACTAATTTTGTCAAAACAATCAGATTTTGATTTTCATAATGTGGCTTCTAAACACCAATTTTATGTGTGTTTTCAACTTAAACATGTTTAACAAAGTTGCTAAGGCCAGATAAGGGATCAAAACGTAAGAAATGGTTGAGTTTTGACAACTTGCAAGTCACACTTTTGTCATGATCAGGGTGTGCACGATTTCACTTGATGGCTTATCATTCACCCTCTCTCAGCATTGCATTCACTTCTCCTATAAATGCAGACCCTATTCCACTCATTTTTGAAAGCTTTGACAACCAAAATCACCCTGTCAAACTCTCTCTATAACTCATTATTCTGTAACTTTGAATTTGGTTTTACAACCTTTGTCAATCCATTTTCTTTGCTAATTCTTCATCCTTGAACTTCACTGAAGCTAACAGAAGAAGAACCAAGCCTTGAAGTGTCCTAAATCATGCTATCCAAGTCAAGTTTCAGAGCTTTGAATTTGAACTTCAACAGATAGATTCCTCCATCAATTCTCTTAAAATTTGTTACTACAATGAATCTCTCATCACTCTGATACTCATTGCATTATTTGTTTTTCACTGGAAGTGAGATTTGATCATGAATTTTCAAATCCCTATTCGACTTTTTTCTTCTGGTTTTCTTCAAATCGACTGAGCTGTAGTTTATATAAATTTTACAGGAGGGTACCTGTGATACGGTGGGAGAACTTACTTGGTTGTTTGCGTTTGATCGCAAATGTGCAAATAGCAAGAGTCACCACCGACTTTTCTTTTATCCAATAAGGAAAGGCTGAAAAGAACAAGAAAGACCTTTAGAGATGTTTTCTTGAGTTTGGTGGGGTAGATTATGAAAATGGAAGGTATTAGCACCCTTTTCATCTATGGTTTTCCATGGGCTCTTAGTTTCTTGCTAGATCACTTGCTTTGTTTGAAAATATGCTTTGTGTTGTGGGTTTGAAAGTATTTTGAAAATGTCTTTGTAATGGTTCCCGTTTCTATAAGAACGCGTACAAAGTGTTGTTTCGAAAATAGTTCAAAGAGGTGTTTGTGGAATGTGTTTTTCGAAAGTGTTCTTGAAAAGATGTTTTTGTAATAGTTCTCGTCTCTATAAGAACATATACAAAAAGCTTTTGTCTTTTTGAAAACAAGGTTTTAATGTGAAAGTGTTGGTGCAAAATGTTTGGTTGTGAGCAAGCGAGCAACTAGGAGCGAATCTACCTACTCAAAAGGTCTTAAGTGTTCTTTTCCTCCTCCTTTAGATGTTGCTATCTTGCCATTGATTTGGTAAGAATCCCCATCATTGAATGTGAAGGGACGGGTGCGGGACGTTTATATAGGTATAGAAGGCAACCCATGGAACGTTTTAGCAATGTCGTTTTAGGGACTAGATCGTTTAACGAAGGCAACATCGAGGGTCATCGAGGGAATACGATCTTTCATATCGGAGGGAATTTGCTAAAGCATCCCTAAGTTTGTAGTCAACAAGTGAGGTTATCCTAGAGGTGCATGTGTGAAAAGTGTTTTCAGACCCTCGAACTTAGGGATGCTTTAGCAAAGTCCCTCCGATATGAAAGATCGTAGTCCCTCGATGACCCTTACGAGGATACCTTCAGTAAACGATCTTAGTCCCTTGCAATAAATTGCTAAAGCGCCCCTACGAGTTTCCTTTATGAATGTACGATGACTCACGCCTGTCCCTTCACTTTCAACGATAGGGCTTCTTATTAACTAATGGTAGGGTAGAATTATATAAGGAGGAGGCAAATAACACGAAATACATTTGAGTAGGTAGATATCACGTAATCGCTTGTTCACAAAAACAACTTTTCTCACAGTGATACGGTGGCAGAATCGACTGTTTAATACTGGTTTGCGTTTTGCGTTTTTTATTTGCAAAATGTCGCGGTAAGCAAGAGTTGCACCGAATTTTATTTTTTCCAACAGGAAAGGAAAAAAGCACAGAAAAATTCCCTTTTTCGAGATTTTGAGTACGGGGGGTAGATTAAAGAAAGGGAAGGTATTATCACCCTTTCTATCTATGGTTTTCCACGGGCTCTTAGGTACTTGCTCATTATTTTCAAAATTGCTTGTGTGTGTTTGATTTGAAAAAGGTTTTTGACTTAGATTTAAATCTTATTTCTGTCTTCAAGAGTGTTACGAAGTGTTTTTGAAAGCTTTGTTTAAAAGAAGAGTGTAAGTGTGAAAAAGTTTGTTTGGTTTGAGCAAGTACCTACTAGCATCTACCTACTCAAAAAAAATAGAATTGTTCTATGTTTATTTCCTTTAGACAGTGATATCCCACTATTAGCGAGTAGGTAGCACCGTCGTTGGAGTTTTGAGGGTCAATTCGAAAGGGGCGTACGGTCACTAAAGTAATGCTAGGACGTCTTAGTAGTAACCCTAATGTCTTAGATCAATTATTCGAGGTAACAATATCTGAGGCAACCATTCCGAGGCAACTTTTCCGAATGGGACTTTGATCATTATTTAGACAAGAAAGTGACCACTTAAATATCCTATACTTAATGATCGTTTACCGAAGGCAACCGAAGTGGGAGTGTACCCTAGGAGTGCGCATGTGCGAGTGATTCAATTTCAAGTTTATTATCTTTGCACATTTAGGGTTAGCTAACCGTTTTAAAGTTAATCATACATTCTTGTCATGCATCCCTGATTATTCATACATCTAACAGTTAATATTTTGCGGAATTTAAAGTGCGGAAATTAAACTACGCTATTACAAGGCTTCGGGTATTTACATAGCCCAAAATAAACCCTTTGAAAATAAAGCGATAACGAAAAGTAAAAGTCCTAATTAAAACTATTACAAACTGTAGGCAGTTACATCAATATGGTAAAAATAAAGCGCGCAAGGAAAATTAAGATCGACGAGAAATTAGGGTTTTGACCCTTCTATCCTAATTAAAAGAAAATGTTTTTTTGTTGTTTTTAATAAAATAAATAGGTTTTCTAAATTAAATATGCAATTAATTAGTGATTAAATTAAATAATAAAAATAACTACATGGCCTATTTTTGGTTTTTTTGGTTATTTTTAAGAAAAGAAAATAATTAAATTAGAAATAAAACCTAATTGTTCTAATTAATTTTAATTAAAAAAGGGAATTAAAGTTGTCTA
This sequence comes from Vicia faba, assembly GCA_948472305.1. Classification (NCBI taxonomy): domain Eukaryota; kingdom Viridiplantae; phylum Streptophyta; class Magnoliopsida; order Fabales; family Fabaceae; genus Vicia; species Vicia faba. Next base: position 791,697,032 of record OX451739.1, read on the forward strand.
AATTAATAAACCTAATTAAATTAATAAATTTACTGATAAAAAATACCTAAATCTAATTGGTGAAAAATAATATTTTTGTGATTTTTTTGATAAAAAAGAAAATAATTGTTTGGTTAGTAAGATAAATTAAATAAATTAATTAAATGAAATAATAAAAAAAATATAAAAGAAAGTAGAGAAAAGATATTGGGCCTGCAATTAGGGGGGTGTAAAAAGCAGAATCTGGGCCCAAGGAGAGGGAAGTCCAAGTTGACTTCTGAGATCCAGCGCATACGCGTTTGACTTGGCTTTTGGTGTTCCCTCCTGGATGGCCATCAGATTTGGCCTCAGGACACTTGGCATGATAGATGATGAGGGAGCATGGTAGTCTCCTGGCTTATGCACGCATGTAATTTCCTGAAAGAAATTAGGAAAACACAAATGTTGGAGGCAGGGGTCGAACCCCTGACCTCAAGCTTCCTTAACGCCTTAACACCAACCTGGCTACCACTAGGCTATTCACGTTATTGTAATAATAATGTAAAATAATAATCAAATATTAAAAGGGCGCATATGTCAATTTTAGCGCGCGAGAATTTGAACACCCCAATGGAGGGATGCCACACAGTCGTCTCCTTCCTTGGATCTGTTGGTAAAAGTGAAACACTTTTACCTATGGACGTTTGTCCGTAGCTATAGCCCCTGTCATTCTTAAAATCAAGGACAAACATGATAAATAAAAACCAAGGCCACAGTTGAATTCGTCTGGTCCTGCTGGTTTCATTAGTGGCCCTTTTATGGCCCAATTGTTCCTGGATTCAAAAACCCCAAAGCGAGCTATGAAACCCTAACAATGGTACATTCCAGTACATACCAAATAAATGCAATTAAACCATACAGAAAGCTTGCATATGTCTTAAGGATCAAGAATATATCATTAGTTCATGCTATCAATGCATAAATCATGGAATTTGAATTCAAGAAATGTATGGTATCATGATGGACTTACAGCGCTTTTGGGTACTGGAAAGGCTTCGTTCTTGATGGTTTTAGCTTGCTGACACTCCCAGGAATCGATTGGGATAGCTAGAAGGCCTTGAGGATGCCTGGAAATAGGAATTCAATCTTGCGCTTTTTCTTGATTTTTTTCAATTCTGTTCTCCTTGTTGCGCCTGCTTCTAACCTCTTTTTAGGTCTGTATTGCTTCTATATGTATTGAGGAGTGAATTAGGTTTGAAAACCTGGTCTCAATCTCCCTCCATCAATGAATTTAATTCTTGATTTGATTCACTTTGAAACCTTTCCAAAATTGGCTTAATTCAATCTTTTTGTTCACACCATGCTTTGATACGAATTTGTATACTTCCTAGCTGGACATTAAGACCTGAATCATGTAAAAAATCTTTATTTTTCAATACTTTGGATTTTATATGATTTATTTTGATTAAAATTGATTTAAATAAAATCAAAATCAAAATAAATAATGAAAACATGATAATGACAAGTGGAAAGGGCTAGAGCTCGTGGACTATGTTGCCAACTCAAAACAAGTGAAAAAGATTGGGCCCATTTGGCAAAATTTGAAGTTTTAGGCATAGTTGACTTTTGGCAATTTTGCAAAAAAGGTCAACTTTACCAATGCATAACTTCCTCAATTTTGACTATTTGGAGGTGTTCTTGGACTTTTTAGAAAGCTTGAGATGTCCTATAAACAACCTTGTTGGTATCATCTCAATTTTATGTTCCATGATCATTTATGAAGCTTTGACAAAAAAGGTGTTTTTGTTGACTTTTCAAAATGACCTATAATGTCCAAATTCATAACTTCTTGTGAGTGCATATTTTGAACTTGGTAGATGAATATGGATTGTATGAAATTGCATCCTATTCAAAATGATATTTGGATGGGTCATTTCTCATAAAGTATGAGAAAGTTATGCTTGGTCAAATTTGAGTTGACTTTTCCTACAAAACCCTAATTTAGCAACTTTTGAGTCTTGATGAATTATGAGCAATCCTTGATGAATCATGATAAACCCTTTATAAAATGATGAAATATACTTCAAAATGATAATTTTGACCAAAAATCTTGAAGTTTGACTGTATGTGGGCCACAGTTAAATTTTGCCCTAGCAAAGTCGATTTTTGGGCCTTTGAGCAATTGACTGAGCAAACTTCCTCTGCAAGGCTTGAAACTTGATATGGATGATCTTGAGAACATATTAGGACATTAGTGATAATTTGGGATCACTTGGACTCAAGTATATTGATGCAACATGAAACCCTAATTTGAGGTAAACTGCCTTAGGAGGTACAAAAGCTGCCCCTGTTCAATTTTCTTAAACCTGAAGATGTAGATTGGCTTTCGTGCCTTTCGTGATCTGAAGGTGGAAGATGATTGAACACTAGAGTGCCTAGAAATTTGCACTCGCATGAAGTGGTGTCCGTCTTGTGATATCGGGAATGGGCTTACAGATTCCATTTAGAAATTGCTAATGAGGGTATGGGCTTAAAGATTCCATATGAAGGAGTGTCGATCGCATAAGGGATTCCTTAGAGAGAGCTTATATACCTGTTGTTGAGGAAGATTCCACTGGGGAAGGCTGATCTTTGTTGAGAGAAGTAGAATTTTAGGAGCTTCATCGTCCGTTATTCTGTTGGTGAATCGTCTCTGCTTGAATTTTAGGAACTTCGTTCGTCCGTATTCTACTGAGGAAACATCTCTGTTGAATTTTATGAACTTCGATCGTCCGTATTCTACCGAGGAAACATCTCTGTTGAATTTTAGGAACTTCGGTCGTCCGTATTCTACCGAGGAAACATCTCTGTTGAATTTTAGGAACTTCGATCGTCCGTATTCTACCGAGGAAACATCTCTGTTGAATTTTAGGAACTTCGATCGTCCGTATTCTACCGAGGAAACATCTCTGTTGAATTTTAGTAACTTCGATCGTCCGTATTCTACCGAGGAAACATCTCTGTTGAATTTTAGTAACTTCGATCGTCTGTATTCTACTGAGGAATCATCTCTGTTGAATTTTAGAAACTTCGATCATCCGTATTCTACTGAGGAATCATCTCTGTTGAATTTTAGGAGCTTCAATCGTCCGTATTCTACTGAGGAAACATCTCTGTTGAATTTTAAGACCTTCGATCGTCTGTATTCGACTGAGGAATCATCTCTGTTGAATTTTAGGAACTTCAGTCGTCCGTATTCTACTGAGGAATCATCTCTGATGAATTTTAGGAACTTCGGTCGTCCGTATTCTACAGAGGAAACATCTCTATTAAAGAGGAAATTTGAATTTTAGGAGTTTCGGTCGTCCGTATTCAACTGGGGATTAAACTATTATCCAGTCATACCTGGGCTTCATAGCTTGAATTTTGTGAGAATCTTTCCTGAAAGGTAAAGGTTAGCTGTATGTAATGCATGATATGTATCAAGCATCGATGTTCTCAAAATAAATGAGATTGTATTTGTATGATGTGTATATGCATGTGTCATGATGTATGGATATGTAATGTTTTTATGATGTTCTCTAGCTGGGGAAAATAAATCCCGGGTTGCTGCTGGAGAAAAGAGTTGAATTCTTCGTTTCCGCTGGGGATAGTGAATAAAGATGATTGTGAGAATAATCCTGCTGGAGATAAAACCGGCGAGGAAATAATCTTGTGGGAAAGAATAACTCCGTTGGGGAATAAGCTGACAAGGAAATGACTCTGTGGGGAGGACATATTCTGCTAGAGAACCTGTGGATCTGGAGAAATAACCTCGGCTGGGGATGAATTACCGTTATTGGTGATGATAAGGTCTGTTGGGAATTGAGTTTCTGTTTGTGAAAGGAATGAACTCCGTTGGGGATGATTTTCCAGTTGCGACTTCATTGGGAATAATCTTTTAGACTCTACTGGGGACAATTCTCCAAACTCCGCTGGGGATAATTCTCCAGTGCTGGTGGTAGATAAACTCTGCTTGGGGAGAATATCTCCGGCTCATTCGCGGTTGCGAGCCTCAGTTGGGGAGAGTTAACACCACTGTCCTTCTCTTACTCTACGGGGAGTTAATATGCCTTTAATCGTTTTCTCCAACTAGGTCTATCCCTATACCTGGTGAACAAAGCAACTGTATGGTCTGGACATTTCTTATTTTCCCCTATTTCTGATATTACGAGTAATCGTCTTTTGTTTCGCATGTAAATATTCATGAGCAGCAATTATTGTCAAATGCATATATCAAAAATGAACATTGGACGTTCTTGCAAAACAAAATAGAAAAAGGAAAATAATTTGAAACTTCTTTGTGAAAATGAATTGTATTGATTTTGAAGTCAGCCTATAAATAGGCGTTTTTGTACAAGAGGCTGACGTTCTAGTAAGAGAACGCCGCCAAACAAATAGAATTTATACAATTTGTTTACAACAAAGAAAAACAGCGATGTGAATAATCCCACTGGGTTCCAACTCTGCTATTGCCTTTATATCTTCGAGCATCTCATCACTTTGCTACTTGGTTGAAGGTAGATCAGATTGTTTGGCATCGTTCGAGCTTGATAGTCAATACTGAAGTCTGGTTGCGAGGTGATCCAATGAGACATAGTGTTACGCATTAATCCGTAATTTTTTCCTGGACCGCCCTTTCGGGTTTTCAGTCCACCGGGATACCCTTTTTTGCCCAAGCCTCCTTTTAGGGTTTTCGACTTGCTGGGTGTACAAATTTTTCATTTTCATCCCTTATTTTTTCCCGAACCCTTTTGGTTCGCCGAGAAGCCCTTATTTTTTCCTAGGCCAGTCAACCTAGCGGGTCATTGATTATGCGTAGTATTTTTTCACTATGTCTGCATTGACGGGGTGAGGAAGGTCGTCACCATCCATGGTGGTTAGAATCATAGCTCCTCCTGAGAAAATGTTCTTAACCACAAATGGCCCTTCGTAAGTAGGGGTCCATTTGCCCCTAGGATCATCTTGTGGCAGTATGATGCACTTGATCACCAGATCCCCAACTTGATACTCTTGTCGTCTGTCTTTCTTGTTAAATGCCTTGATCATCCTCTTTTGATACGTTTGACCATGACAAATAGCGGTAAGTATCTTTTCATCAATTAAGTTTTGTTGATCAAGCCGGGTTTGGATCTAGTCATCTTCGCTCAAACATGCATCCTTCATAATCTGAAGAGAGGGTATCTGAACTTTAATGGGCAAGACTGCCTCCATACCATATACCAAGGAATAAGGTGTTTCCCTTGTTAATGTCCATGCTGAGGTACGGTACCCATGAAGAGTAAACGGTAACATCTCGTGCCAGTCTTTGTATGTCACCGTCATCTTCTGAACAATCTTCTTGATGTTCTTATTAGCCGCTTCAACAACCCCATTCATCTTCGGTCGATAAGGAGAAGAGTTGTGATGCTGTATCTTAAACTGCTTGCATAGTTCAGTGATCATCATATTATTGAGATTTGTACCATTGTCCGTAATGATCCTCTCTAGTACACCGTATAGACAAATCAAATTGTGCCGAATAAACCGTGCCACGATGTTCCCGGTCACTGTAGCAAAGGAAGCTGCTTCAACCCACTTTGTAAAGTAATCAATAGCTACCAGGATGAAACGATGTCCGTTGGACGCAGTAGGTCTGATCTCACCAATCATATCGATACCCCACATTGCAAAATGCCAAGGAGCTGTCAAGACATTCAGAGGTACTGGAGGTATGTGCACTTTATCAGCATAGACTTGGCACTTATGACAGGTCCGAGAATGCTGATAACAGTCGGCTTCCATAGTAGACCAATAATATCCTGCCCGTAGGATTTCCTTTGCCATGGTGTGTCCACTGGAATGAGTTATAAAAGTACCTTCGTGCAACTTTGCCATGATCCTTTCTGCCTCGTTCTTATCCACACATCGCAGTAAGGTTGAATCATAGTTACGCTTGTAAAGAATACCATTACTGATGAAGAACTTCACCGCGAACCTCTTCAAGAACTTCTTATCATTAACAGATGCACCCTCGGGGTATTATTGAGCCTCAAGATACCTTTTCACCTCGTGGAACCAGGGTCTATCTACTACCTCTTCAGTCTCAATGTCACAGCAATGCGCGGGTTCGTTCAACCTATCAATGGTAATCTGGGGAGCCTCATTGTCCCACCTGACCTTGAACATAGAAGACATTGTAGCTAGCGCGTCCGCTAACTGATTCTCCTCCCTAGGGAAGTGTTCAAAGGTTATCTCCTCGAAATCTGGAAGCAGTGTCAACACATACTCTTTGTAAGGAATAAGATTTGGGTGTTTCGTATCCCACTCTCCTTTGATCTGACTGATCACGAGAGCGGAATCTCCGAATACACTTAAGAACTTAATGCTTAGGTTAATAGCTACTCGAAGACCCATGATGCACGCTTTATACTCCGTCATGTTGTTGGTGCAGTTAAAATATAATCGGGCGGTGAACGGAGTATGACAGCCTTCAGGAGATATGATCACGGTGCCAATGCCATTACCCAAAGCGTTTGAAGCTCCATCAAAGTACATAGACCATCGGGATCCCTCCTCAGGTCCTTCATCAAGTCCAGGTGTTTCACAGTCAGTCACCAACATGATATTCTCATCCGGAAACTCGAAGTTCATAGATTGGTAATCATCCACGACCTGATGCGCCAAATGATCTGCCATCACACTCCCCTTGATTGCCTTTTGGGTCGTATATTGGATGTCATACTCAGTCAAGATCATTTGCCATCTCGTTATTCTTCCGGACAAGGTAGAATTTTCGAAAATATACTTGATTGGATCCATCTTTGATATCAATAGAGTAGTGTGAGTCAGCATATACTGTCTCAGCCGGCGAGCAGCCCATGCCAAAGCGCAACTAGTTTTCTCAAGCAATGAGTTTCGGGTCTCGCAGTCGGTAAACTTTTTGCTAAGGTAATAAATAACGTGCTCTTTACGGCCAGACTCGTCATGCTGCCCCAGCACACACCCCATCGAATTGTCTAGTACTGTCAAGTATAAGATCAAAGGTTGTCCTTCAACTGGAGGCATAAAAATAGGTGGCTCTTGGAGATATTCTTTGATCCTTTCGATAGCAGAATGACATTCATCGTTCCATCTTGCCACTTGATCTTTCTTCAGTAACTTGAAGATTGGCTCACAAGTAGCAGTTATGTGTGAGATGAATCGGACAATGTAGTTCAGACGTCCCAAAAAGCCTTTGACTTCTTTTTCTGTTCGGGGAGCTGGAATTTCCTGTATATCCTTCACCTTTGCAGGATCCACTTGAATACCTTTGTCACTAACGACGAAACCCAGCAGCTTACTAGACCTCACTCTGAAGGTGCACTTGTTCGGATTTAGCCTCAGTCTGTACAACTTCAACCTGTCAAATAACTTCTGGAGATGGTCAAGATGTTCCTCTTCAGTCTGGGATCTTGCAATCATGTTGTCAACATATACCTCAATCTCATGGTGAATCATGTCGTGGAACAAAGCGACCATGGCGCGCTGATACTTTGCCCCAACATTCTTTAATCCAAACAGAATGACCTTGTAGCAAAAGGTACCCCATTGCGTAACAAAGGTTATCTTTTCCATATCCTCGGGAGCCATCTTAATCTGATTGTAACCAGAGAAACCATCCATAAAGGAGAAGACCTTATGTTGTGCGGTGTTGTCAACCAGAACGTCGATATAAGGCAGAGGGAAATTGTCCTAAGGGCTTGCCCTATTCAGATCCCTATAGTCAACACACATCCGTACTTTACCATCTTTCTTCGGCACCGGGACCACGTTGGCAACTCACTGCGGGTAAGAAGTAACTGCTAGAAAACCAACATCAAACTGTTTCATAACTTCCGCTTTAATTTTCTCAGACATCTCTGGGCGCATTCGGCGAACCTTCTGCTTCACTGGAGGATAGTCTTCTTTGGTTGGCAAGCGGTGAACCACGATATCGGTATCCAGCCCAGGCATATCTTCATAAGACCAGGCAAAGATCTCAACATAGTCACACAGAATCTGAATCAACTGTTTCTTAACACTAGACTCCAGATTTGCACTGATCTTGACCTCTTTCTTATCTTCCTCGGTACCCAGATTTAGCTGGGAAAATAAATCCCGGATAGCGGCTGGAGAATGATGTTGAACTCTTCGTTTCCACTGGGGATGATGAACGAAGATGATTGCGTGAATAAACCTGTAGGAGAAAAGAACTCCGTTGGGGAATAAACTGATGAAGAGATTACTCTGCGGGGAATTACTCTGTGGGGAAGAGAGGCTTCGCTAAGATTTTAACGATAACTCCGCTTGGGATTCCGTTGGTAAGCTCTGTTGGGGGATTTTGATGATGAACTCCGCTGGGGGATAGAATGAACTTCGCTGGGGGATGATCTTTTCGTTGCATGTTGCTGAGGATAACCCAGTTAGACTATGGTGGGGGATAACCTTTGTACTCTGCAGGGGACAAGCTTCCATAATCTACTGGGTAAGATGATTCAACTCTCCTGGGGAAACTTTTGAGGAAATGGCTCCACTGGGGGTATCTTGTATTCCGTCGGGGAACAATCTTATATTTCTGTCGAGGAATATTAAGACTGCCGGGGATGCTTGCTAGGGAATATCTGTATACTCCGTTGGAGAATATTAAGATCTACTAGGGATACCCAACTTCTTCAGGACTGATGGTAGACTAACTCTGCTCGGGGGAGGGTATTGCTGACTTGCTGGGGATACTGTGCCCTTTTTAGGGCTGATGGGAGGCCAACTCTGCTTAGGGAGAGTATTGCTGCATCTTGTCTTACTCTGTGGGGAGCGAAGGTATCTTGGTCATGTTCTTCAGCTGTACTTACCTTGGTACCTCGGTGGACAGAGCAACTAGATCGCTTAGACAATTCTTATTGCCCCAGTTTATGATGTCATCCGTAATTAGCCCTTTGTTTCGCATGCAAATATTTGTGAACAACAATTAATGTCAAATGCATATATCAAAAATGAACATTGGACGTTCTTTGCAAAACAAAACAGATAAAGGAAAAACAATTTTCAATTTGTCTGGAAAAGTGGATTTGTATTGATTTTGAAATTTGCCTGTAAATAGGCGTTGTGTACAAGAGGCCGACGTCCTAGTAAGAGAACGCCACCGAACAAAATAGAGTTTATACAATTTGTGAAAAGGAAACAAAACAACTATGTGAAAAATCCCACTGGGTTCCAACTATTCTATCGCCTTTATGTCTTCAAGCGTCTCATCACTTTGTTGCTTAGTTGAAGACGAATCTGATTAATTGGTGCCATCTGAGCCTGATAGTTGATATCGAAGCCTGGATGCAGGGTGATCAAATGAGACATAGTATTACGCTTATCCCTAACTTTTGCCCGGACCGCCCTTTCGGGTTTTCAGTCCACCGGGATACCCATTTTTGCCCAAGCCGCCTTTTCAGGTTTTCGACTTGCCAGGTGTACAGATTTTTTTATTTTCATCCCTTATTTTTGCCCGAACCCTTTTGGTTCGCCGGGAAGCCCTTATTTTTGCCTACGCCAGTCGACCTAGCGGGTATTTAATCATGCGTAATATCTTTTTACTATGTCTGCATTGGCGGGGTGAGGAAGGTCGTCACCATCCATGGTGGTTAGAATCATCGCTCCTCCTGAGAAGATGTTCTTAACCACAAATGGCCCTTCGTACGTAGGGGTCCATTTGCCCCTGGCATCACCTTGAGGTAGGATGATGCGCTTGATTACCAGGTCTCCTACTTGATACTCTTGTCGTCTGACTTTCTTGTTAAATGCCTTGATCATCCGTTTTTGGTACGTCTGACCATGACAAATAGCGGTGAGTCTCTTTTTGTCAATTAGGTTTAATTGATCAAGTCGGGTCTGGATCCAGTCATCTTCGCTCAAACCTGCATCCTTCATTATCCGGAGAGAGGGTATCTGAACATCGATGGGCAGGACTACCTCCATGCCATATACCAAGGAAAAGGGTGTTGCCCCTGTTGACGTCCGTGCTGAGGTACGGTACCCATGAAGAGCAAATGGTAACATCTCGTGCCAATCTTTGTAGGTCACTGTCATCTTCTGCACAATCTTCTTAATGTTCTTATTAGCTGCTTCTACAGCCCCATTCATCTTCGGTCGGTAGGGAGAAGAGTTGTGATGCTGTATCTTGAATTGCTCGCAGAGCTCAGTGATCATCTTGTTGTTGAGATTGGTACCATTATCCGTAATGATCCTCTCTGATACACCGTATCGACAGATCAGGTTGTGCCGAATGAACCGTGCCACGACATTCTTGGTTACCATAGCAAAGGAAGCTGCTTCAACCCACTTTGTAAAGTAATCAATTGCTACCAAGATGAAGCGATGCCCGTTGGATGTCGTAGGTCTGATCTCGCCGATCATATCAATGCCCCACATTGCAAAAGGCCAAGGTGTTGTCAAGATGTTCAGAGGAACTGGAGGTATGTGCACCTTATCAGCATAGACTTGGAACTTGTGACATGTCCGAGAATGCTGATAACAGTCGGCTTCCATTGTGGACCAGTAATATCCTGCCCGGAGGATTTTCTATGCCATGGTATGTCCACTGGAATGTGTTCCAAAGGTGCCTTCATGCAGCTCCGCCATGATCCTTTCTGCTTCAGTCTTATCCACACAACGCAGTAAGGTTGAATCATGGTTTCGTTTGTAAAGAATGTCATTGCTGAGGAAGAACTTTTCCGCGAACATTCTTAGAAACTTCTTGTCATTAACGGATGCACCCTTGGGGTATTCTTGAGCTTCGAGGTACCTCTTTACTTCATGATACCAAGGCTTTTCTGTTACCTCTTCGGTCTCAAGATCACAGCAATGTGCAGGTTCATCCAATTTCCAAATAATGATCCGGGGAGCCTCATTGTCCCATTTGACTTTGAACATGGAAGACATCGTAGCTAACGCGTCCGCCAACTGATTCTCCTCTCTTGGGAAATGTTCAAAGGTTATTTCCTCGAAATGGGGAAGCAACATCAATACATACTCTCTGTAAGGAATAAGATTTGGGTGTTTCGTATCCCATTCTCCTTTGATCTGACTGATCACGAGAGCGGAATCTTCGAAGACCCTCAGAAACTTGATCCTTAGGTCAATCGCAGCTCGAAGACCCATGATGCATGCTTCATACTCCGCCATGTTATTGGTGCAGTTGAAACATAGTCGTGCGGTGAGTGGAGTATGAGAGCCCTTAGGAGATATGATCACAGCGCCAATACCATTACCCAAAGCGTTTGAGGCTCCGTCAAAGTGCATAGACCATCGGGATCCTTCCTCAGGTCCTTCATCCGGCCCAGGTATTTCACAATCAGTCACTACCATGATATTCTCGTCTGGAAACTCGAAGTTCATCGACTGGTAGTCATCCACTGCCTGATGTGCCAAATGGTCTGCCAATACACTTCCCTTGATTGCTTTTTGAGTTGTGTACTGGATGTCATATTCAGTCAAGATCATCTGCCATCTTGCTATTCTTTCGGACAAGGCAGGCTTTTCGAAGATGTACTTGATCGGATCCATCTTTGAAATCAACAGAGTAGTGTGAGTCAACATATATTGTCTTAGCCGGCGAGCAACCCATACCAAAGCGCAACAAGTTTTCTCGAGCAGTGAGTATCGGGTCTCACATTCGGTAAACTTTTTGTTAAGGTAATAAATAGCGTGCTCTTTGCGGCCAGACTCGTCATGCTGCCCCAGCACACACTCCATTGAGTTGTCCAATACTGTCAAGTATAAGATTAGAGGTCTCCCTTCAATCGGTAGCATAAGAATGGGTGGCTCTTGGAGATACCCTTTGATTCTTTTGAAAGCAGCCTGACATTCATCGTTCCAACGTACCACTTGATCTTTCTTCAGTAGCTTGAAGATTGGTTCACAAGTAGCAGTTAGGTGTGAGATGAATCAGGCAATGTAATTCAACCATCCTAGAAAGCCTCTGACTTCCTTTTCTGTCTTAGGAACTGGCATCTCTTGTATGGCTTTCACTTTGGCAGGGTCCACTGGAATATCTTTGTCACTTACGACGAAACCTAGTAGCTTTCCAGATCTCACCCCAAAGGTGCACTTGTTCGGGTTTAATCTCAGCTTATACAACTTCAACCGGTCAAACAGCTTCTGTAGGTGGTCAATGTGTTCCTCCTCAGTTTGGGACCTTGCAATCCTATCGTCGATGTATACTTCAATCTCATGATGGATCATGTCATGAAATAAAGCAACCATGGCATGTTGGTAGGTTGCCCCAGCATTTTTCAACCCAAAAGGCATGACCTTGTAGCAAAAGGTGCCCCACTGAGTAACAAAAGTGGTCTTCTCCATGTCTTCGGGAGCCATCTTGATCTGATTATAACCGGAGAAGCCGTCCATGAAGGAGAATACCTTATGCTGGGCAGTGTTGTCAACCAGAACGTCGATGTGAGGCAGAGGGAAGTCATCCTTAGGGCTCGCCTTGTTCAAATCCCTGTAATTAACACACATTCAGACCTTACCATCTTTCTTTGGTACCAGAACCACATTAGCAACCCACTGAGGGTAAGAAGTTACTGCTAGAAAACCGGCGTCGAATTGTTTCATAACCTCAGCTTTGATTTTCTCGGACATCTCTGGACGCATACGGCAGACCTTCTGTTTTACCGGAGGGCAGTCTTCCTTGGTAGGAAAGTGATGAACCGCGATGTCGGTATCCAACCCAGGCATATCTTCGTAAGACCAAGCAAAGATTTCCACATAGTCATGCAGTATCTGAATCAACCGTTGTTTCACACTAGACTCCAGATTGGCACCAATCTTGACTTCCTTTCTGTCTGTCTCAGTACCCAGATTTACCGTTTCCACTAGCTCTTCATGTGGCTGAATGGCCCTCTCTTCCTGGACTAGCAGTCTTGCAAGCTCACCAGGCACTTCGCAACCATCTTCACCTTCGTCTTCGGCTAAGTTGATCAGATTTTCGAAGTCATAACTGGCAGTAGCAGAGTCGTTACCAGTGACATCCAGAATGGATTGGGACCTGTATATGTGAGTGTGTGTAAATAGCTGTTTTGCAATATATAATAAAGAAAGACAAGGAGCGTAAGATTTGTAATGCAAAAAACGTCCAATGCTTTTATTAATGATATATGAAAATGACACACAAAAGCCCTAACAAATGAAGCCACGGTGCCCCGGGTAAGACACCGGGCCATAAAGTTTCACAATATTGTCTGTTACAAATTCAAAACAAAGGAGTTCATTACTGAGTGACAAAAGTAATAGGTATGAAGTCTTTCGCTGTCCAGTTGTTAGGTCCACCGTTGGTCGTAGGGTATATCCAGCTGCCGAATTTCGATTCCTCCACGTCGTCTTCAATGGCATTTACTCCCGAGTTGCTGATGAACACAAGAGGTCTTCCAATACTTGCTTTACGAACAGCCCTCTGAGCTTCTACAGTGAAACCTAAACCAAATTTGTCAGTCTTCTGAGTGAAATCAGGCAGTCGGCCCCAGTTTTCATACTCACCCTTCTCGATAACAGCCCGGGCATCCTTTAAGGAAGCCATCTTCAAAGGAGAACCTTCAATCACAGTCTCTGCTGATGCCAGTGTCTGAGGGACCTCTTCAAAGTGTTGAAAGGGGGTCTCAATGAACTCCTCATCCATCTCTATGTACCGGAACGAGTTGAGGTGACTGACCATATATTCTTCCTCCCCCTGCACTGTCACAATCTTCCCTCTGACCGGGTATTTCAGCTTCTGATGTAGTGTAGAGGTCACAGCTCCAGCCTTATGGATCCATGGACGACCCATCAAACAAGAATAGGATGGCCGGATGTCCATCACATAGAATGTAGAATCGAAGACCTGAGAACCAACCCTGATTGGAATATCAACCTCACCATGTACCATCCTTTTAGACCCGTCAAAGGCCCGGACAACAATGTTACTCGGCTTTAGTTCCAACCCCTCGCAGTCCAACCTGTCTAGAGATTTCTTGGGCAATACGTTCAACGAGGAACCAGTGTCAACCAGCACACGGGCAAGAGTAGTGCCCCTGCACTCAATGGAGACATGCAGGGCATCATTATGGTTCTTCCCTTTGGCAGTTAGATCAGTGTCGGAGAAACCCAAACCATTATCAGCAGTTAAGTTGGACACACAATCGGTAAATTGATCAGCTGATGTCTCTTGTGGCACGTGGGCCGTCTTCAGGAAGGTAATCAGAGCCTTGGCATGGGCCTCTGAACACAACAAGTGATAGCATAGAAATTTTAGATGGGGTGTGCCCCAGCTGCTCAACTACATTAAAATCACTCTTCTTGATAATCTTAAGAATCTCTTCCATCTCTTGTTTGGAAGCTTCAACAGTGGTTGTCTTCGGTGCCTCCGTCTGGGCAGGCATATCAGTGGCGATCCCTTTTCCCTGAACGTCAGATGACTCGGCAATAGGGGTAGAAATGGGAACCTGATCAGGGAGGGAAGTAGGCACACTTGCAGGTGTGATGACAATAGGTCTCTGGATAGTTGGTGGCGCAATATCAGGTGAGAAAAGCCTACCACTGCGGATGACTTTGGCAGGCCCGGTAATGTTGCTGACGCCGACATTAGTATCAAACTCTTGCTTAACTCCAAGCACATAAACATCTGCCCCATAGTGCCAAGGGACAGCTTTGTCAGAGGTGTAGGGAATAGGCCCCGGAACAGTGATGATTATGGGTGCAATCTTCTGAACAGGCGTAATTCTGACAGGCTTCCTCGAGGGAGCCTTGGGAGAATTGTTGAAAATGGTGACAATGGACACTTCTTCAGTATGGGTAGCAGGAACAACAATCTTTTCAAACAGGATTTCTTTATTATCCATCAGGTTCTGGATACCTGACTTTAAAGATGGGCAACCCGCAGGTGAAACAGAACATAGATGGCAACCTTTACTACAACCCGGAAATAAACCGGCTAGCAACAGGTTCCTCTTGACAGTCAACAGCGGAGTAACAATATCATCCAAAGAGGCTACATACAGGTCTTCCTCTACAGCATTCACTCCATGCTTGGGCATAGGAGCAGTCACAACATTGGGCCTTTCGGGCGCCTCAAACTCTATCTCCTTAGCGTCGATTAGATCCTGAACCTTATTCTTCAGAGCCCAAAAATCATCTGTGTTATGCCCCGGGCTGTCAGAGTGATAAGCGCAACGGGCGTTGGGATTGTACTTTGGAGAGGTTATGTTCACAATCTTCGGAGCTTCTTTCAGAGTCACTAGATTGGTTGTCAGTAGCTGCAGCAATATCTGGGATAAGGTCATGCTGAGTCGAGTGAACTGCCTTTTAGGTCTCTCACCCCTTTGTTGGTTATGATGCTGAGGAGCAGCAGCAGGCTTTGAAATAACCACCGCGTTGACAGCTTGGCGGCGTTCCGGTTTATTCTGTCTCATTGAACCATAGACAGAACTAGATTCCTTCTTGAACGACTTCTTTTCGGTGCTCGATGAAGCACCTTTCTGTATCTTCCCATACTTGATACCAGCTTCTATTTTCTCACCAGTCAGGTTAAGGTCTGTAAACCCGGCTGAAGAATTTCCAATTAAATGGTTGAAGAACGGACCAGACAGGGTCCCCAAGAACATATCCACAAGTTCACGGTCAGTCAAAGGTGGCTGCACCCTTCCAGCCAGGTCTCTCCATTTTTGGGCGTATTCCTTAAATCCTTCACCCGTCCCTAGTGACATACCCTGGAGTTGGGTACGCGTAGGAGCGAGGTCGGAATTATACTGATACTGCTTATAGAACGCAGTAGCCAAATCCTCCCAGTTACGAATACTGGCTCCATCCAGCTGATAGAACCATTCGAGTTGAGTCCCTGAAAGACTATCCTGGAAGAAATGGATCCACAAATTCTTGTCAGCTGTATAAGGTTGGATCTTCCTTACATACAATCAGAGGTGCAACTTAGGACAGGAAGCTCCGTCGTACTTTGCAAGAGCAGGCGCCTTGAACTTATGGGGAATCACCACCCCAGAGGATAAGCCTAGGTCTCCAAAGTCCAACCCGGGCACATTCTGAATCTCCATGGCGCTCAAGCGGTCCTCTAGCTATTTATACCTATCCTCAGTAGGAGGATACTGTTCTGCGTCATAATCCGTCTCGTTGTCGGAGACCACGGGACTAGGAACCCTTCTCTCTTGTGGACTATCTTTTCCTACAGATGAAGCAGTCAGCTCAACCTTATTCTGCAATCCATTCCTAAATCTGCGTCCAGTATTGAACAAGGCAGTCCTCTTCTTCTTCTTCAGAATCAGAGTCTTCAACTCCTGTTGACCCTTGGCTAGGCTCACAACCAACTCTTGGAACTGGGCATTCTGGGCCTGGAGGGCCTTGATAGCTTGTTCAGTGGAAGGCTCAGAAGACATGATGATTGCTGAAATAAACAGCAAAGAAGATAAGCGACCTGTAAAAAGGGTACCTGTTATGCATATGATGGAATGAAATGCGTATGATTTATGTTTTCAAAGACAATCGGGATTCAACTTTGTAGACAAAAAGGAAACACACTTCATTAGATTTAACTTCTGAATTCAAATTGTTCAACAAATTGCCCTTAGGCGCTACAAAAATGGAAATACTGAAAAGTAAATGAAACTGTAAAAGAAATCATCAATAGGTTCATCAATGTTCCCATGGCCTCCTCTTCTCAGTGCGGATATAATCATTCAGGATCCGTTCGTTCTCGAATTGCTTAGTCAGCTTCTGGATCTTTTATTCTTGCTCATTGAACCTTTCTCGATAAGAATCCCGTTCTTCCTGCAGTTGCGCCCAAGACCTCTTCAGTGTACCAATATCAGTGGGTATATGAGGATGGAGAACAGTTGGAGGAACCCCGTCTTTATCAGGAACTTCAAGAGTAATAGGCCTTACAGCTTCGTATGGCATACCTAACTTCTGAGCACGGATGCGGACCCATCTGAATTAGGATTCCATTGGTAGAGAAGTCTTTGGTCCCAAATCATGTGGGTCAGCTTTGTGAATTCTATCCCAAGCCCGAATGAATCTACGACGCAGCTCGTCACTATCTACCTGAAACTCAAAACTGATGTGAGGTATCAACATCTCATGAGGCCCCTCTCTTTTGGCTCTTCCAAATTGACGGAGAGCTAAACATGGGTTATAAGAGATTCCTCCCTGGGTTCCGATCAACGGAACATTAGGATACTCTCCGCAACGATCAATAACGACCACCTCATCTAAACCTCTGAGAGTCCAAATGATGTCATTATCAGTAAGAGACATTATCCGATGAGCCCAACCCCTTCCTTCTTGGTTCTTCAGTACGAACTTAGGGAGATGCGAAATAAACCACCTCACCAATAAAGGAGCACAACACCACAAAGTTCCCCGTCTTCGGGCAGTACGGGCATAAAGCCGTTGCAGGATGTCACCCAAGAGAGTGGGTACAGGGTTCCGAGATATGAAGATCCTTATGGCGTTGACATTAACAAAGGTATCAGGATTTGGAAACAATACTAGACCATAGATTAAGAGAGCCAGAATGTCTTCGTACGCCCTGAAGTCTAAGTCATTCCAGAAACTATTAGCTTTGCCAACCATAAACTTAGCCAAAAATCCCTTAACTCCGCTTCTAGTCTCCCAGTTAGCCATTACCTCTTCTTTGGTCAAGGGAAGGGCTGAAGCAATCTCTTCAGGCCTAAGGGTCTTCTCCCAACCAGTGAATGGAGTCTGCTCCAAAACAGGGATACCAAGTAACTTAGAGAATTCTTCCAGGGTAGGGACCAGCTGGAAGTCTTGAAAGGTGAAGCAATAGTATAGAGGATCATAAAACTGGACCAGGAAACTCATCAGTTGTTGGTCCCACTTGGAAGTGACTAAACCGAGAAGAGAACCATCTCTCTTGATGAAGGACGTAGTGTTTAGAATCCTATCAACCAATTCCTTGAGCAAAGCAGGTGGTTGAACAAAGTTGAGCCGGATAGTATTCCTTCGCATGGGCATCATGATGTCCTACAAAACAGAGCAAAGATGAAACCCTCTTGTCTTTGAAATGGGTTAGTCCTTATGCAGGATGCATGCAATGTTATGATGGTATGATGTTATGATAAAGGCATACCACAAGTATTCACAAAAGGCAAACATGGTAAGGCACACAAGTCACACAAGACAACCCTTAGAGTTCAGGCCAGCATGAAGTTTAGGTACTACCCTCTTTCAGTTTCAGTTGGTTAAGACCTGTCCTAGAAATAGTAACCGGGTTCTAGAGGATCTCAATATCACTGACTACCCTCAATCGGTCATAACTCCAGCTTAGCAACCTTTTCTTGCGGCCGGAACCATCGCGAGAGTTTAGCCTCAATAAGTGTAGCATATGTTAGAACAAAGTTTGAATCTACTACCCTAAGTTTAAGTTTTGATGATAACAAAATGAAATGATATATTAATTATGTGATTCATGTAAGAACTATTTGCTACCTAAAAATTACCTTTCTGTTTTACAGAAACTCTGATAGGTATCAGCAAGAGTGCATCGTAATCAGCATCAGAATATTGGATATCAACATCAGCATCAGAAGATGCTATATCAGAATACCAGAATCAGAAGAACAATTCACGCGTATGCTGAAGCTTGATGAACAGAACTGCGCTCAACACTCTGATAAAGACAACAACAGTTCATCAGCACTTAAGCAGAGTCAGAATGAGCCAAAGCCAGAACACGCTTTAAGTAGCAACGGTACTGTGCATTCAAGGCGAATTATTACCAACGGCATCATTCCAGACAAGATCTGCTTAATAAGGAAAGTTTGTTATTGGCATTGAATCAAGATTATTGCTCCAACGTTCAACAATTTCAGTGCTATATAAACAAGACAATGAAGATTGAATTGGCTAATGCTCCACATCAATTTACACGCCTAAAAACTATTCATCATCTTCTTATTCTCAATTTGCTAAAAGCTCCAAAAATTCCTTACTCAATATATTATCAATCTAGTTTCCATAAGCTTAAGTTGTGTAATATCACAGTTGTGA
The DNA here is from genome assembly GCA_948472305.1 of Vicia faba. Taxonomy (NCBI): domain Eukaryota; kingdom Viridiplantae; phylum Streptophyta; class Magnoliopsida; order Fabales; family Fabaceae; genus Vicia; species Vicia faba. The sequence goes on from OX451739.1 coordinate 791,716,043, forward strand.
TAAACTGTTTTGTAGAAAACATTCACACACCTAGATTTCTCTTCTTTGTAAGAAAGTGATTCCTTGACAAACCGATTTGTGGTTTGCATCAAGAAGGCTTTAGCAGTTGTTAAAGCAGATTGTAATATTCAGTTGAATATAGTGGATTAAGACCTCGTTGGAGAGAGGCGAAATTATCTTGACGGGTGGACTGGAGTAGTTTGAGATCAAACGAACCAGGATAAAAATATCGTGTTCATTGCATTGATTTTCAGTTTTACAATTCAACCCCCCCTTCTTGTGTTTTTCACTTCTTCAATGGGCAACAGAGCACCTGGTTCTGAGCTAAAACACTTAACCGTGTCAGTACAAGATCCAGCGTCAGAAAAACACAATGGCAGGAACTTATTCTCACACCAGCAATGACAACCATGAGGACAGAGACAGATTCAGCGGCAAACCTCCAGTCTTTGATGGAGAAAATTTTTATTATTGGAAAGACAGAATTGAAAGCTTCTTTCTGGCACATGATGCTGATTTGTGGGACATGGTGACAGATGGATACACGCATCATGTGAATGTAAGCGGTCAGAAGATTGATAGGAAAACAATGTCTGACCAACAAAAGCGTGACTTCAAGAATCACCACAAGGCCAAAACCATCCTTCTCAGCGCCATCTCGTATGCTGAATATGAAAAGATCTCCAACAGAGACACAGCAAAGAACATGTTTGACTCACTCAGAATGACGCATGAGGGCAACGTTCAGGTTAAAGAAACTAAAGCTCTGGCGCTCATTCAGAAGTATGAGGCTTTCAAAATGGAAGAAAGTGAATCCATTGAAACAATGTTCTCAAGATTCCAGATTCTGGTAGCTGGTCTCAAGGTTCTGGACAAAGGTTACTCTACTGCTGATCACGTCAAGAAAATCATCAGAAGCTTACCCAAGCAGTGGAGGCCAATGGTTACAGCTCTGAAGCTAGCAAAAGATCTCAACAAAATTTCTATGGAGGAACTTATCAGCTCCCTCAGAAGTCATGAGATAGAGCTAGAAGCTGATGAACCCCAGAAGCAAGGTAAGCCTTTAGCATTAAAATCTAACAAAAAATCTGAGTCTAAAGTTTTGCAGGCAGTTGAAGAAACATCTGATGGATCCTCATCAGAAGAAGACGAACTCTCCCTCCTCTCCAGAAGAGTGAATCAACTGTGGAAGCAGAGGCAAAGGAAGTTCAGGAATCCCAGAAGATCTGATCAGAACGAGTCTTCTTCCAGATACAGAAGGACAGATTCTTCCTCTGGATACAGAAGATCTGAAGGCTCCTCAGGAAGCAGAAAGCCAAACACCAAGGACATCATCTGCTATGAGTGCAATGAGCAAGGACACTACAAGAGTGACTGCCCAAAGCTTCAAAGGGAAAAGCCCAAAAAGAAGTTTGGAAGAGAAAAGAAGAAAAGTCTCATGGCTACCTGGGATGACTCTGACTCGTCTGAAGCTGACTCAGAATCAGATGATGAGAGAGCAAACATAGCTCTCATGGCCAACATTTCAGAAGATAGTGAAGCTTCTGAATCAGACTCAGAATCAGATACTGAAGAGGTATTTCCTGACTTTGCAGTTAATTTTACCAAGGCTAAACTTGCTGAAAGCCTTAATGAAATTCTGGAAAGGTATCAGCAAATTAGAGTTAAATTCAGAAACCTGAAAAGGAATCTTGAATCTGACTCTAATAAGACTGAGAGTCTTAAATTGGAGAATTCTGAGCTGAGAAATAAAATTTCAAAATTAGAAAATACTTTACAAAACTCTCAGAAGGAACCAATTTCTGAAACTCCCAGCAACGCTGATGAGATCATCAAGGAGTATGATCACAGTTTCCAGAAGTTCCTTGCTAAAAGCATAGATAGAAGCAAAATGGCTTCAATGATCTATGGAGTTAGCAGAAACGGCAGGAAGGGAATAGGATACCAAGGTAAGGTTCCTACACCAAAGAATGTCATGGATTTAACCATTAAACACACACCTCTGAATTCACATTTTGTGTATGGTCACACACATGATATTAAATACACTAGCAGTAAGTACTCTGTGAAACCAAAATTCAACCAGAGTTTTGGTAAATCTAACAAATCAGGACCCAAGAAAATCTGGGTACCTAAGGATAAAATAATACATGTTGCAGATATCTTTAGCAGCAAGTCAGAAACACCAGTCATGGTACCTGGACTCTGGCTGCTCGCGACACATGACGGGAAGAAGGCATATGTTCCAAAGCCTGGAACTTAAGCCTGGAGGCCACGTTGGCTTTGGAGGCAATCAGAGGGGAAATATAATTTGCTCTGGAACTGTAGGTAATGGAAATCTTCCCTCTATTAATAATGTTCTGCTAGTAGATGGATTAATGCATAATCTGTTATCCATAAGTCAATTAAGTGATAACGGTTATGATATAATCTTTAATCAAAAATCATGTAAAGTTGTTAGTCAGAAAGATGGGACTATCCTGTTTAATGGAAAGAGGAAAAACAACATTTACAAAATCAAACATTCTGAACTGAAAAGTCAGAATATAAAGTGCCTTCTGTCTGTTAACAACGAGCAGTGGATCTGGCACAGAAGATTGTGGCATGTTAGTATGAGAAGAATATCTCAGATTAACAAACTCAATCTGGTCAGAGGACTTCCTAATTTGAAGTTCAATTCAGATGCTCTGTGTGAAGCATGTCAGAAAGGCAAGTTTGCAAAACCCTCTTTTAAATCTAAAAATGTTGTTTCTACCTCTAAGCCATTAGAACTTCTGCACATTGACCTATTTGGACCAGTTAAAACTGCTTCAGTCAGTGGCAAGAAGTATGGGTTAGTAATCGTAGATGACTATAGCAGATGGACATGGGTAAAGTTCTTAAGACACAAGGACGACTCACACTCTGTGTTTGTTACCTTCTGTAACCAAGTTCAGAATGAAAAGGATCTTAGAATCGTTAAAGTCAGAAGTGATCATGGTGGAGAGTTTGAAAACAAAGATTTTGAGTCATTTTTTAATGACAGAGGCATTCTGCATGATTTCTCTTGTCCTAGAACTCCCCAACAAAATGGAGTTGTAGAACGAAAGAATAGAACATTGCAAGAAATGGCCAGAACCATGATCAATGAGACAAACGTTGCTAAGATCTTCTGGGCAGAGGCAATAAACACAGCGTGCTACATTCAGAATAGAATCTCAATAAGACCTATTCTGGAAAAGACTCCATATGAATTGTGGAAGAACAGAAAGCCCAACATTTCATATTTTCATCCATTTGGATGTACCTGTTTTATGTTAAATACTAAGAATTATTTGAACAAGTTTGACTCTAAAGCACAGAAGTGTATTATGTTAGGATACTCTGAACGCTCAAGAGGGTACATAGTATACAATACAGAAACACAGATTGTGGAAGAATCAATCAGTGTTCGTTTTGATGATAAGCTTGACTCTGAAAAGTCAAAGCAGAATGAAGTTTTTGCAGGTTTGGAAATTGAATTTACAGGTTCTGAAGACAAGTCATCAGAAGCTCTCAACACAGACACTCCTTCAACGTCTGAAAGGAGCACTGCTAGCAATCCTACGACAACTGCTGATCAACCTCAGAAAAGATTACCCAGAAGCAGCTTGGATCACCCAGAAGAAACTATCTTAGGAAGAAAGGAAGATCCAATCAGAACAAGAGCAAGCTTCAGAAACTCTGAAGAAACCCTCATGGGACTTGTGTCTCTGATTGAACCTTCTTCCATTGATGAAGCACTTCTGGATAACGACTGGATTCTGGCAATGCAAGAAGAGCTGAATCAATTCACCAGAAATGACGTATGGGATCTTGTTCCCAGACCAAAAGGATTCAACGTCATTGGAACAAGATGGGTGTTCAGAAACAAGCTAAATGAACAAGGTGAAGTCATCAGAAATAAAGCACGACTGGTAGCACAAGGTTATAGTCAGCAAGAGGGGATAGACTATACAGAAACCTTTGCTCCAGTCGCCAGGTTAGAATCTATCAGACTTTTAATTTCATTTATTGTTAATAGAGGCATCACTCTGTATCAGATGGATGTCAAAAGTGCATTCTTAAATGGTTATATAGAAGAAGAGGTTTATGTGCACCAACCCCCTGGTTTTGAAAATACAAAACATCCAGAACATGTTTTCAAACTAAAGAAGTCACTATATGGTCTGAAACAAGCTCCCAGAGCTTGGTATGAAAGACTAAGTAACTTTCTGTTAGAAAATGAATTCACCAGAGGGAAGGTGGACACTACCTTATTCTGTAAGTCAGTTAAGAATGACATCTTAGTCTGTCAAATTTATGTTGATGATATTATTTTTGGATCTACTAATCCTTCTCTTGGAAGAAAATTTGCTAAGTGTATGCAGGCAGAATTTGAGATGAGCCTCATGGGGGAACTGAAATTCTTTCTAGGAATTCAGATCAATCAAACTCCAGAGGGAACTTACATTCATCAGAGCAAATATATCAGAGATCTTCTGAAGAAATTTGACCTCTCAGAATGTAAGCCATCAAAGATTCCAATGCATCCCACGTGCATTCTGGAAAGAGAAGAGGTAAGCAAAAAGGTAGAACAAAAGGTCTACAGAGGTATGATTGGTTCTCTCCTTTATCTGACAGCTTCAAGACCTGATATATTATTCAGCGTATGTATTTGTGCTAGATTCCAATCAGATCCTAGAGAATCTCACTTAACAGCTGTTAAGCGAATTTTCAAGTATCTGAAATGTACCACTAATCTGGGTTTATTTTATAGAAAATCTAGTGATTACAACTTAGTAGGCTACTGCGATGCTGACTTTGCTGGAGACAGAGTAGAGCGTAAAAGTACTTCTGGAAGCTGCCAGTTTCTGGGAGAAAATCTGATATCTTGGTCCAGCAAAAGGCAATCCACAATTGCGCTATCAACAGCAGAAGCTGAGTACATAGCAGCAGCAGGATGTAGCACACAAATGCTCTGGATGAAAAGTCAGCTTGAAGACTTCCAGATTTTTGAGAGTAACATTCCTATACTCTGTGACAATACTTCTGCTATTTGCTTAAGTAAGAATCCTATTTTACATTCTAGAGCTAAGCATATAGAAATAAAACATCATTTCATTAGGGACTATATTCAGAAAGGTATTTTGAACTTAAAATTTATAGATACAGACCATCAATGGGCTGATATCTTCACTAAACCCCTTTCTGAAGATAGGTTCAATTTCAATCTGAAACATCTCAGCATGAAAATCTGCCCAGAGTGAAAATGTCTTAATTCTATATATTTATCTTCAGAATGTATTTGTTTTACTGTGAACTTCTGATCAATCTCTTTTCAGAAAGATAGAACATGCAGATTGTATCAGATGCTAGTCTTAAAGATCTGAGCATTTCAGCTCAAGGATAGACGTGCTGATCACTAAATCAAACAAGTGTCATCCAATCATCAGCAAATCTCTGAAGCAGAACACGAGTGCACGCTTCTGAGAAGGCAAAACGCTGATTGGGTGCATTGAGACACATGTCTGGTAACCGTTTCAAGTATCTTTCTCAAATCCCCCAAAATCAGCAAGCATTAAATAAAAGTAATCATGTTTTTAAAACGTAATCATGATTTTATTTCTCTTTCTTGAAACCGTTTACACTTTCAAAATATTCTGAAGTCTATTTAAGCACGTTAACTTCTCACATTAATCTTTTACAGTTTCTCATAATCTCTCAAATATTTTCTGCATTTTCTCTGTGTTCATCTCTTTCAAACTTAAACCCATTTTCTCAGTTTTCTCAGAAAAACCCTAAGTGTGAACATGGAAACCTCCAGCAGTGCTTCTGCAGGTTCTCAGAAGAAAGATTCCTCTGAACAGTACCAAGTTCCATTCAGAATACTCCTTACACCAGTGAAGAATCTAGAAGTGTTGTCTGAACTGATTATTGATTTTGGCAGTCTGAAAGAGAATGGTTTTGACTTGACAGAAGAAGTTAGGGCACAGAAATGGGAGAGATATTTTGACAGGTTGGTTGGACCAACATTCCCAATGTTAGTCAAGGAGTTCTGGATTCATGCGTCCGCTTCAACGCATCAAGTCACCTCCTACATAATGGGCAAGAAGATTGTGCTCACTGAGGATCACATAGCAAAACTGATTGGTTACAGTGGCGGTGGCATCCGCTGTATTGACATGGCTGAAAGATGCGCTGACGTTGGTGTCATAGCACATCAGATTTTCACCCATGGGGTGCCCAGCAGCAAAATCAGAGACCTAAAGGATCACCACAGAGTTTGGGCGAAGATCATTCTGGGGTGTTTTAATCATAGGAAGCCAACAAGTTCCCCTGATTACATAAATATAGATCAGCAGTTTCTGATCTACTTTATCAATCATAAGGTAAAAATCAACTTGGCTCATCTTCTGTTTAATCACCTCAGAACAAGTGTGAAGGAGACCAGGGAAGAAGAAAGAACAAAGAGCGATTGGATACCCTTTGGAAGGTTAATATCAGATATTCTGACTGAGAATAGGCTGATAGAGCACCTGATAGAAGCTCAAGAGTTAAGCACCATTGAACCAACTGTTGGCAAGCCTCTGAACGCGAAGAATCTGAAGAAAATGAAGTTAATAGAGAATATCAGAAAGGAACCCAGCGTTACTCCTATTGCTGACATCACCAGCAGAAGAGTCCAACTGAGTGACTTTCCTTTATTTTCTGAGATCGAATCTAAACCAGTGGTGGTTCTCAGATACTTGGACACGTGCAAGGCTGATGGTACAGATCCCAAGTTGAATATCAAAGATCTGCACCAAGATCAACCAGAAGTCTCACTGAAGAATACGAAGAAAAGGAAGGCCCCTTCAGAAGGAACATCCCAGCAGACTCCCAAGAAAAGAGGTAATTTATCTGCTGCTTCTGTTTTAAATTCTTCTGCTATTCCAACATCAATCCCAACTCCAGCTTCTCATGAAATCCCAATCCCCATCCCAACTATAGATGAAACCGAACCAGAAGATGACCCTTCTGAGGTACTAACACTCAAAAGACCCCGCACCAAACATCCCAAACCAACAACTTCAACAACATCAGAACTTGACAAAGTTCTGTCTGATATTGATCAACATGCTTCTGATCACCTCTCCAATAATCCAAACTCTGAACCACAAACTACCCACTCTCCTCAACCAGAACAACCTCTCTCACCCATTCCAGAAGAACCACATATTCCTGAACAACCAGAAATTCCTCCTCCTAATCCACAACCAGCAATTCCTTCTCCCTCTCCTCAACCATAAATTCATCCACCATCACCTCAACCATCACCTCAACCTGAGTTTCATCATTCTGAAACTCCATCTCCTCCATCTCCTGAACCTCATTCTCCTCAATCCTCTGAGCCACAACCTCTGGCAATACAGTTGCCATGTGGAACAACTGTAACAATGGCCCAGCTGCCATCCTCACCAGAAACCACTCCTCCAAACACTCCAAAAACCCCAAACAGACCAATCATTATTTCTGATTCTCCCACTCCATCTCCCAAACAAACAGCTCCCAAACAAACCACAGAAGACCCCAGCAGGACCTTCATAGATTTAACAATCCTTGACCGTCTTGCTGATCTGAAAAATAAAATAGCCATTCCAAAACCAAAACAGCCAGATGTTGGCTCTGGCATTATGAATTTTGAAACAGGTTTGCAGCAGTGGATTGCTTCTCTGAAGCAAGTCTGTCCTGGAATGATTGATCCGGCTGCCTCAGACCAGCTCTGGACATGATTCAGAATTTGGGTACGTGCTGAAGCTCTAAAATTGCAAGACATCAATTATGAGCAAGCACAACAGAATTTCACCAAGCTTCTGAACGAAGTTGGAAGTCAGCTGCTGAAAGAAGACGTGCTCCTTCTGGATAGTGAGCCATGGTCTGAGAAGCGTCCAGCTTCAAAAGTGCAGCCAGAAGAAGATCAGACAATTCAAGCTGAAGCCAGTCAAGCTGAAGATGTGGCAGAAAGATCTTAGAAGCTCCCTGCTTCTGATGTTTCTCAAGCTGCCTTGGACAGGCAGACTCTGGAAGAGCTGAAGCTGAATGATATTCGTCTGCAGCAAAGGATGGATGAAAATGATCAGAAGATGAAGGAAAGGATGGATGTGCAGGATAGCAAGATAGATACAGTAGTCAGCATGGTGCACAAGCAGAATGAGACTGCTGATCAGATTAAGGCAATGCTGGAGTCTCTGTTCACACGCCTTCCTCCCCAACCTTAGATTTTCATTCATGCTATTTTCATGTTTTCTTTGCATATCTTCTGTACTGTTTTGTCTGGCTCTGAATATTTTAATATGACAAGTTTTTCTGCTCTAATTGTTTTAGCACATTACTTACACTTTTTGATTGCTGACAAAAAGGGGGAGAACAAGAATGATATTTTTCAATAACGGATTACTGAGACAGAAAATCTCAAACATTCTAACTCTGATATACTTGAATATGTTTTCTGTTTTTGCTTAAGTCTACAGGTACAAGAATGCTCTCTGATTCACTAAAGACCAAAGCCCTGATACTCTGACCCAAAGCAAAGCTCTGATAAAGCTCTGATATTCTGATCTGAAGCTCTGCTCTGATATTCTGATCTAAAGCTTCTGATAGTCAAAAGCTCTGATATTATGATGTTCAAAGAAAGTCAATAAAGATCTAATCCTGAAGATCTCTTGGAATTAAAAAGGGAAGTTATAAATTCAGGGGGAGTATCTCTGATCCCAACTCTGATATCTCTTTATCCCTTATCTTTGATAACTTCTTAATCTGATACATCTTATCATTTAGTTATCTCTGATACTTTTTCACGTTACTTTCAATTAAAAATATCTAGTTTTTATCATCATCAAAAAGGGGGAGATTGTTAAAACAAAGTTTGAATCTACTACCCTAAGTTTAAGTTTTGATGATAACAAAATGAAATGATATATTAATTATGTGATTCATGTAAGAACTATTTGCTACCTAGAAATTACCTTTCTGTTTTATAGAAACTCTGATAGGTATCAGCAAGAGTGCATCGTAATCAGCATCAGAATATTGGATATCAACATCAGCATCAGAAGATGGTATATCAGAATACCAGAATCAGAAGAACAATTCACTCGTATGCTGAAGCTTGATGAACAGAACTGCGCTCAACACTCTGATAAAGACAACAACAGTTCATCAGCACTTAAGCAGAGTCAGAATGAGCCAAAGCCAGAACACGCTTTAAGTAGCAATGGTACTGTGCATTCAAGGCGAATTATTACCAACGACATCATTCCAGACAAGATCTGCTTAATAAGGAAAGTTTGTTATTGGCATTGAATCAAGATTATTACTCCAACGTTCAACAATTTCAGTGCTATATAAACAAGACAATGAACATTGAATTGGCTAATGCTCCACATCAATTTACACGCCTAAAAGCTATTCATCATCTTCTTATTCTCAGTTTGCTAAAAGCTCCAAAAATTCCTTACTCAATATTTTAGAAATCTAGTTTCCATAAGCTTAAGTTGTGTAATATCACAGTTGTGATAAACTGTTTTGTAGAAAACATTCACACACCTAGATTTCTCTTTGTAAGAAAGTGATTCCTTGACAAACCGGTTTGTGGTTTGCATCAAGAAGGCTTTAGCAGTTGTTAAAGCAGATTGTAATATTCAGTTGAATATAGTGGATTAAGACCTCGTTGGAGAGAGGCGAAATCACCTTGACGGGTGGACTGGAGTAGTTTGAGATCAAACGAACCAGGATAAAAATATCGTGTTCATTGCATTGATTTTCAGTTTTACAATTCAACCCCCCCTTCTTATGTTTTTCACTTCTTCAGCATACTGCTACTGTTCTATGGCCAAGTTGGTCAATTTAAGGTTCTAAGGTCAGTTGGTGCTTAACGACTCCTCAGAAGACCCATATTCTCCTCGTTCCAACACAAGGGATATCGGTACAGACCAAGGTGTCACACCAACGTAGCTACTGCTTCACCCGTGTCGGTCTACGCCAGACAGGTCCCTCACAGTTTATTGCTACTTACCTAAATAAGGGTGCCCCAGATCCGGGTTAGGATCTATAAAACTCCGATATGATGCCCATAAAGTTAAAGCACACAAAGCATACAATTGAAAACAAGAGTGATCTAATCCTAAGGTACACCTCACTTATATTAGTCCCCTGCAGAGTTTCCAGTTCTGTGATCGGTGGAAATAGAACTAACTGTTTTGGAATGCTGGTTCGCGAAATGTTGCGGTAAGCAAGAGTCGCCAACGTCTTTTATTTTCTCCAACAAGGAAAGGACAAAAGCACAGCAAAATTCCTTTTCGAGATGTTTCTCGGTTCGGGAGGTAGATTATAGAAAGGGAAGGTGTTAGCACCCTTTCTATCCCTGGTTATCCACGGGCTCTTAGGTACTTGCTCACTATGTTTTCAAAAATGTTTTGCTTTTCTTGTGTTTGTGGGTTTTGAAAAAAAGTTCGTTTGAAAACTTCGTTTTAACTCTTGTATCAGTCCTCAAGAGTGTATGAAGTGTTGTTTGAAAACTTTTTGTTTGAAAAAGTGTAGGTGCGAAAAGTATTTTTGTTTTGAAAGAGCAAGTATCTAAGAACCTCTACCTACTCAAAAGAAATTAAGCCGTGTAAATGTCCTTTAGACAGTACTATCCCACTATTGAGAAGTAGGTAGCACCGTCGTTGGAGTTATTCGGGTCAATTCGATTATAGGGACATGTGGTCACCAAAGCAATAGTAGGACGCCTTAGCGGTAACCCTAATGTCTTAGATCCTTTTTTATCGAGGCAACCGTTCCGAGGCAACTTGATCTTTAGACAGGAGGGCGACCTCTAAAACACCCTATACTCAATGACCACGTCGAGGCAACCAAGTGAGGCGTACCCTAGGAGTGGCATGTGCACGTGTGTCAGGTTTCATATTAAGTTATCTTTGCACATGTTATGGTGAGCTACGGGTTGATTTTAATTTCAGAGATAAGTCTTGTCATGCATAGCCTAATTAACATACATCTAACAGTTAATAATTGCGGAAAGTAAACTAAGCTATTACAAGGCGTCGGGTATTTACATCACCAAAAACAAACCCTTGAAAAGTAAATTGCGGGAAATTAAAGAAAACGATAAAAAGGTCCTAATTAACGATATGACATCCTCGGAGCAATTACATAAATATGGATAAAAAATTAATCAAGAATAATCGCACGCGAGAAAAATTGAGTCGGAGAAGTCCTTAGGGTTTTGACCCTTTTTGAGAAAGAAAGAAGTTTGTTATTATTTTGCAATTAATTAAATTAAACCTAAAACTAATTAATTAATTAAAAGAAATATTTTTGGTTTTTTATGTTATTAAGGAAAATAAAATAAAAATAAAAAGAGATTAAAATTATCAAGAACCCTAATTCTATGTTGATTTCAGATTATTGTGAAAATATTAAAGTTAACCCTAATTAAAACAACTAAATTAATTTGTTAGTATTTATTTACAAAAATAAAGTGAAATTAATTTTAATTAAGAAAAAATATTATTTTTAGTTCTACTGGTTTTTATTATGAAAATAATTAATTATGTTAATTAAATAATAATAATAATAATAATTAATAAAAGAAATAAAAAGGAAAAGAAATAAACTTGTGGGGGTGATGGCCCAAATCAGGAGGTATGTTAGCAATTTTCAGGCCCATTAAGTTGCAAGCCTGTTTGACTTTCCTGCTTCTCCATGCGCATGGTTGACTGGGAGTATGATGATCATCATCCCATGGCCATTAGATTTGTGCCTGTAGACATCTGGCGCCTGGGATGTGAGGTGCATAGTGGATCACGTGTTGGAGACCTGTATGTGATTATGCAAAGAAAAATAGAAACAAATATTTTGGGGGACCTGGGATTCGAACCCAGGTCCCAATGATTCCAAGCTAGCACACTAACCACTCCACCATAACGCTTCAATCGTTATTAGAATAACAAACAATCATTATATTAAATAATTAATCCATATGCTGTAAAAACAAAAACACACGCGCCTTTTTTGAACGGACCAATGGGACATGAACACGTCCTCGTCTTCTTCGCTGGTACCTGTAAATATAACATTAGATAGCGGGGGTTTTTAACCCCCACTATTCATCTTGACAAAAAATAGCGAATAGAGATACAGGGTACATAAATATTTCGCGAGGATAGAATCATGTTCATCTGGTCTCAGCGATTCCAACCATATGCCTTATGAACCCTAATTGTTCCTGGTTTAGGAATCCCCAATTTCAAAGTTCATGAACCCTAAAATTCAACCATGGCATCTTTGGATTCAGGACATTATAATTCAATTAACCTATACCAATAGCTTCATATGATTCCTATTAACACAAAACAACCAAGAAAATATGTTAAATGCACATGAATTCAACAATACGATTTTGAAAAAAAGCTTCAAACCGTGGCTCTGTGCGTGAGGATTCCTTGAGCTATGAAGCTGGAATTTGATTGCCACACGTTCTGGGAACCTCCTGCGGTGTATCAGAATCAATAAATTGCCTTGAATCGCCCTAGAATGTAGAAAACGGTTTTGCAATTTTCTTGAATTTTCTCAATATGCTATGGTCTGTTTCTGCAGCTTTTTCACGTGTCTTGCATCAGGGTTTACTTGAATATATATAGCGGAATGGAATTAGGTTAAAATCTTGAACAAAAATCCATGGAATTGATGATTGAATATTTGATTGAAAATCAAATCTTTTTGCATTTTCATGATTGGAAAAGGTTGCCAAATTTGGAGATTTTTGCATATTTGATTTGTACACGAAACTGCCAGCATATCTTGACCATATTTGCTTCACAAAAAGATTGAAAAACCACATCTTTGTATTTTCCTACAATTTAAATTAATTAAATGAATTAATATCAATTAAAAATCCAATTAATTAATAAAAATAATAAAATAAATTCAATTAAGCTTGATGGGTCGTGCATAAGTCATGGATGAAGTTTCAAGAAGAGATTTGAGGCCCATTAGCAAAAATGAGGTGTTTTGAGCAAAGTTGACTTTTGCAAATTCACAAAAATTTCCCAACTTCTCCAATGCATATCTTGCTCAATTTTGATCATATGAACATGTTCTTGGACATTTTGGAAAGGTCTTGAAGTCTTCTAACCAATGCCTTTGGTCCCATGTCATTTGGATTTACCAATCTCAAGTTATGGTCTTTGACTTAAAGTGAACTTTTATTGACTTTTGAATTTGACCTATAATGTAGAAATTGATAACTTTTTGTGAGAGCATTTCTTGGACTTGGAATGTGAAGATGGATTGTAGGAAATTTCATCCCCTTCAAAATGAGCATTGGATGGAATTTTTCTGATGAACCATGAAAATGTTATGCCCTGGTCAAGATACATTTGACTTTTCTGCTATCCAAAAATAGTAACTTTTTGCATCTTGATGATTTTTGAGCTATCCTTGTGGAATCATGATCAAGACTTGATAAAATGATGATTGTGGACTCAAAATAAGATGTTGACCAAAAATTCTGACTTTTGACTGCAAAATGACCATTTTACCCCTACAGATGACTATGGATCAAATGAGGCTTTTGACTGTGCAATTTGACACTGTGAGTCTTGAAACTTGGCATGTAGGTGTTTGAGAATGCATATAGGCCTATGAGACTTGATTGAACCATTGAGAACCCTAAATTCCTTGAAAGAACCAAAACCCTAATTTCAGTTGGCTTAGGAGGTATTTGGACTATGCAATCCTCTTGAGCCATCTTGAGTAATTTTGAAGATTATTCTTGACAAATCTTGAAGAATATGGGAGGGCAAATTTTGGGGTACAACAGGTACATGTAATGAGGTGCATGGGAATGGAATGTGATTGAAATGATTTCAAAGACTTAGGGAGATTCAAATTTGTAAACCAAAATAAAGCACACTTGTATTAGATTAAAACTTGAAACAATGTTTAACAAATGCCTTTAAGGCATTACAAAAGAAATTCTGAAAAGCAAATCTAAACTAGAAACAATAAAATACATCAAAAATCCCATGGTCATTTTCCTTTCGTTCTGACATAATCATTGATTGTCCTCTTAGTCTCCATCTGCCTTGTAAGCTTCAGGATCTTTCGTTTCTGCTCATGATACTTCTCATTGTAGGTATCCCGTTCTTCCCTTAACTGGATCCAAGATCTCTTCAATGCCCCAATATCAGTAGGCATGTATGGATGGATGACCGTATAAGGAACCCCTTCTTCATCAGTATGCTCTATAATCACCGGCAAGACAACTTCGTATGGCATCCCCAGCTTTTGAGCACGGGCTCAAACCCACTGGAGGTACAGTTGCATCGGGAGAGAAGTCTTCATTCCTAGCTCATGTGGATCAGACCTGTTAACCCTGTCCCAGGCTCATATAAATCTGCGGTGATGTCCCTCAACATCCCCCTGGAAGTCAAAGACAATGTCTGGAAGCAACAACTCATAAGGACCGTCCCTCTGAGCTCGTCCAAACTGTCATAAGGCCAAAGAAGGATTATAGGTTATTCCTCCTCTAATTCCCAGCAATTGAACATTGGGGTATTCCCCACACCGATCAATGACAGCTACTTTTTCCATATCTTTAGTAGTCCAAAGGATGTCTGTATGAGCAAGGGACATGATTCTGTAAGACCAACCCATACCTTCCTCATTCTTCAATATATATTTGGGGAGGTGAGAAATAAACCACCTCGCCAGCAGCGGTGCACAACAAATAAGGGTTCCCCTTCTCCGAACAGTACGGGTATAAAGAGCATGCAAAATATCACCTAAGAGAGTAGGTGTTGTACCCCAAAATTTGCCCTCCCATATTATCCAAGATTTGGCAAGATCATGGTTCAAAATCTCTCAAGGGTTGCACAGTCCAATTGTCTCCTAACACAGTCAAAATTAGGGTTTGGGTTCTTGCAAAGAAATGGAGGTTTTCAAGGGTCCAATCAAGTCACATATGCCTATATGTATTGTCAAGCATCCATATGTCGAGTTTCAAGACTCACAGCATCAAATTGCACAGTCAAAAGCCCTAAATGCTCCACAGTCAACTGCAGGGGCAAAATGGTCATTTGACAGTCAAAAGTCAAAATTTTTGGTCAACATCTTATTTTGAAGCCACAATTATCATTTTATCAATTCTTGATCATGATTCCTCAAGCATGGCTCAAAAAGTCTCAAGATGCAAAAGTTTCTATTTTTGGACAGCTGAAAAGTCAACTACAAATTGACCAAGGCATAACTTCTTCATGGTTTATCAGAAAAATCCCATCCAAATCTCATTTTGAAGGGGATGATATTTCCTAAAACTCTTCTTCACACTCCAAGTCCAAGAAATGCTCTCACAAAAAGTTATCAATTTCAACATTATAGGTCATTTTCAAAAGTCACCAAAAAGGCACTTTAAGTCAAAGACCATAACTTGATATTGGTAAATAAAACTTACATGGGACCAAAGGAATTGGTTAGAGGACTTCAAGACCTTTCCAAAATGTCCAAGAACATGTTAATAGCTTCAAAATTGAGCAAGATATGCATTGGAGAAGTTGGGAAATTTTTGGGAACTTTCAAAAGTCAACTTTGCCTAAAACACTTCAATTTTGCTAATGGGCCTCAAATTATTTCTTGAATCATTACCCAAAGCCTATGCACGACCCATTGAACTTAAAATGATTTATTTTCTTATTTTTAATTAATTAATTGAATTTTTATTATTATTAATTCATTTAATTGGTTTTAATTGTAGAAAAATATCAAAGCATGGTTGTCAAATCTTTTTATGCAGCAAATATACTCCACACATGCTAAAGATTTCGTGCATCACTCAAGGGGACAAGATCTTCCATAATTGGCAAGGTTTTCATGGAAAAAAGATTGAAAATCACATAATTGAAAATCAAATATTCAAGTCATAATTCATGGACTTTTGGGCCAAGGTTTTGACCTAATTCTGATCACATACATATGCAAGAGCTAACCCTAATCAAAGAGACACGAAAAAGCTGCTGAAGCCATAGAACAAAATTGCAAAAAACTCAAGAACATTGTGAAACTGAAATCCTATTTGCAGGACAATTCAAGACCAAAAATCGTTTCCAATACATTGTTGGACCTTCCAGGAGGCGTTTGCCATCAAAAACTAATCCTAACACGCAAAGAATCAGAGAATACAAGTGACACGGTTTACTTTATTTTCCAGATTTGCACATCACGATTCATGCATTTTTAATACATTTGGTTGATTGTTTTGTGTTCACAGCATTCAGGCAAAGCTTTTTGTATGATTTAATTCCATTAATATGCCTTGAAACGCCAGTTACCATGAACGACATTTAGGGTTTCTGAAGCTTTCAATTAGGGCTTTCTTGTTGATGAAAAATTAAACCTTGAGACTTATGCAGTTGAATTCAGGAGCTCAATACGAGTTGAATGGCAACCTCGCGCTCAAGTTATATCATATGTGGGCGTAATCGCTATTTTTTGGACTTTCACTTAGTGGGGGTTTAAAACCCCCGCTATCTTGTTTCATGTTTGCAGAAAGAACGAAGAAGAAGGTGTGCGTGGCGTCCTGTAATTGGAGCATTTAAACTTTAGCGCGTTTTTTTCATATCCCAGCATAATTGGCACTTTACGTATATTATAATTCTTTATTATTGTGTTTACAAACGCTCTTGGTGGCTCAGTTGGTTGGGAACGTGGCTGGCAGGTATAGGGACCTGGGTTCGATTCCCAGGTCCCCCCACATAATTCATAATTTTTGTCTTAACCCATTCCAATGCAGCTTTCATTCAGTGGCCCACCATGCGCCCTCACGCCTGAGCCTGCCAAGTGGCTTCAAGATCCATCTAGTGACCAGAAGGTGAATTCCATGGTGTACCTCAATCAGCCAACAAGCACGTGATTCCTAAAAGTCAACGAGGCCTTGTGCTAATGGGCCAGAATTCCTCAATCTCACCTCCACATGGGCCAGACACCCCCCTTTGTTTGTATATTTAATTTTATTTTCTTTTCTTTTTAATTCTTTTAATTGCTTTAATTATTTTTTATTAATTCACCATAAAATAGTTTTTCCTAACAAAAAATCAGAAACTAAAAAATATTTTATTTATTTATTAAGTTTACCATTAATTTATTTTTGTAAATAAATAACTAACAATTAACTTTAGTTTAATTTAGGTTTATATTTTAATCTCTTTTCTTAATAAATAAAAAATGTATAGAATTAGGTTTTTTTTTTACATTTTTATCTTTTTCTTAATTAATAATTATTATCATTATTTATTCTTATTAATTACTATATTTTTTGTAAATAACCTGTAAATTAATTAATTAGCCTAAATTAGGATAACTTTAATATTTTCATTAATAATTAAAATAAACTTAGAATTAGGGTTTTCTCTTAATTTTATTTTCTTTATTTCATTAAATACAAAACATAAAAAACACACTTTCTTTTCTTTAATTAAATAATTAATTAGGCTTTAATTTAATTTAATTTCTCAAAAGGGCCCAACACCCTCGGACGTCCTGATTTTAATTCTTTTCGCGCATTATTTTCTTATTGATTATTATGTAACTGTTCAAGGATGTAATAGTAATTAGGTTTATCGCTTTTCTTTTACTTTCCGCATTTTTTATCAAAAACGGGTCTTTGTATTTTGGCGATGTATAGACCCGCGCCTTGTAATAGCGTAGCTTTTTATCTTTCCGTCTTTTAATTTTCCGCACTCCTAACTGCTAAACTCGCACGAAAGAATGTATGATAACTAAAAACAACGCGTAGCTCACAATGCCATGATCAAAGATAACTGTTAACATGAAAACAACATACAATGCACACACCACTTCTAGGGTACGCTTCACCCGTTGCCTTCGAAACGTGGTCGTCAAGTATAGGGTGTTTTAGCGGTCGCCCTTATGTCTAAGATCCAGTTGCCTCGAAACGGTTGCCTCGGATTAAAAAGGATCTAGGACATTAGGGTTACTTCTAAGGTGTCCTACTATTGCTTTGGTGACCACACATGTCACTTAATCGAATTGACCCGAATAACTTCAACGACGGTGCTACCTACTTCTCAATAGTGGGATAGCACTGTCTAAAGGACTCTTACACAGCCTAATTCCTTTAGAGTAGGTAGATTTCTCCTGGGTACTTGCTCTTTCAAAAAACAAAAACAACTTTTCGCACCTACACTTTCAAAAAGTTTTCAAACAAATACTTCATACACTCTTGAGGACTGATACAAGAGTTACCTATAAGTTTTTCAAACTAAACTTTTTTTCAAAACCCACATACACTTGAAAAGCAAACAATTTTTGAAAACATAGTGAGCAAGTACCTAAGAGCCCATGGATAACCATGGATAGAAAGGGTGCTAACACCTTCCCTTTCTATAAATCTACCTCCCGAACCGAGAGACATCTCGAAAAAGGAATTTTGCTGTACTTTTGTCCTTTCCATGTTGGAGAACATAAAAGACGGTGGCGACTCTTGCTTACCGCGACATTTCGCGAACCAGCATAAAAAACAGTCAGTTCTATTTCCACCGATCACAGAACTGGCGACTCTGCTGGGGACTTTTATAAGTGAGGTGTACCTTAGGATTAGACCACTCTTGTGTTTTCAATTTCCTGATTTGTTTGCTTTAATATTGTGGGCCTGTCTTGGAGTTTCATAGATCCTAACCCGGATCTGGGGGATACCTTTTAGAAAGTAGCAACAAACTGTGAGGGAACTGTGCGGGGTATCCCGACATGGTTGAAGCAGTTTGCTATGTTGATGTGGCACTTTGGTGAGTACCGGTAACCCTTGAGTCAAGTCAAGGAGAGTACGGGGCCGCCGCATGGTGTCGTGAAGCATCAACTGACCTTAGGAACCTTACTTGACCATCCTGGCCTCTTTAGGGGTAGTGAGATGACCGACTTTGGTGCAGTCCAAAGTTGGTAGATACTCGATACTACACTCATTGAGGGTTGTTTTCTTGGAATATTTTGATCGCCAGTTCAGTGGCTAAATCAAAACAATGAACATAGAAAACAACCCAATAATATTGAGCTCCTTAGAACTCGGTTACTTTTGATAGGACAGGTTTTGAGCCCACCAACTTCAAGAGGGTAGTACCTAGACCTCATGCTGGCCTAAACTCTAAGGGCTCTCTGTGTGACTTGTGTGCCTTCAAACTTGAATTACTTGCATATTCTTGTTATCTGACAACACGGGTTCCTTACAGGTTTTGTTTACAGTCCTTAATCTGGGCTTATAACAAGGTTTACTTACATTACTCCACGCATAGCATAACATCATACCATTGCATGCATCCTGCATAAGGACTAACCCATTTCAAGGATCTCAAGGGCTTGTGATGCAGGTCATGATGAACCAGAATGTCTAGCAAGGGGCAAAGGGGATTTATTTTCCTCTAGCCAGGCTGATGACTTGAGTCAGGGGCTATGACCCACTTGATATGGTGAGCTTTGACTCTTGAAGAAGGTTCCCCTAGCCAAGGTTGTTTGGAAATCAAAACAAGGTTGATAACTCGAGTCAGGGGCTATGACCCACTCGATATGGTGAGCCTTGACTCTTGAAGAAGGACTCTCAACAACATGAAGTTCCCTCAATCAAGCTACCGTATTTAACAATTTTCGTGTTTACCCCACGAGATCCTTGAAAACATTGCATGCATACATACACATCATTGCATAACAGGTACCCTTGTTACAGGTCACTTACCTTCGCTGTTTATTTCAGCAATGGCTTCCCGACAAGACAACCAGGATCTTCATTCTCAAGAGACTCGGTTCGGGGAGATCCTCCTAAATCTATCCAAGGGGCAGGAAGAGCTGAGAACACTCCTCATTGGGACCTTGGTCAGGAACAGTCCAGAAGACGACAAAGACGAACGGCTGAAACATCTGTAAGCTGAGGTGGATGCAATGAGAACCCAGATGCTGGGGCAAATGGCTCTTATCCAAGGCTTAGCTCGGGAGCAAGAAGAGTTGAGAACCATGATCAACCAGCTTCACCAAGAGAGATACAACATGAAGCAAATAGTCCAAGTCAGGGACCAGGTCATTGATCAGCTTCCAAGAGGACAAGAGTCTGGTATGGTGAAGAATAGACCTCTCCAAGCTGCTTCTACTTCACAGGTCCAACAACGACCTCGCCAAGAACAACGGGTTGATCAGAGCAAGCCAGAAAAGCCTAGGAGGCAATTCACCCAGCTCAACATGTCGCTGTTTCAAGCCTTACAACGCCTGTTGAGATTGAATCTGATCACATTAAGGGACCCTCCTAAGAATCCCAACAAGACACCTTCAAGATATAACCCCAACGCCCGCTGCGCCTATCACTCTGACAGCCCGGGGCATGCTACAAATGATTGTTGGACTTTGAGGAACAAGATCCAGGACCTGATTGATGAAGGAGCAGTGGCATTCACCCAAGATGGCCAGGCTGAGTTCTTCTACTATCCCTGTAAGATTCACCATTTGAAGTGACAAGTCCTAGGATTGGAAAAAAACTTTTGTTCATTCGAATGTTCAAGTTGTGTTTTTCTTTGCTTGTTCAAACATTTGTTCATGTCAAACTCTTTTACTTTATCAATGCATCGCATATGTCTGTTTTGAATCAATATATTTGCATTCGCTATATACAAATTGCTTTCATATTTTTGTGATGATCAACTCTCGGTTAATAATTCTAAGCCTCTTGAGGGAGGATGACGAAAATGATACCACAATTTACAGTATGCTTTTGAATAGACCCCGCTGATGAGGTACATGCATTGTTTCAAATCCTAAACACTGGAGTTATAAGGAAGATAATCCCTCGTCAACCCCTTCGAGCCAAAGAATTAGGAGTTTTTTTTCTTTTCACAAAAAATTAAAACCCTTAATCATAACCTGGGGCAGGGTAGTCTTCTCAGTTGATCCAGGTGCACAACGAATGGCACCAAAAAGAGTCCTTACAAAACAAAAGACAGTGATGGTTCCGAATAATCTCAAAGACAGGCAGTCATTACCAAAAAAAAAAAACTAAAGGCCAATAAGTCAAAACCTATGAAGGAGACTTACAAAACTGGGGCATCCCGCTGACTGTAATCACAAAAGGAACAGTTCAGGCAAAAGACAGGGATAATAAAATCGAAAAGAAAGAGGTCCTACAAACCCTCAACAAAAAAAATGACTGCCTAGTCAAAATAAATTGTCAGTATCCGAACCATCACTGTAATATCAAAGCAAAGACTCAAACAAGGTCTAACGCACGATCAGCTGAGTTTAGGTTTGAAGAACATCACGAAGAGCGGGTGGGTACAAATAAATTTTGAGCCTTTATCCTTTGTTTCTTAAACCGTGAACAAGGCCATGTTATAACCCTTAAAAGTCCTAGCTGAAGCATGGGTTAGTTCGAAAGCATATTGTTACCAAAGGTATCCTAACTCCTTAAGGCTGCGGTAAAATAACGAGTTGACATCACAGTTTACAAAAAAAAATTCACTTGTTTTTATGAAAAAATGTGTTTTCAAAAAAAAACTTCGAGACAGACATAAGCTTTGCATTTTTGAAATAATATTGCTTGCACATGTGACTATTTGTTTGAACAGCTGAGAAATTCGCACGAAGAATATCTAATGAACAGAACACTTCCAACCAAGGGGCATGGCATGATCATTATTCGTCATATGGGGCAGTCAAGTCAAGATTCAGGGAATCTCTCAAAATGCCAAATAGCCAGGGCAGATCTCCATCTGAATCACTTAGGGCATTGAACATGGATTCCAGCAACGAATCTGGCATGATCAAACGAAGATCTTCTGGTAGTACGGCAACACAACAACAGGGGCACCTCCCTACATCCTGAGAGCGTGGACATAGTCGAAAAATACTGCGCATAATTAAAGACCCGCTAGGTTGACACACCTAGGCAAAAATAAGGGCTTCCCGGTGAACCAAAAGGGTTCGAGCAAAAATAAGGGATGAAAATGAAAAAATCTGTACGCCTGGCAAGTCGAAAACCTGAAAAGGCGGCTTGGGCAAAAATGGGTATCCCGGTGGACTGAAAACCCGAAAGGGCAGTCCAGGCAAAAGTTAGGGATTAAAGCGTACGACTATGTCCTGGCATCTCGTCACTTGCCTACCAGAAGAATATTTTTCAATCGGCGGTTATCAAGCACCTCATAGGCCTTCTTCTCCCGCAGAAACTGGGGCAATAAGAATTGTCCAAACGGTACAAGCTGCTCTGTCCACCAAGGGACCAGGATAAGTTCAGCTGAAGAACATGACCAAGATACCTTCACTCCCCCCAGAGTAAGACAAGATTCAGCGATACTCTCCTCCAAGCAGAGATGGTCTCCAATCAGCCCCAAAAGGCACAATATCTCCAGCAAGTCAGCAACGCTCTCCCCAAGCAGAGTTAGTCTACTGTGAGCCTCAAGGAAGTTGGGTATCCCCCGAAGACCTCAACGGAGTATACAAACATTCCTAACAAGCAACCCCGACAATCTTGATCTATGATTGTTCCCCGGCAGAATACCGAACATCCAATGGAGCCATTCCCCAGCCCAATCTGAAAAGTTTCCCCATGAGAGTTCAATCAATTTCCCCAGTAGATTTAGGAAGCTTATCCCCAGTAGATTCTGGAAGCTTATCCCCTGCAGAGTACGAACGCGCTCCCCCGGCTTTATTCAAAAGGTTATTTCCCCACCAGGATATAACTGGGTTATCCTCAGCCAATTGCCACGGAAAGATCGTCCCCGACGAAGTCTTCCTATCCCCAACGGAGTTCATCAAATCCTCACCATAACTTATCAACGGAATCCCCAACGGAGTTATCATCAAAACCTCAGCAAAGTATCTCTTCCCACAGAGTATTCCCCGCAGAGTAATCTCTCCAACAAGTTTATTCCCCAACGGAGTCATCTTCTCCTACCGGTTTATTCTTGCAACCATCATCCCCAGCGGAAACAAAGAACGCCACTCTTCAAACATCAGCCCAGGATTCAAGCTCCCGACATTCGTCAAGGATTTATTTTCCTATACGAAAATACATTCATAAACATCACATCTTCATACATTATAGCATGCACATACGCATCATGGACATACAATCTCATTTATTCTGAGAACATCACGCATGTCATACATCACGACATTGCATACAACTGACGTTTTGACTTTTCAGGACCAAGATCAATACAAAGATGATTACTATCAACTGCCGCAATTCCAGATTCGATACCTCTATCTAGCCAGGGCATATCTGTGAGCGATTATTTCCAGACTCGATTCCTGTATCCTGCTAGAGCACGTCTGAAGAGTTTGAAGATTCGATTCCTGTATCTTGCCAGGGTGTATCTGTTGACGACTATTTTCCGGACTCGATTCTTGTATCCTGCCAAGGCACGTCTGAAGAGTTTGAAGATCTGATTCCTGTATCTTGCCAGGGTGTATCTGTTGATGACTATTTTCCGGACTCGATTCCTGTATCCTGCCAGGGCACGTCTGAAGAGTTTGAAGATCCGATTCCTGTATCTTGCCAGGGTGTATCTGTTGACGACTATTTTCCGGACTCGATTCTTGTATCCTGCCAGGGCACGTCTGAAGAGTTTGAAGATCCGATTCCTGTATCTTGCCAGGGTGTATCTATTGATGACTATTTTCCGGACTCGATTCCTGTATCCTTCCAGGGCACGTCTAAAGAGTTTGAAGATCTGATTCCTGTATCTTTCCAGGGTGTATCTTTTGACGACTATTTTCCGGACTCGATTCCTGTATCCTGCCAGGGCACGTCTGAAGAGTTTGAAGATCCGATTCCTGTATCTTGCCAGGGTGTATCTGTTGACGACTATTTTCCGGACTCGATTCCTGTATCCTGCCAGGGCACGTCTGAAGAGTTTGAAGATCTGATTCCTGTATCTTGCCAGGGTGTATATGTTGACGACTATTTTCCGGACTCGATTCCTTTATCCTGCCAGGGCACGTATGAAGAGTTTGAAGATCCGATTCCTGTATCCTGACAGGGTGTATCTGTTGACGACTATTTTCCGGACTCGATTCCTGTATCCTGCCAGGGCACGTCTGAAGAGTTTGAAGATCTGATTCCTGTATCCTGCCAGGGTGTATCTGTTGACGACTATTTTCCGGACTCGATTCCTGTATCCTGCCAGGGCACGTCTGAAGAGTTTGAAGATCTGATTCCTGTATCCTGCCAGGGTGTATCTGTTGACGACTATTTTCCAGACTCGATTCATGTATCCTGCCAGGGCACGTCTGAAGAGTTTGAAGATCTGATTCCTATATCTTGCCAGGGTGTATCTGTTGACGACTATTTTCCGGACTCGATTCTTGTATCCTGCCAGGTTACGTCTGAAGAGTTTGAAGATCCGATTCCTGTATCTTGCCAGGGTGTATCTGTTGACGACTATTTTCCGGACCTGATTCTTGTATCCTGCCAGGGCACGTCTGAAGAGTTTTAAGATCCGATTCCTGTATCCTGCCAGGGTGTATCTGTTGACGACTATTTTCCGGACTCGATTCCTGTATCTTGCCAGGGCATGTCTGAAGAGTTTGAAGATTCGATTCCTGTATCCGGCCAGGGCATATCTACATAAAGAGTTTGAAGATCAACCCTTGTAACAGGCCAGGTACTTATTCTTTTCTTTCTCAGGTACTCAAGTTCTCGCTAAGGAATCTCTTACGCGATCGACACCTAGATGGCATCTATAATCCCATCCACATATCAACAGTCTCCAAATGGCATCCATAAGCCCATTCCCGACAAGACTCTGTCACAGCTCCAAATGGCATCTGTAAGCCCATTCCTGTCATCACACTGCCAACATTCTACTATGTGAGTGCAAATTTCTGGGCACTCTAGTGCTCAATCATCTTCCACCTTCGGATTACGAAAGGCACGCCAGCCAATCTACATCCTCAGGTCTAAGAAGATTGAACAGGGGCAACTATTGTACCCCAAAATTTTCCCTCCCATATTCTCCAAGATTTGGCAAGATCATGGTTCAAAATCTCTCAAGGGTTGCACAGTCCAATTGTCTCCTAACACAGTCAAAATTAGGGTTTGGGTTCTTGCAAATAAATTGAGGTTTTCAAGGGTCCAATCAAGTGACATATGCCTATATGCATTGTCAAGCATCCATATGTCAAGTTTCAAGACTCACAGCATCAAATTGCACAGTCAAAAGCCCTAAATGCTCCACAGTCAACTGCAGGGGCAAAATGGTCATTTGACAGTCAAAAGTCAAAAATTTTGGTCAACATCTTATTTTGAAGCCACAATCATCATTTGATCAATTCTTGATCATGATTCCTCAAGCATGGCTCAAAAAGTCTCAAGATGCAAAAGTTTCTATTTTTGGACAGCTGAAAAGTCAACTGCAAATTGACCAAGGCATAACTTCTTCATGGTTTATCAGAAAAATCCCATCCAAAGCTCATTTTGAAGGGGATTATATTTCCTACAACTCATCTTCACACTCCAAGTCCAAGAAATTCTCTCACAAAAAGTTATCAATTTCAACATTATAGGTCATTTTCAAAAGTCAACAAAAAGGCACTTTAAGTCAAAGACCATAACATGTGATTGGTAAATCAAAATGACATGGGAACAAAGGCATTGGTTAGAGGACTTCAAGACCTTTCCAAAATGTCCAAGAACATGTTCATAGCTTCAAAATTGAGCAAGATATGCATTGGAGAAGTTGGGAAATTTTTGGAAACTTTCAAAAGTCAACTTTGCCTAAAACACTTCAATTTTGCTAATGGGCCTCAAATTCTTTCTTAAATCATTACCCAAAGCCTATGCACGACCCATTGAACTTAAAATGATTTATTTTCTTATTTTTAATTAATTAATTGAATTTTTATTATTATTAATTCATTTAATTGGTTTTAATTGTAGAAAAATATCAAAGCATGGTTGTCAAATCTTTTTATGCAGCAAATATACTCCACACATGCTAAAGATTTCGTGCATCACTCAAGGGGACAAGATCTTCCATAATTGGCAAGGTTTTCATGGAAAAAAGATTGAAAATCACATAATTGAAAATCAAATATTCAAGTCATAATTCATGGACTTTTGGGCCAAGGTTTTGACCTAATTCTGATCACATACATATGCAAGAGCTAACCCTACTCAAAGAGACACGAAAAAGCTGCTGAAGCCATAGAACAAAATTGCAAAAAACTCAAGAACATTGTGAAACTGAAATCCTATTTGCAGGACAATTCAAGACCAAAAATCATTTCCAATACATTGATGGACCTTCCAGGAGGCGTTTGCCATCAAAAACTAATCCTAACACGCAAAGAATCAGAGAATACAAGTGACACGGTTTACTTTATTTTCCAGATTTGCACATAACGATTCATGCATTTTTAATACATTTGGTTGATTGTTTTGTGTTCACAGCATTCAGGCAAAGCTTTTGGTATGATTTAATTCCATTAATATGCCTTGAAACGCCAGTTACCATGAACAACATTTAGGGTTTCTGAAGCTTTCAATTAGAGCTTTCTTGTTGATGAAAAATTAAACCTTGAGACCTATGCAGTTGAATTCAGGAGCTCAATACGAGTTGAATGGCAACCTCGCGCTCAATTTATATCATCTGTGGGCGTAATCGCTATTTTTTGGACTTTCACTTAGTGGGGGTTTAAAACCCCCGCTATCTTGTTTCATGTTTGCAGGAAGAACGAAGAAGAAGGTGTGCGTGGCGTCCTGTAACTGGAGCATTTAAACTTTAGCGCGTTTTTTTCATATCCCAGCATAATTGGCACTTTACGTATATTATAATTCTTTATTATTGTGTTTACAAACGCGCTTGGTGGCTCAGTTTGTTGGGAACGTGGCTGGCAAATATAGGGACCTGGGTTCGATTCCCAGGTCCCCCCCCACATAATTCATAATTTTTGTCTTAACCCATTCCAATGCAGCTTTCATTCAGTGGCCCACCATGCGCCCTCACGCCTGAGCCTGCCAAGTGGCTTCAAGATCCATCTAGTGACTAGAAGGTGAATTCCATGGTGTACCTCAGTCAGCCAACAAGCACGTGATTCCTAAAAGTCAACGAGGCCTTGTGCTAATGGGCCAGAATTCCTCAATCTCACCTCCACATGGGCCAGACACTCCCCTTTGTTTGTATATATAATTTTATTTTCTTTTCTTTTTAATTCTTTTAATTGCTTTAATTATTTTTTATTAATTCACCATAAAATAGTTTTTCCTAACAAAAAATCAGAAACTAAAAAATATTTTATTTATTTATTAAGTTTACCATTAATTTATTTTTGTAAATAAATAACTAACAATTAACTTTAGTTTAATTTAGGTTTATATTTTAATCTCTTTTCTTAATAAATAAAAAATGTATAGAATTAGGTTTTTTTTTGACATTTTTATCTTTTTCTTAATTAATAATTATTATCATTATTTATTCTTATTAATTACTATATTTTTTGTAAATAACCTGTAAATTAATTAATTAGCCTAAATTAGGATAACTTTAATATTTTCATTAATATTTAAAATAAACTTAGAATTAGGGTTTTCTCTTGATTTTATTTTCTTTATTTCATTAAATACAAAACATAAAAAACACACTTTCTTTTCTTTAATTAAATAATTAATTAGGCTTTAATTTAATTTAATTTCTCAAAAGGGCCCAACACCCTCGGACATCCTGATTTTAATTCTTTTCGCGCATTATTTTCTTATTGATTATTATGTAACTGTTCAAGGATGTAATAGTAATTAGGTTTATCGCTTTTCTTTTACTTTTCGCATTTTTTATCAAAAACGGGTCTTTGTATTTTGACGATGTATAGACCCGCGCCTTGTAATAGCGTAGCTTTTTATCTTTCCGTCTTTTAATTTTCCGCACTCCTAACTGCTAAACTCGCATGAAAGAATGTATGATAACTAAAAACAACGCGTAGCTCACACTGCCATGATCAAAGATAACTGTTAACATGAAAACAACACACAATGCACACACCACTTCTAGGGTACGCCTCACCCGTTGCCTTCAAAACGTGGTCGTCAAGTATAGGGTGTTTTAGCGGTCGCCCTTATGTCTAAGATCCAGTTGCCTCGAAACGGTTGCCTCGGATTAAAAAGGATCTAGGACATTAGGGTTACTTCTAAGGTGTCCTACTATTGCTTTGGTGACCACACATGTCCCTTAATCGAATTGACCCGAATAACTCCAACGACGGTGCTACCTACTTCTCAATAGTGGGATAGCACTGTCTAAAGGACTCTTACACAGCCTAATTCCTTTAGAGTAGGTAGATTTCTCCTGGGTACTTGCTCTTTCAAAAAACAAAAACAACTTTTCGCACCTACACTTTCAAAAAGTTTTCAAACAAATACTTCATACACTCTTGAGGACTGATACAAGAGTTACCTAGAAGTTTTTCAAACTAAACTTTTTTTCAAAACCCACATACACTTGAAAATCAAACAATTTTTGAAAACATAGTGAGCAAGTACCTAAGAGCCCATGGATAACCATGGATAGAAAGGGTGCTAACACCTTCCCTTTCTATAAATCTACCTCCCGAACCGAGAGACATCTCGAAAAAGGAATTTTGCTGTGCTTTTGTCCTTTCCATGTTGGAGAACATAAAAGATGGTGGCGACTCTTGCTTACCGCGATATTTCGCGAACCTGCATAAAAAACAGTCAGTTCTATTTCCACCGATCACAGTAGGCATTGAGTTACGAGACATGAAGATCTTGATCGCGTTCACATCGACAAAAGAATCTGAATTTGGAAACAGAACCAAGCCATAGATGAGGAGTGCCAGGATGTCTTCAAATGCTTGAAAGTCCAAACTATCCCATAACTGTTGAGCTTGATCAATCAAGAACTTAGCAAAGAAACCTTTCATCCCACTCCGAATGTCCCAGTTAGATACTACATCAGCCATTGTTAGATGGAGGGCTAAAGCAATATCCTCTGGCCTAGGAGCTATCTCCAAACCTGTAAAGGGTGTCTGCTCTAGAATAGATATGCCAAGTAAATCAGAGAACTCCTCTAAAGTAGGGACTAACTGATAGTCTAGGAAGGTGAAACAGTGATGCAACGAGTCAAAGAACTAGAACAACACGCTCATCATTTTCTCATCCAACTTGGAAGTGACCAGGCTGAGGAGATGACCATGTCTTCTAACAAAGGAAGAAGTATCAGGAATCTTTGTAACCAACTCTCTAATATGAGCAGGTATCTGTACGAAGCTGATTCGAATAGTATTTCTGCGCATAGATGCCATGATCTGCAAAACAGAACAAAGATGAATCCCCTCGGTCTTCGAAATGGTTAGTCTAATGAAATATGCATGTGATGTCATGATGCATGATGTCATGATATA
Source organism: Vicia faba (assembly GCA_948472305.1). Classification (NCBI taxonomy): domain Eukaryota; kingdom Viridiplantae; phylum Streptophyta; class Magnoliopsida; order Fabales; family Fabaceae; genus Vicia; species Vicia faba. The sequence goes on from OX451739.1 coordinate 791,745,482, forward strand.
AACACACCACATGTATCACAGATAGCAAACATGGCAAGGGCAAACAAGTCACAAAATAGCCCTTAAATTTCAGGCTGGCATAGAGTTTAGGTATTACCCTTATTTAGTTTAGTTGGTTCAATCTGTCCTAGTAATAGTAACCGGGTTCTAGAGGTTCTCAATATCACTGACCATCCTCGATCGGTCATAATTCCAATTTAGCAACCTTTTCTTGTGGTCGGAATGATCGCGAGAGTATGGTCTCAATGAGTGTAGCATACTGCTACTTTCTATGGCCAAGTTGGTCAATCATAGGTTCTAAGTTCAGTTGATGCTTAATGACCCATTAGCAGCCCCATACTCTCCTTGTTCCTCCACAAGGGATATCAGTACCAACTAATGTGTCACACCAACGTAGCTACTGCTTCAACCGTATCGGTCTATGCTGTACAGTTCCCTCATAGCCTATTGCTACTTACCTAAAAGGTATCCCCCAGATCTGGGTTAGGATCTACAGTAACTCCAATACAAAGCCCACAAAAATAAAGTAATCGGATCAAACAATTGAAAACAATATGATTAACTAATTCTAAGGTACATCCCACTTATTAATCTCCCCAGCAGAGTCGCCAGTTCTGTGATACGGTGGCAGAACTGACTATTTAATACTGGTTTGTGTTTTGTGTTTTTTATTCGCAAAATGTTGTGGTAAGCAAGAGTTTCCACCGACTTTTATTTTATCCAACAGGAAAGGAAAAAAGCACAGAAAAATTCCCTTTTTCGAGATTTTGAGTACGGGGGGTAGATTATAGAAAGGAAAGGTATTAGCACCCTTTCTATCTGTGGTTTTCCACGGGCTCTTAGGTACTTGCTCATCATTTTCAAAATTGCTTGTGTGTGTTTGATTTGAAAAAGGTTTTTGACTTCGATTTAACTCTTACTTCTATCTTCAAGAGTGTTACGAAGTGTTTTTGAAAGCTTTGTTTAAAAGAAGAGTGTAAGTGTGAAAAAGTTTGTTTGGTTTGAGCAAGTACCTACTAGCATCTACCTACTCAAAAAAAACAGAATTGTTCTATATTTATTTCCTTTAGACAATGCTATCCCACTATTAGCGAGTAGGTAGCACCGTCGTTGGAGTTTTGAGGGTCAATTCGAAAGGGACGTACAGTCACTAAAGCAATGCTATGACGTCTTAGTAGTATCCCTAATGTCTTAGATCAATTATTCGAGGCAATAATATCCGAGGCAACCATTCCGAGGCAACTTTTTCGAACAGGACTTTGATCTTTATTTAGACAAGAGAGCGACCACTAAAATATCCTATACTTAATGATCGTTTACCGAAGGCAACCGAAGTGGGAGTGTACCCTAGGAGTGCGCATGTGCGAGTGATTCAATTTCAAGTTTATTATCTTTGCACATTTAGGGTTAGCTAACCATTTTAAAGTTAATCATACATTCTTGTCATGCATCCCTGATTATTCATACATCTAACAGTTAATATTTGCGGAATTTAAAGTGCGGAAATTAAACTACGCTATTACAAGGCTTTGTGTATTTACATAGCCAAAAACAAACCCTTTGAAAATAAAGCGATAATGAAAAGTAAAAGTCCTAATTAAAACTATTACAAACTGTAGGCAGTTACATCAATATGGTAAAAATAAAGTGCGCGAGGAAAATTAAGATCGACGAGAAATTAGGGTTTTGACCCTTCTATCCTAATTAAAAGAAAGTGTTTTTTTGTTGTTTTTAATAAAAGAAATAGGTTTTCTAAATTAAAGATGCAATTAATTAGTGATTAAATTAATTAATAAAAATAACTACATGGCCTATTTTTGGTTTTTTGGTTATTTTTAAGAAAAGAAAATAATTAAATTAGAAATAAAACCTAATTGTTCTAATTAGTTTTAATTAAAAAATGGAATTAAAGTTGTCTAAATTAATAAACCTAATTAAATTAATAAATTTATTGATAAAAAAAATGCCTAAATCTAATTGGTGAAAAATAATATTTTTGTAATTTTTTTGATAAAAAAGAAAATAATTGTTTGGTTAGTAAAATAAATTAAATTAATTAATTAAATGAAATAATAAATAAAAAAAATAAAAGAAAGTAGAGAAAAGATATTGGGCCTGCAATTATGGGGGTGTAAAAAGCTGAATTTGGGCCCAAGGAGAGGAAAGTCCAAGTTGACTTCTGAGATCCAGCGCATACGCGTTTGACTTGGCTTTTGGTGTTCCCTCCTGGATGGCCATCAGAGTTGGCCTCAGGACACTTGCATGTTAGATGATGAGGGAGCATGGTAGTCTCCTGGCTTGTGCACGCATGTAATTGCCTGAAAGAAATTAGGAAAAACACAAATGTTGGAGGCAAGGGTCGAACCCCTGACCTCAAGCTTCCTCAACGCCTTAACACCAACCTGGCTACCACTGGGCTATTCATGTTAGTTGTAATAATAATGCAAAACAATAATCAAATATTAAAAGGGCACATATGTCAATTTTAGCGCGCGAGAATTTGAACAAGCCAATGGAGGGATGGCACACAGTTGTCTCCTTCCTTGGATCCGTTGATAAAAGTGAAACACTTTTACCTACGGATGTTTGTCCGTAGCTATAGCCCTTGTCATTCTTAAAATCAAGCACTAACATGATAAATAAAAACCAAGGCCATGGTTGAATTCGTCTGGTCCTGCTGGTTTCATTGGTGGCCATTTTATGGCCCAATTTTTCCTAGATTCAAAAACCCCAAAGCGAGCTATGAAACCCTAACAATGGCACATTCCAGTACAGACCAAATAAATTCAATTAAACCCTATAGAAAGCTTGCATATGTCTTAAGGATCAAGAATATATCATTAGTTCATGCTATAAATGCCTAAATCATGGAATTCGAATTCAAGAAATGTATGGTATCGTGATGGACTTACAGCGCTTTTGGGTACTAGAAAGGCTTCTTTCTTGATGATTTTAGCTTGTTGACACTCCCAGGAATCGATTGGGATATCTAGAAGGCCTTGAGGATGCCTGGAAATAGGAATTCGATCTTGCACTTTTTCTTGATTTTTTCAATTCTGCTCTCCTTGCTGCGCCTGCTTCTAACCTCTTTTTAGGTCTGCATTGCTTCTATATGTATTGAGGAGTGAATTAGGTTTGAAAACATGGCCCCAATCTTCCTCCATCAATGAATTGGATTCTTGATTTGATTCACTTTGAAACCTTTCCAAAATTGGCTTAATTCAATCTTTTTGTTCACACCATGCTTTGATACGAATTTGAATACTTGCTAGCTGGACATTAAGACCTGAATCATGTAAAAAATCTTTAGTTTTCAATACTTTGGATTTTATATGATTTATTTTGATTAAAATTGATTTAAATCAAATAAAAATCAAAATAAATAATGAAAACATGATAATGACAAGTGGCAAGGGCTAGAGCTCGTGGACTATGTTGCCAACTCAAAACAAGTGAAAAAGATTGGTCCCATTTGGCAAAATTTGAAGTTTTAGGCATATTTGACTTTTGGCAATTTTGCAAAAAAGGTTAACTTCACCAATGCATAACTTCCTCAATTTTGACTCTTTGGAGGTGTTCTTGGACTTTTTAGAAATATTAAGATGTCCTCTAATCAACCTTTTTTGTCTCATCTCAATTTGATGTTCCATGCTCATGTATGAAGCTTTGACAAAAAAGGTGTTTTTGTTGACTTTTCAAAATGACCTATAATGTCCAAATTCATAACTTCTTGTGAGTGCATATTTTGAACTTGGGAGATGAATATGGATTGTAGAAAATTGCATCCTCTTCAAAATGAGCTTTGGATGGGTCATTTCTCGTAAAGTATTAGAAAGTTATGCTTGGTCAAAGTTGAGTTGACTTTTCCTACATACCCTAATTTAGCAACTTTTGAGTCTTGATGAATTATGAGCAATCCTTGATGAATCATAATCAACCCTTGATAAAATTATGAAATATACTTCAAAATTAGGATGTTGACCAAAAATCTTGAAGTTTGACGGTATGTTGGCCACAGTTGACTTTTGCCCTAGCACAGTCGATTTTTGGGCCTTTGAGCAATTGACTGAGCAAACTTCCTTTGCAAGGCTTGAAACTTGATATGGATGATCTTGAGAACATATTAGAACATTGGTGAGAATTTGGGATCACTTGGACTCAAGTATCTTGATGCAACATGAAACCCTAATTTGAGGTAGACTGCCTTAGGAGAGAGCTTGTCTGGCCAACCCTTGGACTTGAGCAACTTGAGGATCTTTCTTGAAATGTTTTGAGAAATATGGGAGGGAAAATTTTGGGGTACAACACTCATAAACACTTTTATCTGAAATATTTTCAAAAACAAACATTTTGTACGCATTCTTAATTGATACAAGAATCATTACAAAATTACCGCACTTAGGAATTTTTCAAAATATTTTCAAACACATACACAAAAGTAGACTTTCAAAAAAGTGAGCTAAGCGATTAAGAGCCCGTAGATAACTACGGATGAAAAGGGTGCTAAAACCTTCCCTTTTCATAACCTACCCCCAGAACTCAGAAAATTCTCAAAGGTCTTTTCTATTCATTTCATCCTTTCCTTATTGGATAAAAAAAAGTCGGTGGCGACTCTTGCTATCCACAAAATTTGCGATAAAACGAATAAACAAATCAGTTCTTCCACCATATTATAGAACTGGCGACTCTGCTGGGCAGAGCTAAAAGTGGGGTTACCTTAGAGTTAGATCAATTTTAAATGATTTCTTTTTTTGATATGTCTGCTTTATTTTAAAGGGTTGTTTGGGTTATTTCTTGCAAAGATCCTATACCCGGATCCGAGGAAGATTTTAGGTAAGTAGCAATAGATCATGGAAACTATACGGCGTATACCAATATTTTTAAAATGATGGCTACGTTAGTGCGACACATTGGTTTGTACTGGTATCCCTTAAGTTAGTCGGGGAGCATATTAGGCTGCCGCGTGGTGTCATAGACACTAACTGACCTTAGAACCTTAATTGACCCAACTTAGCCATTAGAAGATAGTGAGAAAGTCGACTTTGGTGCAATACGAAGTTGGTTGATACTCGATACTACACTCATTGAGATTCGACTCTCGAGTTTTGTTTGGTCGCAAGTCAGTTTTCGTGATAGACGAAACTTGTGGGAAAAATTAGTGATATTGAGATCCCTAGAACCCAGTTACTTCTTTAGGACAAGTTGAGCCAACTGAACTTAAGGAGGGTACTTACCTACAAACCCCATGCAAGCATGAACCTAAGGCCTTATGTGCTTTGCTTGTGATTGATTATCTGTTTGAACATAACGTCATAACATCATATCATGACTAACCATTTCAAGGATCTAGGGGATTTATCTTTGTTCTGTGTTGCAGGGTTATGGCTTCTAGTCTTAGGAATACTATTCGGATCAACTTCGTAAAGATACCTTCCAAGCTCGAGGCATTAGTCTCAAAGGTTCCCAAAAATTCTCAATTCACCAAGAGACACGATCACCTACTCAGTTTGGTTACTCCTGGTTTTCAAGAAGACATGATGAGTGTTCTTTTCTAATTCTTTGATCCAAAGCATCACTGTTTTACATTCCCAGATTATCAGTTGGTGCCCACAATGGAAGAATTCTCAAAATTGCTCTAAGTGCCTATTCTTGATCAGATAACTTTCACCAATCTAGAACAAGCTCTGAAACCTGAAGACGTTGTAGTGGCCTTACACCTGAAACGAATAGGCATTGTATCTAATTGGGAAACAAGGAATGGAATCAAGGGTTTCTCTCCTAAATTTTTGATAGAGAAGGCTCATGGATTTCTAAATGCCATGAATTTTCGTGCTTTCGAGGATATGTTGGCTTTTATGATCTATGGTTTGGTATTGTTCCCTAATCCAAACCAATTCATAGATGTGAGTGACATTAAGATATTTCTCATTCATAATCTGGTACGTACTTTGCTTGGAGATGTCTTGCATTCCCTTCATACTTGTACTATGAAGAAGTAGATAACTCTTATGTGTTGCATACCTCTACTGTCCATGTGGTTTATTTCCCACCTTCCCTGATCAGTGATAAAGACCGAACAAGGTTTGAGGTGGTCGCAAAGGTTGATGTCACTAACTCATGCATATATTCATTGGTGTTCTTGATCTCAAGAAGATGTCACTATCATTGATTTTTATGGGTAATTCCCTAATGTACCACTCCTTCGTATAAGAGGGGGGATCATTTACAAACCTTCTCTAGCTCTGCGTCAGTTTGGTTAGGCTCGAAGGGATGGTCCTCATGATATGCTCATCCAGGGTATTGTATTTTACTATGAGAACGACCCTCAAAACTACCATCAAAGGTTTATACGTGCTTGGGGAGCTGTCAATAGGATTGATAGCAAGACTTTGGGACACAAAAATTCCATTCCTCTAGAGCCTTACTTCGGATGGGTGCGGTCTCATGCTCAGAATCTTAAAATTCCATATGATGCTATCTTACTAGTGATCATAGAGCCCGTGGTTGAAGGGAATGCTCCTCATGAACAAGTGAAAAACACAAGAAGGGGGGTTGAATTGTAATCTTAAAAATCAATGCAAATGACACGATGATTTTTATCCTGGTTCGTTTGATCTCAAACTACTCCAGTCCACCTGCCAAGGTGGTTTCTCTCTCTCCAACGAGTTCTTAATTCACTAATCATACTGATTACAAAACTACATTGACAACTTCCAAAGCCTTCTTGAGTACAACCACAACCCGATTTATCTCAAGTAATTTCACTAACAAAAGTATGAATAAATATGTGTATAGGATTTTTTTTGTTACAAAAAAAGTATCACAAACTTGTGATTTATTACACAATTTAGAGAATAATATGAATAAACAGTTGCAACATTGAGAGATTGTGAATAGAAGTGTTATTAATTGTAAATGATTTAACCTTGTCCTTTGTTTAAATAGGCGTAGCAATCTTGTGCAAATGGAAAATTGATAATTGGCAGTTAATTCAATTTCCTTAATTTGTAGATCCTTGTCTGTTTGTAGTCGTTGCAATTGATACAGCTTTGATGAAATAGTAATGCTTCAGAACATTATGGAATCTTCTTGTTGCTTTGCTTCAGAACTTGGAAGGTCAGAATCATAAGGTCCTGTTTTCAGTGTTATACTTCCATTCAGAGTTAAAATGTCTTTCTCTTAGCGCAAGTTCTGATCTTCATTCATCAGAACATTTTGAGACCAGTCTACGTTCACATCAGGGACACCTTGTAGCTTAACTTCTGATCTACTTTCATCAAAACTTCTGTACAAAATAGAACATAATTTTTAGAGTGCATATTTGTTCTTTGTGTTTGTTATCATCAAAACTCTTACGAGGGTTGTAGAATCAAACTATGTTCTAACAATCTCCCCCTTTTTGATGATGACAAAAACTAGGATTTTTCAATAGAAATAGACATAACATAAAGCTTAGAGAGTCTCCCCCTGAGTTTAGTACTCAGATAGAGATGAATTACTTCTCTGAAGTTCATTCTGATTAGAGCTTTTGATGCATCTCCTTCTATCTTTTTCAGAGTTTTGTTCATGTTTTGCTTTTAGAAAAAAAACAAGAAGTTATGATATTCAAAATGTTTGAGACCTTGTCTCGATATACTGTTATTGAAAATATCTTACGTTCTCCCCCCTTTTTGTGAGGAACCAAAAAGCAATATAATCACTAATATTCAGATTCAAAAAGATGATTTATATTAAAACATATTTCAATAACATTTTCAGAGCCAGATGAAACAAGATAATGAATGCAGAAAACAAGTTATAGAAAAAATCTAAGATTGAGGGGGAAGTCGTGTGAACAACGCTTCCAGCAAGATCTTAATCTGAGTGCTTGATTCCTCTTGCTTTCCCAGCATTCCCTTGATTTCTTTGCTTGTGTCTTCTTGCTTATTCAATCTTTCTTTGATTACAACATTCTCCTTCTTTAACTCTTCCAGAGTTTGCATATCCAAAGATGGAGCTGGTGTATCCTCAGAAGTTGCAAGTTTCTCAGAACACTCCATAGCATTTTCTGATTCAGTGGCTTCTTCAGTTGCTTTTTCCTTTTCTTGAATAATAGCCAGAGGAAGACTTTCAGAGCATGGTTCAATAACTTCTGAAGGTTGGTGCTCTCTCTAGGGAGCATTGTCCAGCTGAAGAATAGATTTCTTTTCCCAGTGACTCATAACTTGATCTTTGAAAGCTTTCAGCTGATCACAGAAGTTTTGTTGAGCCAGTTCATAACTTAATTCTTTGAGCTTCTGGGATTCTGAGTTGAACCATCTTCTGAACCAATTCCAGTGAGAATCTGAAGCAGCAGGATTTGGATTTTCTAAGCTTGCTTGCTTCAAAGAGTTAACCCATTACATTGATTCTGTTTCAAAAATAAATAAGTTCCTACCAACATCTTCTTTGGTTATTGTTGGCTTAGGTTTGGGAATGGCTATTTTGTGAGAGGTTGAGGCTAGGTGATCCAACGCTTCTAAATCATTGATAGTTCTGAGGTGATCATCTGGACGGTTAATAGGAGAGGGAGTAGGTGAATCAGAAATGATGATTGGTGAATGAGGTGTGTTTGGTGGAGTTGAATGATAAAGTGATGGAATTTCTGGAATATCTAGGATGGCGAGAGGTTGAAGAACCATGAGAGGTTCTGTGATTCCAGGAATAGGTGTGGTAGTATCAGAGTCTGTGTAAGAATCTTCTGGTTGGTTAGCGGTAGAATTTGGATTTTCTGGGTGACTGCTTTCGAAGTTTGGATTTTCTATTTGGGGAGTGGAAAGGTTTGGATTTTCTGGGTTAGGAGTTTGAAAATCTTGATCAAATGGATCAATATTAGAAAGAACTCTATCAAGTTCTTTCTGATTCTGTTCTAGATTTGGATTGAGAGAGTGAGGTTCATTTAGGAAATTTTCAAGGGTTACAGAAGGATCAAACTCTATATCTAAGTCTTTAAAAGTTTGAGATGAGGGATCTTTTGTTGGTTGAGAGGAGAGTGTTGCAGATGTTAGAAAAACTACTGATTCTACAACAGAAATAAAAGAAGTGTTACCTTTCTTTTTAGCAGCTTTTGGAGTCCTCTGAGAATATCCTTATCCTGCAGCTTTTCTCTTTCTGGACTTCTTTAAGACAACATCTTGAGCTTGGCGATGCAGATCACGAATATTGAGTTCTGGAGTAGTTCCATCCTTCTTGCATGCTTCTAAGTAACTGACCATGATTTCTCGTGAAGCATCAATCTCAGAAAATAAAGGAAAAATTTCAGAGGGATTCTTCTTGACGTGATGACTTCATGTGTAGCAATTGTTGGCTCCTTCTTAATGTTGTCAATAATCTCCATCTTTTTCAGATTCTTGGCATTAAGGGGTTTTCCAGCACATGCCTCCAGCGTGCTTATCTGCTGAGCTTCTGTCGGATCCTCTATCAACCTATTCTCAGTAAGAATATCAGAAATTAACCTACCCAGAGGTATCCAATCCCTCTTGGTCCTTTCTTCTTCTCTTGTTTCCTCCATGCTTGTTATCAGATGATTGAAAAGCAAGTGAGAAAGGTTTATTCTTGTCTTCTTTGAAATGAAATAAAGCATAAATTGTTAATCAATATTGATGTAGTTAGGAGAGCTTGTTGGCTTCCTGTGGTTTATACATCCCAGAATGATCTTAGCCCAGATTCTGTAGTAATCCTTCAGATCCCTAATCTTATTGGATGGCTGTCCAGAAGTGAAGATAACTCTTGATATGGCTTTTAGGTCATAACATTTCTCAGTCATGTCGTTGTACCTAATTTCGCCGCCATTGTACCCATCAACTTTCCAATCAAATCTTCAGTAATTTCAATTTTCTTCCCCATTACATATGATGTAAATTGGTGATTAGAGGAAGTTGCATGAATCCAGAATTCCTTACCAGAATTGGGAACACTGGACCAAGAAGACGATCGAAATACCTGTTCCAGCCTTGAGCAGTTACATCTGCAGAAAGATCAAACCCATTCTACTTCAAGCTTTCAAAGTCGATGATAAGCTCACAGAGAACTTCAAGAGAATCAACTGGAGTAAGAAAGGTTATTATCGGTTCTTCGTACTGTTCTACTGTTGATGATGAACCGGGAGAACTTTGAATATTTTTAGCGCTTGAGGAAGATGCCATTGTTCACACTTACTGTTTGAGATTTCTGAGAAAAAGGGTTTTTGCAAACGAAAACTAGAGGGAAAAATAGAAGCGAGAAGAAGTGAATGTGATAGATGATTGTGTATTTATAATCAATTTGAAAACTTAATCAGTAAGAAAGAGAAAATAAATTAATGATTACACTACAATTATGAAACTCAAAAATAGGGGTTTGCGTGGAGATAAAAACAGTTACCAATGATGCGCGTCTCAATGCACCCAATCAAAGTCTTAGACCCTTCAGAATTTGAAGGTAGCTTGTGAGAGGATGACATATGTTGATAATGTGAATTGCACGCCTCTATCTTTGAAATGAAAGGTTTAGATCTTCTTAGATAAATTTTGATGCAACTGTTCTTCTAACTTTTGAAGACTTGTTGATCAGATGTTCACAAAGAAAACATAAACTTCTGAGCGTTACAAAATATATAAATAAAACTCTTATTCTAGACATAATTTTATGCTGAGATATTTCAGAATAAAATTAAACCTATCTTCAGAAATTGGTTTTGTAAAGACATCATCCCATTGATGGTATGCGTCAATAAATTTTAAAGTAAGGATTCCTTTCTGAATATAATCCCCAATAAAGTGATATTTTATTTCTATATGCTTAGCCCTAGAATGCTAAATTGGATTTCTAGATAAAGATATTACAGAAGTATTATCATAGAATATGGGAATGTTACTCTCAAATATGTTGAAGTCTTCAAGTTGACTCTTCATCCATATCATATGTGTACTGCATCCAGCAGCTGCTATGTATTCAGCTTCAGCTGTTGACAATGCAATTGTGGAATGCCTCTTGCTGGTCCATAAGATCGGATTATCTCCTAGAAACTGACAGCTTCTAAAAGTGCTTTTTCGTTCTACTCTATCTCCAGCGAAGTCAGAATCACAGTACCCTACTAAATTGTATTCACTAGTTTTTCTATAAAACAAACCCGAGTTAATAGTACCTTTTAGATACTTGAAAATTTTCTTAACAGTTGTGAAGTGAGATTCTCTAGGATCTGATTGGAATCTGGCACATAAGTAAACACTGTATAAAATGCCAGGCCTTGAAGCTGTAATATATAAGAGAGAACCAATCATACCTCTTTAGATCTTCTGTTCTACCTTTTTACTTACCTCTTCCTTTTCCAGAATGCTTGTGGGATGCATTGGAGTCTTTGATGGCTTACACTCTGATAGGTCAAATTTCTTCAGAAATTCTCTGACGTATTTGCTCTGGTGTATGTAGGTTCCTTCTGGAGTTGTATTGATCTAAATGCCCAGAAAGAATTTGAGTTCTCCCATCAAGCTCATTTCAAACTCTTCCTGCATAGACTTAGCAAATTCTCTTCCTAGAGAAGGTTTAGTAGATCCAAATATTATATCATCTACATAAATTTGACAAACTAAAATGTCATTCTTAAATGTCTTACAGAACAAGGTTATGTCCACTTTCCCTCTAGTGAATTCCTTTTCTAACAGAAAGTTACTTGGTCTTTCATACCAAGCTCTGGGAGCTTGTTTCAGACCATAAAGTGACTTCTTTAGTTTGAAAACATATTCTGGATGTTTGGAATTTTCAAACCCAGGGGGTTGGTGCACATAAAGCTCTTCATCAATGTAACCATTTAAGAATTCACTTTTGACATCCATCTGATACAGAGTGATGCCATTATTTACAGCAAAAGAGATTAAGAGTCTGATAGATTCTAATCTGGAAACTAGAGCAAAGGTTTCGGTATAGTCTATCCCCTTTTGCTGACTATAACCTTGTGCAACCAGTCGTGTCTTGTTTCTGATGACTTCTCCTTCTTCAATCAGTTTGTTTCTGAACACCCACTTTGTTCCAATGACGTTAAATCCTTTTGGTTTAGGAACCAGAACCCATACGTCATTTCTGGTGAATTGATTTAACTCCTCCTGCATAGCCAGTATCCAGTCTTTGTCCAGAAGAGCTTCATCAATAGTAGTTGGTTCAATCACAGATACCAATCCCATGAGATATTCTTCAGAATTTCTGAATGTTGATCTTGTTCTGATTGGATCTTCCTTCTTTCCCAGAATCTTGTCTTCAGGGTGTGCTAGGCTACTTCTGGATAGTCTTTTCTAGAGATGTTCTTCAGAAGTTGTTGTAGTTCTTGTGATGTTTGCTTCTGATGTTGTTGGTGAGTCTTTATTGGGATCTTTTGATGTATTGCCTTCAGAACCTGTGAACTCAACTTCTATATCTGCAAGAGATTCATTTTGCTTTGACTTTTGAGAGCTAAGCTTGTCATCAAATCTAACACTGATTGACTCTTCTATAATCTGTGTTTCTATATTGTATACTTTGTAGCCTCTTGAGCATTCAGAGTATCCTAACATAATATACTTTTGTGCTTTAGAGTCAAACTTGTTCAGATTTTCTTTGGTGTTAAGCATAAAACAAGTACATCCAAAAGGATGGAAATACGAAATGTTAGGCTTTCTGTTCTTCCACAATTCATATGGATCCTTATCTAGAATAGGTCTTATGGAGACTCTATTCTGAATGTAACACGCTGTGTTAATTGCTTCTGCCTAGAAGATCTTATCAATGTTGGTCTCGTTGATCATGGTTTTGTCCATTTCTTGTAAAGTTCTGTTCTTTCATTCTACAACTCTATTTTGTTGGGGAGTTCTAGGACAATAGAAATCATGAGAGATGCCGTTATAATTAAAAAATATTTCAAATTTTTTGTTTTCAAATTCTCCACCATGATCACTTCTGACTTTGACAATTCTAAGATCTTTCTCATTCTGAACTTGGTTACAGAAAGCAAGAACACAGAATGTGACTCGTCCTTGTGTCTTAAGAACTTTACCCATGTCTATCTGCTATAGTCATCTACGATCACTAACCCATACTTCTTGCCACCAATGGATGCAATTTTCACTGGTCCAAATAGATCTATGTGTAGAAGTTCTAATGTTCTAGAGGTGGAAATAACATTTTTTGCTTTAAAAGGAGGTTTTGCAAATTTTCCTTTCTGACATGCTTCACACAGAGCACCTGAGCTGAACTTCATATTAGGAAGTCCTCTGACTAGATTGAGTTTGTTAATCTGAGATATTCTTCTCATACTAACATGCCCCAATCTTCTGTGCCAGACCCATTGCTCGTTGTTAACAGACAGAAGGCATTTTACATTCTGACTCTTTAGATCAAAAAGTTTTATCTTGTAAATGTTGTTCTTCCTCTTTCCATTAAACATGATAGATCCATCTTTCTGACTAACAGCTTTACATGAATTTTGATTAAAGATTATATCATAACCGTTATCACTTAATTGACTTATAGATACAGGTTATGCATTAATCTATCTACTAATAGAACATTATTAATAGAAGGGAGGTTACCGTTACCTACAGTTCCAGAGCCAATGATCTTCCCTTTCTGATTGCCTCCAAAACCCACATAGCCTCCAGATTTATGTTCCAAACTTTTGAACATATGCTTTCTTCTCGTCATGTATCGAGAGCATCCAGAGTCCAGGTACCATGACTGGTGCTTTAGTCTTGCTGTCAAAGATATCTGCTACATATATAATTTTGTCCTTAGGTACCCATATCTTTTTGGGTCCTTGTTTGTTAGTGTTGCCAAAATTCTATTCGAATTTTGGTTTAACAGAAAACTCATTACTGGTGTATTTCAGGTCATGTGTGTGCGCATAAGTAAAGTGAGATTTTAAAGGTGTTCATTTAATAACTAAGTTCATGACTTTCTTAGGTTCAGATACTTTACCTATGTATCTTATACCTTTTATGCCATTTCTACTAACTCCATAGATCATTGAAGCCATCTTGCTTCTATCTATGTTTTTAGCCAGAGACTTTTAAAAGCTATGATCATATTCCTTAATGATATTATCAGAATTACTGGGAACCTCTGAGATTGTTTCCTTCTGAGAGTTTTGTAAATCATTTTCAATTTTTGAAATATTTTCTTTTAACTCAATATTTTCTAATCTCAGATTCTCAGTTTCTTCAGAGTCAGAAACTAGATCCTTTTTCAAGTTCTTGAATTTGACTCGAAGCTACTGATATCTTTCCAGAATTTCACTCAGACTTTCTCCTAATTCGGCTTTAGTAAAGTTAACATTAAAGTCAGGAAATACCTCTTATGTGTCTGATTCTGATTCTAACCCAGATGATTCACTATCTTCTGTCACGTTAGCCATAAGGGTAATGTTGGCTCTTTCATCTTCTGACTCTGTGTCCGCATCAGAAGTGTCTAAGTCATCCCATGTTGCCATGATACTTTTCTTCTTCTCCTTGAAGAACTTCTTTTTGGGTTTCTCCTTCTGAAGCCTTGGATAATCTCTTTTGTAGCGCCCTTGTTCATTGCACTCATAGCAGATGATATCCCTGTTGCTTGTCTTTCTATGACCAGAAAAAGATTCAGACTTTCTGTGTCCAGAGGAGGATTCATACTTTCTGTATCCAAAGGATGATTCATTTTGATTCCCTGTTCTTTTGGAGTTTATGAATTTTCTTTGCCTCTGTTTCCATAGCTGATTGACTCTTCTGGAGAAAAGAGACAATTTGTCTTCTTCTGATGAGGATCAATCAGAGGTTTCTTCCATAACCTGCAAAACTTTAGAATCATATTTTTTTTTAGATTTTAAAGCTAAAGGCTTACCTTGCTTCTGAGGCTCGTCATATTCTAACTCTATCTCATGACTTATGAGTGAGCTGATAAGTTCTTCTATAGATATCTTGTTAAGACCTTTTTCCAGCTTGAGATCAGTGACCATGGGCTTCCATTGCTTCGGTAAACTTTTGATGATCTTTTTTACATGATCAACAGTTGAATACCCTTTATCTAGAACACTCAACCCAGCAACCAGAATCTGGAATCTTGAAAACATTGCTTCAATGGTTTCACTTTCGTCCATCTTAAAGGCTTCATACTTCTGAATTAGCGCAAGGGCTTTGGTTTCTTTAACTTGCATGTTTCCTTCATGCGTCATTCTCAGAGAATCAAACATGTTTTTAGCTGTATCTCTGTTTGTGATCTTCTCATACACTGAATATGAGATGGCACTCAGGAGAATCATTCTGGCCTTGTGATGATTTCTGAAGTCACGCTTTTGATGATCATACATTCTTTTTCTATCAATCTTCTGACCAATTTCATCCACAGGGTGCATATACCCATCAATTACCATATCCCAGAGATCATCATCATGATCCAGAAAGAAGCTTTCAATTATGTCTTTCCAGTAGTCAAAGTTCTCTCCATCAAAGATTGGAGGTTTATCGTTGATTCTATCTTTATCATCATGGTAGTCATTGTTGATGTTCTGACTTGGTCCCACCATAGTGTTTTTCTTAGCTTGGATCTTGTACTGACACGGTTAAGTGCTTGAACTCAGAACCAGGCGCTCTGATATCAATTTAAGAAGTGAAAAACACAAGAAGGGGGGTTGAATTGTAATCTTAAAAATCAATGCAAATGACACGATGATTTTTATCCTGGTTCATTTGATCTCAAACTACTCTAGTCCATCCCGTCAAGGTGATTTCTTCTCTCTCCAACAAGATCTTAATTCACTAATAACACTGATTACAAAACTACTTTGACAACTGCCAAAGTCTTCTTGAGTACAGCCACAACCCGATTTATCTCAAGGAATTTAACTAACAAAAGTATGAATAAATTTGTGTACAGGATGTTTTTCGTTACAAAAACAGTATCACAAACTTGTGATGTATTACACAATTTAGAGAATAATATGAATAAGTAGTTGCCGCGTTGAGAGATTGTGAATAACAGTGTTGTAAATCATAAACGATTTAACCTTTTCCTTTGTTTAAATAGGCGCGACAATCTTGTGCAAATGCAAAATTGATAATTTGCAGTTAATGCGCTTTCCTTAATTTGAAGATCCTTGTCTGTTTGTAGCCGTTGGAATTGATACAACTTTGATGAAATAGTAATGCTTCAGAACATTAAGGAATCTACTTGTTGCTTTGCTTCAGAACTTGGAAGGTCAGAATCATAAGGTTCTGTTTGCAGCGTTAGACTTCCATTCAGAGTTAAAATGTCTTTCTCTTAGCGCAAGTTCTGATCTTCGTTCATCAGAACATTCTGAGATCATTTTACGTTCACAACAGAAACGCCTTGTAGCTTAACTTCTGATCTTCTTCCATCAGAACTTCTGTACAAAATAGAACATAATTTTTAGAGTGCATATTTGTTCTTTGTGTTTGTTATCATCAAAACTATTACGAGGGTTGTAGAATCAAACTATGTTCTAATAACTCATACCGTTCTTCATCCCGATATGCCTACTGACTTTGAAGAACTACAAAAGTCCTGGATTCAACTAAAGGAAGAAGGAGATGCCTTCGAAGCTCAGTTTTATGCTAGTGAGAAGAGAGTACTGGAGCTGACAAAATGACTCCACGAAGAACAAAGCCTTAACGCATATGTCAATACAAAGAGGAAGCGTCCATGGGAGACTTGAATTTATATTTTGATATTGTGTCACTCTTTTATTGAAAGTAATTGTAATTTGAGTTTATTACTAAAATTTCTATTGTTTCCTCTAGTTTAAATAAATTTAAATCCCACAATGATCCTTGAAAACATTGCATTTTCATATCATGCATCATTACATAAACAGGTTTTCCCATTCAGGTTTTCTCATCTTCTTGTTGTTTATTTCAGTAAAAGATGGCTCTTGAACAAACTGTTAAGGAACTCCAAGCTCAGAATGCCCAATTCCAGGAGACCCTCCTGAACTTGGCTCAAGGATAAAAGGATATGATGGCGCTCATCACCAAAAAGAAGAAGACTCTAAAGCCAATTGATATTCTCAATATGGGAAGAAGATTCAAAGGTCATGCTAAATAAGTTCAAACTTTTGATATCACCTCTAATGAAGATGACAACCAAGAGAAGGATGGTAGAAGTTTCAGGGCTGAATGTGGAAGCAACATTGGTTCTGGTAAGATGCCTGAGGACGAAGACTATTCTGATGAACAATATCCTCCTGCTGACAACAGATACAAACAGTTAAAAGACTGTGTTAAGGCCATGTAAATACAGAAAGTTCCTGGATTGGATTTCAGAGAGTTGGGTCTTATTCCAGGGGTAGATATCACTCACAATTTCAAAGTCCCTGCTTTTGCTAAATATGATGGGGTGTCTTTCCCGAAACTTCATCTATGATCTTATGTTTGAAAGATCCAACCCCATACTGCTGACAAAAGTTATGGGTTCACTTCTTTCAGGAAAGTTTGTCTGGTACACAACTCGAATGGTTCTATCAGTTGGAGGGTACCAACATCCGTACTTGGGAGGACCTGGTTGCTAATTTTTACAAGAAGTATCAATATAATGCTGACCTTGCACCGACTCGTTTACAATTATAAAACATGACTATGGGTTCGAATGAAGGATTCAAAGAATATGCGTAGAAGTGGAGAGACTTAGCTGGAAGGGTGTAACTTCCCTTATCTTACCGAGAGCTAGTTGATATGTTCATGAGCACTCTGACAGGTCCATTCTTTAATCATCTGATTGTGAGTTCTTCATTTGGTTTTAGTGAGTTGATTCTAACCAGAGAACATGTTGAAAGCGGTGCTAAGAGTGGAAAAATTCAAGTGGATGCGTCTTCAAGTGTTGTGAAGAAGACATTCAATGGTAAGAAGGAGACCAATGTTGTTTATGGCCAGAAGTGCCATGGTAAAAATGATCGTAATTAGTCTGTGAGAGCGACACTAATTTTTAATTCTACGCTTGTTCAACAACAACAACAACAACGGGGCAATATGCATAGGTCAGATGCTCTAGGAAGGCAGTTTACCAAGATTAATATGCCATTGTCTCAGGCATTACAATATTTACTGAAAGCGGAGCTAATTACGCTGAGGGACCCTCCTCAGAACCCCAACACGTGCTCTCCTAAGTACAATCTGAACATGATATGTGCCTATCATTCTAACAATCCTGGGCACGACACCAACAAATGTTGGACCCTAAAAAACAAAATTCAGGATATGATTGATAATAAGTAAATTGAGTTTGATCCTCCGGAGACCCCAGATTTGGTTGTTGCACCAATGCCAAAGCATGATAAAGGCATCAGTGTTATTGATGATTTTCTTCATGTTGCTACTGTAAGTAAATTGATGACTCCTCTACCAATTATCAAGAAGAATCTACTGCAGACCGGTTTATTTCTGGGTTGTATTGAAAAATGTTACTCCTGTGCAACCAAACTCAACGGCTGCAGATTACTGAAGGAAGGCATTCAACGCCTAATGGACAATCATATAATTCTGATCGAGAAGTGTGATACGGTGGGAGAACTGACTTGAAGGTTTTTCATTTTGTCACAAATGTTACGGTTAGCAAGAGTCGCCACTGACTTTTCTTTTATCCAAAAGGAAAGGTGAAAAAGCACAAGAAAGACCTTTGAGATTATTTATTGAGTTCGGGGGGTAGATTATAAAAAGGGAAGGTATTAGAATCCTTTTCATCCATGGTTTTCCATGGGCTCTTAGTTACTTGCTAGATCACTTGCTTTTTGTTTGAAATTGTGCTTTGTGTGGTTTTTGAAAGTATCTTGTAAAGAGGCCTTTGTTTAGGCAAACTTTGTAATGATTCTCGTTCATAAGAATGTATACAAAGTGTTTGATCTTTTGAAAATGTTTTCAAGTTTGTAAGATGTTTGAAAGTGTGGGTGTTTTTTTTGGAAATAGCAAGGATGTTTGTTTTGAAGTGGAGCAAGTAATTAGGAGCATTCTACCTACTCAAAAGTCTTTCTTGTTCATTTTCTTCTCCTTTGACATTGTTATCTTACCATTGATTTGGTAAGTAACCCTATCTTTGGATGTAAACGGGACGGGCGTGGGTCATCGTATAACCATGATTAGTAATATTGCAAGGTATCTTAGCATTCTCTTTTTATGCAACTTAGATAGCTTCATCGAGGGACGAAGCTCCTTCTGGATATTCTTGAGCCTCGAGATACCTCTTGACTTCGTAAAACCAAGGTCGGTCTACTACTTCTTTAGTTTTAATCTTGTGACAGTGAGCTGGTTCTTACATTCGTTCAATGGTGATCTGGGGAGCCTCGTTATCCCATTGAAGTTTAAACATGGATGACATTGTGGCCAGTGCGCCCGCTAGCTGATTTTCTTCTCACGGGAAATGCTCTAAGGTAGTCTTCTCAAAGTGTGGGATCAACATCAGCACATGTTCTTTGTAGGGGATAAAGTTAGGGTGTTTGGTGTCCCATTCTCCTTTGATCTGGCTGATGACCAAATCTGAATCTCCGAATACATTTAAGGATTTGATAAGTCTATGGCAGCTTTGAGACCAAAAATGCACGCTTCGTATTCTGCCATGTTATTTGTACAATTGAAGCAGAGTCTTGTTGTAAAGCAGAGTCTTGTTGAAGCAGAGTCTTGTTGTAAAGCAGAGTCTTGGCGACAAAGCCTAGGAGCTTACCAGACCTTACCCCAATTGTGCATTTATTTGGGTTCAACCTCAGCTTGTACTTCTTTAGTCTCTCAAAGAGATTCTGTAAATGGTCAAGATGCTCTTCTTCTGTTTGAGATCTAGCTATCATGTCGTCCACATAGACCTCTATTTCGTGATATATCATGTCGTGAAACAGAGCTACCATGGCACGTTGATAGGTTTCCACAGCATTCTTCATTCCGAATGGCATAACCTTGTAGCAGAATGTGCCCCACTGTGTGACAAATGTTGTTTTCTCCATGTCCTCAGGCGCCATTTTGATTTGGTTGTAGCCTGAGAAACCGTCCATGAAGGAAAACACTTTGTGTTATGCCGTATTGTCAACTAGAATATCAATGTGGGGAAGTGGGAAATCATCCTTAGGGATTTCCCTATTCAAATCTCTGTAGTCCACGCACATTCGTACTTTGCCGTCCTTTTTGGGCAAGTGAACAACATTGGCAACCCATTGCGGATAGGAGGTGACGGCCATGAATCCGGCATTGAATTGTTTCATGACTTCCGCTTTAATCTTCTCTAACATGTCTGGTCGCATTCGACGGACCTTTTGTTTTACTGGTGGACAGTCTTCTTTTGTTGGTAGACGATGTACCACGATATCTGCATCAAGTCCTGGCATGTCTTCATACAACAAGGAAAAGACTTCAACATACTCGTGTAGCAAATGAATCAGATGTTCTTTGACACTGGGTTCTAGATTGGAACCCACCTTGACTTTTCTTTTGTCTTCTTTGTTACCTAGGTTGATTGTGTACACTGGTTCCTCGTGGGGCTGAATGGTCCTCTCTTCTTGTTACAGTAACCTGACGAGTTCCCCTGGTACTTCACAATCTTCCTCACCTTCGTCTTCAGCTTGGTAGATTAGATTTTCAGAATCACAGAAGGCCATAGAAGAATCGTTACCCATAGGATCCCAAATGGATGTAGACCTGCATTGTGAGTGTGAGTATGTGTAAGAGTATAGCTATCTTTGAAGGAAATAAAAATGTAAAAAAATAAAAACAATGAGCACAAAGTTTGTATTCAAAAACGTCCATGATTTATTAATGTCACATGGAAATGAGATAATAACCCTTACAAATGGACCATTGTGCCTCGGGTAAGACACAAGGTTTTAAGAGTCTGAATTGTTTTAATATTACAGATCTGACAAAATCTAAAGACAAATTACTGTGGGATAAAAGTGATTGGGATGAAATCTCTAGCTTCCCAGTTGTTAAGCCCTCCACTGACAGTTGGGAAAATCCAATCCTTCAGGTTGTAGCTATCTTCATCATCCTCCACGGTGCTAACTTGGTGGTTGCTAATCTTCAAGGGTGGTCCTCCGGCACGAGCGCGGCGTACAGCTTTCTGGGCACCTGAAGTGAAACCCAAACCAAATTTGTCTGATTTGTATGGGATATCTGGGAGTTGTCCCCAAATAGTGCACCCACCTTCTTCTATCACTGCCTTGGCATCCTTCAAACTAGGAAGCTAGAGCGTAGGCCTTGTACTCTTTGGGATTTGAGAAACAGCCTTGGTTACTACCACATCTTGCGGGACTTCTTCAAAGTGCTGGAATGGAGTTTCAATAAATTCACCATCTAATTCCACATATCTGAAGGAATTTAGATGGCTGACCATATACTCTTCTTCCCCATGAACGGTGATGATTTTTCCTTGAATTGGATATTTCAGCATTTGATGCAACGTAGAGGTGACTGTACCAGCATTGTGAATCCATGGTCGACCTAATAAGCAGGAATATGAAGGGTGTATATCCATTACATAAAAAGTTGAATCAAATTTTTGGGTTCCAACTTTTATGGGGATGTACATTTCCCCATGCACCATCCTTTTTGAGCCTTCAAAGGCCCTCACTACTATGTTGCTCGGTTTCAATGTCAATCCTTCACAGTCCAGCCTATCAAGAGCCTTTTTAGGCAACACGTTCAGAGACGAACCAGTGTCAACCAAGACATGAGCCAGAGTTGTGCCCCTACATTCGACTGAGACATGCAATGCCTCGTTATGCTTCCTCCCTCTTGGCGTTAAATCAACATTTGAAAAACCTAAGCCATTATCTACAATCAAGCTGGCTACGCAGTCTTGGAACTGATCGGCAGATTTTTCTTGGGGTACATGAGCAGCTTTAAGGAACTTTACCAAGTCCTTTGCATACGCCACGGAACATAATAATAAAGCCAGCATGGAAATTTTTTATGGAGTTTGCCCCAGTTGCTTGACTACGTTGTAGTCGCTTCTTTTTATGATCTTTAGAATTTCCTCCATCTCTTTTCAGGAGGTCTCAGGGATAGCTACTGATTGTGCCTTCTTCTGGACAGGCTCAACCAAAATACCTTTACCTCGAGTCTCGGTTGACTCGGCAACAGGAATGTCAGTAGGGGTCATAACAGGGATTGTAATAGTTTTGTCAACAGGAGTATTAGCTGAGATGATTGTAGGACTTGGAATAGCCTTTGGAGGAGCAACACTAATAGGAATGATTACAGGTCCATAAACAACTTTTGGAGGAGCAATTTCTAGAGAGAAAGCCCTTCCACTTCGGGTTATCTTACTAGTCTCTGCGATATTACTGACATCAGAGTCAACTTTCTCGGAACTTGAATCTTCAGCAGCTGGCCAATCTTGCTTGATACCGTGGTAGTAGACATCCCCTCCATAATTCCAAGGTACGGTTTTGTCTGACGAATACGCGATTGGTCCAGGCATTGTAATTATCAACGGAGCTACTTTAGGAACTGATGTAATTCTAACGGGTCTTTTGGTGGAGACCCTGGAATAATTGTTAGAAATGGTCACGATGGAAACATCCTTATAAGAAACAGTTGGAACAGAAGTCTTTTCGAACAAAATCTCCTTGTTACCTATTAGGAATTGAACGCCTGCTTTTAACAAAGGACATCTGGTTGGTGAGGACAAACAGAAATGACAACTTTCATCACAACCTGGGAACACACCGACATTCAATAAGTTCTTTTCGATAGTCAGGAGTGGGGTCACAAGTTCATCAACTGAGGTAACAGACATATCTTCTTCAATGGCATTGACATCACGGTCGTGCTTGGGCATAGGGGCAGTAATGACATTGGGAATTTCTGGCGCATCGAATTCAATCTCTTTGGCTTTAAGAAGGTCTTGTACCTTGTTCTTCAGAGCCCAACAGTTGTTAGTGTCATGGTCGGGACTCTCGGAATGGTATGCGCAGCGGGCATTAGGATGATAGTGAGGAGAGGTTGTGTTAGGGTTCTTTGGAGCTTCTTTCAAAGTCACTAGATTGGATCTTAACAAATATGGAAATACTTGAGATAGTGTCATATTAATTTGGGTGAATTGTCTAACTGGTCTTTCCAGTCTTGGCTGGATGCTTCTTTGCTGAGCCAGCGCAGGTTTAGGAATCATGACAGCCCGCACCATTGGACGGTGTTCAATCCTATCTTGATTTCTCTGAGGATATACAGCAACGACTTATTTCTTTCTAATGAAGGGTTTCCTTACAGCAACTGAGGATGCATCTTTTTGAATTTTCCCATTCTTTATCCTTGCTTCTATCCTTTCTCCGATCAATATTAACTCAGTAAAGCCTGCCAATGAACTCCCAATTAAGTGATTAAAGAAGGGACCGGATAAGGTGCCCAAAAACATGTCTACCAACTCTCTTTCAGATAGGGGAGGCTGGACTCTTCCTGCTAAGTCCCTCCACTTTTGTGCGTAGTCCTTAAAGCCTTCACTTGAAACCATGGCCATACTCTGGAGTTGAATACGGGTGGGCGCAAGATCAACGTTGTATTGGTAGTGTTTGTAAAAGGCGGCAACCAGATCTTCCCAGTTATGGACATTGGCTCTTTCTAACTGATAAAATCAATCAAGTTGAGTTCCAGACAGATTGTCTTGGAAGAAGTATACTCATAAATCCTTGTCAACAGTATGAGGCTGGATTTTCCTCATATAGGACCGGAGATGCATTTTGGGACATGAAACTCCATCGTATTTGGTGAACACTGGTGCTTTGAATTTCGGAGGGATGACAATCCCAGATACTAACCCCAATTCCTCAAAGTCCAATCCAGGCACTTTTTGGATTTCCATTTCACTTAACCGTTCTTCTAGATGCTTATACTTATCGTCGGCTGGAGGATATTGTTATTCGGAATAATATTCTTCTTCCTCTTCCTCTTCTAAATTTGGCTGAAAAACTACTTACTTTCCTTTCCCATCTTGATTGTCTTTCTCACCAGATGACGTAGCAAAGTCTAAAGTCCTTCTTCCTTGCCCTTGGAATCTTCTTCCCATGTTTAGAACTCCAGTTATTTTCTTTTTCTTCTTTTTCTCTTCCACCAGCAAAGTCGTCGGCTCTTCTTGTCCTTTGGCTAGAGTTAAGAACATCTGTTGGAACTGGGCATTTTGTGCTTGGAGGTCCTTCACCGTTTGCTCGAGATCCATCTTACTGAAATAAATAGTAGAAAGATAAGGAGACTTGTTTCAAGAAACCTGCTTATGTTATGATGAATGGTAAATGCATATGCAATGATTTCAAGGATTTTAAAGATTCAAATTTGTTTTAGACAAAAAGGAAACACATGTTATATTAATAAATTAAAGCTTGAGTACATCAATGCCTCTTTAGGCAACAAAAAATACAAAAACTATAAGATAAAAAGGTTGTACGCATCCTCTTTGGTGCGATGTAGGCATTCAGAGTCTGCTCCTAATGAAGTTGCTTAGTGAGTTCCAAAACCTTCTTCTCGCTAGCATAGAATTGGGCCTCGAAAGTATCTCGCTCCCCCTTTAGTTGTATCCAATCACTTTGTAAGTCTTCAAGAGAGGTGGGTATGGCAGGATGTAAGATAGTGCATGGAACCGGGAGAATGGAAGGATAAGGCATCATAAGACTCTGAGCACGAGTTTGTACCCATTTGAGGTAAGGCTCAAGAGGGATGGAATTCTTATGCCCCAATGTCTTGCTATCTACCTTGTTCAACATCCTCCAAGCTAGGATAAATCTCTAGCGAAGACTTTGATCGTTGTTCTTGTAGTCAAATACCAAACCTTGAATGAGCATCTTATGAGGCCCATCCCTTCGGGCGTAACCAAATTATCTTAAGGCTAAGCAGGGGTTGTAGGTGATGCCTCCCCTAATTCCAAGTAAAGGTACATTAGGGAATTCTCCACAATGGTCGACAATAGTAACATTCTCTATAGATCGGGAACACCAATGGATGCATGAATTTTTTAGCGTCATTAACCTTTGTGACCATCTTGAACCTCGCTCATTCTTTAATATAGATTGGGGAAGATGCAAAATAAACCATCTTGCCAAGAGAGCAGTGCAACACATAAGGACACCTCTTTTACTCATAGTGCGAGTGTGAAAAGAATGTAGAATGCCCCATAGCAAAGTAGGCATCGGGTTGTGGGATATGAAGATTTTGACGGTGTCACATATATGAGTTGGTCAGAATTTGGAAACAAAACCATCCCATAGATGAGGAGATCCACAATTTCCTCAAAGGCTTGCAAATCCAAGGAGTTCCAATAGTTTTGGGCTTTCTCAAACAAGAACTTTTCTAGGAAACCTTTGACACCACTCCTTGTTTCCTAATTAGTTATGATATCAGACGGTTACAAGTGTAGAGCTTGAGCAATCTCTTATGGCTTTGGATCTCTTTCCGTACCGTTGAAAGGTAGTTTATTGAGAATGGGAATCCTCAAGAGTTAGGAGAATTCTTCCAAAGTTGGCACAAGATGATAATCGGGAAATGTGAAGCAATGGTGTAAAGGATCAAAGAACTGAAAAAGCACCTTCATCATGTCTTCATCAGTGTTGGAAGTTACCAAGTTTAGTAGGAGATCATGTCTATCGATGAATGGAGAATTTTCAGGAATCCTTGAAGCTAGCTCTTTGAGTTGAGGAGGAATCCTCACAAGAATTACTTGAATAGTTTTCCTGCGAATAGAATCCATGTCCTACAAAATAGAACAAAGATAAATCCCAAGATCCTTAAAATGGTTAGTGAATGAATATGATGTTATGATGTTCATGATGTTATGTACAAGTATGTATACACAAACAAAGCAAACAAGTCCTTAGGTGTAGGATTGCATGGAGTCTCATAGGTAAGTACCCTCTTGAAGTTTAGTTGGCTCAAACCTGTCCTAACAATAGTAATCGGGTTCTAAGGAGCTCAATATTACTGGTTTGTTTCCTTGGTCATTGTTTCAGCACAAGCCTCTTTAATGGCGACCGAAATATCCCAAAAAACCAAACCTCGAGGAGTGTAGTATCAAGTATCTACCAACTTCATATTGTACCAAAGCCGGTCATCTCACTACGTCCTAAAGGCCAAGTTGGTCAAGTAAAGATTCTAAAAGTTCATTAGTGCTTCATGACATCACTCAGCGGCCTTGTATTCTCCTTGATTAACTCAAAGGCTACCAGTACCCACAAATATGTCACACTAACATAGTTATTGCTTAGACCATGTCGGTATACCCTGCACAATTTCCACAACATATTGCTACTTACCTATAAGGTATCCCAAATCCGGGTAGAGGATTCAAACCCAAATAAAGAACCATAATGTAAAGCATACAAGTCAAACAATGAAATCAAGTAAATGTGATATAACCC
The DNA here is from genome assembly GCA_948472305.1 of Vicia faba. Taxonomy (NCBI): domain Eukaryota; kingdom Viridiplantae; phylum Streptophyta; class Magnoliopsida; order Fabales; family Fabaceae; genus Vicia; species Vicia faba. The sequence goes on from OX451739.1 coordinate 791,771,808, forward strand.
TAAGGTAACCCCACTTTTAGAATTATCCCCAGCAGAGTTGCCAGTTTTGTGATACGGTGGGAGAACTGACTTGAAGGTTTTGTGTTTTATCACAAATGTTATCGTTAGCAAGAGTCGCCACTGACTTTTCTTTTATCGAAAAGGAAAGGTGAAAAAGCACAGGAAAGACCTTTGAGATTATTTCTTGAGTTCGGGGGGTAGATTATGAAAAGGGAATGTATTCGCACCATTTTCATCCATGGTTTTCCATGGGCTCTTAGTTACTTTCTAGATCACTTTCTTTTTGTTTAAAATTGTGCTTTGTGTGGTTTTTGAAAGTATTTTGTAAAGAGGCCTTTGTTTAGGAAAACTTTGTAATGATTCTCGTTCGTAAGAATGTATACAAAGTGTTTGATCTTTTGAAAAAGTTTTCAAGTTTGTAAGATGTTTGAAAGTGTGGGTGTTTGTTTTGAAAATAGCAAGGATGTTTGTTTTGAAGTGGAGCAATTAATTAGGAGTATTCTACCTACTCAAAAGTCTTTCTTGTTCATTTTCTTCTCCTTTGACATTGTTATCTTACCATTGATTTGGTAAGTAACCCTATCTTTGGATGTAAACGGGACGGGCGTGGGTCATCGTATAACCATGATTATCAATGTTGCAAGGTGTCTTAGCATTCTCTTTTTAGGGACTAAGATCATTTGAAAGGCCACTTAGATAGCGTCATCGAGGGACTATGATCTTATATTTTACTTTTTTTTGCTAAGATACCTCACATGCGTAATATGGCCATTTTGTAAAGGCAACCAAGTGGATTTACCCTAGAGGGTGCTTGTGTGCAAGTGTATTGTCTTCATGCTTGACTTTGTCTTTGATTAGGGTTTTCTAGTTGATTTGTTTTAATCTTTCCATACAAACCCTAATTACTAGCATGTTATATATAAAGCGATAAATTGCAGAATTTAAAGTTACTACGCTATTATAATACTTGTGGGAGGGGGTGTACAAATTATAAATGGGGATTGCGAGAAAATAAACCAAATTAATCTATTACAACCATATTGAATTTGTACAAGAATTGAAATAAATAATGTACAGGATGAATAAATGTACAAAAATGTGAAATGTAAAGTAAATTGATATTTGTTTGGATTTTTATGAGAAAAGGGGTTTTGATTTTAACCTAATTAACTAGAAGAAAATAATTAATTAAACCTAAATTTACTAAGAAAATATTTTAAATAAAACCCTAAATCTATTAATTGATTAAAAAGAAATTAAGTTTAAGAAAAGTATTTTTGGTATTTTTGTCTTGAATATAATTATAGTGTTATAAAATATTTGTGGCCTTTTTTACATTAAAATAATATATTTTAATTGGTATAAAAGAAAATAACTAAAACATATTTTTAATTAAATTTACAAAGATAATTAGTGAAATAAATAAAGTATTGATTAAATAAAATAATTTTTGTGAGAAAAAAATAAATAAACTATGTCAAAATATAAATCTATTATTTTTATATTTTTATATTTTTATGATTTTTTAATTTTAGAAAAATAATTAAGAAAACAAATAAATAAAAAATAAGAAAAAGAAAATAAAACTGGGCTAGGGGTGTGAATAGCCTGCAAGGGGGTTAGAAAGTAAAAACAAAAACAACAAGGCCCAATGAGGCCCAGTGCATGCCAAAAAAGAAGTCAGAAATGCAAAAAATGTAAAAAAACAAAAGGGTACTATGATCGGTGGGAAAGAGAACTGACTGTTTTTGGAATGCTGGCTTGCGTTTTGCGTTTGTTTTTGCAAAATGTCGCGGTGAGCAAGAGTCGCCACCGTCTTTTATTTTATCCAACAAGGAAAGGAAAAAAGCACAGAAAAATTCCTTTTTTCAAGATGTTTCTCGGGTTCGGGAGGTAGATTATAGAAAGGGGAGGTGTTAGCACCCTTTCTATCTGTGGTTATCCACGGGCTCTTAGGTACTTGCTCATTGTGTTTTCAAAATTTGCTTTTCTTTGTGTTTGTGGGTTTGAAATAATTTATGTTTTGAAGAGAGTGTAAGTGCGAAAAGTTTTGTTTTGTTTCAAAAAGGAGAAAGTACCTAAGAACCATCTACCTACTCGAAAAAATAATTAATCTGTACAAATGTCCTTTAGACAATGCTATCCCACTATTGATGAGTAGGTAGCACCGTTGTTGGAGTTTAAGGGTCAATTCGATTAAGGGACGTGTGGTCACTAAATCAATGTTAGGACGCCTTAGCGGCGACCCTAATGTCTTAGATCATTTTATCTGAGGCAACTGTTTCGAGGTAACTTATGATCTTTGGACAAGAGGGCCACCTCTAAAACTTCCTATACTCAATGACCACGTTCGAGGCAACCAAGTGAGGTGTACCCTAAGAGTGGCATGTGTGAGTGTGTCGTTCTTCAGTTATTTTTATCTGTACATGTCATGGGTGAGCTATGTTGATTTTAAGTTCATACATTTGATTTTGTCATGCATTCCCTATTATCAAACATCTAACAGTGTATAGTTGCGGAATTCAAATTGCGGAAATTAAATCTAAATTATTACAAGGCGTCGGGTATTTACATCGCCAAAAACAACCCTTGAAATTTAAATTGCGAAAAATAAAAATAAAGCGATAAATGCTTAAAATCCTGATTAAAAAACTATTACATACCGGGAAACAATTACAAAATCGGAAATAAATGGATTGCGTGCAAGAAAATTAAATCGACACATTTTTTAGGGTTTTGACCCTTTTTTTTAAAAGAAAATATTTTTTGTTTATTTTTGAATTAGAAAATTAAATCTAAGTTAATAATTAAATTAATTAATTAATAAAAATATTTTGGGTTTTTTGAATATCTAAGGAAATAAAATAAAATGGTTAAAAGTTAGTAAAAACCTAATATTCTAAATTGATTTTAATTTATTGTAAAAAATATTAAATGTTACACCTATTTAAAACTAAGTTAATTAATTAATATTTATTTACAAAATAAAATAATGAAATTAATAAAAATAATATTTTTTATGTTTTATGATTTTTGTTAAGAAAAATATTAATTATTTGGTTAGTAATTAATTAAGAATAATAAAAAAAACAAGTAAATAAATAAAATATTAAAAGAAAAGAAATAACCAAAGGGGGGTGCTCGGCCCAATCTGGAGGTAGAATCAACATTTTAGAGGCCCAATTGTGGGCAAGCCTTGTTGACTTTCTGCAATCTCTCATGGCACGTTGACTGATGAACACGATGCACGCTCAATCTTGGCCCTTGGATTTGATCAGAAGCCATTTGGCAACCATCTGGATGGAGGCTTATGGTAGGTCACGCTCATGATGCTACATGGAATTGCCTGAAAATAAAATGCAACAAAGTTTTGGGGGACCTGGGATTCGAACCCAGGTCCCAAGGGGTTTTCCACTAGCGCGCTTGCCAACCCAACTGACTTGCTTCTTTGTTAATTGAATACAAAACAAATATTATATTGAAAAAACATTTAATATGCCTGGAAATTAAAAAAAAAATAACGCGAGATTTGAAACCGGCCAATAGGAAGAGGACGCGTAGTCGTCTTCTTCACAAATCCCTGGTTTTCTTACCTGCGGATTTTTATCCGCGGGAAGATTCGTGGCTTGCTTCCAAAATTCATCCTAGGCCATGTAAATACCAACTAAGACTACCAACGTGTTCGTCTCTCCTCCCTGAACGCAACCATGGTCATCGTTTGTCCTAATTGTTCCTGCAAAACAAAACCCCAAATGCAAACCTCCAAAACCCTAGATTCGGGTAGGGAGATACAGGCTACAAAAATCCAATTGAATAATGCAGAATGATTGGAAATTGAATGGTAAACATGAATGTACAAAATTTTTGGCAAAAGGATGCAAGAAAATAGATTCACGATTCCATGCATAGGGCTATGTTCTTGAGTACTTACAGCGTGATTTAGGAGGTCAAGGCTTGGTTTTGATCACTTTGGCTTCAGTGAACGTCATGCAAGGAGATAGTGTTGTGTTTTTGGATTGAATCGAGCTCTAAGTATGATTTCAGTTTTCAATTTTTCAAGCTTTTTTTTTCAATTTGGTTTGGCCGTTTCTGCCATTCTTAGGTCCTGTTTCTTGTATGTCTATGTTGTATATGTATCAAGCAAGCAATTAGGTTAAATCTTGGGCTTCCAATCTTTGTGCATTGAAGATTTGAGATTTGATTTTATTCTCCATTAACAAAGCTTTCAAAAATGTCCAAATCTGATTTTTTGTGCATAATAAGGCTTGATACTAATTTTATTATGTGCATCATGATAATTGAAAGCTGTATCAATCAAAAAGATCACATTCCATCAATTTTTGGATTTTATTTTGATTAATATTGATTTAAAATGAATTAATTCAATAAAAATCAAATAAAATATAAAAATAAATGAATGGCCATGAAATTGAAGATAGGACACGTGTGTGGTGTGACAAGATCAAATCAAGTGGAAAAAAGTGGGCCCTTTTGTTAAAAATTGGAGTTTTGAGGATAGTTGACTTTTGGCAATTTTGGAAAAATGCCCAACTTCAATAATGCATAACTTCTTCAATTTTGAACTTTTGGAAGTGTTATTGGACTTTTTAGAAACCTTTAGATGTCCTCTAACCAACCCTTTTGGTCTCATCTCATTTTTATATTCCATGCTCAAGTTATAAGCTTTGGAAAAAAAATGTGTTTTTGTTGACTTTCAAAAATGACCTATAATGTCCAAATTTGTAACTTTTTGTGAGAGCATTTATTGATCTTGGGGTGTGAATATGGATTGTAGGAAATTGCATCCTCTTCAAAATGAGCTTTGGATGGGTCATTTATCATAAAGTATGATAAATTTATGCTTGGTCAAAGTTGAGTTGACTTTTCCTACAAAACCCTAATTTAGCAACTTTTGAATCTTGATGAATCTTGAGAAATCCTTGATGAATCATGATCAACCCTTGATAAAATGATGAATTATCCTTCAAAATGAGAATGTTGACAAAAAATCTTGAAGTTTGACTGTATTTGGGACACAGTTGACTTTTGCCCTAGCACAGTCGACTTTTGGACCCCTTGAGCAATTGACTAACCAAACTTTCTCTGCAAGTCTTGAAATTTGACATGGATGAACTTGAGAGCATATTAGGACATTGGGAAGCACTTGAAGTCATTTGTATGTAAGGACCTTGATGCAACACAAAACCCTAATTTTGAACTGACTGCCTTAGGAGATGATTTGACTGTCCAATTCTTGAGCCAACTTGAGTCACTTGGGGATTATTCTTGACATGTCTTGAGAAATATGGAAGGGAAAATTTTGGGGTACAACAGTTGCCCCTGTTAAATTTTCTTAAACCTGAGGATATAGGTTGGCTTTCGAGCCTTTCATGATCCGAAGGTGGAAGATAATTGAACACTAGAGTGCCCAGAAATTTGCACTCGTATGTTGTAGTATCAGCATTGTGATGTCGGGAATGGGCTTACAGATGCCATTTGGAGATTGTTGGTAGGAGGATGGGCTTACAGATGCCATCTGCAGGAGTGTCGATCGCATAAGAGATTCCTTAGCGAGAACTTGCATACCTGTTGTTGTAGAAGATTCTGCTGGGGAAGTCTAACTTTTGTTGAGATTTAGGAACTTGCCTGTACTTTAACTAAGAGAATGCCTCGGCTGAGTCTTAAGAACCTGTCCATAATTCAATTAGGGGGAAACATCTTCATCAAGATCTAAGAATTGTCTGGTCTTCAACGTAGCATACCGTTGAAATTAGAGAACTCGTCCACACTATGACGGAGGAAAACATCAAGATCTAGGAACTGACTAGTGATCAACGTAGTATACGGTTGAGGTTATAGTACTCGTCCACACTATGACGTAGGGAAACATCTTCATCAAGATCTAGGAACTGTCTGGTGCTCAACGTAGTATACCATTGAGGTTAGAGAACTCGTCCACACTATGACGGAGGAAAACATCAAGATCTAGGAACTGACTAGTGCTCAACGTAGTATACCGTTGAGGTTATAGTACTCATCCACACTATGACGTAGGGAAACATCTTCATCAAGATCTAGGAACTGTCTGGTGCTCAACGTAGTATACCGTTGAGGTTAGAGAACTCGTCCACATTATGACGGAGGAAAACATCAAGATCTAGGAACTGACTAGTGCTCAACGTAGTATACCATTGAGGTTATAGTACTCGTCCATACTATGACGTAGGGAAACATATTCATCAAGATCTAGGAATTGTCTGGTCTTCAACGTAGTATACCATTGAAATTAGAGAACTCGTCCACACTATGACGGAGGAAAACATCAAGATCTAGGAACTGACTAGTGCTCAACGTAGTATACCGTTGAGGTTATAGCACTCGTCCACACTATGACATAGGGAAACATCTTCATCAAGATCTAGGAACTGTCTGGTCTTCAACGTAGTATACCGTTGAAATTAGAGAACTCGTCCACACTATGACGGAGGAAAACATCAAGATCTGGGAACTGACTAGTGCTCAACGTAGTATACCGTTGAGGTTATATCACTCGTCCACACTATGACATAGGGAAACATCTTCATCAAGATCTAGGAACTGTCTAGTCTTCAACGTAGTATACCGTTGAAATTAGAGAACTTATCCACACTATGACAGAGGAAAACATCAAGATCTAGGAACTGACTAGTGCTCAACGTAGTATACCATTGAGGTTATAGTACTCGTCCACACTATGACGTAGGGAAACTGTCAAGATTGATAACCTTATCTGAAATTTAACCGAGGATAATTCAATTGAGATTTAAGAACCGGTCAGGTCTTCGACTAAGCTGGGAACTTAACTGCATCTTTCCTGAAAGGTAAAGGTCAGTCATATGCAATGCATGAGATGGATAAAGCAATGATGTTCTCAACATAAATGAGATTGTATGGTATGATGCGTATATGCATGTATCATGATGTATGAAAATGTGATGTTTTAGCTGGGGAAAAATAAATCCCGGAGCTGCTGGAGAATAGAGTTTAGTTCTTCGTTTCCACTTGGGATGATGAACGAAGATGATAAACTTGCAGGAGAGAAGAACTCCGTTGGGGAATAAACTGATGAAGAGATTACTCCGAGGGGGAATTACTCTATGGGGGAAAGATGTTCTGCTGAGGATTTTAACGATAAACTCCGTTGAGGATCCCGCTGATAAACTCTGTTGGGGATTTTAATGATGAATTCCGCTGGGGATGGATTACCGTTGCTGGTGATATTGAATCTGTTGAGGATTGAACTCCTGTTTGGGGAAAGGAAGAACTTCGCGGGGGATGATCTTTCAGTTGCAACTTGCTGGGGATAACCCAGTTAGACTCTTGTGGGGATAATCCTCTGAATTTTGCTGGGGAGATTCTTTCAACCTTGCTGGGGAGATTTATTTTTGTACTCCGCTGGGGATAAGCTTCCAAAGTGTACTGGGGATGATGTCTCAACTCTGTTGGGGAAGCTTTTTAGACTGCACTGGGGAAATGGCTCCACTGGGGGTATCTTGTATTCTGCTGGGGAACATTCTTATGCTTCGTTGAGGGATATTAAGACTGTCAGGGATACTCTTATGCTTGTTGGGGAATATCTTTATACTCCGCTGAGGAATATTAAGACCTTCTGGGGATGCCAAACCTTTTTAGCGCTGATGGTGGATGAACTCTGCTTGGAGAGAGTATTGTTGATTTGTTCATAGTTTCAAGTCCCAGCTAGGAGGCTAATATTACTGTCTTATTCTGCGGGGAGTGAAGGTATCTTAGCCATATTCTTCAGCTGAACCTACCTTAGTTCTTGATGGACATAGCGACTACATTGTTCGAACAATTCTATTGCCCCTGCTTTTGATATTACCAGTCATTTATTTTTTGTTTCGCATGTAAATATTTATGATCAGCAATTAATGTCAAATGCATATATCAAAAATTAACATTGGGCGTTCTTTGCAAAACAAAACGGATAAAGGAAAAACAATTTGAAATTTGTCTGAAAATGAATTGTATTGATTTTGAAGTTTGGCCTGTAAATAGGCATTTTTTGTATAAGAGGTTGACGTCCTAGTAAGAGAACGCCACCAAACAAATAGAATTTATACAATTTTGTAAAAAGAAAACAAAACAGCTATGTGAATAATCCCACTGGGTTCCAACTCTTCTATTGCCTTTATATTTTCGAGCATCTCATCACTTTGCTACTTGGTTGAACGTAGATCATATTGATTAGTGTCGTCCGAGCTTGATAGTTGATACCGAAGTATGGATGCAAGGTGATCTGATGAGACATAGTGTTACGCTTTGATCCCTAACTTTTTCCTGGACTGCCCTTTCGGGTTTTCAGTCCACCGGGATACCCATTTTTGCCCAAGCCGCCTTTTCAGGTTTTCGACTTGCCGGGTGTACAGATTTTTTCATTTTCATCCCTTATTTTTGCCCGAACCCTTTTGGTTTGCCGGGAAGCCCTTATTTTTGCTTAGGCCAGTCAACCTAGCGCGTCTTTGATTATGTGTAGTATCTTTTCACTATGTCTGCATTGACGGGGTGAGGAAGGTCGTCACCATCCATGGTGGTTAGAATCATAGCTCCTCCTGAGAAAATGTTCTTAACCACAAATGGCCCTTCGTAAGTAGGGGTCCATTTTCCCCTGGGATCACCTTGAAGTAGAATGATACGCTTGATTACCAGATCCCCAACTTGATACTCTTGTCGTCTAACTTTCTTGTTAAATGCCTTGATCATCCGTTTTTGGTACGTCTGACCATGACAAATAGCAGCAAGTCTCTTTTCGTCAATTAGGTTCAGTTGATCAAGCCAGGTCTGAATCCAGTCATCTTCGCTCAAACCTGCATCCTTCATGATCTGAAGAGAGGGTATCTAAACTTCCATAGGCAAGACTGCCTCCATGCCATAAACCAAGGAATAGGGTGTTGCCCCTATTGACGTCCGCGCTGAGGTACGGTACCCATGAAGAGAAAATGGTAACATCTCATGCCAGTATTTGTATGTTACTGTCATCTTCTGCACAATCTTCTTAATGTTCTTATTAGCCGCTTCAACAACTCCATTCATCTTCGACCGGTAGGGGGAAGAGTTGTGATGCTGTATTTTGAATTGCTCGCAGAGCTCAGTGATCATCTTGTTGTTGAGATTGGTACCATTGTCCGTAATGATCCTATCTGGTACACCGTATCGACAGATCAGATTGTGCCGAATAAACCGTGCCACAACGTTCTTGGTTACAGTAGCAAAGGAAGTTGCTTCAACCCACTTTGTAAAGTACTCAATTGCTACCAGGATGAAACGATGCCCGTTGGATGTCGTAGGTCTGATCTCGCCAATTATATCAATGCCCCACATTGCAAAAGGCCAAGGTTCCGTTAAGACGTTCAGAGGAACTGGAGGTACATGCACCTTATCAACATAGACTTGGCACTTGTGACATGTCCGAGAATGCTGATAACAGTCGGCTTCCATTGTGGACCAATAATATCCTGTCCGAAGGATTTTCTTTGCCATGGTGTGTCCACTGGAGTGAGTCCCGAAAGTACCTTCATGTAATTCTGCCATGATCATTTCTGCTTCATTCTTATCCACACAACGCAGTAAGGTCGAATCATGGTTACGCTTGTAAAGGATGTCATTGCTGATGAAGAACTTTTCCGCGAACCTCCTCAAAAACTTCTTGTCATTAACAGATGCACCCTCGGGGTATTCCTGAGCTTCAAGATACCTCTTCACCTCATGATACAAGGGCTTTTCTATTACCTCTTCAGCCTCAAGATCAAAGCAATGCACAGGTTCATCCAATCTTTCAATGATGATCCGGGGAGCCTCGTTGTCCCAATTGACTTTGAACATAAAAGACATCGTAGCCAGCGCGTCCGCTAACTAATTCTCCTCTCTAGGGAAGTGTTCAAAGGTTATCTCCTCAAAGTGGGGAAGCAACGTCAATACATACTCCTTGTAAGGAATCAGATTGGGTGTTTTGTATCCCACTCTCCTTTGATTTGACTGATCAAGAGAGCGGAATCTCCAAAGACAGTCAAGAACTTAATCCTTAGATCAATTGATGCTCGAAGACCCGTAATGCATGCTTCATACTCCGCCATGTTGTTGGTACAGTTGAAACATAGTCGGGCGGTAAATGGAGTATGAGAGCCTTTAGGAGATATGATCATGGTGCCAATGCAATTACCCAAAGCGTTTGAAGCTCCATCAAAGTACATAGACCATCGGGATCGTTCCTCAAGTCCTTCATCTGGTTCAGGTGTCTCACAATTAGTAACCATTATGATATTCTCGTCCGGGAATTCAAAGTTCATAGACTGGTAATCATCCACTGCCTGATGTGCCAAATGGTCTGCCAACACACTTCCCTTAATTTCCTTTTGGGTCGTATACTGGATGTCATACTCAGTCAATATCATCTGCCATCTCGTTATTCTTCCGGACAAGGCAGGCTTTTCGAAGATATACTTGATTGGATCCATCTTTGATATCAGCAGAGTAGTGTGAGTCAGCATATACTGTCTCAGCCAGCGAGCAGCCTATGCCAAAGCGCAGCAAGTTTTCTCGAGCAGTGAGTATCGGGTCTCACAGTCGGTAAACTTTTTGCTAAGGTAGTAAATTGCATGCTCTTTTCAGACAGACTCGTCATGCTGCCCCAGCACACACCCCATCGAGTTATCAAACACTGTCAAGTATAAGATCAAAGGTCTCCCTTCAACTGGTGGCATCAGGATGGGTGGCTCTTGGAGATACTCTTTGATCCTTTCGAAAGCGGCCTGGCATTCATCGTTCCAACGTACTACCTGATCTTTCTTCAGCAGCTTGAAGATTGGTTCACAAGTAGCAGTTAGGTGCGAGATGAATCGGGCAATGTAGTTCAGACGTCCCAGAAAGCCTCTGACTTCTTTCTCTATTCTGGGAGATGGCATCTCTTGTATAGCTTTCACCTTGGCAGGGTCCACTTGAATACCTTTGTCGCTTACAATAAAACCTAACAGCTTACCAGACCTCACCCCGAAGGTGCACTTGTTTGGGTTCAACCTCAACTTGTACAACTTCAACATGTCAAACAGCTTCTGTAGATGGTCCAGGTGTTCTTCCTCAGTCTGGGACCTTGCAATCATATCGTCGACGTATACTTCAATCTCATGATGGATCATGTCATGAAACAAAGCAACCATGGCATGCTGATATGTTGCCTCAGCATTCTTTAGTCCAAAAGGCATGACCTTGTAGCAAAAGGTACCCCACTGAGTAACAAAAGTTTTCTTCTCCATGTCTTTGGGAGCCATTTTTATCTGATTGTAACTGGAGAAACCATCCATAAAGGAGAATACCTTGTGCTGAGCAATGTTGTCAACCAGAACGTCGATATGAGGTAGAGGGAAGTCATCCTTGGGGCTTGCCCTGTTCAAATCCCTGTAGTCAACACACATTCGGACCTTACCATCTTTCTTCGACACAGGAACCACATTGGCCACCCACTGAGGGTAAGAAGTAACTGCTAGAAAACTGGCGTCAAACTTTTTCATAACTTCAGCCTTGATTTTCTCAAACATCTCTGGGCGCATACGGCGAACCTTCTGTTTCACTGGAGGACAGTCTTCCTTGGTAGGCAGGCGATGAACCACAATATCGGTATCTAAACCAGGCATATCTTTGTAAAACCATGCAAAGATCTCAACGTAGTCACGCAGCATCTAAATCAACTGTTGTTTGACACTAAGCTCCAGATTTGCACCGATGTTGACTTCCTTCTTATCTGTTTCTGTACCCAGATTCACTAATTCTACCGGCTCTTCATGTGGCTGAATAGCCCTCTCTTCCTGGAGTAGCAGTCTTGCAAGTTCACCAGGCACTTCGCAATCATCTTTACCTTCATCTTCGGCTAAGTTGATCGAATTTTCGAAGTCATAACCGACAGTAGCAGAGTCGTTACTAGTGAGATCCAGAGTGGATGTGGACCTGTATATGTGAGTGTGTGTAAAATAGCTGTTTTGCAATATATAATAAAGAAAGACAAGGAGCGCAAAATTTGAAATGCAAGAAACGTCCAATGTTTTTATTAATGATATATGAAAATGACACACAAAATCCCTCACAAATGAAGCCATAATGCCACGGGTAAGACATCGGGCCGTAAAAGTTTAAAACATTGTCTGTTACAAATTCAAAACAAAAGTTTCATTACTGGGTAACAAAAGTAATAGGGATGAAGTCCTTTGCTGTCAAGTTGCTTGGTCCACCATCGGTCGTAGGATAGATCCAGCTGTCGAATTCAGACTCTTCCACATCATCTTCAATGGCATTCACTCCCGAGTTGCTGATGAACACGGGAGGTCTTCCAATTCGTGCATTCCGAACATCCCTTTGAGCTTCTGCAGTGAAACCCAAACCAAACTTGTTAGTCTTTTGTGTAAAATCAGGGAGTCAGCCCCAATTTGCACACTCACCCTTCTCAATAATAGCCCGAACATCCTTTAAGGAAGCCATTTTCATAGGAGAATCTTCAATCAGTCTCAGCTGATGCCAGTGTTTGGGGAACCTCTTCAAAGTGCTGAAATGGGGTCTCAATGAACTCCTCATCCATCTCTACGTATCGGAACGAGTTGAGGTGGCTGACCATATACTCTTCCTCTCCATGTATTGTCATAATCTTCCCTTTGATCGGGTACTTCAGCTTCTGGTGGAGCGTTGAGGTTACAGCTCTGGCTTTGTGGATCCATGGACGACCCAGCAAACAAGAATAAGATGGCCGAATGTCCATCACATAGAATGTAGAATTGAAGACCTGAGAACCAACCTTGATCGGGATATCAACCTCACCGTGCACCATCCTCTTAGACCCATCAAAGGCCCTGACAATAATGTTACTTGGTTTCAGCTCCAACCCTTCACAATCCAGCCTGTCTAGAGCTTTTTTAGGCAATACATTCAATGAGGAACCAGTATCCACCAATACATGTGCAAGAGTAGTGCTCCTGCATTCAATGGAGACATGCAGGGAATCGTTATGATTCTTCCCCTTAGCAGTCAAGTCTGCGTCAGAGAAACCTAACCCATTATCAGCCGTCAAGTTGGCCACACAATCCGTAAACTGATTAGCTGATGTCTCTTGTGGAACGTGGGCAGTCTTCAAGAAGGTAATCAGAGCCTTGGCATGAGCCTCTGAACATAACAATAGTGACAACATAGAAATCTTGGATGGGGGTTTTCCCTAGCTGCTCAACCACGTTGTAGTCACTCTTTTTAATAATCTTCATGATCTCTTCCATCTCCTGTTTGGAAGCTTCAACAATAATTGTCTTCGGTGCCTCCGTCTGGGCAGGCACATCAATGGTGATCCCTTTTCCCCGAGCGTCAGATGACTCAGCGACAGGGGTAAGAATAAGAACTTGATCAGGAATAGTAGCAGGTACACTGGCAGGTGTAATAACAACAGGTCTTCGGACAGTTGGTGGAGCAATATCAGGTGAGAAAAGTCTTCCGTTGCGGGTGACTTTAGTAGGTCCAGTAATGCTGCTGATGTCAGTATCAACATCCAACTCTTGCTTAACTCCATGAAAATAAACATCAACCCTATAGTGCCAAGGTACAACTTTATCAGAGGTATAGGGGATGGGCCCCGGAATAGTGATGACCACAGGTGCGATTCTCGGAATATATGTAATTCTAACAGGCTTCCTTGAGGGAGCCTTGGAAGAATTGTCGAAAATGGTAATAATGGAAACTTCTTCAGAATGAACTGAGGGAAGAACAGTCTTCTCAAACATGATCTCTTTACTATCCATCAAGTTTTGGATACCTGACTTCAAGAATGGGCAACCGGTAGGTGAAACAGAACACATATGGCAACCTTCGTCATAGCCTGGAAATAAACCGGCTAGCAAAAGGTTCTTCTTCACAGTCAACAGAGGGGTAACAATTTCATCCACAGAAACTACAAACAAGTCTTCTTCTAGAGCATTCACTCCATGCTTGGGCATGGGAGAAGTCACAACATTAGGCCTCTCGGGCGCCTCAAACTCAATCTCCTTCGCATTAATTAAGTCTTGTACCATGTTCTTCAAAACCCAACAATCATCCGTATTATGCCCCGAGCTATCAGAGTGAAAAGCACAGCGGGCATTAGGGTTATACCTCAGTGATATGGTATTTGGACTCTTCGGGGTTTCCTTTAGAACCACCAGATTAGTCTTCAGCAACTGTGGCAGAATCTGAGACAAAGTCATGCTGAGACGAGTGAACTTCCTTCGAGGTCTCTCATCCTTCTGTTGATTGTTGTGCTGAGGAGCACCAACAGGTTTTGAAATAACAACCGCATTGACAGCTTGGCGGTGTTCAGGTTTATTCTGTCTTCTCGAACTGTACACAACACTGGACTCTTTCTTAAACGGCTTCTTCTCGGTGCTTGATGAGGAACCCTTCTGTATCTTACCAGCCTTAATACCACCCTCAATCCTCTCACCAGTCAAAATAAGATCTGTAAACCCAGATGAAGAGCTTCCAATCAAGTGGTTGAAAAATAGACCAGACAGGGTCCCCAGAAACATATCAACAAGCTCATGATTAGCTAAGGGTGGTTGTACTCTTACAGCGAGGTCCCTCCACTTCTGAGCATAATCTTTAAATCCTTCACCCGTTCCCATTGACATAACCTGAAGTTGGGTACGCGTAGGAGCAAGGTCGGAGTTGTATTGATACTGCCTGTAGAATGCAGTAGCCAAATCTTCCCAAATGCGGATACTGGCTCCGTCCAACTGATAGAACCACTCAAGTTGAGTCCCTGAGAGACTGTCTTGGAAGAAGTGGATCCATAGGTTCTTATCAGCTGTGTACGGCTGAATCTTCCTCACATATGATCGGAGGTGCAACTTCGGACAAGAAACTCCTTCATACTTAGAAAAGGCTGGTGCCTTGAATTTGTGGGGAATGACTACCCCAGATGATAGACCCAGATCACCGAAGTCCAGACCAAGCACCTTTTGAACTTCCATAGCACTCAACCGGTCCTCCAGTTTCTTGTATCTGTCCTCAGCAGGAGGATATTGTTCTTCATCGTAGTCTGTCTCGTTGTCGGAGACCACAAGGCTAGGAGCCCTCCTTTCTTGTGGACTATCTTTCCCTACAGATGAGGTGGTCAGATCAACTTCATTTTGTAGCCTGTTTCCAAACCTGTGCCCTGTGTTGAATAGGACTGTCCTCTTCTTCTTCTTCTCCTTCATAATCAGGGTTTTCAGGTCTTGCTGACCCTTAGCTAGACTCATGAACAGCTCTTGAAATTGGGAATTCTGGGCCTGGAGGGCCTTGATAGCTTGCTCAGTTGAAGGTTAAGCAGACATGATGAGTGCTGAAATAAACAACGAAGAAGATAAGAGACCTGTAAAGGGTACCTGTTTATGAAGTGCATGGGATGAAATGTGTATGATTTATGATTTCAAAGACAATTGAGAGATTCAAATTTGTAAACAAGAAAGGAAACACACTTTATTAGATTTAAACTTCAAAATTTAAATTGTTTAACAAATTTCCCTTAAGGCGTTACAAGAATGGAAATACGGAAAAGTAAACCAAAACTGGAAAGGAAATCATCAAAGGTCCATCAATGCTCCCATGGTCTCTTCTTATCAGTGCGGACATAGTCGTTGAGAATCTACTCGTTCTCTAACTGCCTAGTCATCTTATGGATCTTCTACTCTTGTTCATTGAACTTCTCTCGGTAAGAATCTCGTTCCTCCCTCAATTGCATCCAAGATATCTTCAGTTCCCCAATGTCAGTGGGCATATAAGGATGAAGAATGGTTGGAAGAACCCCTTCTTCATTAGCAACTTCAAGAGTGACAGGCCGGACAGCTTCATATGGCATACCCAGCTTTTGGGCGCGGATACGGACCCATCTGAGATATGGCTCCATTGGCAGAGAAGTCTTTGGGCCCAGCTCATGTGGATCGGATTGGTGAACTCTATCCCAAGCCCTTATGAATCTGCGATGCTGCTCGTCGCTATCCCCTTGAAAATCAAAGATGATATGAGGCATTAGCATCTCATGAGGTCCTTCTCTTCTGGCTCTTCCAAACTGACGGAGAGCTAAGCATGGGTTGTAAGAAATTCCTCCATGGGTTCCTATCAATGGAACATTAGGATACTCTCCACAGCGATCAATGATAGTAACCTCATCCATACCTTTGAGAGTCCAGATAATGTCATCACTAGAAAGAGACATCACCCTATAAGCCCAGCTCATTCCTTCTTTGTTTTTCAGCATGGACTTAGGGAGGTGCGAAATAAACCACCTCGACAATAAAGGAACACAGCACATCAAAGTTCCCCGCTTTCGAGAAGTACGAGCATAGAGATGATGAAGCATATCACCCAAGAGAGTGGGTACCAGATTCTGAGAGATGAAGATCTGTATGGCATTAATGTTAACAAAAGTGTCAGGATTCGGAAACAAAAATAGACCATAAATTAAGAGATCCAGAATGTCCTCGTACGCCTTGAAGTCTAAGCTGTCCCAGAAGTAATTAGCTTTGTAAACCAAGAACTTAGCCAGAAAACCCTTAGCTCCACTTCTAGTCTCCCAGTTAGCCATTACCTCCTCCTTAGTCAAGTGAAGGGCTGCAGCAATTTCTTCGGGCTTAGGAGTCTTTTCCCAACCTGTAAACGGAGTCTGTTCCAGGACGGAGATACCAAGTAGCTCAGAGAACTCTTCCAGGGTAGGAACCAGCTGGAAGTCTTGAAAGGTGAAGCAATGGTACAGCAGATCATACAATTGGACCAGAACACTCATCATTTGTTCATCCAATTTTGAGGTGACCAAACTGAGTAGAGAGCCATGCCTTCTGATGAAGGAAGTAGTGTCTAGAATCCTGACAACCAACTCTTTAAGCAAGGTAGGGACTTGGACAAAGTTGATCTAGATAGTATTCCTACGCATGGGCATCATGATGACCTACAAAATAGAGCAAAGATGAAACCCTCTTGTCTTTGAAATAGGTTAGTCCTTATGCAAGATGTATGCAATGTTATGATGTCATGATGTCATGGTAAAGGCACACCATAAGTATCCACAAAAGGCAAACATGGTAAAGGCACACAAGTCACACAAAAGAGCCCTTAGATTTTAGGCTGGCATGAAGCTTAGGTACTACCCTCTTTCAGTTCAGTTGGTTAAGACCTATCCTAAAAATAGTAACTGGGTTGTAGAGGATCTCAATATCACTGACTATCCTCAATCGGTCATAATTCCAGTTTAGCAACCTTTTCTTGCGGCCAGAATCATCGCGAGAGTTTAGTCTCAATGAGTGTAGCATACTGCTACTGTTCTATGGCCAAGTTGGTCAATTTAAGGTTCTAAGGTCAGTTGGTGCTTAATGACTCCTTAGAAGACCCATATTCTCCTCGTTCCAACACAAGGGATATCGGTACAGACCAAGGTGTCACACCAATGTAGCTACTGCTTCATCCATGTCGGTCTACGTCGGACAGATCCCTCACAGTTTATTGCTACTTACCTAAAGGGTATCCCCAGATCCGGGTTAGGATCTATAGAACTCCGATACAAGCCCACAAAATTAAAGCATACAAAGCATACAATTGAAAACATAGTGATCTAATCCTAAGGTACACCTCACTTATAAAGATCATCCCCAGCAGAGTCGCCAGTTCTGTGATCGGTGGGAAAGAGAACTGACTGTTTTTGGAATGTTGGCTCGCGTTTTGCGTTTGTTTTTGCAAAATGTCGCGGTGAGCAAGAGTCGCCATCGTCTTTTATTTTATCCAACAAGGAAAGGAAAAAAGCACAGAAAAATTCCTTTTTTTGAGATGTTTCTCGGGTTCGGGAGGTAGATTATAGAAAGGGTAGGTGTTAGCACCCTTTCTATCCGTGGTTATCCACGGGCTCTTAGGTACTTGCTCATTATGTTTTCAAAATTTGATTTTCTTTGTGTTTGTGGGTTTGAAAGAATTTATGTTTTGAAGAGAGTGTAAGTGCGAAAAGTTTTGTTTTGTTTCAAAAAGGAGCAAGTACCTAAGAACCATCTACCTACTCGAAAAAAGGAATTAATCTGTACAAATGTCCTTTAGACAATGTTATCCCACTATTGATGAGTAGGTAGCACCGTCGTTGGAGTTTAAGGGTCAATTCGATTAAGGGATGTGTGGTCACTAAAGCAATGTTAGGACGCCTTAGCGGCGACCCTAATGTCTTAGATCATTTTATCCGAGGCAACCGTTTCGAGGAAACTTATGATCTTTGGACAAGAGGGCGACCTCTAAAACTTCCTATACTCAATGATCACGTTCGAGGCAACCAAGTGAGGTGTACCCTAAGAGTGGCATGTGCGAGTGTGTCGTTCTTCAGTTATTTTTATCTGTACATGTCATGGGTGAGCTATGTTGATTTTAAGTTCATACATTTGATTTTGTCATGCATTCCCTCTTATCAAACATCTAACAGTGTATAGTTGCGGAATTCAAATTGCGGAAATTAAATCTAAACTATTACAAGGCGTCGGGTATTTACATCGCCAAAAACAACCCTTGAAATTTAAATTGCGGAAAATAAAAATAAAGCGATAAATACTTAAAATCCTAATTAAAAAACTATTACATACCAGGAAACAATTACAAAATCGGAAATAAATGGATCGCGTGCAAGAAAATTAAATCGACGCATTTTTTAGGGTTTTGACCCTTTTTTTGAAAAGAAAATATTTTTTGTTTATTTTTGAATTAGAAAATTAAATCTAAGTTAATAATTAAATTAATTAATTAATAAAAATATTTTGGGTTTTTTGAATATCTAAGGAAATAAAATAAAATGGTTAAAAGTTAGTAAAAACCTAATATTCTAAATTGATTTTAATTTATTGCAAAAAATATTAAATGTTACACCTATTTAAAACTAAGTTAATTAATTAATATTTATTTACAAAATAAAATAATGAAATTAATAAAAATAATATTTTTTATGTTTTCTGATTTTTATTAAGAAAAATATTAATTATTTGGTTAGTAATTAATTAAGAATAATAAAAATAAAACAAGTAAATAAATAAAATATTAAAAGAAAAGAAAAAACCAAAGGGGGTGCTGGGCCCAATCTGGAGGTAGAATCAGCATTTCAGAGGCCCAATTGTGGGAAAGCCTTGTTGACTTTCTGCAATCTCCCATGGCACGTTGACTGATGAACACGATGCACGCTCAATCTTGGCCCTTGGATTTGATCTGAAGCCATTTGGCAACCATCTGGATGGAGGCTTATGGTAAGTCACGCTCATGATGCTGCATGGAATTGCCTGAAAATAAAATGCAACAAAGTTTTGGAGGACCTGGGATTTGAACCCAGGTCCCAAGGGGTTTTCCACTAGCGTGCTTGCCAACCCAACTGACTTGCTTCTTTGTTAATTGAATACAAAACAAATATTATATTGAAAAAACATTTAATATGCTTGGAAATTAAAAAAAAATAGCGCGAGATTTGAAACTGGCCAATGGGAAGAGGACGCGTAGTCGTCCTCTTCATAAATCTCTGGTTTTCTTACCTGTGGATTTTTATCCGCGGGAAGATTTGTGGCTTGCTTCCAAAATTCATCCTAGGCCATGTAAATACCAACTAAGACTACCAACGTGTTTGTCTCTCCTCCCTGAACACAACCATGGTCATCGTTTGTCCTAATTGTTCCTGCAAAACAAAACCCCAAATGCAAACCTCTAAAACCCTAGATTCGGGTAGGGAGATACAGGCTATAAAAATCCAATTGAATAATGCAGAATGATTGGAAATTGAATGGTAAACATGAATGTACAAAATTTTTGGCAAAAGGATGCAAGAAAATAGATTCACGATTCCATGCATAGGGCTATGTTCTTGAGTACTTACAGCGTGATTTAGGAGGTCTCAAGGCTTGGTTTTGATCGCTTTGGCTTCAGTGAACGTCATGCAAGGAGATAGTGTTGAGTTTTTGGATTGAATCGAGCTCTAAGTATGATTTTAGTTTTCAATTTTTCAAGATTTTTTTTCAATTTGGTTTGGCCGTTTCTTCCGTTCTTAGGTCCTGTTTCTTGTATGTCTATGTTGTATATGTATCAAGCAAGCAATTAGGTTAAATCTTGGGCTTCCAATATTTGTGCATTGAAGATTTGAGATTTGATTTTATTATCCATTAACAAAGCTTCCAAAAATGTCCAAATCTGATTTTTTTTGCATAATAAGGCTTGATACTAATTTGATTATGTGCATCATGATAATTGAAAGTTGTATCAATCAAAAAGATCACATTCCATCAATTTTTGGATTTTATTTGGATTAATATTGATTTAAAATGAATTAATTCAATAAAAATCAAATAAAATAGAAAAATAAATGAATGGCCATGAAATTTAAGATAGGACACGTGTGTGGTGTGACAAGATCAAATCAAGTGGAAAAAAGTGTGCCCTTTTGTCAAAAATTGGAGTTTTGAGAATAGTTGACTTTTGGCAATTTTGGAAAAATGCCCAACTTCAACAATGCATAACTTCTTCAATTTTGAACTTTTGGAAGTGTTATTGGACTTTTTAGAAACCTTGAGATGTCCTATAACCAACCCTTTTGGTATCATCTCATTTTGATATTCCATGCGCAAGTCATAAGCTTTGGCAAAAAAGGTGTTTTTGTTGACTTTCAAAAATGACCTATAATGTCCAAATTTGTAACTTTTTGTGAGAGCATTTCTTAATCTTGGTGTGTGAAGATGGATTGTAGGAAATTGAATCCTCTTCAAAATGAGATTTTGATGGGTCATTTATCATAAAGTATAAGAAAGTTATGTTTGGTCAAAGTTGAGTTGACTTTTCCTACAAAACCCTAATTTAGCAACTTTTGAATCTTGATGAATCTTGAGTAATGCTTGATGAATCATGATCAACCCTTGATCAAATGATGAATTATCCTTCAAAATGAGAATGTTGACAAAAAATCTTGAAGTTTGACTGTATTTGGGACAGAGTTGACTTTTGCCCTAGCACAGTCGATTTTTGGACCCCTTGAGCAATTGACTGACCAAACTTTCTCTGCAAGGCTTGAAATTTTAAATGGATGAACTTGAGAGCATATTAGGACATTGGTAAGCACTTGAGGTCATTTTGATGTAAGGACCTTGATGCAACACAAAACCCTAATTGTGAACTGACTGCCTTAGGAGATGATTTGACTGTCCAATTCTTGAGCCAACTTGAGTCACTTGGGGATTATTCTTGACATGTCTTGAGAAATATGGGAGGGAAAATTTTGGGGTACAACAGGTACCACTGGGGCTCGAACCCATGTCCCTTTGGTTACAGGCGCGCGCTTCTACCACTGGGATGGCTATACATCTTTTTATATAAATCAAACAATAAATACATATGGCAAACACGTTCATGAGGCCAACTTCATCTTTAACCTCATGCCCAACCAGAACCTCTGTAACTTGTTCAAATCTCAAAAAAAATGAAAACTATAAACATGAAACTTGTAGAAATTTTCCTCACGGTTTCAGAAATGTAAAGCGTTAAAACTATAGATCAAAGACAAACATGAATTTCATTGGCCCTAATCTGAACCCTAAAAATCTCAGAAATTTCAATCTTAAAATTCTCTAAGCTCAAACAAAATTAATGAAAACTATGAACATGGTTAGCTTTAGGGCAATGATATCTACATGTTTCATTCACAAATAAATCATTGATAATGCTTGTATAGAAAGTTCCAAAGTTAGAAAACTTACCTTTCAAGAGGGTATCGTGTTTGGAGTTTGAGAAGCTTTCAGTGAGTTCTAATGATTGGGTTAACTTCCTCAAGTTCCCAGGAAGCTAATGGGTTGCTTAGCTTGAGCTGAAAGTACCTGAGGAGTTCTGGAGAAGTCCAAGTGCAAATCTCTATTTTTGAAAATAAAGGATGGTGTTACAGTCTTGTAACAGGGTGCGGGATTAGTTCTAAATAATGTTTAGAAGCTTTAGGAACCAAAAGGCTTGAAAACGCACGGGGGAGTTATGAGTTTCAAGTTTTTGGTCAGTTTATGTGAAAATGGAGGTATGAAATGTGATTCTGAGCTCTTGGTGTTTTTAGGGGTCAAGCATGCGTGTGTTTTGTGGCAAATGGTTTGTATATGTATAAGCAAAAGGTCTTGAGTGCATTGGCAAGTCAGAAGTACAAGTTTTTAGCTATTTTCTATGTTACTTGATTTTCAAGAAAAGTGAGAAACCAAGTTTCAATGTGAAGTACAAGCATGGGCTGGGTGATTGTAAGTGTCTAACAAGTTTCTTATGGGTTATGGGACTTGTATGATCAGAAGAGAACAAGTGAAAGGCTCAAGAACAAGTTTTGTGCAAAAAGTCACTTTATCAAAATGGCAATGTGCACTTTCTTCCCAAAATGGATATAAAGCATGACCTTTCATTAAATGCTTGAAATGAGACCTCTAACAGCTGTGCAAGCAATTAATTATGGAGTGCCTAACAAGTTTGAGGCCTGCAAAGTAGATTTTATGCAGCACAACTTTGAATTTGAATTTTGTTCATCACAAAATGCCTTGTAATTCAAGTGATCAAAACCCTAACTTCATCTCTTCGATTCTCCCTACTCAAAAATAATCTCAAGGAGTTCTTGGAAATTTTGGAAAGCTTGCAATGTTATCTACAACCCATATTTTAATTTGTTTTGAATATTCCCCTTGGAACTATATGAAAAAGTTCCATGAAGTTGGGTCAAAATCCTGACCAAATTAGGGCAAAATTTTCACTAAGTGTTTTGTTTCATGACGATGTATTCTTAAAATTATAACTTGAGATCCAAGCACTTTTGAAAGGATTTGTGTAAAGAAAAGTTTCATACTTCATGGAGATCTACAACTTTCATGTTATAAGTTTCTCTTGAATCAACTTGCATCATGGTGAAAATTTTGCTCAAAGTTGTGAAAAAATAAGAAATTTCCAACACTTAGAAAAATTTCTAAGTTTAGAAATTTTCACTTTTCAAAATGAAAATTTGAATTTTTGATTTATTGATGAATAAGTTTCATATTTTGACATGCTTTGATGAATTATGATCTTTGGCATTTGATTTTGACCAAAAACTCAAAGTTTGACTTTTCAGTATACAGTTGACTTTTTAATCAATTGACTGAAAAATTCATCTGTCGATCCATTAGACTTGAGAAATGTTTGAGCCATGTAATTAGGTAAAAATGATGCAATTGGAATCTTGATATCATGCCTTAAGCCAATTGATCATTTGCTAGGTCAAAAAACAGAAATCGCCCTTTCCGAGTCAAAACCCTAATTTTGACCATTTTGCCCTTTTGAAGATTTGATGAAATTTCTTGAGGAATTATGGTCCAAACTTGATCAAATGATACATATGAGTTTAAAATGTTGGTGTGGATATAAAATTATGAAGTTTGACTATAAATTGGCCATAGTTGACTTTTTCCCCAATACAATTGATTTTTAGGTCAACTGCTCAATTGACTGAGCAAAAGTGTGATCCAAAGCTTGAAACTTGACATGAGTAATCTTGAGGTTCCATAATGTTCCATGAAGGTCATATGGGGAATTGGAAGTTAAAATATCCTTGTGCAATCTCAAACCCTAATTTTGGTCATCATTGCTTAAGGAGGTGTCTTGAGCTGATCAATCCTAGTGCAGTCTTGAGTCAAGGGAGATCTTGTGAGCGAATTCCTGATAAATAAGAGGGAAAATTTTGGGGTACAACAAGAAGGTTTCGTCTGTTGAGAATTTGTGTCAAGACTTATCCGTAATTTCTGGCCCTCTTGTCAAGATCACCTCCAAAGGTCCTGTAAGGATTACTGTCAATCAGAAAGCTGCTCCCCTGATCATCACTACACCTGTACCTATCCCATATTCTTCAGATAAAGCTATTGCTTGGAACTATGGATCTGACGTCTATTGCCATGGTGTCAAACAAGAACTACCAACTATCAGAGATGAAGTTGCTAAAGTTGTTAATCCCGCATTAACAATATTGCTGGAACGAGTAAGGTTACTACAAGCGGAATGGTTTTCTCTCCGAAAATATCTCCAAAGATTATTGATACACCTGTTAGAGTTATAGCCACTGAGTTAACTACTGAGGCTCAGGGTAAAGAGAAAATAATAGAGCCTGCCCAGACGGAGGCACCCAAGGAAGCTGCAGTTGAAAACACCTCTAGACAAGAGTTGGAAGAAGTATTGAAAATTATCTGCAAGAGTGACTTTAAAATTGTTGAATAGTTGGGGCATACCCCATCCAAGATCTATATTTTATCCCTGCTACTGCGTTCTAAAGCTCATGCGCTAGCTTTGGTAAAATTCTTGAAGACTTCCCACGTGCCATAAGAGATCTTTGTCGATCAATTTGGAAGTTATGTTGCTAGCTTAACGACTGATAATGGATTAGGTTTTTCGGATGATGATTTGACTTCTAAGGGAAGAAGCCATAATAAGGCCATGTATGTCTCTGTTGAATGCAAGGGAACTACTCAGGCTCATGTTTTGGTTGTTACTGGGTCCTTGTTAAATGTTCTACCGAAAGGCGCTCTTGACATACTTGATTGCGAAAGGGGTCATACTGAAACCCAGTAATATTGGAGTACAAGCCTTTGATGGGTCAAAAAGGATGGTACATGGGGAAGTGGATCTTTCGATTAAGGTAGGTTCATAGATCTTTGAATCCACTTTCTACGTGATGGATATTCGGCTAGATTATTCTTGCTTACTGGGATGCCCCTAGATCCATGGGGCAGGAGTTGTCACCTATACCCTACATCAGAAGTTAAAGTATCCTGTGAATGCAAAAATTGTTACTGTCTGCGATGAAGAAGAGTATATGGTCAGCCACTTAAACTCTTTCTGGTAGGTAGAGATGGACGATGAATTCATCGAGACTCCGTGTCAAACTTTTGAAATTATCCCTCTTGTCACTACTGAAGATGTCTCTGTCATTCCAAAAGTTACTTGGGTTCCGCCCAGGATGACTTCATTGAAAGATGCTAAAGCTAATGTAGAAGAAAGTGATTGTACTATTTGGGGTCAGCTTCCTGACATCCCCTATAAATCTGACAAGTTTGGTTTGGGTTTCACTGCAGAGGGTCAGAGGGTTGTTCATCACGCTCGAGCTGGAAGGCCACCATTCCACATCAACAATAATGGAGTCAATGTAATAGAAGATGCTAACAATGATTATGACTTTGACAGTTGGATATTTCCTACCATTGGCAATGGGCTCAATAAATGGAAGGTCGGGGACATTATCTCTATCTCCTTTAGTCAGGAGTAATAGCTACATTTCTGTTTTTTTATTGCTTTCAAAGTTATAGCTTTGTAATATTTGAACAGTTACTTTAAGCCTTGTGCCTTACCCGGGGCACACCGGTTCGTTTGTTAAGGGTTGTCATTTCATAAACATATTTTCATTTAATAAAAGCATTGGACATTTTGCATTCAAATTTCATGCTCTCTTTCTTTCCTTTCACTTTTATCACTTTCAAATAGCTATGTGTTTCTTACACACACCCATACAATACGTTGCATATCCACATCCACTCTGGATCCCGTTGATAACGATTCTGCTATTGCCACTTATGATTTTGAAAATTTGATCTGCCAAAATGAGGACGAAGGTGAGGAAGATTGTGAGATACCAGGAGAATTTTCCAGACTATTAATGCAAGAAGAGAAAGATATTCAACCACATGAAGAGTCAGTTCAAGTGGTACACTTGGGTACTGAAAAATACATAAAAGAAGTCAAGATAGGCGCCAACTTGGAGGACACTGTCAAAAGCAGGTTAATATAGATGTTACATGAATATGTTGAGATCTTTGCTTGGTCATACGAAGACATGGCAGGGCTTGATACCGACATTGTGGTTCAGCGTCTGCCAATGAAAGAAGGTTGTACTCTGATAAAATAGAAGGTTCATTGCATGCGTCTCTAGATGTCATAGAAGATCAAGGCTGAGGTTATGAAGCAATTCAACACAGGGTTCTTAGCAGTGAAATCGTATCCTCAATGGGTTGCAAATTTTGTTTCGGTACCAAAGAAAGATGGAAAGGCACGTGTATGTGTGTAGACTATATAGATATGAACATGGCGAGCCCCAAAGATGACTTCCTGCTTCCACATATTTATGTCTTGGTCGATAACACCGCTTAGCACAAGGTATTCTCCTTTATGGATGGTTTCTTAGGGTATAATCAGATCAAGATGGCACCTGAAGACATGGAAAAGACTACTTTTGTTACACAATGGGGCACATTCTGTGACAAGGTTATGCCTTTTGGGTTTAAGAACATCGACATAACATATCAGTGTGTTATGGTAGCTTTGTTCCACGACATGATTCATCATGA
Source organism: Vicia faba (assembly GCA_948472305.1). Taxonomy (NCBI): domain Eukaryota; kingdom Viridiplantae; phylum Streptophyta; class Magnoliopsida; order Fabales; family Fabaceae; genus Vicia; species Vicia faba. The sequence goes on from OX451739.1 coordinate 791,798,210, forward strand.
GATAGAGGTCTATGTCGAAGATATGATAGCCAGATCACAGACTGAAGAGGAACATCTGTATTATCTACACAAGCTATTTGAGAGACTGAAGAAGTACAACCTAAGGTTGAATCCGAACAAGTGCACCTTTGGGGTGAGATCCGGTAAACTCTTGGGTTTTGTTGTCAGCGGTAAAGGAATTTAAGTTAATCCCACCAAGGTCAAAGAAATTCGAGAAATTCTCGCTCCCCGTACTGAGAAGGAAGTCAGAGGTTTTGTTGGGACGACTGAATTACATTGCCAAATTTATTTATCATCTGACCGCTACTTGTGAACCAATCTTTAAGTTGCTGAAGAAAGACCAGGTAGTGAAATGGAACAATGATTTCCAGATATCCATTGAAAAAATCAAGGAGTACCTACAAGAACCTCCAATTCTGATTCCACAAGTGGAAGGAAGACCTCTGATCATTTACCTAACAGTGTTAGAGAATTCAATGGGGTGTGTACTAGTCCAGCATAATGAGTCTGGTCAAAAAGAGCATGTAATATACTACCTTAGCAAAAAGTTTACTGATTGTGAGACAAAATACTCACTGCTTGATAAAACTTGCTACGCTTTGGAATGGGCTTCTCGCTGACTAAGACGGTATATGTTGACTCATACTACTTTGTTGATCTATAAAATGGATCCTATCAAGTACATATTCGAGAAGTCAACTCTCTCCGGAAGGATAGCCCGATGGAAAATGATCTTAATAGAATACAACGTTCAGTACACTACTCAGAAGGAAATTAAAGGAAGTGAATTGGCAGATCATTTGGCTCATCAAGTCGTAGACGACTACCAATCTATGAACTTCGAATTCCTGGATGAGAACATTATGCTAGTTACATATTGTGAAGAACCTGGACCGTATGAAGGACCTGAGCCAGGATACTAATGGACTAGGTTTTTGACGGAGCTTCTAATGCACTTGGTAACAGAATTAGTGTTGTGATTATCTCTCCTAAGGGTTTCCATACACCTTTTATCGCCAAAATTTACTTTGATTGTACCAACAACATGGCCGAATACGAAGTGTGTGTCATGGGTATCAAAGCTGCTATTGACCTGAGAATCAAGTTCTTGAGCATATATGGAGACTCATCCCTGGTATTCAGTCAGATTAAGGGAGAATGGGATACTAAGCATTCTAATCTCATTCCTTATAGAGAGCATATGCTGACCTTAATTTCGTATTTTAAGGAGATCACTTTTAAACATATTCCAAGAGAAGAGTGTTAGTTGGATGATGCATTAGCCACCATGTCATCTATGTTTAAAGTCAGATGGACAATGAGGCTCCCATAATTACCATTGAGAGGCTAGGCGAACCTGCACACTGCTATGAAGTTGATATTAACGGAGTAGAAGATAAGCCTTGGTTTCATGAAGTGAAAAGATATCTTGAGGCTCAAGAGTATCCTGAAGGGGCATCTATCATTGATAAGAATTCCTATGGAGGTTCTCAGCTAAGTTCTTCCCGAGCAACAGAATTCTATATAGGCGCAAACATGATTCAACTCTGCTTCGCTGTATGGACAAGAAAGAGGCGGAGAAGATTATGGAAGATATACACGAAGGTATCTTTGGTACTCACTCCAGTGGACATACTATGGCTAAGAATATTCTGAGATCGGGTTACTATTGGTCGACTCTGGAAACCGACTGCCACCACCACTCAAAAACTTGTCATAAGTGCCAGATCTATGCTGACAAAGTACATGTGCCTCTAGTACCTCTAAATGTCTGAACTGCTCCCTGGTCGTTTGCAATGTGGGGCATTGATATGATTGGAGAGATTAAAACTACTGCTTCTAATGCACATCACTTCATCCTCGTTGCAATTGATTATTTCACCAAGTGGGTTGAAGTTGCCTCGTTTACCTCTGTTACTAAGAATATGGTCGCCCGGTTCATTAAGCATAACCTTATCTGTCGGTATGGCATTCCCGAATGGATTATCACAGATAATGGTACCAATCTCAATAATATTATAATCACGGAACTCTACACGCGGTTCAAGATCAAACACCACAATTCTTCTTCGTATCGACCAAAGATGAATGTCGTAGTGGAAGCCGCCAATAAGAACATTAAGAAGATTATACAGAAGATGACCGTGACATATAAATATTGGCACGAGATGTTACCATTTGCTCTTCCCAGTTATCGCACTTCAGCTCAGACATCAACTGGGGAAACCCCATTCTCTTTGGTCTATGGTATGGAGGTTGTCTTACCTGTCAAAGTTCAGATTCCTTCCTTGAGAATTATGAAAGATGCAGACTTGGATGAAGATGAATGGATTCAAACTAGGTAGATTAGTTGAATTTGATCGACAAGAAGAGGCTCGCGGCTGTTTGTCTCGGTCAGATGTATCATAAGCGTATGATTAAAGCCTTCAATAAGAAAATCAAGCATCAAGCATATCAGGCTGGTGACTTGGTAATAAAGCGCATCATCCTACCGTAGGGTTATCCCAGGGGCAAATGGACTCCCACCTATGAAGGGCCATTTGTAGTCAAGAAGATATTTTCTAGAGGTGCTATGATAGTTACCACCATGGACGGTGAAGATTTTTCGTACCCTGTGAACGCAAACATAGTTAAAAAATACAACGCATAAAGGACAACCCGCTGGGTTGACTAGCCTAGGATAAAATAAGGTCATCCTGGAAAATCAAAAGGGTCCAGGCAAAAATTAGGGATATAAATATAAAGATTATACACCCGGTAAGTCGAAAACCTGAAAAGGCGGCTTGGTCAAAAAAGGGTATCCTGGTGGACTGAAAACCCGAAAGGGTAGTCTAGGAAAAATTTAGGTATTAAAACGTACGACTATGTCCCGTTGAATCACTTACATAGGGGCAATAGCAGAGTTGGAACCTGACGAGATCATTTACACATAACTATATATTTTGTTTTCACTTTGTACTCTTTTCATTTCCCGACGATTCCTCTTACTAGGATTTATGTCTCTTTGTACAACAATCGCCTATTTATAGGCAAACTATCAATACAAATAACAATTTCAAAACTCAAATTTTTACTTTTTCTATTTTGTTTGCAAAAACGTACAATGACCAAATTGAATGAACATATGCATATGAACATGATTACTTTTTAACAAAATATGCATAAAAACAGGAATAAGCATTTACTCAAGGTTCTAGGAGTTGAGATAACGTTCAAGTCATCCATAAATCTCCATAGAGTAATCCCTAGAAAAGTTGCCCCACATAGAAGCTTCCATAAGATTATCCCCCGCGGAATCAACTTCACAAGCTCATCTTCAACAAAGACATATTCCCCGCAAGCCTGAAATACTCTAATCGTACTCACTGACAGATCCCCCTAGCGGACAAAGGAGTATAATATTTTCCCCAACAATGTTTCCAACCTACGGAATTCCAATATTTAGTAGATAATGATAGAAGCACAATTCACATGAATTCTCTTCCCCAACTGAGTTTATTCTTCCAACACTATAAAATCACCTGCAGAATTCTCTTCTCTAGCCAGATTCATTTCCATAACAGAAGATATTCCTCCAGTAGGTTTATTTCCTTAACAGAATATTATCTAACAGGGTTTATTTCCCCAACAAGGTTTATTTACTCAGCAAAGTGTAGCGTTTCTCCAGCATGGTTTATTTCCCCAGCAGAATTCAGTCTCCCCAGCTTGAGTCTATCCCTCTAACTACTACAAATCATTGGAAAAACTTCATTTTCCAACAAAGGGTGGTCCAGACCAGTATCCCTAGAGAGTTACTACGGAATTTAAAATCATGCCATATATCAGTTAATGTTATCCTCCCCAGACGAGTCAGCATCAACAACTCGGTCGGGCGGCACCTTGGAAGGTTATCCATCTCTTTTACCCCCAGTCAAGGTATACAAGATATAAATTCCCCAGTAGAGCGATGAACAACCAATGTTCCTGAACTCTTCTCCCCAAACATAAATCAAATTCCCCAATGGAGTTTCCTTAAACAGCAACCAGGAATCCCCAGCAGATCGAAGATTCATATTCATCATGCCCAGCAACAATCAGGGATTTATTTTCCCGATCAAAAATGTTATATGAAGCTACCGATACACTTCAATAACATCTCACATTCATACATAATTTATCATAGCATATGCTTACGAAACACATTAGCACATTCACGTTTATTTCGAGAGCATCATTACACAACGCATTACATACATTATGACGTTGCATAAAACTAACTTTGTCTTTTCAGGTTAAGTTTGCAAACAGACAAATATTATCAACATTTTTCTAACAGATCGCAGAGTACTTTCTCAAATATGACAGGGCGACTATCTACATGATTATATAATTCCCCTCAAATATTAAAAAAGACAAGTAGCTACTTAAGAACTTCCCCTAGAGACTCATTCTGAAAAAATATCTCTTCTAAATGAAGTCAGGCATAGACATCTTCTAGTGCACCAGTAAGAAGAAGTCATGCGTAGATTTCCTTCTGATACTCCATTGGAAAAAGTCAGGCATAGACTCTTTCTAATACCTTTTCTAGTTGAAGTTGGGCGTAGACATTTTCTAGTTCAGATGAAATCAAGCATAGATTCCTTCTGAAATTCTTTTTGGACAAAGTCGGGCGTAGGCTCATTCCAAACGTATCTTCTAGACAAAGTCGGGCATAAACTCATTCTAGTATATCATTCAGATAAAGTGATACGTAGATTTCCTTCTGATACTATTTTTGGAGAAAAAAATTCATGCGTAGACTCCTTCCAATACCTCTTATAGTTGAAGTCGGGCGTAGACATCTTCCAGCTCAGGTGAAATCAAGCGTAGATTTATTCTGAAACTCTTTTGGACAAAGTCGAGCATAGACGCATTCCAAACGTATCTTCTAGACAAAGTCAAATGAAGATTCATTCTAGTATATCATTTGGATAAAATCAAGCGTAGATTTATTCTTATATTCTTTTGGACAAAGTCGGATGTAGACTCATTCTAAATACATCTTCTAAAGACAAAGTCAGGCGTAGACTTATCCTGATATTCCTATCAACAGTTATTGTGGATGGCATCTATAAGCCCATCTCCGATGACATCCATTTATTCTCCAAATGGCATCTTTAAGCCCATTCTTGGTATAATCAACTAACAGTGTTACTTCGTGCACATGTGAATGCAAATTTCTGGGCACTTAAGTGTTCAATCATCTTCTACCTTCAAGTCACGAACATGCTAATCTAACTCTTCTGGTTTAAGAAGATTGTACAAGGGAAATTGTTGTACCCCAAAATTTTCTCTTCCATTTTTTCTTCAAGACATTCTCATGAGATCCTTATTTTCTCAAGTTGGCTCAAGAATTGATCTGGCAAATTCTCGTTCTAAGCAATGGTTCCATTACTAGGGATTTGTGTTTCACAAGGAATATTTGGTTTCCAAGGCCTAAATTGGTTTTCATGGGTCTTCATAGGTCTTCAAGAATGCTCATGTCAAGTTTCAAGCCTTGCATGTTAAGTTTGCTCAATCAATAGCTCAGATGACTGAAAATCAATTGTATTGAGTAAAAAGTCAACTATGGTCAACATATAGTCAAACTTCAAGATTTTTTGTCAACATCAACATTTTGAAGTCACATCCATCATTTTATCAAGGGTTGATCATGATTCCTCAAGAAAAACCCTCAAATCATCAAAAGTCAAAAGTTGCCAAATTAGGGTTTCCTTAGGAGAAGTCAAGTGAACTTTGACCAAGCATAACTTTCACATGCTTCATTAGCTTTTCCCCAACCAAAGCCCATTTTTAATGGAATCCAATTCCCTACAACTTTGTATCTACTATCAAGTCCAAAAAATGCATCATTTGAGAGATATAAGCCAATACATTACAAGTCATTTCAAAAGTCAACAAAAATACACTTTTTGTCAAGGCAACTTACATCAAGATAATCTTCAAAAGCAAAAATTATCAACATAAAGGTTGTAGAGTACATCTTGAGATTTCCAAAAAGTCAAAGATCGTCTTCAAAAGATAAAAATTGAGTGAGTTATGACCATTGCAAGTTGGGAAATTTTGAGCAAATGCATGAAGTTCAAATTGAGCAAGCTTGATATTTTGGACTATTGGGCCATGGTTTAAGATTCCAAACGTGTGTTATACTTTTCATGCACCTCAGAATTCATTCATACACCCTTTAGACTTTTTTTTTATTTTTATCATTTTTATTATTTTTTATTTAATTCATTAATAATATAAAATAAATAAGATAAAATTATATCTTATTAGAAGAGTCTAAGCCCATTATATCTTTGCCCTATTTTTCTCTATATATTCCGACATCAAAGAAAGAACCAAGGACACAAAACCCTTACCTCTCAATATTATCAAAAAATAGCAAACTTTTCTCAAAAACCCTAAGTCTTGAAATCCTATTTTCAAGCCTTCTTACTACCAAACATCCATTTCATTCACTTCCAGGAACATTGAAGGGTAAGTTTGGATCGGTTACTATGATCCAAAGGGCTTGAACCAGCATACATGCACCATCATTTTTCATTATTTCATGATTTTTGTATTTTTGTTTTCATGATGTTTTAACACACACTAATTCCACCAATGTGCTCATGGGATGCGAACGTGCAAGTTTGAATCATCGCATGAGTCCCATGCTATCTGAACCATGAATGGACGTCATCAAAACGATTCATGTTATTTTTACCAACCTCAAAAACCAGGGCAAATTATCCTTTAAAAATGCTCCCATTGGATTTGCAACCTCTGTTTTAGGGGGATAGGACATTGTTAGATCATTAACATTTTGGTTTTTGCAGGGTTTAAAAAAATAGGTTGCCGGAGAAGACGACCGGAGCTAGGGCTCTGACGCTTCTCCGGCCAATATATTTGTTTATATAATATATATTAATCATTTCAATTTATATTACGGATGTATAGCTGCCCCCGTGGTAGAAGCGCGCACGATAAATCATTAGTCTCAAAGGGCCTGAGCTCGATCCAGCCTTTTGACATTTTGTTTCTCTAATTTTCCATATTTTTGCAGGTTTATTACAAAGTGTGTTGGAGGCAATACCTTGACACAACCAGCATGTTGGTTGGGTGGTATGCTTGCTTTTGAAACTGCCTAAGGGCGTGGGTTCAACACCCACCCATACTCAATTGGCTATTTTATTCAAATTCTATGTTTCTCACTCTTTTACAAGCCTTTTTCAAAACCTTTTTTTAAAAACAAACCCTAATTTTAATTTTTGGTTTTAATTCTAGATTTTAATTTTAATTTTAGGTTTTAATTTTAGGTTAAACTTATTTTTGGGTTAAAATTAATTTTAGGTTTTAATTAATTCTAGATTTTAATTTAATTTTAGGTTTTAGTTGATTAATCCTAATTTGAGTTTTAATAGGTTTTCTCAATTGAATAAAAATCAACCTAGATTTTAGGGTTTTCCTGATTAATCGATTCTTTTTCTAAATTAAAATCAATTAGACCTTAGGTTAATCATGAAGTTTTTATTTCATCAAATAATTTTCCCTTTTTTACAATTTTAGCGTGCTCCTTATTATTTTTGCATTTACTTTTTTCCCAATTATGTAACTGCTAAAGGGTTATAATAATTTAATTAGGGTTTTACTTTCCTTTTCTCCCGATTTTGTGGTTCTGTACCGCCTTCCCCAAAGCTTTTTAATAGCATGGGACATTTATTTTATGCTTTTACTGCTTTCTTTATAACTGTCTAGTTTAATAGAATTGTATGGAAAGACTAAAATCAACTGATAGAAAATCCTAATTCAAGATAAATATAACTAAACTGAACACACTTTTCACACACGCACCTCTAGGGTAACCTCACTTGTTGTCTTTGAAAAATGGTCATGCCCCTCAAACGTAGGGATGCTTTAGCAAACTACCTCTGATATGACAGATCGTACTCCCTCGATGACCCTTACGATGATGTCTTCGGTAAATGATCTTAGTCCCTTGCAATAAATTGCTAAAGCGCCCTACGAGTTACCTTTATGAATATACGATGACCCACGTCTGTCCCTTCACATCTAACGATAGGGCTTCTTATTAACTAATGGTAGGGTAGCACTATCTAAGAAGGAGGAAAATAACACGAAAGACATTTGAGTAGGTAGATAACACGTAATCGCTTGCTCACAAAAAACATCTTTTCTCACAAACAATTTTTTCTGAAATATTTTCAAAAACAAACATTTTGTATGCATTCTCAACTGATACGGGAATCATTACAAAATTGTCGCACTTAGACATTTTTCAAAATATTTTCAAACACATACACAAAAGTAGATTTTCAAAAAAGTGAGCTAAGTGATTAAGAGCCCGCAGATAACTACGGATGAAAAAGATGCTAACACCTTTCCTTTTCATAACCTACGCCCCGAACTCAGAAAATTCTCGAAGGTCATTCCTATTCTTTTCACCCTTTCTTTATTGGATAAAAGAAAAGTCGGTGGCGATTCTTACTATCCTTAACATTTGCGATAAAACGCAAAAACAAGTCAGTTCTCCCACCGTATTACACTCTTTATCCTTCATTCTTAAAACACCTATAATATGAATAGTTCCCCTATCTCGAACTCATAGAAAATCTTAAGCTATAGATATGGTGGCTCTCTTTTCTCGTACTTGTTACTCTATTAGGACTTTCTCTGACTCTACTGGCAACTTTTCTCACCAAAGAACTCCTAACTCTAATTCTCCCCTCTTATTTAAATAAAACTTACTAATTTTATTAATTATAAAACTCTTCTTAATTCTTACTAATTCCACCCTTCCAACTTAATTTTTATTTAAATTCTAATTCTTCCCCAAAGCTCACTTTCTCGTTATTTCTAATGAATTAAATTATTAAAAATATAATTAAATTTTAATTAAATACTAAACTACAATTCCTCATTTCTACGCTAATTTAATTATATAATTATACCTAAAATCCATAAAAATAATTAAACAAATTTATAACTCAAATAATCAAAAGTCGGGTTGCTACACTTGTCACCTTATGTGATATTCCTTCATTGATAATCTTTTTGCATTGCAAAAAACTTCTATATACTTGTACCTTCTAAGTTGATGTCATTGCCAACCCAATATTTCACCTTCCCCCAAAGATGGAGCGCAAACAAACATCAATAAAATAAGGGCATTACAACCTCCTCTTCTTTAAGACATAATGAAGAAACTAAGATATGGTTTCCATTGATCACACCCTATTTTCTAGTTTGGATCTTGTAGGCAATGTTAATAATATCTAGCCAAACACATGTATGATAGAAGATCAAATCATATTTCTCCTCACTCATTCATAATCTCCACTTTCGTTTGCATAAAAAAGCATTGTTGAACGTTTCAATGTTTTTGACTTAAAAGCCACCCCCTCTCTTCGGTTTGTTGCACCAACTAATCCACTTGATTTTGTTGTTTTTTTGCCCTTTTGAATAGAAAGATCGTTGAATCCTGATAAATTCATGTATCACCTTATTTGGATCCTTGAAAAATTATAAATGATGAATTGGAAGGCTACTAAGTACCGAGCTTAATAAAAAGATCCTTCTTCCAATTGATATGTGTCTCCCCTTTTATTTTGACTATTGTTTTGCATCTTCTCATTCTTCTCAAAACATTTCTTATTTAATTCCATCTTAGAAAATTGTAAGCCTTCTCGAAATTAGCCTTTAATATTATACATCTTGTATTTTCTCTTTTAGATAAATCTATCAACTCATTGGCCACAAACGTAACACCTAGGACCTGTCTAGATGATACAATAGTTGATTGACAACTGGATATTGTATTCTCTATCACTCCCTTCAATCTAGATGCTAATATTTTTTAGATGATTTTGTGGAGACACCCTATCAATTATATTGGTATGTATTCATCTAATTCTTAAGGAATATCTACCTTAGGGTGTGAATTATAAAGGTTTGAAAAACATTCATTGAAAACAAAGTCATTTGAAAAATCAGAGTTTGAAAATATTTTGTGAAACTTTTTGAAATGATAGATGGAAAACAACGAAAATACAATAAAGAAAAGAGATCAGTGATAAAGAGAAACACCATAGATTTATGCATGTTTGCCCTAAATTAACTACACATGTCCCCGAGAATTATTCTTGAGAGTTTAATAAACATGAGACCTTTTAGAAGGATGTGCCCATAAACCTTCTTATACACGTAAATAAAGTTTAAAGGTTAACTTCCAACCAAACAACTAACAACGTTTAAAGTATTTATCCTCTAAATCAAATAGATATTTTCCATTGGCTGGTCCTAAACCAAGATGGTATTTTAAATTGGCTGTCCTCCGAACATATACGGAGTTTTGAAAAGACTATCCTCTAAACTGAGATAGAATTTGATTTAGCTATCCGCCAAAACAAACTGGGGTTTTATACAAGGTGACCTCCAAACCAAGATGATATTTTACTCGGGATAATCTTGAACCAACTAAACTTTTACACTAGGATGAACTCAAGAACCAAGATGAGATTTTACACAGGCTAATATCAAACTGATAGAGATTTTAAACGGTATAAAATCAAGAACTATTGTGGAGAGTTTAATGGTGGATCTTCATAAACTACAAGAGATATTTCATTCTTAGCAAAACTCACAAACCAAGCGGAGACTTCCAAAGATAATCCCCCAAAATAAACAAGTGTTTTTACTTTATTTAACTCACAACAAAACAACTTCTTATAGAAATATATTGTACTAAAGAGATAATATAATATTGGTAAATTACAGTTAAACCCTTACCTAGAAAAATGATATTTACTTAGACACAAGAATACTCTCAAAGCACTATGGCTAAATATATGTGAGAAAATGAGAGATTTAGTGAAAACGATGAGAGAAAAGAAAGTGATACCAAAGCTCGTTTTGTGGATGAAACAAAATGATAGAAAAGGTCTCTATTTAAAGGTCAAATTATGATTCAAATTTGGAAACAATCCATGGTAAAAATGAATGCCATAATCAATTAGGCCAATCGATTATTGACCTTTAGTAATCGATCATTTAAGCCTGAAATGGAAGGTTTTTATATTTAGCCATTACCAATCATTAAGATATTGTTGCAATCGATTTTAGACTCAACCAAGAGAAAATAATTGATAATATGATTAGGGAAAATTCATTATCCAGTTGGAAAATCCATCTAATTGATCAAACAATCCCTTAATCAGTTAATTAGGCCCTAAAACATTTTCAAGTAGTTTTTGTAAAATATGGTTAGCTTCTTATATATTTTTAGTGTGTCACTAGAAACTGGTCACTCATACATACTTGACCAAGTGAACTTTCACACTTCCTCTTTTTCAAAACTATGAAACTTCAAATATTGTTTCCAAGAAGTTTGATTCTTATAGCTTGATGAGGCTTGAGATGCTTTTAAATTGATTACTATCATCAGAGAGGTGAAACCACCAGCGAACCTTAAAATAGAAGCTTCACTTGAATGTCAATTGACTACAATGTTGACTTCAAAGAGATTATTTGATCTTTAAGAGCATCTTCAAATGATATTTTGATTAAAAAGGATGTCTATATAAAAAACATCTTGAGAATATTCGACTGCTTGAGCTATCTTCAACAAATAAGTACTTCTCTAGATATCTTTTGATATTAAGTGTTGTCATCATAAAAATAAACAACTAATAAATTGGATGAAATTTTCTATCAATAAAATTCACCACCTTGTATCACCTTGGCAATACCTACAAACACATATATTCACACCTTCATTACTTTCCATCAGATTTTAAGAAAGATAAAGCTCTACTCGTCCATTCTCGGGCTCTTATTTTGCATCACACGACTAAATAGTTTCTTTCACGTTGAAAAAATTCTAGTATTCTTATACAAAAGGAAATACTCCTTATGTTAAAACTAGAAATTATTCACTTTGAAGGGTCATAAATGTCTCTGCTCCTCACGAGTTGTCCTGCTATTTTCCATTTTTCTATTCACCCTTTTTGACAATAAGAATTGGCCCAACCTGCTTATTGCATTCCCCCAAGATTAAACCATATAAATTTATTCCATATTAGAGGTACTTCCACCAATTCCATATCAATAAACTCCATAAATTCATTCATTTCATTACTTGTAATTTAGGAGTTGGCCCCTTTTCTTTTCCACCCTACATGTGATTGTGTTAAAATCCCCCCTCCCTCATGATACACCACCCCCTTCTGCTTGAATATTCATGATTTTCTTTAAACAATTCCATATTTCTCTCATTTTTTTAAATTACGTAAGGAATAAATATTTACATGGTAATATTGCATTCCTTCCCATTCTACGTTGACTCCTACAAAATATTCACCAACAAAGTTATATTTTAAAGAGAACATATATGCCTTTCACATGATAATCATGCTTCATAATCTCTCTTGAGCCCATTTAGCAGTCAATTCAAACTCCTTGTTCCCCATAAAGATGCTACTTTTTTCTTTGATAGACTACAATTTAGTTTCATGTAAGAAACATACCTCAAAGGATCCTAAATTTGTCTTTTTTTTTTTGTTGAATCATCTTTCTCTTGATTAAGGTGTCTCACCTTGTTACATTAAATGACATAATATTCATTTTGTATTCTCTATTTTTCCTTCCCTCTTTATTTTCCCATTTTGATCCATACTTTCCATTCCTTTAATTGCCTCTACATAAACATTTCCATTCTAAATGGCTTTACCCCCCCCCCCCCCCCCCCCCCCCCTCTCTCTAATTTTGACATCATCTTCCACACATTTCCAGGAACCTCTTCCTCCAAATTTGATGAGAAAAGTTTATTTCCTTGAACAATGTCTTAATCAGTTATGGATTCACAATACAAAGCTACTCCCTCTAAGAATTGCTCCCCCATTGTTTTAGTTTGTGACTAGGATATGATTGGATTCTGAGTTTTTTTATTAGATGGGAGTTGCACTGAAAAATAGGATGGTGTAAATACCCCTGATCCATGGTTACTTATCTGTATGTGTATGTTTGTGTATGTGTGTGTGTGTGAGAGAGAGAGAGAGGGGTTAATTCATTACTTCTATGTTTTTGTTTATATTAGGACGATCCTTTTTGTCCCAAGGGTTTGGGTTGAATAGAATTTTGTCCCTTACTTTACCTGATTCACCCCTTGCATTTTCCTGACCCACTATCTATAACCGGGCCTCTACTTTATTTTGATCGGACTCATCTTCTAAATTAATATGCTTATCACATGTCATCCTCATAAACATATTCCCTTGATATATTAGTAATTATTCTTGGACTTTTAGAATATTATTAATACTTAAGATTATAACATTTGTATGGTGGATATTTAATTAAAGTATCAAATAACGAGTGTATTGTCCTCTTTTGTAAATATCAAAAATCAAATCAAATATTTTATTTTCTTAGATAATAAATGTAGTATTTACACTTTGATTATTTTTGTTAATGTTCAAGTTTTGGAGTCTAACAAGAGTTCTACTCCGCTCACCCATATGAAGATGAGAGGTGTCATGACTCCCTTTCGCCTCTATTAAAATTTCCATTGTCATGAATATTCAAAAACATTTTAAAGAAGAAAAGACTTTTAAAGGTCTTATCCGACAAAGTAATACTAAATGCCATTAAATAAATAATATAGTCTATGTTTAAATGTATTTAATTATTTTAAAGATTATTAAATTTTATTATAGATTGGAAAATAAAAAAAAAATTATACAAAAGAGTTTCAAACATAAATTGTGTGTCATATAAGCAATACACTTGTGTGTCATATAAGCAATACACTAAAAAACATAGAAAAATAAATAAAAATAAACAAAAATTTGTTAACAAAAGAGAAGAGATTTTAGGGTTTCTATTAGAATGACAAACACCTATATAATAAGGATTATAATATATTATAAATACTAAATGATAGAAAAATACTAAACTACACTTACTAATATATAATATTATCTAATATCTCCACCCAAACTCATGATGCATCAACTAGAAGCATCGAGAGTTTGTCAATCAAAAAACAAAAACGTTTAATAAAATGTGTCTTCATAAATAAATCAGCAATCTGCAAAAAGAAAGTGACGAACAATAGGATAAATGTTATATGTGAAGATGGTGACAAGTGAAGTGTCAATCAATCTCAATGTGCTTGATATGTTCATGAAATACTGAGTTGTGGGCAATTTGAATGACATGTTGCTATCAAAATACATGAAAGTTGGTTTAGAAAGAGTTACACCCACAATGGTATCAAACTATTTCAGTAGTGGTGGATTTTATAACACGATACTCAATTTTTGTAGAAGAGCAGAATACAATATTTTGTTTCTTACTTTTCTAAGAAATAAGAGTCTCCAAGAAAGATACAAAACACGTGGTAGACTTAGGATATATGGAGTCACCAGCACAACCAGCATTAGAATAAGCACGTAACTCCAATAAGGATCCTGAGGAAAATAAAAGGCTATAAAACTGGGTTCCTAAAAGATAGTGAAGAATGCGAAGAACATCTTCCCAATATACTGTAGTGGGAGAGACAATAACATGACTGACAACATGAACAACATAAGCAATATCAGGTATGATGATCATAAGGTACATCAGGCTGGCAACTAAAGTGTGATCAAATGCGGGATCTGGTAGAGTAACACCATTAGAGGGAGTATATATTACATTCAATTCAAGAGTACTATTTGCTTCTCAAGTATCAGAAAGCCTAGTTTGATCAAGGATGTTGGCAATATGCTTAGCTTGGGAAAGAAGGTAGACTTTAGGAGAGTAGGCAACTTAAATCCCCAAGAAATAGCGAAAAGTATCTAAATCATTCTTCTCAAACTGTTTGGCTAAAATCACCAATCTCATTAACATCATCACTTGTAATACATATAATTAAAGTAAAATAAGACCATGAGAGGTGGTTCTGAAAAATAAAGTTGAATCATGAACACTAGAGCAGAAACTGAGAGATGTAATAACAATGGCAAAGTTCTCAAACCAACCCCATGGAGCTTGTTTCAAACCACATAGAGCCTTTTTCAACTTACACGCTTCTCCGTGATTATGAGAAACACCTAGAAAAGGTACCATATAGACTTCCTCGTGAAGATCACCATTTAGAAAAGCATTTTAAAATCCATTTGAGAAATATGCCACTTGCGAACAAGTGAAACTGCAATAAAAGTGCGAATAATAGTCATCTTGGCCACTAGAGCAATGGTTTCTTCATATTGTTGAAATAATTCCTTAGCAATAAGACATGCTTTGTAGCGCTCAACTGAGCCATCAGATTTAATTTTGATTTTATATATCCAATGAGTTCCAATCATACATTTTTTTCAGAAAGAAGACTCACTAACTCCTAAATATTTATCTTATGTATAACATATAACTCTTCTATCACAACCTGCAACCAAAAAAAGGTCAAATATAATTTTTTATATAAAGAAGATTATAGAAGTTAGAAAGCTGATAAGTTTAAATTGACAAACAAAAGTGTTTTCTCTATAAAAACCGAAAGCGTTTTAATACAAACAGACAAAATCTAATGTTTTTTATTAAACTTTATTTAAATAAGTTGTAGAATTAAAAAAAAATTGATTTAAAATTTAAAATTCAATATTTTTAATAAAATAGATTTGTAAGAAAATCTTAACTTTGTACTTTTTTTAATGAAATATATAAAATAAAATAGCATGAATATGATATACACTAAACCATATTCTTTTATTATTCCACTCGATCTATTTTAATACAGAATCTTAACTTTGTACATTTTTATTATGAAATATGATGTAAGAAACCTTTGGTAAATGTTTTAAATTATTATTATTATTATTATTATTATTATTATTATTATTATTATTATTATTATTATTATTATTATTATTATTATTATTATTATTATTATTATTATTATTATTATTATATATTATTATTAATTAAAATAAATTTTATTTTATTTATATATTTAATATAGTATTAGTTATTTTATTAAATTAATTTCTTACATTTTTTTTTATAAAATATGCATTTTTATATATAATATATGCAATACTCTCAAATTTAATAGACTTATAAGTCATATATTTTAATATTTATAATTAATAACGGTTAACATCAAATAAGTTACAAAAAACACTTTATTGATTTAAGTTAAAACTTTTCTGAATTAATTTCCTACAAGAAAAAGAAACTTTTGTTAACTAATAGTCCAAACAACTTTTGGATCTAGAGGTTTGGATGTATATGTGCCACTATAGCATAGAGAAGATAGAAGATCCTCGTCCACAAGAGCACAAATATTCCCACAAATGAATAATCACATCCTTCAATTCCTAGACACACTTTTTCCTTTTTCTTTAAGAGTGGGGTGAATGGAGACCTCTTTATCTGTGCCATGATAGAAACCAGAATCTCTCTTATTACATACACTCCCAATATCTCTCTTCTTTTGTATCCCTCAAGCTTTCTTTCCTTATTGTTTTCTAACGCGTCATTTTCCATGGATCCTTAATAGTTAAGTATACATATATATAAATAAAACTTTAAACATAAATAAATAAAACTTAATTTCAAGTATTTTTGTCATTTTTGTCTCATGTTTTGTTTGTATAAATCAGATATTCTATATGCACAACGGTAGATAGATTAATTCTCAAATCCGAAATAATCATAATAGACAAAAAGAAATTCCCTCTTAAAATACTCAATACTGTTGCATGAAACTCAATTAAATTTAGATTTTAAATAATATGTTATTTTGTGTAAATAAATTTGCCTCATAATGATTTAACGATTATGGTTAACTAACTATATAAAAAAATCATATTAATAATTTGAATAAATTAAATTCTTAAATAACTATACACAAAAATCATATTAATTATTTGTATAATTTAAATTCTTTAACTAAAATCTTTGATATTTAATTTTACACCCCTTTATTGATTGTTTTATATTTCTTCATATTTACAAGTTTATAAAACAAAACATTTATTATTATTAGTTTATATTTTAGTATTTTCTCTCTTTTCCTTCTTCTTTTTTTTATTTCACTCGTCCCTCCACTTTTTAGTTGTATAAAAATTTCCTCATCTTTACAATACTTTTAAAAATTCGCATTCCAATGATTAGCTTTGATTATAACAAAAACATATTTTGTAAGTTTAGGGAATGATCTATCCATTCTTAGAGGTTGAGATCCTTATAGGTGGTCTTATGGGTCGAGCAATAGAATAGAAATATTTTTTTAACCAACGAGTAGTAAGGAGAAAACCACTTCTTCCTCAAATATTTGGGGGATGATTTCTAAAGGTGTGAAGAAAACGTTAAAAAAAGGGATTGAATTAGGTTATCTATTTCATAGTTAATTTTCATATGTTAATATTGTTGCGTTAAATGATGTTTTCGAATATGTTGTAGAAGCATAAACAATAAAGCATAAGTAAGAGTAAAGAACACGTGATATATCCTGATTCACTTGTAGAAGCATAAACAGTAAAGTATAAGTAAGAGAAGAAATAAATTTTCTTAAGAAAATGTTTTTAGTCTTTTTGTTTTAAAAGAAATAAAGCAAAGTAATGAATATAAAGTATTTTGATATTTTTGATTAATGAAAATAAAAGTGATGATAAAAATAATAACAGTTAGAATTAAGGTCAGCGTGTTGCTGAAAGAATAGAATTCAGAGAGAGCAGAAGTTCTGACTCTGACATCCTGCAAATCAGAAAGAAAATGTTAGCGGAAATGGGGAAGGTCAGAAGTTCTGGATCCAGATGCACTGAAGCTCTGAGGTTGCTGGGAACAAAGGAAAGCCTAAAAGTTCTGGTTGTTAAGTGGGCCTAGAAGTTCTGATGTAGCTGGAAGCCTAGAAGTTCTAGTGTTACTAGAAGGCTAGAAGTTCTGTTAAATGACAATGTTGTTGGATGAGAATGTCTAGAAATTCTGGTCAAGGAGTACTATTTTGAAAAACAAATGGAGAGCTTTATCTAGAAGTTCTGATCCAAGAATATTGTTTGACAAATAATGGGATAAAAATGTCAAGAAATAAACATAAAAAGATGCTTCTAGTGCTAGAACACAGGACCCTTAACACTAATGCCTTATGCGCGCGCTCTTTACCACTGGGGTGGTTGTACATCTGGTATTAGAAGCAAAAACATAAACATGTATCACAAAGTAAGTTCTGATGATGAACTTCATCTCCTTCTCCACACCAGCTAGAGTATCTACAACTTTGTCATTTTCTCAACAAAAGTGGAAAATGCAAACATAGCAGGTATGGAAAATTTCATCATGTTTTCAGAAATACAAAGCATCAGAACTGTAAACCAAAAGCAAGCATGAATTTTGCTAATCCTAATTCTGAACCTTAATTTCCTCAAGAAGTTATGATCTGAAATTCTCTCTACTTAGGATACATAAATGAAATCTATAAATATGTACAGATTCAGAGCCATGATATCTACATTATGTCTTTGAAATTGCAAGCCTAACAATGTCTAAGTAATGAGATAAAAGTCAGAAGAAACTTACCTTGCAGCTGGAGATTGTTCTGTGAGTTAGAGCCTGGTTCAGACTGCTTGTGATTTTCTGGTCAGCTTCCTCAAGTTCCTAGAAACCTAACGCAACCTTCAACTTGAGTTATGGATGCTTGGAATGTTCTGGAGCAGTCAAGGTGCAAAGTTCTGACTTTTGAAATAGAGAGTGGTGAAGACTGTGTTACAGTTTGAAAACAAAAGTTGGGAAGGCTTCTATGTGTATGCTAGAAATTGTATGGATGATTTGGTTAAGAAACACTCAAGGCAAATTAGAGTTTGGATGCAAAAATAAAAAACTAGCAGGTTTTGTGTTTGGGCTACAGTTTCAAGTTCTTGGGAATTTTCAGCAAGGTTTCAAGGCTTTTTTCCGATCTTTTTTCTTGATGTTTGCAAATGAAGTTGAATTTATAGGCAAAGGATTTATAAACTTGGAGAAGTCAGGTGTACAACCATCATATGTTATGACTCATTGACTTGTTTTTGAAGCAAGTTTAGACAAGCATGTTTCAAGGCAAGGTAGGGGTTAGTAGCTTTAATCACGCCTAAACTGAGTTTGTAGGCATGATTTGGGGAAGTACACTTAGAAGCAAAGTAAAGTATGAGCTCAAAATAAACTTTGTACAAAAGTTTGCTTTTCAAGGACAACAATGGTACTTTCATGACACACGTGGGAGGATCCCGAGATAAGGACTCAAAAGTTGGTGTAAGCATTAAATGATGATGAGATTTAACAAGCAAGAAAGCCTGCAACATGAGATTATGCATCATAGCTTGAAACTGGATCATAATTTCAGCATATCGTAACTTATATTAAAAACAAATGTCTAACTTCTGATCTTTGAATCTCTCTGCTCCAGCATGATCTAAAGGAGTTCTCAGACTTTTCAGAAAGCTTGTAACATGCTTTGTAATCCTTCTTTGAATCATCTTTGCAAACTCTGATTATACCTAAGTGAAAACTGGCCCAGAAGTTCTACTAAAATTCTAACTTGGAAATGTTCAGAATTTACTAAGTGTCTTAGTTTCGTGGACGTGTCTTCAAGGATTTATAACTTGAAATCCCAGCATTTCTAGGAGAAGTTTTGTTCGTAAATGTTTTATATCTCATTGAGATCTTCAACTCTTGTGTCAGAAGTTCTTCCTGAATCAAATTGCATCATGATGAAAATCTGGCCAGAAATTCCGAACTTATCATCTTTTCTTAACACTTAGAAAAATTTGTGTTTAGAACTTTGACTTTTCCAATGTAATTTTGACTTTTGATTTTCTTGATGGACCAACTTCATATTCTAGCATGTCTTGATGAAATGTGATTCATGAAACTTGATTTTGACCCAAAAGTCAAAGTTTGACTTTTCAGTGTGCATTTTAACCATTTTGCCCTTGTGCCAATTCCAACCCTAAATTGATGTATCAGTGCTGTAAACCTGTACCATGGAAGATCTTGTGAGAAAATCCTTTGAGAAATGAGAGGGAAAATTTTGGGGTACAACAACCATGGTATTGAGGCAGTTCTGACTTCTCCATGCAATACTCACATACCTTTCACAGTCGGGCTATGTTTTAATTGTACGAATAATGTCGCAGAATACAAAGCTTGTGTGATGGGTCTTAAAGCATCCATTGATTTGAAGATCAACATTCTTGAAGTTTATGGGGATTCTTCCATAGTGATATATCAAGTACGAGGTGATTGGGATACACGACACCCTAATTTAGTTCCATATCGGGATTACATATTAGAGTTGTTGCCCGCTTTTGATGAGATCACCTTTGAGCATATTCCTAGAGAAGTAAATAAACTGGAAGATGCTTTGGCCACTTTAGCAGCAATGTTCAAAGCCAGTTATCTGAATCATGCACCCAATATAAGAATCTTTTGTTACAAGGAGCCAACACATGTTTTCCCTGCTCATTGTCTCATAACTGAATACATGTCGAGTGAAAAGCCGTGGTATTTCGACATCAAAAGATATCTTGAGAAGCAAGGGTACCCCGAGGGTGCTACAATTTGTGATAAGCGGTCTCTTAGAAGATTAGCCTCCAAGTTTTTCTGTGAGGAGACGTTCTATATAAAAGAAACTATGATTCAGTTCTGCTCAGATGCATGGATAGATATGAATCATAATCCATCATACGAGAAATTCACGAGGGCTTTTTTGGGACTCATGACAGTGGATATTCCATGGCCAAGAAAATCCTACGAGCAAGTTATTTCTGGATGATGATGGAAAGTGATTGTTGTGTCTATGCGAAGATGTGCGGAAAATGTCAAGTTTACGCAGATAGAATACATATTCCTCCCACTCCTTTGAATGTGATGACTTCACTGTGGCCCTTTGCAATGTGGGGCATTGGTATGATTGGTCGGATCAAGCCGAGTGCTTCAAATGGACACAGGTTCATTCTTGTTGCTATTGACTACTTCACCAAAATGGATAGAAGCAGCTTCATACAAGAATGTTACCAAGCAAGTCGTCACCCGCTTCATCAAGAAAGAAATCATATGCTATTATAGAACTCCTAGCAAGATCATCGTTGATAACGGGTCAAATCTCAACAACAAAATGATGAAGGAAATGTGTGAATAATTCAAGATTGAGCACCATAATTTATCACCCTATCGGCCAAAGATGAATGGGCCAGTCGAAGCAGCTAACAAGAACATAAATAAGATTTTCCAGAAAATGGTGAAAACATACAAAGATTGGCATGAGATGTTACCCTTTTCTCTACACGGCTATCGAACTTTGGTGTGTACTTCCATGGGGGCAACTCCTTTTTCATTAGTCTATGGTATGGATGCGGTGCTCCCAGTCGAAGTGGAAATTCCTTCATTAATGGTTCTGATGGATACTAAGCTTGATGAAGCTGAATGGATTCAAACAAGGCTCGATCAACTCAATCTCATAGAAGAGAAGCGCCTAGCAACCATTTGTCATGGTCATTTATATCAACAACATCTGAAGAGAGCATTTTACAAGAAGATTCGACCTCGAGAGTTCCATGCAGGTGACTTGGTCTTAAGGAAGATTCTCCCAATTCACTCTGACCCAAGAGGCAAGTGGACTCCCAACTATGAGGGGCCTTACATCATGAATAAAGCTTTCTCAGGAGGTTCTCTAATCCTGACAGACATGGATGGGGAAGACGTTCCACTTCTACTCAATTCAGACTCAGTAAAAAAATACTACTCATAAAAAGATCCGCTAAGTCGAAAACCTGAAAGGGATGCTTAGGTAAAAGTTAGGGCTAAAAAAGAAAGAAAAAAAATGAAAAAAGAATAACCTGCTAAGTCGAAAAACCGAAAGAGCAGCTTAGGCAAAAATGGGTGTCCTGGTGGATTGAAACTCGAAGGGCGATCCAGGCAAAAATTAGGAACAAAAAGCGAGAGACTGCAGTCTGAAAACTCTTCACGGATAACAAGTACACCTTCCTAACACTAGATGGATACATTCAACTTTTATCTTTCGGAAGCTCAGCACTAGGACAATATGGGATATGGGAACTATAGCAATATCAATTTTAATGGAAGTTCAAGATTTTTTTATTTCCATTTTACTTGTTGTATCTTATCTTTTCTTCTCAACTTCCTCATTTAGGAGTTGTTTCCATGTACTGACGCCTATTCACATGCCAAAATCATAAATAAAAATATGCCCTTCCACCAAAAAGTCTTCGTTATGTCCTTTTTACTTTATTTTTCGTACGCGAATTATGATTTAAATTCTTTATTAAACATTGCATTAAAAATAATAAAGAAATAATAATCACAAGCTAAGATGTGAAACACGACGTTACATGGACATGAAGGTATCCCAAAGGAATGCCATGGCATTCAAGTGTTTATTTTTCTGTGCAGGTAGAAAGTCATAACGGTCACCTCGACCAAGCTTTCATCCGCGTCACCTTCTTACAGACGGCTAGACACCCGATTATCCAACACCAAGAAACTTGGGGAACTTGATGAGATCCATGTCTCTACTCAGTTATCCACAAGAAGTCCAGCAAGTCAGATTAAGCTACTCTTCCTCAGCAAGATTTAATCCCAGTGAACTCTACAAGGCTATAACTCAATTCTCGAAATTTTTAAGCACCAATCTATATTGGTAACTCAAGATAGCGGACAACGAACCCCGGTGAGCCTAATATTTTTCACTCTGCATACAATAATCATCATGGTATATTACATTGCATCCTCAAACGCATAGCATATCCATTAAAATGGATCATCACACCATAATTCAAAATGTGTATGAAGCATGAGCCAGATTTGGTACCTTGCATGAAAGCCCCGAATATATCCTCAAATCAACAAAGCATCCCCACAAAGAATATCATCCTCATAATTCCCAGTTGACATCTGTCATTACACTACCAACCAAAAATAAGTTGTGGTGCCACTACATTATACTCCCCAACTCTCAATACTTACTTTATCTTTTCTAGGGTCGTAGGTCATCCGTAGATCTTACCCTTACAATATCTTTTTTAGGGTCGCAGGTCGTCAGTAAATCTTACCCTCGCGTTATCTTTTTTAGGTTCGTAGGTCATCCGTAGATCTTACCCTCACTTTATCTTTTCTAGGGCCGTAGATCGTCCGTAGACTTTACCCCCACTTTATCTTTTCCAGGGTCGTAGGTCTTCGTAGACTTTACTCTCACGTCATCTTTTTTTGGGTCGTAGGTCATTCGTAGACTTTACCCTCACATTATCTTTTTTCTAGGGTCATAGGTCGCTTGCAGGGCTTACCCTCGCATTATCTTTCTTAAGGTCGTAGGTCGCCCGTGGATATTACCTTCGCATTATCTTTTTCTTGGGTCGTAGATCTTACCTTTGCGTTATCTTTTTTAGGGTCATAGGTCATCCGTACACTTTACCCTCATGTTATCTTTTTTAGGGTCGTAGGTTGTCGGTAGATCTTACCTTCACGTTACCTTTTTTAGGGTCATAGGTCGTCCGTAGATCTTACCCTCACATTATCTTTTCTAGGGACGTAGGTCGCCCGTAGATATTTCCCTCATATTATCTTTTCTAGGGTCGTAGGTCGTCCGTAGACGTTACCCTCATGTTATCCTTTCTCTTGGGCCATAGATAATACGGTGATCTTTGCCAGTTGTCTTTACCTATCTTGTTGGGTCGTGAATCCTGCACGATAGATTCTCCGCTGTCGTCAAGTTCTACCCATCGTCTTTAAGCTATCATGTTGTCATTAATCCTACTTTCAGTCACCAAGACATCATCAACCATATCTTTTCAGTCACGTTGACGCCCACTTCCATGAGAACCTTGTATTGGCATTGTTATCTCAGTACATGCTAGCATTATTCGAACCACATTTTCCTATCAGGACCAGTGCACCTGAAAATTCATTTTTCATCCCCCAGCAGACGTCATAAATAAATAACACTCACACCATCTCTCCAGGTAAAATTTCAGGTCTTGGTATTTAATCATCTTCTACCTTGAACTTTCGAAAGGCTGGCGCCAATCTCACTTTCAGGTATAAGACGATTAAATAGGGGCAGCTGTCATACCCCAAATTTGTCCTACCTCTTCACTTTTGTCTGGCTTAGGTTTTGCATATTCATTTGCATCATCCTCACTAGGCCGTTTGCATATCATGCATTTTCATTTAATAAGGCAGTGATTCAAGGCATCAGTGGTTATGCCAATAAGGGTTTGAGGCTTCTTTATCCATAAGGTGGATTTATATGGTTCTTCCTGGAGCAGTGGATAGTGTGGATTAGGTTTCTTGGTTCAGGGTTATTATGGATTCTTTTTCCATCAAAATACAAGGTTTGTTCTTCATTCAAGTTCATCAAGGTCAAAATACTAGGGTTTTCAGTTGAGTTTACTTGCATTATGAAGTCATGTCCCCATCACTTCTTGGGCTTATTTTCAAGGGCTGGAATAGAGAGATGCAGACTCTTCTTTGGTTTGTGGGTCAATATACCCCGTCTTATGCGTGCATTCATCATTAAATTAGGGCTTTTACGAAGATCATCACTTATTTCACATCACAACTAGGGTTTCATTGAATATTTCTTAGGAGCTTGCTTTTAGTTGCTTGAATTATAAGACATTCCTTTTGAATTTTATTCAAAATCTTGGGTTTCAAATGGGGATTTTAAATGTTCGTTGAAAGTTTTATTCGAGTACAAGGCATTACGGATTTGAGATTCAAGCATTAAACTATGATTTCTTCAAGAGACTAGCATGATTTCTGAAGTGATAATGAAACTTTATGCAATGAATTCAAATGATGGAAGTCATGGTCATGGATTTAACATGGAAGGGCTGAGTAAAATTCAAGTACAAGTCATAAGAATTGAAGTCGTTCTAGTGGTTGACATGGAATTGGAAGGCTTAGGGATTCATAAAGGAGAAATATTTTTATTGTTAAAGGTTCCTTTCATTATTACAAAGAAAAGTTCCAAAGAAATTTACAAAGCGAGTTACAAAGTTGAAATACAAGTTACAAATATTTTGTTTACAAAGAAAATATATTTGTTCTTCAAATTTCTTTGCTTCATCTTCAAGCGACTTGTCCTCACTCCTTGCTATGACTTTTCCTTCGAGTATTAAACCTTGCCTTGCCTTCTTCACCTTCCATCAATCAACACATGAAAAAGAAACAAACAAGAAATTGAGTTAGTTCAATCGTAAATTGAATAAGAAGTTTGCAAAGAAATTTTTCTCTCTAATCTCATCATTAGGGTTTGTGTTTGGAATCATATTTTAGGGATGTGATTTCAATCATGCTTACTAGAAAAAAAAGCCTCATACACTTGATTTACAACTAATCAAAATTTTGATTCAACCATGGGCTATTTTCTCCTATTTTGAAAATCACAAAAGTTTGAGTTTGGTTCACAAAAGGAAAATAAATTCAAAACAAATTTACTACAAAAACAAAGTCAATAAGAAAATATTGCCAACTATTTGCTTTACAGAAAAAACAAAGCCAAAAATCAGTCCAAACAGAACAGACCAAAAACCTGCACATCAACTGTCCAAACTGTCCGAATAGAGTAAGCCAAAACTGTCCAAACATAACCAGCCAAAAAACCTGCACATCAACTGTCCAAACAGTCCAAACATAACCAGCCAAAAAACATGCACATCAACTGTCCAAACTATCCAAACAGAGTAAGCCAAAACTGTCAAATCCAGTCCCAAACTTGCACCAAACTAGAAAGTTAACAGCAACAATCATAAAGCATCAAAACAGGGCAGCAAAACAATTCAAAACCCATGTCATTGTTTCCCCCCAAATCCTTTTCCTTGGGATATATAACAAACACAAAAATATACAGCAGGGATAGTTTTTTGAACAATAAAAAACCAGCACCAACCAAAGAAAAATAGCAACCACCTTTGTTAGCAGAAAACCAGAAAACAAACATATACCAGAATCAACATGAAACGCCAATAGAGTCATTATCATCCTTGCAAAAAACCCAGAAAACAGAAATCATCATCATCATTTTCACAAATATAGAAAAATACACAAACCCCAACATAGTCATCACCATTATTAAAAATGCAGCAAGCTATTAAAAACAAAAAAAAAAACCCTAATTCATTCTTCATATTCCTAAACATATAACCCTTCAAAAATTCCGAGAAAGCAGAAGAAGAAGAAAAGAAGGAAAACAGAGAGATCTCACTGCAAAGTCCCGAAAGGTAGCAAAATCGCAAGCGGACCGTGGAGCATGAGGCTCCATTTCTTTGTCCTTTTTATTTTTTTATCATCAATTTATATTCTCCAGCATCACCATCATCATTTGCACAAACATTTGAAAACTAGGGTTTCCAAACCCCTTTTTAGATCTAGGCCCGATCTTTAATCCCCTGCAAAATCAAGTAAGAGATTAGAGAAGAGGGAAGAGAGACGATTCAGAAAATGTAAAAAAAAATTAGGATCGGAGCTCTTCCGCGTGAACCGCCGTCGCCAGGAGGCGATTTCCGATGTGGCGAGAGTTTCTTCTCCGGCGAGGGAACCTGGAGAGAGGCGAGATAACTGAATAATTTAGATAGAGAGGAAACAAGCACAAATGAATGGGAAGAGCCCATTCTGTTTGCTATTTTTTGTTTTGTTTGTTGTTTATTTTGTTTTTTAGGTGGGACAAGTGTCACCGGCCAGTGGTGACACCATGTTTATTCCAGTACGCTTCAACCCATTGTGCTCCTTCGCTCATATGCACTCCAATCATCATCCATTATTTCATCATCAAATTCAACGCTTTAGAGTTGCACACCCGTGGTAGACATCCTGGAGCCTCACACGCAAGAACAGATGGACCAGCTTATTGGGCCTGAACGCCCATGTATTTCCGCACCCCTTGTTTTACTCAGTTCAGGCCCACTTTTGTTTTTTTAAACACTTTTTTTTTGTTTTGTCTTAACTATTTTATCAAACATTAAGAAAGACCACAAAATATATATTTTAGAATTTACTTTTAATTTTCTTTTTTTACTTCAAAACTACAAAAAATATATTTTGGAATTTATTTTTAATTTTCTTTTAATATTTTCTTTAATTAAAAAATCACAAATATATACTTAGAATTAGTTTGTTGATTTTCTTTCAATATTTTCTTTATAAAAAAATATGTATTTAGATTTAGTTTTAATTTTCTTATAAATTTTCTTTCTTTAATTAAAAATCAAAAGAATAAGTTTAGAATTGACATTTTTTTAATATTTTCTATACTTCAAAAAATTCATAAAAAAATATGATTACTTCTTTTAGCTTATTAAATTTAAAAAATTTATTTAATATTATTAATTCCTTAGAATAGTTAATTTTATAAATCGTTTAATTAGTTTACTTGTTGATTTTCAATTTGGTTGTATTGTTTGTTTAACTAGATTTTTTAATTGAACTTTCGATTCGATTCATCCTCATTCATAAACTTTTATCCCCATCCCCATATGGTTTTTTATAGTTTAGAATTTTATTTTTTTGTTATTTTATTTATATGTTTAGACTGCCAATTATTCATATTTTTCCCAATTAGAGCACTTGGCCTCCTCTTGGGCTCATCATCAATGAGCAGGTATCCACTTACAAATGCACACTTGCACACATTTCATTGTTTGGTCCTAGGCTTTTCTACAACGACAACTATTTGATCGATTGTTTCAATTGGTCATTTAGAATACTAGTGTCACGCTAGTCCCACTTTCTAGGAGCATGCATATAGCCACCTAGGATGGACTTTTGATTTTTATCTTATGCATTGGGGAAACTCTCTTCTCTCTCTTTGGTTTACATATCAAGCATCTTCGTAAAGGGTCTCATAGTTGAGTTTGGGCATGGCCATTCTCACGAGGTTAATCAAGTCTTGCCCTTGAATAACCATAACTCGAATCAACCACTTTGGTCCATATACCAAGTGTTTCCATGCACAAAGGGTCTCATGGTTGAGGGTAGGAGCACATACTCTCACGATATTAATCAAGTGCACCCCTTAGTTAATCATAACCTGATTCAATTCCCATACACCAAGAATTCCATTTACGCCTTTCATGATCCTACACATTGTGTCGTCACTTTTGGCATGATCACCATGCATGATCACTCTTCACAAACACTGTCTCCTTTTACTTTATGCTTATAACATGCTCCCTTAGGATGATAGTTTCATCTTCTTTAAGATGCGAACTAATTAGGCTTTAGGTTAGAACCTATGCATGACAAATTAGGTTTTTTTTAGTCTCTCTAACTTTTTTCTTCTTTTGGAATTAAAACTTTCCATCCACAAATCAAAAATCCAAAAACATTTAATCGTTATTCAAATTCATTTTAAAACCCGCAAGACACTCATCCAATCAAAACTCCCCAAAAGGGCATGTTATCTTCGTTTTACCGCGATACAGGCCGTGCCTATTGCTAGAATGTGTGCGTTAACGTTGTCCACTAAAAAACACCAACAAACCAACATTTTCTAGAAGAACTCGGGTGTTCTGATTCCTTTACTGAATACGTAGGCAAAGGGTGGCGAGACCCTCATGAACGCACTAATAAAAAACCATTTCTCTCCCCTTAGAAAGTATAGTTATAAATAAACACACCCTTAGAAGTAGACAAACATAATGGATCATGTTGAGTACAACAAATGTGAAGGGTGCTAATACCTTCCCCTCGCATAACCGACTTCCTTTCCCTTCCTCTTGGTCGTAAGACCATCTTATCTACCCCCTTGTAGTTTTCTCGATATTTCACCTTCCTTCGGGATAAATAAAGTTCGGTGGCGGCTTTGCGTTTTTTGCCGGTAGCTTCAGGAGGCATGGGGTTTGATTTAAGGTTCGGCTTTTCGAATGTAATATCTTGAGCCTCAAATAAGTCTTGAACCTTATGCCTAAAGGCCTAACATTTCTCTAGGGTATGGACCAGAGAATTTGCATGATATTCAGATCTAACATTGGCGTCGTATCTTGGTGGGAGTGCCCCAGCTGGTGGAGCTTGCGGTTTGAGCTCTACCAAAGAAGCTTTGACCAAGTACTGTAATAGCTGACTATGTGGAATAGGGAGGGGATTAAACTTCCTCGGAGGTCTGTCAAACTTTTTCTATTTCTGCTGCTCTCGCAGAATCATCAATGGTTATTTCGCTCTTGTTTGTGAAGTCACAACATTAGCTTCACCTTCTATAATGGTAGAAATGTTGAGACTAAGCCATTGGATTGACTTGACTTGCACGGATCAAAAATAAAAATCGCCACCACGCTTTATTATTTCCAAAGGAATGGGAAAAGAGAGAATAACCCAAAAAGATGGGGAGAGAATCTATGTTCAGGGGTTGGTTATGCAAAAGGAAGGTATTAGCACCCTTAACATCTACGGTACTCCGCAATAACCTCTTTGAAAATCTATGTATTTTGTCTATAAATGTTTTGTTCAAAAATAGATGGTGGGGATGAGAAAAGAAGTATTTTTTTATAATTTTTGCACCCACCGCAGTTGAGAACCTTTAGTGCCTACGTACCACCTTTTGTGCAATAGGGGATCAGGGTACACGTAGTTCACCTTTAAAATTTTAAAACACAAGTGTGTTGGTTAATTTTTAAAAGATGAGACATCATCGTCGTATCCGAGTGGAAAACATACCTACTACCCACGATTATGAGAAACGAGAATTTGCATCATCTCAAAGTAGAGGATATGGTTTGGATTTTAAAATCAACAAAGCCTCACTCAACACCTCAGCGGAAAATATCTCACTTCACTATATATTGTAGAAGTATAGTAGCTTACATCACTACAAGCATTGGCAAGAGTCTAATCTTTTGATAAAATTTTAAGGATAAACGCCAAAATGGAAAAAATGGTTTGAATGAGGTTGATTGACTTTTAGTCTTCTCTCAAAAAGGGTCAAAGTATGATTATGTTGATTAAAATTTGATTAAGAAAATATTTTTGAAAATGCATGGACCTAAGTCCAAGTTTATTGTGAAAGCGGTTCAAGTTTTAGAAAACAAGTAGAGTTTTCTAAAGGAGGGAGAAGATTTTTGAAATTAAAGAAGATGGGAGGAGATGAAGGGAATATCCTAAAGAATAAGGTAAAAGCTAGGGAAAAGAACCGTCTAACCAATAAGAAGCCAACACTTGACACAATGAGTCAATGTAGAGTCCCTATCCTTTGGATTGAAACCAAAAAGTAGTGATAATAAACCTCTTAAAAAAACCAAGCTTCAAATGCATTATGTATTTCACAAGAATTGGGCAGAGTAACGATTGTATACAAATGAATTCTCGATCACAGACAAAGCATGCAATCAAAACAACCTGCACACAAAGCAAACAAACAACCCAATATCTTGGGGTAAACCCCAAGAACTCCAGAGAAAATAGCAATGAAAGTCACAAGGTCTCAAGGTAGGCCAAGGTCTATAATACTAAGTCCAAGAAGTCCATCACTCCATAATGACAAGGATAGTAACCAAATAGTCCAAGTAACATTAAAGTTTTTTATGGTTCAAGTTGATGGCATCTTCAAAAAGAAATGATAAGCTCAAGTGAGCAAAATAAAAATGACATAAAAGTAAATGCTCAAGTGAGCAAAGATGAAAATAACATGAAATGTAAATTCTAAAATAAAATGGTGTATAAAGTAAAGGCATAAAATAAAAGCATAAAATAAAGAGAATAAATTAAAAGTCAAATGTTAATGAATTAGTAATTAGAGGTTAGTTGAATGACCATCTCGAAACTTATATTTGAGAACTCATTAGAAGATTGATAAAATCAAAGCCTCTCAACAATATGTTTCATTTGCTTTTTGTCAAGTATATCATTCATTTTCGAAATCTCAAAGCAACAATAAATGATCAATGATGTTTAAGTGACTCACTTTGACTAAAGCTTATACAGATTCATTAGAGGATTGATAAGATCAAAGACTCCTAACAATGAAACTCAAGATTATTGGATTAAAGGTTTAAAATTAACATACTTGGGCTTCCAAACATTGGTTTGGACCACGAATGATCATTTCTCAAATCGGGACAAAATTTAGCGCTATGTTAAGCAATCGTAAGTTGACTTATATAGAAGTCGCACCTATTTTGAGGTCGGTAAATAGCAATTTATGTGCCATATGTTTGGAGAGATGATATGTAGATCACCCTCTAACAACATGTAGCTCAATGAGAAAGGGATAAGATGAAGAGGAAAGAGATATATTTGAAATAAAAAATTTAATCAAACTATCATTAAAATCATTCATCCATTTTGGTGGAGTTAAACTATACACCCAAGATCCAATGATGTTAATGAAGTCCATGATCAAAAGTCACAAGGTCAGAATATATACAACAATAAAATTGTATTTAACACATAAATAAAATAAAAGAAAATGATTTTTAAAATGTTTTTTGAAATGAAAATAAAAGGAAAAATAGTAAACTATATTGAAAATGTCAAAGAAAAATCAGAAGAGGCCATAGAAAAATCAGAAATGATCTCAAATATTTTATAAATTTTTTGGTAGTTTTTTAAATCAGAAAAGTATTTTTAATCTAATTAAAATTATTAAATTAAGTGAAAAAAACATAAAAAATAGTATAAGTCAAAAATAAAATTCTAGAAAGATATCAAAAGGTCAAAAATAAGAAATATGATTTTGATGAATTTTTCTGGAATTTAAAAATGTCAAAAAGTATTTTTAAACAATTAAAAGCAAACCAAAACAAAGGAAAAATTATAAAAAAATATAAAATCTGAAAATAAAATTACGAAAAAATAAAACTCAGAAAGATAAAATTTAAAAATACTTTTGTGAATTGTTT
The DNA here is from genome assembly GCA_948472305.1 of Vicia faba. NCBI lineage: Eukaryota > Viridiplantae > Streptophyta > Magnoliopsida > Fabales > Fabaceae > Vicia > Vicia faba. The sequence goes on from OX451739.1 coordinate 791,830,087, forward strand.
TCATAATTTTTGAGTCAGAAATGAATTTTCTATGATTTTTTGAAGTTTAAAATATTTAAAGATATAAATCAGAAATAATAAATAAAGTCAAAAAAATATAGACCATTGGATGAGAGTCAAAACGCGTTAGTAAGCTAATCCAATGGATCAAACGCGTTGTGCATATCATGGTCTTTAATGAATAAAACACGTGATCAACTATTAAATCAGATTTGAAAAAAATGCATGGCAAATTCTAATTGGTTGAAGACAGACATGTAGGTCGTCTTCAACCTCTGTCCACATGATTTGCAAGTTCATGAAATGGAAAATTTAGAGCTCAAGACTGGTACCATTTGCTTCCTCTCTTCAAGACGATTCCAATGGTACCCTCGCGAAAAATTTATGTAAGGTGTAGCTCAGTCGTTTCAGAAGGAAAGATTTGAAAAGGGATTTGAAAATTCATGGCCAAAAACTCACTTCTAATTGAAAACAAATGTTGTGACTAGAATCATAATGATGAAAGCTTCATTACAGTACCAAAGTGGAGAGAATTGATGAAGGAATCTACCTATTGAAGTTCAAATTTAGAGCTCTAAAACCTGACCTGGCTAGCATGATTTAGGAAGTCTTAGAGCTTGGTTCTTCTTCTGTTAGCTTTAGTGAAGTTCAAGGATGAAGAATTGACAAAGAAAATAGATTGAGAAAAGCTGTAAAACCAAATTCGAAGTTGCAGAAAAGTGAGTTGAAGAGAGAGTTTGACAGGGTAATTCTGGCTATCTAAGCTTTAGAAAATGAATGAGATATAACCCTCTATTTATAGGGAATCTAATGGAATGCTTAAGCATGTGAAATGATGAAGTTTGGAGGAAAATTGTGTGAAGTTGCAAATATGAAAAGTGTGACTTCTATTTTTCTCAAAACTCAACACAAACTTGAGTTTCAAGGTGCTAAACACTTCTGGAAGATTGCTAAACATGATTATAAGTAAAAACACACATGAATTTTGTATTTAGAGGCCAAATCATGAATTTCAAATTATGACTTTAGAGGAAACTTCAGTCTCAACGTACCATCTTTGAATGAATGGTGTGCATGATTTAGGGAACCTTAGGACTTGATTATTGATGCTTTGGAAAGATGATATCACAAACTTTACATTGTGCAAAGAATGAAATCAAATGGATGCTTGAGCTGAAAGTTGTGATGAGTCAAAGTTGGAAAAAATGCTGACTTTTTTTACTTAAAAAAATTCTAAGTTTTTCTTCAAAAAAATACCTATAATGTCTTGCATCCGAACATGGCCTTCCATTTTAAATTTTCTATTGACCCAAAAATATGGCATGAAGTAGATATCTTGAATGACATTTTGAGATTTGAACCATTTAAAAACTCCAATAATTGAGAAAGTTATGACTTTATGAAGTTGGTGAAAATTCATGAGATGACCTATAATCTTTTGCATCCTTAGGGCATCTTACATCCATTTTCAAGATTTGCACATAAAATAAGAGTTAAAGTTCACACCTTTAAGATAATTTTGGAAATAGAATGGGCCCAAGAAGATACAAATTGACCAAGTTATGATCTTTTGAAGTTACACAAGGGAATTTGATGGCCTATCTAGAGGACTTGTAATCTTTCACAATCATTAGGAATCTTCCACATAAAATTTTATTGAAACTTTTGAAGAGATTTGTTTATAACCCTTTATAGAGAAGCATGTCTTTGGAATCACTCAAAAATACCAAAATATGAGCAAGATATAGCCCTTAGAAATTCAAAACCCTAGCTCCTAGAGCAACAAAATGCTTTGGAAACCCTTTTCAATCATGACAAACTTTCTTGCACAAATACTTCTGTCATGTAAATAGAAGTTTTTGAGGATGATAATGGGAAACCATAGAAACCATAACAACTTCCAAATATTAAGAATTGAGGGGAAAATGCACTTGTGACCAGGAAATCAAGAACATGTCCAATTAGGTCAAACCTCTTCAATTAACATTTATATCTTTGAACTATATTTGACAACTTAAGGCATTATGAATCATAATAGACTTTGTCATGATATTACCTCAAAATATCTTCAATTATGAGGCCTGAATCTCAATGAAGCTTTGTTGAAGAAGGCAAGGAAATAAACTCATGAACCTATAAATCAACTTGATGGAATGTGTTGTGCTCTCACCTATAATATCATTAATTAGGGTAAACATTCATTGTATTTATGAGTTAAAAGTTAACCAATACAAAACATAGATGATCACAATATACAAGTCAAGGTGCTTGGTGATTCCCCATGAACAAAGCTAAAGATGAGGAGAAAAACTAAACCCTAATGTGATCTTGTTGTAATTGAATTGACATGAGATGATAGAGGGATCTTAGGGGGGGAAATTGGGGTACAACAGCTGCCCTTATTTAAGTGTCTTCTATCCGGAGATACGAAGGTTAAAATCTTCGTGTCGACCAGATTGAAGATACTTAAATATAAAACAAACCCTATTTTGGCCCAAATATGCCATGCAAAGTTTATGATTGTGCATGCAAGACACCATTGGGGAAATAGAAAATGAAAGACCAAAAGAAAATGAAAGACCAAAAGAAAACTAGACCAGGAAAATAAATCACTGGTGAACAGAGGACTCAACTCTATTGGTGTAAAGCCCAAGGAGGAGATAAAGCAACATCAAATCAAATATTGAGGAGATAAAGTAAAGGGTAACTGTGATCAACAAATAACCGCGAACTATCCACTCTCAGAGAAGATAGAAAAAAAGTTAATGTCGACCTACTGGGGGAAAAGAGGTGGTAGGACAATACCAACAAATATCAATATTAAGGGTGGTAACAATTGTTTGGCATCAGTACTATGACAGGAAACAAACAAACTTCTTCAGAGTAAAGTGAATCTCAATGACGAACTATCTCCCATAATGAAGAGACTTCCATCCATCGGAAAAAGGTCTCAATAATGAACTATCTCCCATAATAACGAGACTACCATTCATTGGAGTAATAGCTCAGCAACGAACTATTTCCATAATGATGAGACTACCATTCATTGGATTAATATCTCAACATCAAACTATCTCCCATAATGACGAGACTACCATTAATTGGAGTAACATCTCTGCAACGAACTATCTCCCATAATGACGATACTACCATTCATTAGAGTAAACATCTCAGTAACGAACTATCTCCCATAATGGAGAGACTACCATTCATTGGAGTAACATCTCAGCAACGAACTATCCCCCATAATGACGAGACTACCATTCATTGGAGTAAACATCTCAGCAACGAAATATCTCCCATATTGACGAGACTACCATTCATTGGACTAACATCTCAGCAATGAACTATCTCCCATAATGTCGAGACTACCATTCATTGGAGTAACATCTCAACAATGAACTATCTTCCATAATGACGAGACTACCATTCATTGGAGTAAAAAATGAATCTTCTCAGGAGACTAACAGACTTACTGGGTAAGTACAAGTTGCTCAAATAAAGAGACCACCACTTGCTGTTATGAGAAGGAACTGTAATAATGACTTAATGGGGAATGAAATATGGCTTCTTGAGGAAATGCCAATATATTCCTGTTGAGGAGCTAAAGTATTCTCGTGCAAAAATAAATGCACATTCTCAAACTAGGGCTCAAAGTTTGCAGAAATCAAAATAATAACACTATCGGGGACCATATATTCAAACCAAAAATAAACCGGTGTGAAACAGTCGACCGAGATAGCTCCTGATGAGAAATAAACTCAAAAGGGGATCACATTCCTCTCATATAAAGAACTGAATAGGAAGGCTGAAGAAAAAAAAATTTCCACGAGGGATAACTCAGTGGGGAAATTGAAAGAATATACACTTTCTGCTTAAAGTTGACAAATTATTGGAGAGAGGGTGACACAACTCTGCAAATATGGTAATATGCCAATAAAAATTAATAAATGCAAATAAGAAATAAATTAATTCAGCTATGCATGATGCATGTATGAACGTTATCATGTATATGCTGACGAAACTATCACACCATGCTGGGATAAACAAACAAAACCAAAATGGGTAAAGTTAATACTCAGCTAAATCACATCCAAAATGAAAATTTCCAAAAGACAGTAAGTATCAACTGAGGAAACAAATTCCTATCCCATGGCTTAACTTCATTAGGAAGAAACACATCCTGAAAGTAATCAAATCACACAATAGAATCAGTGCAAGTACAGGGATCTAACATTCTCCTATGGGTTTCACCGGGGAAAATCACACAGACTTCAGTGGGGAAAACAAATATTTCAACATCTAGATTTTCACTGGAGATTATAATATTAATTTCGTTAGGGCACGTGAAAACCACATCGTTGATATATTGACTGGGGATTTCATGCTAACTTCATTAGGGAGTACAACACCACATCACTAAGGGGCCCAAAATAAATTCTTCGATACCAAGAGTGATGATTACACAATCCTCCCTGGGGATAAATTATAAAAACATATGGGGATAACAACTTCCAGCCAGAAACAAAGTCTCAGCTTCTCTTGGGGATCTAGGAAATCAAACAATACAACAATAAATCAAAATTATGGGGATTTTAAATCAAATCCAACACTCGGCGGGAGAAAACCCAAAAAAAAGTGACAATTGTTTCAACACTTTTTAGAAAAGATACTGCCATTGCCTAGTTTCCTAGGAGAACAACAATAATGCCATTACTGCTAAGAAGAAAGGACTCCCGTTATATGAGAGAAAACCTTACTGGGGTATCTGAGATAGAGACCTCAAATCATGTAAACCCAAAATCAAAATAGACCAAGACTTGACTGGGGGAAAAGGGAACACAAGCCCGATACCGCACCTTATGCCAATTGGTTTCATCTCTAACTGTCTGAGAGAGTCTTCCTGGGGAAAATAAACTTCCAAAATTGTTGATTTCGTCCATCCTTGGAATTCACCATTTTTGTTTTTCTTGTGTCACAAAATCTAAAGTAAAAAGTAATTTGTAAATTCCTTAAAAAAAAAAAATTTGTTATTTAATCTTTTTCTTTAAAAATCATTATCAATAATAAATGGAATCTTTGTAAGCAGAATAAAATAAAAATTGTAAATAATTGGATAAAATCTCAAACTTTGGAAAGTGGCGAGACTCCATAGACAATTAAAAAGTTTGGAAAATGGTAATATATATTGGAAAAGATACATTGAAATAAAATGACCACTATTCTCCCTAACAAATTTGAATTCCTGAGCAGCGACTTCTGTTGAAGTATGGTGAGGATCCAAGAAGATTGTTGCTTCAATGATCAAGTCTTGTCTGATGCAGTTACTTGCCAAGAAATCCCTAACTTTTCCTAAGTTTCCCTTGCGGGTTTTCAACCTAGCGGGAAATTTTATTCTGTTTATATCTCTAATTTTTTCCTAGACTGTCCTTTCGGGTTTTCAACCTACCGAGACGCTCTTTTTTGCCTAAGTCGCCCTTTCGGGTTTTTGACTTAGCGAGCTGTTATTTTATTTCTTTAGGTGAAGTATTTCTGGACTACATCAGCATTCACAGGACGTGGGAGCTCCTCGCCATCCATAGTTTCAAGAATCAATGCACCGCCAGAGAAGGCTTTCTTAACAACATATGGGCCTTCAAAATTGGGAGTCCACTTGCCCCTAGAATTAGCGTTAAAACACATGATCTTCCTAAGCACGAGGCCGCCTTCTCTGAATTAACGAGGCTTGACCTTTTCATAAAAATATTTATTCATTCTCTTTTGGTATAACTGGCCATGGCACAAGGCTGTCATTCTCCTTTCTTTGATCAAATTAAATTGGTCAAACCTGTTTTGGACCCATTCAGCCTCTGACAACTTGGTTTCCATTATAACGCGTAAAGGGTGAATCTCAACCTCGATCGGGAGCACTGCTTCCATACCATACACAAGGGAGAACGAGGTTTCCCTTGTTGAAGTGCAGATGGATGTACGATACCCGTGCAAAGCAAAAGGGAGCATCTCATTCCAATCTTTATAAGTAACAACTATGATCGGTGGGAATGAGAACTGACTGTTTTTGGAATGCTGGTTCGCGTTTGCGTTTGTTTTCGCAAAATGTCGCGGTAAGCAAGAGTTGCCACCGTCTTTTATTTTATCCAACAAGGAAAGGACAAAAGCACAGAAAAATTCCTTTTCGAGATGTTTCTCGGGTTCAGGAGGTAGATTATAGAAAGGGAATGTGTTAGTACCATTTCTATCCGTGGTTATCCACGGGCTCTTAGGTACTTGCTCACTATGTTTTCAAAAGTTTGCTTTTCTTTATGTATGTGGGTTTAAAAAAGAGTTTTTGATTTTGAAGAGAGTGTAAGTGCGAAAAGTTTTGTTTTGTTTTAAAAGGAGCAAGTACTTAAGAACCTCTACCTACTCAAAATGGAATTAAACTGTGCAAATGTCCTTTAGACAGTGCTATCCCACTATTGAGGAGTAGGTAGCACCGTTGTTGTAGTTTTCAGGTCAATTCGGTTTAAGGGACGCGTGGTCACTAAAGCAAAGTTAGGACGCCTTAGCAGTAACCCTAATGTCTTAGATCATTTTTCCGAGGCAACCGTTCGAGGCAACTTATGACCTTTGGACAAAAGGACGACCTTTAAAACATCTTATACTTAATGACCACGTTCGAGGCAACCAAGTGAGGTGTACCCTAGGAGTGGCATGTGCAAGTGTGTCAATTTTCAGTTATATTATCTTTGCATGTCATGGTGGGCTACGGTTGATTTTAAGTTAAGAGTTAATATTGTCATGCATAGCCTAGTTAGCATACATCTAAACAGTTAATATATGTACGGGAATTTAAAGTGCGGGAATTGTAAATGCTACGCTATTACAAGGCTTCGGGGAGGGGATTATTTACATGTCCAAAATTGGGGGAATAAAGCAGTAAAGTGTAAAAGGTCTTAGTTAAGCTATTACAAACTAGTAGGCAGTTACAATAAAATAAGCGCGCGCGAATCTGAAAATAACCTCTAAAAATCCTAAGAATAAAATCTTTTTGTTGTTTTATTTTATTTTTGGGAAAATGATCTAAATCTACTTAATTTTAGTTTTGAGAAAATGTTAAGATAATTAAATGATTAATTAACAAAGTTAACTTAATAGAAGAAAAAAACTATCCTAATGTTTTTTGTGTTTTTGATTTTATGTTGATTAAAAAAAAAGGAAATAAAATAGTCAAAATAAGGATAATAAACGAAGGAAACAGGCAGCAAATAAAAAAAGCATAATTCTGGAGGCCTGGGTCGAAAGAGGTGTGGGCTGTCTTTCGACCCAGTGAAGAGGCTTGATCGAAGGTGCATGAGGGGCTGTACTTTGGGGGTGTTCGATCTGGCTATGTCATCCTTCGATCTGGGAACCCTGGATCCAGTTCGAAGCTAAGCTGCTAAGCTTCGAAGCTCTGAACAAGATTCTGCAAAAGGAAACAAATGTTAAAGGTCCAGGGGGGACTTTACCCCCCTGATTCGAATCTCCTCCCAATTCGAGTCTTTCCTCAATTCGAACCTGCTGAATCTGGGCTTGGGTTTGTTTTATCCTGAGATTCGAAGGAGACACTTAGACCGTGCCCCAGCAATGGCACAATCTCATCTCTGCGCTTCAGCTTTCATGCAACAGAATCAGTAATATCAAGAATACATATGCAATGTGTATTTAAATGAAGGTGCAATTTTGGTTTTACAAACCCTTACCAATGTGGCTCCGGGTGTGGAGATGTTTGCAGAATGGCTGCTTTGGCTTGGATCACTTCTGAAAATGCTGATGACCTTTGGCAGCGTATCTCCAAGTCTTCCCTGTTTCTTTTCTCTATTTTTTCTGTGTGTTTTTCCGTGTCCCGTAATGTGCCATTGGCCCTTGTATTTATAGGAGTGTGGGGGTCTAGTAATGGCAAGAGACAGCCAATTAAATACGCCTTTAAAGCCATGAGACAAGAATCAGACACATTAAAAAATTTCCTTTTTTGAAATATTCATGTCTCTTGAATGAACCTGGACACTTTGAATTTCGAATGCCCTCAGGCCCTGCTCTTCGATTGGTCTTGATTTTCCTCCTTCGAATGGGACTCCTTCTGCTTCGACTGCTTGATTTGAAAAGAATCACTCTGGTCGAATCAGCTCTTTAGGAATAGAAAAGGCAAGAATCTGGCCTTTAACTCAGGAATTAAATCCACAATCAGCATTTAATTATTTCTATATTTGCAAGGGAAACATGCCATTTTCTCATGTTCAGTGTACCTGGACATGTTTTTGAGTGCCCTCTTGATGGCTTTGTTAACAGGCCAATCGAAAGGCTTTGTTAACAGGCCAATTGAAAGGTGTTGTTCATGCTAATCGAAGGACATGGTTCACATGCCTATCGAAGCTGCCTTGACACAATGCTAATCGAAGTGCTTGTCCATAATGCCAATCGAAAGGCTCATTCAGAATACCAATCGAAGGGTCTTTCAGAATGCCAATCGAAGGCCTTGACACAATGCCAATCGAAGTGCTTGTCCATAATGCCAATCGAAAGGCTCCTTCAGAATACCAATCGAAGGGTCTTTCAGAATGCAAATCGAAGTGCTTGTCCATAATGCCAATCGAAAGGCTCCTTCAGAATAGAAATCGAAGGGTCTTTCAGAATGCCAATCGAAAGGTACTTAAAGCACCACTCAAAAAATTTCTTTTTCCTTAGGCAAGAGTTTGTGATCAACCATGCAGGGGGAAGACTTTGGAAAACATGAGAGGGCAAATTTTGGGGTACAACAATTGCCCCTGTTCAATTTTCTTAAACCTGAGGATGTAGATTGGCTTGCGTGCCTTTCGTGATCCGAAGGTGGAAGATAATTGAACACTAGAGTGCCCAGAAATTTGCACTCGCATGGTGTAGTATCAGCATTGTGATGTCGGGAATGGGCTTACAGATGCCATTTGGAGATTGTTGGTAGGAGGATGGGCTTATAGATGCTATCTGCAGGAGTGTCGATCGCGTAATAGATTCCTTAGTGAGAACTTGCATACCTGTTGTTGTAGAAGATTCCGCTGGGGAAGTCTAACTTTGTTGAGATTTAGGAACTTGCCTGTACTTCAACTGAGAGAATGCTTCAGCTGAGTTTTAAGAACCTGTTCATAATTCAATTGGGGGGAAACATCTTCATCAAGATCTAGGAACTGTCTCGTGCTCACCGGGAGTATACCGCTGAGGTTATAGAACTTGTCCACACTATGACGGAGGAGAACATCAAGATCTAGGAACTGACTCGTGCTCAATGGAGTATACCGTTGAGGTTATAGTACTCGTCCTGTCTGGTTCCAAATATTAATCTTCAATCTCTTCGTGTAGATGGTTTTCCTGGCTTGGTACAGGTATTAGTCTACAATCAGTCGTCCACAGATAGTTTTCCTGGCTTGCTACAGGTATTCAACTGGGACTTGAAAAGGTTGGTCGATGAGAAAGTTGTCCTGGCTAGTTTCAGGTATTAATCTCTGACCTGAGAAAGAAAGGTCTTCCTGGCTTGTTACAGGTATTAATCTTCAATCTCTTCACGTAGATAATTTTCCTGGCTTGTTACAGGTATTAATCTACAATCAGTCGTCCACAGATATTTTCCTAGCTTGCTATAGGTATTAAACTGGGACCTGAAAAGGTTGGTCGATGAGAAAGTTGTCCTGGCTGGTTTCAGGTATTAATCTCCAATCTCTTCATGCAGATAATTTTCCTGGCTTGTTACAGGTATTAATCTACAATCAGTCGTCCACAGATATTTTCCTGGCTTGCTACAGGTATTAAACTGGGACTTAAAAAGGATGGTCGATGAGAAAGTTGTCCTGGCTGGTTTCAGGTATTAATCTCTGACCTGAGAAAGAAAGATGGTCTTCCCGGCTTGTTACAGGTATTAATTCACAATCAGTCGTCCACATATATTTTCCTGGCTTGCTACAGGTATTAAACTGGGACCTAAAAAGGTTGGTCGAGGAGATATCTATCCTGGCTGGTTTCAGGTATTAATCTCTGACCTGAGAAAGAAAGATGGTCTTCCTGGCTTGTTACAAGTATTAATCTTCCATCTCTTCATGTAGATAATTTTCCTGGCTTGTTACAGGTATTAATCCATAATCAGTCGTCCACAGATATTTTCCTGGCTTGCTACAGGTATTAAACTGGGACCTGAAAAGGTTGGTCGAGGAGATATCTGTCCTGGCTGGTTTCAGGTATTAATCTCTGACCTGAGAAAGAAAGATGGTCTTCCTGGCTTGTTACAGGTATTAATCTTCCATCTCTTCATGTAGATAATTTTCCTGGCTTGTTACAGGTATTAATCCATAATCAGTCGTCCACAGATATTTTACTGGCTTGCTACAGGTATTAAACTGGGACCTGAAAAGGTTGGTCGAGGAGATATCTGTCCTGGCTGGTTTCAGGTATTAATCTCTGACCTGAGAAAGAAAGGTCTTCCTGGCTTGTTACAGGTATTAATCTTCAATCTCTTCGTGTAGATAATTTTCCTGGCTTGTTACAGGTATTAATCCACAATCAGTCGTCCACAGATATTTTCCTGGCTTGCTACAGGTATTAAACTGGGACATGAAAAGGTTGGTCGATGAGATATCTGTCCTGGCTGGTTTCAGGTATTAATCTCTGACCTGAGAAAGAAAGGTCTTCCTGGCTTGTTACAGGTGTTAATCTTCAATCTCTTCATGTAGATAATTTTCCTGGCTTGTTACAGGTATTAATCTACAATCAGTCGTCCACAGATATTTTCCTGGCTTGCTACAGGTATTAAACTGGGACTTGAAAATGTTGATGGTAGCCATCTTTTGATTGACCTTTTCCTGAAAAAGATAAAACGTTAGTTGTATGCAATGTCATGATGTATGCATTGGGTAATGATGTTCTCAAAATAAAATGAGATTCGTATCCGTATGATGCGTATATGCATGTATCATGATGTATGGGAATGTGATGTTTTAGCTGGGGAAAATAAATCCCGGAGCTGCTGGAGAATAGTGTTGAGTTCTTCGTTTCCGCTGCGGATGACGAACGAAGATGATTGTGAGAATAAACCTACAAGAGAAAAGAACTCCGTTGGGGAATAAACTTGATGAAGAGATTACTCTGCGGGGAATTACTCTGTGGGGAAGAGATACTTCGCTGAGATTTTAATGATAAACTCCGCTGGGGATTCCGTTGATAAGCTCTGTTGGGGATTTTGATGATGAACTCCGCTGGGGATAGAAAGAACTTCGCTGGGGATGATCTTTCAGTTGCAACTTGCTGAGGATAACCCGGTTAGACTCTTGTGAGGATGACCTCTGAATTTGGCCGGGGAGACTTATTTGTGCTTCGCAGGGGATAAGCTTCCAGAATCTACTGGGGAAGATGATTCAACTCCATTCGGGAAACTTTTTTAGACTGCGCTGGGGAAATGGCTCCACTGGGGGTATCTTGCATTCTGCCAGGAAACATTATTATATTCCATTGAGGAATATTAAGACTGCCAGGGATACTCTTATGCTTGCCGTGGAATATCCTTATACTCCGCTGGGGAATATTAAGACCTTCTGGGGATACCCTACCTTTTTAGGGCTGATGGTAGAACAACTCTGCTTGGGGAGAGTATTGTTGATAGTTGCAAGTCTCAGCTGAGAGAGCTATCATTACTGTCTTACCCTGCGGGGAGTGAAAGTATCTTAGCCATATTCTTTAGCTGAATATATACCTTGGTACCTGGTGGACAGAGCAACTTGTACAGTTCGGACAATTCTTATTGCCCCTGTTTCTGCGGGAGAAGGTGCCTGCGGAGGCCCTGTGGATCTAGTATTATCCCCACCTATGAGGTGCTTGGTATCTTTCGGTCAAAATGATAAGTCTTCTTCTGGTAGGCAAGTGACGAGATGACGGGACATAGTCGTACGCTTTGATCCCTAATTTTTGCCTGGACCGCCCTTTCGAGTTTTCAGTCCAACGGGATACCCTTTTTTGCCCAAGCCGCCTTTTCAGGTTTTCGACTTGCCGGGTGTACAAATTTTTCATTTTCATCCCTTATTTTTGCCCGAACCCTTTTGGTTCGCCAGGAAGCCCTTATTTTTTCCTAGGCTAGTCAATCTAGCGGGTCTTTGATTATGCATAGTATTTTTTGACTATGTCCATTCCCTCAGGATGTAGGGAGGTGTCACTGTCGGTAGTGTTGTGTTGCTATACTACCAGAAGATCTTCGTTTGATCATGCAAGATTCGTTGCTGGAATTCATGTTCAATGCCCTAATTGATTCTGATGGAGATTTGCCCCTGATTATTTGGCATTTTGAGAGATTCCTTGAATCTTGACTTGACTGCCCCAAGTGTGCTGGATAGTGGCATGTCATGTCCCCTTGTTGATAGGAGATTTGTTAATGGAAGTGTCATCCTTTTTGAAGTGATTTTGTTCGCTAAGAGGGCTTTCGTTCATCGGATATTCGCTGTGTGAATTTCTCTGCTGTCAAACAAATAGCCAAATGCAAACAGTGATATTCAAATAATGCAAAGTTTATGCTTGTCTCGAAGTTTTGAAAAATGCGTTTTTTTTAGCAGAAAACTTTTTATAAGACAAATTCAACACCAGATTTAGGGCAAAGCCTTACAGGAGTCAGGATACCTTTTGTAACAGTATGCTTTTGAACTAACCCATGCTTCAGTTAGGAATTTTAAAGGGTTGTAACGTGGCTTGGTTCACGGTTTAAGAAACAAAGGATAAAGGCTCAAAGTATATTTGTACCCACCCGCTCTTCGTGATGTTCTTCAATCCTAAACTCAGTTAATTGTGCATTTGAACTCCTAACGAGTCTGGAACAACGTTTTTGGTGATGGTTCACATAAGTTGAATTTGTTGGAAGGCAGTCATCATTTTTTTTTGCAACATTTTTCATGTTGTCGAGGATTTGTAATGACCTCGTTCTTTTGATTTATTATCCCTAATTTTTGCTTGACTGTTCCTGTTTTCGCGATTACAGTCAGCGGGATGCCCCAACTTTCTTAAGCCTCCTTTATAGGTTTTGGCTCAGTGGGCTTTTCTCTTTTGAGAGATTGACTGCCTATGAAATAAGGAACCACCACTGTCTTTTGATTCCAGAGGAATGCTTTTGATGTCGTTCGTTGTATTATGAACTGAGAGTTTTGCAACTTTAATGCGCATCTTTTGAATTAACTGAGAGACTACCCTGCCCCAGGTTTAAATTAAAGGTTTCAATTTGTGTTTAAAACAGAAAACTCATATTTCTTTGGCTCGAAGGGGTTGACTAGGGATTATCTTCCTTATAACTCCAGTGTTTAGGATTTGAAAGAAACGCATGTACATCGTCAGCAAGGTCTGTCCAAAAGCATACTATATGAGATTATGCATTGTTTCGTCATCCTCCCTCTAAAGGCTTGTAACTTTTAGCAAGAGTTGAATGTCATAAAGTGAGTAAAAATATTAGTTTAAATGTAATTAAAATGATTGGATCAAATCAAGACAAACATATGCAATGCATTAATGAAACAGAGTTTGACATTAATAGATAATTGTTTGAATAAAAAAGAGATTACAACTTGAAAATTCAAATGAACAAAGCTTTTAATGATTCGTCATAGGAGCAGTGATCACATTTGGGGTCTCCGGAGGGTCAAACTTGATCTCGTTGGCATCAATCATGTCTTGGACCTTGTTCTTCAGAGCCCAACAGTTATTTGTGTCATGTCCCGGACTGTCAGAGTGGTATACACACCTTTCATCAGGGTTGTAGTTAGGAGAAGAAGTCTTATGGTTCGGATGAGGAGCCTTTAATGTAATCAGCTCTTTCTTCAACATGTGTTGTAGCGCTTGAGCTAGTGACATGTTGATCTTAGTATATTGTCTTTTAGGCGCGTCTGGCCTTCGTTGATTTCCCCTTTGCTGTTGTCGGTGTGTTGCAAAACCAAAGATCAGGACTGCCCTTACATGTTGGTCATGGCGACCCTTTTGACCATACACAACATTGGACTCTTTCTTCCCATTGTAGGGATTTTTATGAGCATCATAAGGTGTAGCTTCTTGAATCTTCCCACTTTTGATGCCAGCTTCGACCCTTTCGCCAGTCAGTATTAGCTCGGTGAACCCGGCTGAAGAGCTTCCGATCAAGTGGTTAAAGAATGGACCAGACAGGGTCCCCAAAAACATATCAACAAGTTCACGATCAGCTAAAGGTGGTTGCACCCTTCCGGCAAGGTCTCTCCACTTCTGAGCGTAGTACTTAAAGCCTTCGCCTGTACCCATAGACATACCCTGAAGCTGAGTACGCGTGGGAGCAAGGTCGGCACTATACTGGTATTGCTTGTAAAAAGCAGCAACAAGGTCCTCCCAGTTGCGGATGTTAGCTCCTTCCAGTTGACAGAACCATTCAAGTTGAGTCCCTGACAGACTATCTTGAAAGAAATGAACCCAGAGATTTCTATCAGCAGTATAGGGTTGAATCTTCCTCACATATGACCGGAGGTGTAGCTTTGGACAGGAAGCTCCGTCGTACTTGGCAAAGGTAGGTGCCTTGAATTTATGGGGAATCACCACCCCAGAGGATTGACCTAGATCTCCGAAGTCCAGACCGGGCACCTTCTGTGTCTCCATAGCGTTCAAACGGTCTTCCAGTTGTTTGTACTTATCCTTAGCAAGAGGATACTGTTCTTTATCATAGTCCGTCTCGTTGTCGGAGACTTCAGGGCTAGGAGCCCTCCTTTCTTGTGGACTGTCTTTACCTCCAGATGAGGTGGTCAGGTCAACTTCATTCTGCATCCCGTTTCCAAACCTGCATCCAGTGTTGAACAGGATGGTCCTTTTCTTCTTCTTCTTCCTCTCTTTCAGAATCAGGGTCTTCAAGTCCTGCTGGCCCTTAGCTAGGCTCATGACCAACTCTTGAAATTGGGAATTTTGGGCCTGGAGGGCCTTGATAGCTTGCTCAGTTGAAGGTTCAGTAGACATGATGATTGCTGAAACAAATAGCGAAGAAGATAAGAGACCTGTACTGGGAGACCTGTTATGCAATGATATGTATGATATATGTATGCAATGTTTTCAAGGATCTCGTGGGGTAAACAAGAAACTGTTAGAATTTGAATCTGGTAGCTTGATTGAAGGAACTTCATGTTTGCTGAGAGTCCTTCTTCAAGAGTCAAGCTCACCATATCGAGTGGGTCATAGCCCCTGACTCAAGTTATCGTGTTTTGATTTCTAAACAACCTTGGCTAGAGAAAAATAAATCCCCTTTGCCCCTTGCTGGACATCTGATTTACCATAACCTGCATCACAGACCCTTGAGATCCTTGAAATGGTTAAGGAAATGTTAAGGCATGATGTTATGATGTGTATGCTATGCGTTTAAGCAAAAGCGTGAGGTGATGTAAGTAAGCCCTACAATAAATCCAGATTATTGGATAAGGACTGTAAACAAAACCTACAAGGAACCCATGTTGTCAGATAACAAGAATGTGCAAGTAGTTCAAGTTTGAAGGCACACAAGTCACACAAAAGAGCCCTTAGATTTCAGGCTTGCATGAGGTTTCATAGGTAAGTACCCTCTTGAGTTTAGTTGGCTCAAAACCTGTCCTATAAATAGTAATCGGGTTCTAAGGAGCTCAATATCATTGGATTGTTTTCTATGTTCATCGTTTTGGTTTAGCCACTGAACTAGCGACCAAAATATTCCAAGAAAACAGTCCTCAATGAGTGTAGTATCGAGTATCTACCAACTTCGGACTGCACCAAAGTCGGTCATCTCACTACCCCTAAAAAAGGCCAAGATGGTCAAGTAAGGTTCTAGGTCATTAGTGCTTAGTGACATCACTCAGCGGCCCCTTATTCTCTTTGACTGACTCAAAGGCTACCGGTACTCACAAATATGTCACACTAATATAGCTATTTCTTCAACCGTGTCGTATACCCTGCACAGTTTCCACAACGTATTACTATCTATGAATGTTTCCCAAATCCGAGTTAGGATCTATAGAACTCCGATACAAGCCCACAAAATCAAAAGCATACAAAGCAATACAATTGAAAACACAAGTGATCTAATCCTAAGGTACACCTCACTTATATGATGTCCCCAGTAGAGTCTCCAATTCTGTGATTGGTGGGAATGAGTACTGACTATTTTTGGAATGCTGGTTCGCGTTTGCGTTTGTTTTTGCAAAATGTGGCGGTAAGCAAGAGTCACCACCGTCTTTTATTTTATCCAACAAGGAAAGGACAAAAGCACAGAAAAATTCCTTTTCGAGATGTTTCTCGGGTTCGGGAGGTAGATTATAGAAAGGGAAGGTGTTAGCACCCTTTCTATCTGTGGTTATCCACGGGCTCTTAGGTACTTGCTCACTATGTTTTCAAATGTTTGCTTTTCTTTGTGTATGTGGGTTTAAAAAAGAGTTTTTGTTTTTGAAGAGAGTGTAAGTGCGAAAAGTTTTGTTTTGTTTTAAAAGGAGCAAGTACTAAAGAACCTCTACCTACTCAAAAAGGAATTAAACTGTGCATATGTCCTTTAGACAGTGGTATCCCACTATTGAGGAGTAGGTAGCACCGTCGTTGGAGTTTTCGGGTCAATTCGGTTTAAGGGACGTGTGGTCACTAAAGCAAAGTTAGGACGCCTTAGCAGTAACCCTAATGTCTTAGATCATTTTTCCGAGGCAACCGTTCGAGGCAACTTATGATCTTTGGACAAAAGGACGACCTCTAAAACATCCTATACTTCATGACCACGTTCGAGGCAACCAAGTGAGCTGTACCCTAGGAGTGGCATGTGCAAGTGTGTCAATTTTCAGTTATATTATCTTTGCATGTCATGGTGGGCTACTGTTGATTTTAAGTTAAAAGTTAATATTTTCATGCATAGCCTAGTTAGCATACATCTAAACAGTTAATATATGTACAGGAATTTAAAGTGCGGGAATTGTAAATCTTACGATATTACAAGGCTTCGGGGAGGGGATTATTTACATGTCCAAAATTGGGGGAATAAAGCAGTAAAGTGTAAAAGGTCTTAGTTAAGCTATTACAAACCAGCAGGTAGTTACAATAAAATAAGCGTGCGCGAATCTGAAAATAACCTCTAAAAATCCTAAGAATAAAATCTTTTTTGTTGTTTTATTTTATTTTTGGGAAAATGATCTAAATCTACTGAATTTTAGTTTTGAGAAAATGTTAAGATAATTAAATGATTAATTAACAAAGTTAATTTAATAGAAAAAAAAAGCTATCCTAATGTTTTTTTTTTGTTTTTGATTTTATGTTGATTAAAAAAAAAGGAAATAAAATAGTCAAAATAAGGATAAAAAACGAAGGAAACAGGCAGCAAATAAAAAAAGCATAATTCTGGAGGCCTGGGTCAAAAGAGGTGTGGGCTGTCTTTCAACCCAGTGAAGAGGATTGATCGAAGGTGCATGAGGGGCTGTACTTTGGGGGTGTTCGATCTGGCTATGTCATCCTTCGATCTGGGAACCCTGGATCTAGTTCAAAGCTAAGCTGCTAAGTTTCGAAGCTCTGAACAAGATTCTGCAAAACGAAACAAATGTTAAAGGTCTAGGGGGGACTTTACCCCCCTGATTCGAATCTCCTCCCAATTCGAGTCTTTCCTCAATTCGAACCTGCTGAATCTGGGCCTGGGTTTGTTTTATCCTGAGATTCGAAGGAGACACTTAGACCGTGCCCCAACAATGGCATGATCTCATCTATGCGCTTCAGCTTGCATGCAACAGAATCAGTAATATCAAGAATACATATGCAATGTTTATTTAAATGAAGGTGCAATTTTGGTTTTACAAACCCTTACCAATGTGGCTCCGGGTGTGGAGATGTTTGCAGAATGGCTGCTTTGGCTTGGATCACTTCTGAAAATGCTGATGACCTTTGGCAGCGTATCTCCAAGTCTTCCCTGTTTCTTTTCTTTTCTCTATTTTTTCTGTGTGTTTTTCCGTGTCCTGTAATTTTCCATTAGCCCTTGTATTTATAGGAGTGTGGGGGTCTAGTAATGGCAAGAGACAGCCAATTAAACAGGCCTTTAAAGCCATGAGACAAGAATCAGACACATTAAAAAATTTCCTTTTTTGAAATATTCATGTGTCTTGAATGAACCTGGACACTTTAAATTTCGAATGCCCTCAGGCCCTGCTCTTCAATTGGTCTTGATTTGCCTCCTTCGAATGGGACTCCTTCTGCTTCGACTGCTTGATTTGAAAAGAATCACTCTGGTCGAATCAGCTCTTTAGGAACAGAAAAGGCAAGAATCTGGCCTCTAACTCAGGAATTAAATCCATAATCAGCATTTAATTATTTCTATATTTGCAAGGGAAACATGCCATTTTCTCATGTTCAGTGTACCTGGACATGTTTTTGAGTGCCCTCTTGATGGCTTTGTTAACAGGCTAATCGAAAGGCTTTGTTAAAGGGCCAATCGAAAGGTGTTGTTCATGCTAATCGAAGGACATGGTTCACATGCCTGTCGAAGCTTCCTTGACACAATGCTAATCGAACTGCTTCTCCATAATGCTAATCGAAAGGTTCATTCAGAATACCAATCGAAGGGTCTTTCAGAATGCCAATCGAAGGCCTTGACACAATGCCAATCGAAGTGCTTGTCCATAATGCCAATCGAAAGGCTCCTTCAGAATACCAATCGAAGGGTCTTTCAGAATGTAAATCGAAGTGCTTGTCCATAATGCCAATCGAAAGGCTCCTTCAGAATACCAATCGAAGGGTCTTTCAGAATGCCAATCGAAAGGTACTTAAAGCACCACTCAAAAAATTTCTTTTTCCTTAGGCAAGAGTTTGTGATCAACCATGCAGGGGGAAGACTTTGGAAAACATGAGAGGGAAAATTTTGGGGTACAACAACAACCATCTTCTAGATGTTCTTCTTGATATTTTTATTAGCAGCTTCAACAACCCCATTCATCTTTGGTCTGTAAGGAGATGAATTGTGATGGATAATCTTGAATTCTTCACAGAGTTTTGTCATCATATTGTTATTGAAATTCGAGTCGTTATCGGTAATAATCCTGCTTGGCACACCATACCTACATATAATATTATTCTTGATGAAACACACTACCACTTGCTTAGTAACATTAGCATATGAAGTTGCTTCTACCCATTTGGTGAAGTAATCAATTGCTACCAAAACTAAACGGTGCCCATTCGATGCCTTAGATTCAGTCATTCAAATCATGTCAATACCCCACATAGAGAAAGGTAACATGGAAGAAATTATATTGAGAAGTGTCAGAGGCACATGAATTTTGTCGGTGTAAATCTGACACTTATGGCACTTGTTTGCAAATTTATAACAGTCAGATTCCATTGTCAACCAATAGTAACCTTCCCTAAGCATCTTCTTTGCCATCAAATGTCCATTGACATGGGTACCAAAGGAACCTTCATGGATCTCATGCATCAACATGTCTGCTTCATGTCTATCCACGCATCTGAGCAAGACCATATCATAATTTATTTTTTATAGCACATGTTCATTGAGGAAAAAGCTACCTGTCAATCTTCTCAATGTCTTTCTATCTTTTTTGATGCACCAATCAGGTATTCCTGAGTCTGGAGAAAATGATCGATATCATAATACCAAGGTTTTTCATATGTTACTCCCTCTGTTGCAAACACATGAGCTGGCCTATCCAGACGTTGAACGGTGATACGAGGCACATCGTTCCAAGTACTCACTTGATACATAGAAGCCAGAGTTGTCAATGCATCTGCCATCTAGTTCTCATCTCTGGGAATATGATGGAATTCAAATTTATTAAAGAAGGGTAATAATCTTCTAGCATAGTCTTTAAAAGGGATCAAGCCAGGGTGACGAGTATCCTATTCTCCTTTAATCTGATTTACTACCAGAGTTGAATCGCCATACACATCTAGAAGTTCAATTCTGAGATCAATAGCCTCCTCGAGACCCATGATACAAGCCTCATACTCTGCCATATTATTGGTACAATAAAATTTCAGTCTTGTAGTAAAAGGAATATGTGATCCATGAGGAGTGATAATTACAACACCAATTCCTTTCCCATAAGCATTCAAATCTCCATCAAATACCATACCCCAACGGGATTCAGGATCAGGACCTTCCTCAGGTAACGGTTCATCATAATCTTTCGCTTTCAGAAACATAACATCCTCATCAGGGAAATCATATTTAACAGACTGATAATCATCCACTGGTTGGTGAGCAAGATAATCTACCAACACACTGCTTATTATAGCCTTCTGAGTACGGTATTCAATATCATATTCTGAAAACAGCATCTGCCAACGGGTAATTCTTCCAGTAAGAGCAAGTTTTTCAAAAATATACTTAATTGGATCCATTTTGGAAATCAACCAAGTAGTATGATTCAACATATATTACCGTAATCGCTTTTCCGCCCAGGCTAGAGCATAACACGTCTTTTCTATTATAGAATACCGCGACTCGCAGTCAGTAAATTTCTTGCTGAGATGATAAATGGCATATTCCTTCTTCTCTGTTTCATCTTGTTGTCCCAAAATACAACCCATAGAATTATCTAACACTGTCAGATACATAATCAATGGTCTTCCTTCAACTGGAGGGAGCAAGATAGGAGGTTCAAGAAAATACTCTTTAATACTTTCAAATGCCCTTTGGCAATCATCTATCCACACATAACCTTGATATTTCTTTAACAACTTAAAGATCGGCTCACACATTGAAGTCATGTGGGAGATAAATTGGGAGATGTAATTCAAATGCCCAAGGAAACCACTAACTTGCTTTTCAGTTCTCGGTGCTGGAATTTATTGAATTGCATTGACTTTATCAATGTCAACTTCAATTCTTTTTGGATGACAATGAAACCTAACAATTTCCCTGATCTAACACCGAAGGTACACTTATTTGGATTCAAGCAGAGACGATACTTCCTCAAATGCTGATACAATTTCAACAAATCTTCTATATGCCCTTCTCCAGTCTGAGACTTAGAAATCATATCATCAACATATACTTCAATTACCTTGTGCATCAGATCATGGAATAGGGTTGTCATAGCCCTCAAGTATGTTGCACCAGCGTTCTTCAACCCAAAGGGCATCACTCTATAACAGAATGTTCCCCAGGGTGTGATAAACATTGTTTTTTCCATGTCCTCGGGAGCCATTCTGATTTGATTATATCCAGAAAATCCATCCATGAACGAGAATACTTTGAACTTTTTTGTGCTATCAACCAACATATCAATGTCCAGTAATGGAAAATCATCTTTTGGACTAGCTTTGTTTAAATCCCTATAATCTACGCACATGCAAACTTTTCCGTCTTTCTTTGGTAATGGTAAAATATTGGCAATCCACTGAGGGTACACTGATGTCACAATAAAACCGGCATCAATCTGTTTTAAAACTTCTTCTTTAATTTTTACTGCCATATTAGGGTGAGTTCTATGCAATTTATGCTTGATTGGCGGGCACTCTGGCTTTAGCGGCAAAAGATGTTCCACAATATCTGATCCAAACTAGGCATGTCTTGGTATGACCATGCAAATATATCCATATATTCTTTCAACAATTCAACCAACTTGCTCTTTAGGTTGGGAGTCAACAACGCTCCAATCTTGACTTCCTTTAGATCTTCCCCTGACCCTAAATTAATCACTTCCAAAGACTCTTTATATGGCTGAATAACACTTTCCTCGCGCTCAAGAAACCGTGAAACCTCTTCTAGAATCTCATGATATTCTTCTTCTTTGGCCCCATATACGGGATATTCAAAGTTAGGAGAGGGCATAAGGTCATTGTATTCAACGGTTTTTTTAATTAATCTGCACACATGATTTATGATTGCTTTTAGAAACTGACACACATAACAAGTGATTATGCAGATTATAATTATTATTTATTTTGAAAGGTTTTTTTTTCTGATTACCATTTTCCAAGAAAAACCAGAAAATAAAAACACAACTTGGGAATCAAAGAAAACTTTTATTATTGATTTTAAAGATCAAATCAAACAGATAAGCCCATACAATATCAACTTTCACCTTGGGCAGAGTGAAAGATTTTGAAAAGATTAACAAAAAAAAAATACTTTGAGATATGTATGCAACAAGGAACATTAATGGTGATCCAATTCTGGACTCTAACTCGATGCGTCACATAGTTCGGCATCTCTTTCTCTGCTTCATCCTCCACAATAGCATTGATCCTATGAACAGTTGGATGAAGAAAACCTCCTATACGAAAGATATCCCGATATTTTCCTAAAGCAGACTTCGGCCTCGTGTTCTTACCTTTATCATTCTTCGTAGAAAATCCCAAACCAGATCTACTCTTATTCACCGGTGGATCAACAATATTCCCCCATACTTTACAAGGGCCATTACGCACTACCTGCTGAGCATCCTTAAACGAAGCCATATAATTCCCATTTCCCCTTATATTATCAATGGATAAAGCTTGGAACTGAGTTCCAACAGTGGCTTCATCTGCTTCCACAACACTGAAATATGATAAATGAGATATTAGGAAAGCTTGTTCTCTATTTATGATGACCACCTTTCCTTCATGCACAAACTTCGACCTCTGGTACAAAGTCGAAGTGACAACCCCTGCCTCGTGTATCCATGGGTGTGCTAGCAAACAGTTGTAAGCGAGCATAATATCCATGACCTAGAAAGTAATCTGAAATAAATGCGGGCCTATATGAATAGGAAAATCTACCTCCTCGATGACAGAATTCCTTGATCCATCGAAAGCTTTTACAATTATGCCACTTGGGTGCATGGGAGCTCCTTGATACTTCAACTTTATAAGCGTGCTCCTTGGTATGACATTTAAATCGGACCCATTATCAATCAACACATTTGATAATGAATCATTCTTACAGTTCATAGAGATATGGAGATCCAAATTATGATTCCTTCCTTCGTTAGGAAATTTGTCATCACAAAAACTAAGGTTATTACAGGATGTAATATTCCCTACCACGCTGCTGAATTGGTCCAACGACATATCACTTTCCGCAAAAGCTTGATCCAATACTCTCATCAAAGATTCTTTGTGGGAAGACGAGTTCATTAGAAGGGATAAAATAGATATCTTTGATGGAGTCTACAACAATTGATCTACAATCTTGTAGTCGCTCATCTTGATAATCTTCAATATATCATCCACATCTTTTTCCAGTGTAATACCACTAGATTCCCCCATTGCTTTCTTGGGTTGAACACTTTCCACAATCTTCTTATCAGCATTAACATTCCCTTGACTGACAGGTGGGAAAACACGATCACTACGGGTCACTCAGCTGGCCTCAACAATATTCTTGACATCAGACAAAGGTTGGATGGGAACTTCTACACCATCCTCCAAGATTGTAGCATTGTATTTGTATGGCACCACTTTGTATGATTCATAACAAACAGGACCCGACAAGAAAATCATCACTAGAGCAGCAACTGACTTGGTACAGTACTCAATCTCTATAGGTGCAGGAACACTGAAACAAGGCACAATAACATTCACCCCTTCTTCAGAATACTTGGGCATCACAGAATCATTGTTGGAGAACGTATCTTCACCTGAGGAAACAAATTCATCTACAGAAGCATACTCATCATCTGACACAGTCTCAGCCAAGCAATCTGCAATAAAATAATCCCATTGTAATCATCTCTGTTGCCCAAAACTTTAATAGTACCATTGTCCAAAAATAACTGAACACCCTTTCTCATAATGGAACAACCTCGCGAATCTCTGCAACAGATTCGGCAAGACCCATAATGGTGTTCTACTTGACCATCCATGTGACAGAAAGTAGCGTGC
Organism: Vicia faba; assembly: GCA_948472305.1. NCBI lineage: Eukaryota > Viridiplantae > Streptophyta > Magnoliopsida > Fabales > Fabaceae > Vicia > Vicia faba. The sequence continues at coordinate 791,853,919 of OX451739.1, forward strand.
AACTACACCAAATCACCATTCATATGGTTCACATCAAAGATCCGGAATTCTCCAGGACATCCAAAAATCATATTCACATCTTCCTCGTACTCCGCCCTTGGCCTAATTATATGAATGAGACCTCCGTCCATCATTTCCTGAATATCAACTTTTATCTTATCACACCCCTGTATACCTGTACTGCAAATACCACAACCAGCATGGTCATGCGTATAGTAACTAAACTCGCAGAGGTCAGCATGCATCTTTACCAAGTCTCTTCTAACCATGTTAATATCAAAAATATGGAAGTCCCCTGGACAACCAACAACCATGTTTACAACATTTGTTCCTCCATGCTTTGGTAAAGGATTATCTTTTATGTTAGGTCCAACATCTTGAAAGGATAAAAGGCCAGATTTTAACATCTTTTGTACTTTAGATTTCAAAGGATAACAGTTCTCAAGATTGTGACCTGGTGCTCCCTAATGAAAAGAACACATCTGGTCTGCCTTATAATAGCAAGGCAAAGGTGATGGTATAGCATAGGGTGGCCTGGTATGAACCAACTTCTTTTGAATTAACGCCAGGAGTAACTCTGCATAGTTCATTGGAATAGAGTCAAAAGCCTCTCTCTTCTGATTTTGCCCCTGATTTCTCTAAGGGGATGGTCTTTGATAAGCAATTGTGGTCGGAGTCACATTGATAATTGGAGTTACCGAAGCAACCTGTTGGTGGCGCTGATGATTTCTTCTAGGAGGATTAACCCTTCTCTCTTGAATGACAACATTTGTATCCCCTTCTTTCTTCTTGGCAAACCCGTATGAAGGCTTCTTGGTACTACCAGAATTTTCACCTCTTGTCAAACGGCCCTCTCTTACAGCTTCTTCCAAATGAACGCCCATACTCACCATTGCGGTAAAATAACTTGGTGCACTCTCCACCATTCTTTCATATTAGAAGGAACCTAGAGTCTCCAGGAAAATCTTTGTCATCTCTTTCTCTTCCATTGGAGGGATCACCTGGGAGGCTACTTCACGCCATCTTTGTGCATACTCTTTAAACGATTCCTTATCTTTTCAGACCATTATGCTGAGTTGATCACGGTCATGTGCCATGTCCATATTATACTTATAATGTCTAATAAACACTTTATCCAAGTCGTTAAAAGTATGAATGTTGGCATTATCTAGGCTCATGTACCACTTCAATGCAGCACCAGTCAAGTTGTCTTGGAAAAAGTGAATTAACAAGCGTTGATCATCAGTATGAGTAGACATCCTTCTCACATACATCACAAGGTGAGCACGGGGACAGGTATTTCCCTTGTATTTCTCGAATTCTGGTACTTTGAAATTTTCAGGTATTTTCACATTTGGAACCAAACACAGATCATTCACATTCTGCCCAAACAATTCTTTTCCTCTAAGGGCCTTCATCTCTTTCTGCAACTTATCAAACTGATCCTGAAAATCGTCCATTCGATCATAGAATCCTAAGCTTTCACTTGGCAGAAGAATAGGATGATAAAATTCATTATTAACAAAGGGCACAACATTCACCGAAGGAGGTGCAACATAGTGGGTCTCATTTCTAGTAGCAAGATTAATATGCACCACATGAGGTGCAGGAGTAGCAGCAACTTGAACAACTGGAGTAGTTGTAGCATCAAGATTAAATGCCCCTGGAATGAAGTTTTCTGGAATTCCCCATGGATAACCCCGAGGCATACGATTATGAGCAACAATAATTGGGGCAACAGAAACGGGAACTGATGGACCTTCAGAAGTAAATGTTGTTTGTTAAGGCTGAGCAAGTGGTGGATGATTCTGAGAAGACTCCATCAATTGTGTTAGTACTTTAATATTAACAAAATGGATTATCCACCACTTGATGTAATCCATTGGTGGCCTCTCAGAATATTAAAATGGTGGATTATCCAATGGATTACAGTAACTTTAATATTTTAACTTCTGAAAAATCTCGTTATAATAACTTCCAAAATGGATTACATCTTTTTTAGTACAAGTTTCAACAATACCAAGTACAAAACGAAGATAGAGTCCAAAACCCTAAGAAAGCAAAGTTGATGAAGCTCATTCCACACACTAACGCTTTCCTGTGAATCTTGCGATCTGAGCCTTCAACCACTTGTTCTCTTCTGCATACCTGTTAGCAACCATTTTCCAATCACCAGAGTCGAGAAGTGAATGACTAAGCCTTGACTGAGTTCTAGAGGAAAATAAATCCTCTTTCCTCTCCATCATCTCGACAACACGACTCTCGAGAATCTCAATCAAGTCATCTTTCTCCTTCAAGTATGCCCGGTAGGATATCTCTAAAGTCTGACACTTATTCTTCCAAGCTTCTTTCTCCTGCTGCATGTTGACTAGGGCCAGTTGAAGCTCTTCCACATCATCCAAAAGGGGAGGAGTGGTCTTCACAAACATATCAGGCATAGGTGCTTCACAGGAATATGGCATCTTCAACTGAATTGCCCTTGCTTGTACCCACTTAAGATAAGGCTCCAAAGAAACAACCCCTCTAGGTCCCAAGTCCTTTCTACTCTTCCTGTGAATATGACGTCAAGCCTTTGCAATCTTCTCCTTAGCTTCCTTATGATTATCTCCCTTTATAAGAAAGAAACCACTCAGATGAATACTATTTGGCTTATCCCTCATTGGATATCCAAGTTGTCGTTGCACAAGAACAAGATTGTAGTTAATTCCTCCATTTGTACCAAGAAGAGGTACATTGGGGAAACTACCACAACTATCTACAATATCTACATCATGGTAAGCCTAATGGTACCAAAAAATATTTGAATGGGTGAGGGCCATAATCTTCGGGGCCTGACGAGGTTCCTTTTTGACATCGCAGAAAGCATCAGATCGAGGCAAGTGAGAAATAAACCACTAATATAACAAAGGCGTGCAACATATGATCATCCCTCTATGATAAGAACCCCAAAGATGAATGGACTAATAAGCATCACCTAATAATATAGGGACTAGATTCCCTATCAAAAGATCCTGATGGCATTGACATCCATGAAGTTGTCGATGTTCGGAAATAAGAACAACCTGTAGGCAAGTAGGGCTCAGATGGCCTCAAAAGAAATTGCACTCTTCATCCTATCAAAGTAGCGAGCTTTCTATAATAAAAACTAAGAGGGTAAGCCTCTTATTCCTCATTTGGTATTCATATGGGCCTCAATCTCAGACTTCCCCAAATGAATCAAAGTAGCAATCTCATGAGATTTTGGCTCCCCCTCCAAACCGGTGAAAGGAACACAATCAGTAACAGGTAATCCCAGTAGATAAGAATATTCCTCTAATGTAGGCATCAACTGATAATTAGGGAAAGTGAAACATCGATACATCAGATCATAGAAATGGACCAAAGTCGAGAGAATACCTTCCTTCATCCTAAGCTTCATGAGAGACACGGTGGATCCATACTTCTTCTGCAAATCTGTAGAACTCTCAATCTTGAGAATTAGACTCATCTAATCATCTATCTTGGGATTCTTGAAATTGTATTTCCCAGTCTTTCCTTTTCCAGAATTCATGGTCAAAAGTACCTGGGATATTCACAAAGAGTCAACTTTAAGTCCCTTGAACCACAATGTCTTAAAAGATGCTCATGGGTGCATGAATGTATGATGCAACAATCACACATAATATCACACACATGGGGGGTTCATAAGTTTGACGTCACGAGCATGGAGTCAAAGGTACTACCCACAAGGTATGGTCTAATAATTTATCACCTGCTGAACAAGGTTATAAGAGGTTCCTAAAGTCTACATCCTTCCTTCAGATATTACCAACGTCCCGATTGACTTGGTAATTAGTAATATTCTTAGGAAAAGGAAAAACTCGCCCGAGTGTAGTATCGCGTGATAACCATTTTCAGATTACTCCGTCATAACTTCCGCACTACACCTAAAAGGCCAAGATGGGTTAAGGGTTCAATGGTTCTCAGTTTCAGCAGGCTCCTAGATCGAAAGAAGCACGTCTTCCTGATTACTTTGTAAGTGACACTACAGTCAAAGGGGCCTGCACTGAGTGGGGGATATCATGCCTCTTTTTTTTTGGATTAATCCCTCAAAGTTAACATGACTATACCGCCCGTCCTATCTTAAGTTTGCCCAAGTTCTAGTAGAGGACTTATGAGAAATCACCAAGCACCCTAAAAACCAGGAAAATCCAGACAAACATATATACGACATATAACATATAAACAACAATAGCATATACACAAATAAACAAATATAGGCTCAACCCACTTAGGTATGGACCAACAATAGGTCGATCTCTCCTTAGCAGACTCGTCATTTTTCTGTAGCAATAGAAATTTTGAGACTAAGCCATTGTATTGAGTTGACTCGCCCAAATCAAAAATAAAAATTTCCATCACACTTTATTGTTTCCAAAGGAATGGGAAAAGAGCGAATAACCCAAACAGAGGGGGAGAAAATATAAGTTTGGGGGTTGGTTATGCAAAGGGAAGGTATTAGCACCCTAAACATCTATGGTACTATGCAGGAACCTCTTTGAAAATCTGTGTATTTTGGCTATAAATGTTGTGTTCAAAAATAGATGGTGGGGATGAGAAAAGAAGTATTTTTTACAATTTTTGCTTTTGCCGCGGTTGCAAACCTTTAGTGCCTACGTACCATCTTCCGTGCAATAGGGGATTATGGTACACGTAGTTCACCTTTAAAAATTTAAAACACAAGTGTGTTATTTAATTTTTAAAATATGAGACATCATCATCGTATCCAAGTGGAAAACATTTCTGCTACCCACGATCATGAGAAAGGAGAATTTGCATCATCTCAAAGTGGAGGATATGACTTGGATTTTAAAATCAACAAAGCCTCACTCAACACCCAAGTGGAAAATATCTCACTTCACTATATATCATAGAAGTATAGTAGCTTGCATCTCTATAAGAATTGACAAGAGTTTAATCTTTTGAGAAAATTTTAAGGATAAAAGCCAATATGGCAAAAATGGTTTGAATGAGGTTGATTAACTTTTAGTCTTCTCTAAACAAGGGTCAAAGTATAATTAATTTGATTAAAAAATTTGATTAAGAAAATATTTTTGAAAATGCATGGACCTAAGTCCAAGTTTATTGTGAAATTAAAGAAGATGGGAGGAGATGAAGGGACTATCGTAAAGCATAAGGTAAAAGCTAGGGAGAAGAACTGTCTAACAAACAAGAAGCCATACTTTGGATTGAAACCAACAAGTAGTGATAATAAACCTCTTAATAAAACCAAGCTTCAAATGCATTGGGTTTTTTACAAAAATTGGGCAGAGTAACAGCTATATACAGATGAATTCCCGATCACAGACAAAGCATGCAATAAAAATAACATGCACACAAAGAAAACAAACAACCCAATGTCTTGGGACAAACCCCAAGAAATCCAGACAAAATATCAATAAAAGTCACCAGGTCTCAAGGTAGGCCAATGTCTCTAATCATAAGTCCAAGAAGTCCATCACTCCATAATGCCAAGGACAGTAACCAAATAGTCCAAGTAACATTAAATTTTTTTATGGTTCAAGTTGATTATTAGGTATCTCCAAAAAGAAATGATAAGCTCAAGTGAGCAAAATAAAAATGACATAAAAGTAAATTCTCAAGTGAGCAAATATGAAAATAACATGAAATGTAACTGCTAAAATAAAATGGTGCATAAAGTAAATGCATAAAATAAAAGCATAAAATAAAGGGCATAAAGTAAAAGTCAAATGTTAATGAATTAGTAATTAGAGGTTAGATGAATGACCATCTTAAAAATTGCATTTGAAAACTCATTAGAAGATTGATAAAATCAAAGTCTCTCAACAAGTTTCATTTTCTTTTTGACAAGTATATCATTCATTTTCAAAATCTCAAAGCAACAATAAATGATCAATGATGTTTAAGTGATTCACTTTGACCAAAGCTTATAAAGATTCATTAGAGAATTGATAAGACCAAAGACTCCTAACAATGAATCTCAAGATTATTAGATCAAAGGTTTCAAATTAACGTACTTGGGCTTATAAACATAGCTTTGGTTCACGAATGATTATTTCTCAAATCGGGACAAAATTTAGTGCTATGTTAAACAATTGTAAGTGGACTTATATAGAAGTCACACCTATTTTGAGGCCGGTCAATAGCAATTTATTTGCCATATCTTTGGAGAGATGATATGTAGATCTCCCTCTCACAACATGCAATACAATGAGAAAGGGATAAGAAGAAGAGGGAAGGGGTATATTTGAAATAAAAAATTTAATCAAACTATCATTAAAATCATTCAACCATTTTGGCGGAGTTAAACTCAACACCCAAGATCCAATGATGTTAATGAAGTCTGTGATCAAAAGTCACAAGGTCAGAATATATACAACAACAAAATTGTATTTAATGCATGAAATAAAAAAAGAAAATGATTTTTAAAATAAAAATAAAAGGGAAAATAACAAACTATATTCAAAATATCAAAGAAAAATCAGAAGAGGCCATAGAAAAATAAAAAATGATCTCAAATATTTTTATAAATTTTTTGGTAATTTTTTAAATCAGAAATGTATTTTTAAACTAATTAAAATTATTCAATTAAGTGAATAAAAGATCAAAAATAGTAGAATTCAAAAATAAAATTCTAGAAAAATTTCAGAAGGTCAGAAATAAGAAAGATGATTTTGATGAATATTTCCAGAATTTAAAAATGTCAAAAAGTATTTTTAAACAATTAGAAACAAACCAAAACAAAGGAAAAATTATAAAAAATATCAAATCTGAAAATAAAATTATGAAAAAATAAAGATCAGAAAGAGAAAATTTGAAAATATTTTTGTGAATTTTTTCATAATTTTTTAGTCAGAAATGAATTTTCTATGATTTTTTGAAGTTTAAAACATTTAAATATAAAAATAAAAAATAAAAAATAAAGTCAAAAAAATATAGACCATTGGATGGGAGTCAAAACACATTAGTAAGCTAATCCAATGGATCAGACGCGCTGTGTATATCATGGTCTTTAATGAATAAAACACGTGATCAGCTATTAAATCAAATTTGAAAAAAATGTGTGGCAAATTCTCATTGGTTGAAGACATACACATAGGTCATCTCCAACCTCTGACATGCGATTTGCAGGTTCATGAAATGGAAAAATTAGAGCTCGAGACTGGTACCATTCGCTTCATCTCTTCAAGACGATTCCAATGGTACCCTCGCGAAAAATTTATGTAAGGTGTAGCTCAGTCGATTTAGAAGGAAAGATTTGAAAAGGGATTTGAAAATTCATGGCCAAAACTTACTTCCAGTTGAAAACAAATGTTGCGACTAGAATCATAATGATGAGAGTTTCATTATTGTACCAAATTCAGAGCTCTGAAACTTGACTTGGCTAGCATGATTTAGGAAGTCTTAGAGCTTGGCTCTTCTTTTGTTAGCTTCAATGAAGTTCAAGGATGAAGAATTGACAAATAAAATGGATTGAGGAAAGCTGTAAAACCAAATTCGAAGTTGCAGAAAAGTGGGTTGAAGAGAGAGTTTGGTAGGTGATTTTGGCTATCTAAGCTTGAGAAAATGAATGAGGTATGACCCTCTATTTATAGGGAAGCTAATCGAATTCTTAAGCGTGTGAAATGATGAAGTTTGGAGGGAAATCGCGTGAAGTTGCAAACCTGAAAAGTGTGACTTCTATTTTGCTCAAAACTCAACCAAAACTTTCGTTTCAAGATTCTAAACACTTCTAGAAGATTTCTAAACATGATTAGAAGTAAAAACGCACATAAATTTTGTGTTTACAGGCTAAATCCTGAATTTCAAATTCTGACTTTGGAGGAAACTTCAGTCTCAAGGTACCATATTTGAATTAATGATGTGCATGATTTAGGGAACTTTAGGACTTGATTATTGATGCTTTAGAAAGATGAGATCATAAACTTTACAATTTGAAAATAATGGAATCAAATGGATGCTTGAGCTGAAAGTTGTGATGAGTTAAAGTTGGGAAAAAATGCTGACTTTTTGTACTTAGAAAAATTATATGTTTTGCTTCAAAAAAGACCTATAATGTATTGCATCCAAACATGGCCTTCCATTTAAAATTTGCTCTTGAACCAAAAATATGGAATGAATTAGATCGATTGGATGACATTTTAAGACTAGAACCATTTAAAAACTCCAAAAATTGAGAAAGTTATTACTTTGTGAAGTTGGTGAAAATTCATGAGATGACCTATAATCTTTTGCATCTTTAGGGCATCTTCCATCCATTTTCAAGCTTTGCACATAAAAGAAGAGTTGAACTTCACACCTTTAATATCATTTTGGAAAAATAATAGGCTTAAGGAGATAAAAATGAACAAATTTATGATCTTTTGAAGTCACGCAAGGGAATATGATGGCCTATCTAGAGGACTTGTAATCTTTCTCAATCATTAGGCATCTTCCACATAAACATTTCTTGAAACTTTTGAAGTTATTTGATGATAACCCTTTATAGAGAAGAATGTCTTTGGAATCACTCAAAAATACCAAAAGATGAGCAAGATATAGCCATTAGATGTACAAAATCCTAGCTCCTAGAACAACAAAATACTTTGGAAACCCTTTTCAATTTTGACAAACTTGCTGGCACAAATACTTTTTTCATGTAAATAGAAGTTGTTTAGGATGATAATGGGAAACCATAGAAACCATAACCACTTAAAAATATTAAGAATTGAGGGGAAAATTCACTTGTGACCAAGAAATTAAGAACTTGTCCAATTAGGTCAAACCTCTTCAATCAACCTTTATATCTTTGAACTCTCTTTGACAACTTGAGGCATGATATATAATAATAGACTTTGTAATGATATTACCTCAAAATATATTCAATGATGAGGCTTGAATCTCAATGAAGCTTTGTTGAAGAAGGCATGAAAATAAACTCATGAACCTTTAGATCAACTTGATGGAATGTGTTCTGTTCTCACCTAGAATATCATAAATTAGGGAAAACATTCATTGTATTTATGATTTAAAAGTTAATAAGTACAAAACATAGATGATAATAATATACAAGTCAAGGTTCTTGGTGATTCCCCATGAGTAAAGCTAAATATAAGGAGAAAAACCAAATCCTAATGTGATCTTGTTATAATTGAATTGACATGAGATGATAGAGGGATCGTAAGGTCAAAGATTAGGGTACAACAACTTCCTTCCTTTTTTAAAATTAGGTACTGATCTCTTTGTGTTGAAAGGGGAATTTGATAACCCCCCCTTGAATCTTTCCATTCTTTATCCTTATCTCAATCCTTTCTCCAATAGTCACTAGGTCAGAAAATCCGGAAGAAATGCTTCCTACCATCTTTTCATAGTATACCCCTTACAGGGTTCCCATGAACATGTCGACTAGCTATTTCTTCAGAAGTGGTGGTTATACACGAGACGCCATCTCTCTCCACCTTTGAACGTACTCTTTGAAGAACTCATCCTTCTTCTGGGATAAGTTCTGGAGTTGTGTGCGGGTAGGCGCCATATCCAAGTTGTATTTATAATGCTTTAGGAACGCATTGGCAAGATTTGCCCATGTTTTTATATGCGACCTTTTTAACTGCATATACCAATCTAGTTATGCCCCACACAAATTGTCCTAAAAGTAATGAATCATTAACTTCTAGTTCTGAGCGTAAGCATGCATTTTCCTACAGTACATGTGCAAGTGGTTTCTCGGACAAGTGAGTCCTTTATATCTGCCAAAGTTGGGTACTTTGAATTTTGGCGGTATTATCACATCTGGAACGAGACCCATCTCGAGGGCATCGACGTCAAAAGCATCGTATCCTTCCACGACTTTCAACCTTTCTTATAGAGCTTTGTATTGGTCCAGTGCCTACGGGTTTTCAACAGCAGGGGTGTTGGTTACTTTCTACGGTGCCTGATTAACATCCTCTAAATCGTGATCTCCGTATTGTAAGTCAAAGTAATTCTCAACATGATTGACCAGAATTTGCAGGGTGTGATATGCCCCTGACTTTGGTGGAGGTGGGATAAACCCTCTAGTTTCTTGTCTCGTCTCGTGTTAAGCCATGACAGATTTATGGGGCCCTGTCTTTGGACCTTTTTTTAGTTGGTGGCCGCTCGATGCACCGATAGCTTGGGTTATTTCCTCGAAGGCTACTCTGGGAATTTATTCTTATCTATCAATGATGTTCTTCAAAGATAGAAGAACATGACTCATATCTCCCCTCATTAAGTCCATGTTGCTCTTAACTTGCTCTAGATCTATTTTGAAAGCTGCTTGATTCTCTTCTATTTGTTCCATGGCTCTTATTTGGTGAGCTCTTGTTTGATACGGCAGCTAAGGAGGTGGTGGTTTCCTTCTACCAATGGTTCAACTGGAGAATATTTTTGAAAAAAAGAGTTTTTGAGTGGCGAATTTATGAGATTTGAATGTTTATATGAATGTATGATTATGTATGAACGATGTCAAGATTTGTGCTTTGCGTGTCTTATTCCGTTGGGTATATATATTATTTTTATAATATCATGTATTTTTTTTTTAGGTTTTGCATTTTTTTTATTTGGTGAGTATCTGGAAAATGAATACACAAACAAGCTAAGAAACACAATGTTTTTATTGAAACATCAATTGTCTTTAAAAAGATAATACATTCTAGATACTGAAAAATATTAAAAATCTAAAATAGTAAATTTGCTGGAAGGGATTAAACCAAAGGAAAACAATCTTCTAAGCCCGTTTGCGAATATCTTCTTTGAAATGATCGACCATTGTCTTGTACAACTTGAGAAAATTGTCAACATTCTCAGGGAGAGGGACCATTACACTTTCTACGTTCTTTAAGCTTATGGGAATGTCTTCGATGAGGTTGTTGGCCAAGAACGCGAGCCTCTCATGCTTACCTTTGTAGTATCGGTATTCCTTGTAGAGGTTGGGAATTATCTTATGGTTATCCCTTCCTGCTTGGGAAATCTTTGTATACTACTCTTCCAAATAGATTTTTTTCAGTTCTCAGTTTCGTATAGAGTCTTAGTTGTATTAGGAAGTCCTTCTGGAGGCCCTCCAGCTCGAGGCATACTTGCTCGTACTCATCAGTTTCCTGGGCCAGATGTCTTTCTGCCCTCATTTTTACAAGGTGCTCTCTAACTTCTGACTCTTGGCTATCCTGAAGCCTGGTAGTGAGGTATTTAAACTGTTTTTCTTGATTTAAATATACTTGGCCGAAGCTTTGGATTTGAGCCCTCCACTCTTCCTCCAATACTTTCTTTTCTAGCACGGCTTTTTCATACCATCTGTTCATCTTTCCGATTTCATTAGCAGCATCTTCCAGCCTCTTATTATGGGAATCCATATTAAAAGTAGCACTTAATAGCCCTTCGGTCGAACGTTTCTGTGATACGGTGGCAAAACCGACTGTTTATACTTGTTTTGCGTTTGTGTTCTCAAATGTTACGGTAAGCAAGAGTCGCCACTGACTTTTCTTTTATCCAAATTAAGGTAAGGGTGAAAAGAACAGAAAAAGACCTTTTCGAGAAATTTCTGAGTAAGGGGGGTAGGTTATGGAAAGGGAAGGTGTTAGCACCCTTTCTATCCGTAGTTATCTACGGGCTTTTAGATGGTTAGCTAATTTTTGAAATACCTTGTGTTTTTTTGTTTTTGAAAAGTCTTTTGAAATTGCCTTAGTGCGGCGATTCTCTTTATGATAATTCTTGTATCAGTCCTCAAGAGTGTTGATAAAGCGTTTTTGAAAAGGGTTTTTGAAAATTGTTTTGTGTAAGAGTAAAAAAGTTTGTTTTACTTGAGCAAGCATTTAACAACTATCTGATAACACGAAATCGTATCGTTTATTTGCTATGAAATTCGCCCGTTTTGTATTATTTTGACCCGATTAATTCCCGAATATTTCGAGTTTGTCATCACTTTTGCAGGTATTTCATAATTGAGCTCAAAATAGAAGAAAACATGAAACAATGCAAGAAAGCATCAAAAGAACAGAAGAAAAGGATAAATCTGTCAAAGAACTGCATTTCTGTAGCTGTGACGGTCGTAATGAAGCTGCCACGACCGTAAGCCAGTTTGAAGAGTGTTACGACCGTAACACAGTGGCCACGACCGTAACACGGGAAAGACCAAAATCTGCTCGTAACGCTCATGTAACGAACGTAATGCGTATAACAGTTCAGTTGGAAAATGCAGAACGTGGCAAGCATAACAGAAGGAGTTTCCAAACTCCTTAATTCTCTCCAGTCAAACACCACGTTCACCATTTCTCCCTCAACTACTCAGGTTACTTTATTTTTGGAGATTTTGAAGGAAGACTGAGTTACAAGTTTAACAAACCAACTGCCAGATTTTATTCTTCTATAAATACCTCAATATTGAACAAAAAAAGTACGGAGTTTTATTACAGCTTATTTGTGCCGAAGCTCTGCCAAAATTGAAACCAGTATTATTTCAGTTATTATTTTTACAGCATTTGTTTAATTCAATTCTTTTAAATTCCACTGTCCAAATAATAATTTCCAACATTAGGGAATTATTAGCATAGTTTAGGATTTATCATTCAAGCTCCAGAATTTGCAATATTCCCGACACCAAGTCCGAGTTTCCGATTTGTGGAAGAAGGATTGAAGTGTTGGCTTTACTGTCAGGTTTTTATTTTGCAATTGTATTAAATTCATTTTAATTAATTTATTAATGCATGCTTGTTATTTATTATTTATAATGTCCAATTTATATTTGCTTGCTTTTATTTACAGTATGTTTATTTTGATTTCCATGGCTAGCTAAACCTTTAGTGTCGGTATGGAATAGTAAGAGACATTAGGCTTCTAATCGAACTTAGGCTAAAACTTTAATCAACTTAACTCTGGTTATAACTTTTTATGCTAAATAATAAAATCTTTGTTACGAAAGTAAGAAGAGTAAATAGGTTAGATCGAGACCACGAAAGTGTGAGGTTTTTAACCGGATAGCTAAAGTTAGGCATTTGATTTAAATACAGTGAAAGCGCTTTAAACCAAATTAGAATTAATTAAGTTTCCAAAGAATACTTCTAAACACTTATAGGCTAGCGAAAGCAGGTATAGGGCTTTAGACGTATAATCCGAGATAAGACCATGAAAGTGTGAGTTGAGGGTTTTTAAACTGATTAATTCTACGGATAAACCAAGTTGACCATCCTTATATGCCTAGGCCCGATTAGATCCCTTAGGTTGACTCTATTGCATACCGACCGTTCATTTTATAATTACTTTAAAATCGATTAATTTACCTTCCTTAATTTTCCCAAAACCAACGTGACAATTTCCGCCTTAGCTAAACCAACCTGTTTTACAACACTAGCGTGATTACAAAGTCCCTGTGGATTCGACAATCTTTTATTACTACCTCGATAGGCTGTGCGCTTGTAGTTAAGATTACCGTCAGACATTAAGTCGATCGCAGATCCCATCAAGTTTTTGGCGCCGTTGCCGGGGACTTTAGTTTAGTCACTAGTGTAATCTGAAAACAACACTGTCTAGACTAAGGCAACTTTTTACATTTCCCTCTGTGTATGCCAAACACTCATTCTCAAAACGAGCCTTTGCATTTACAAATTAACGATATCAAGCGTTACTTAAGATTAAGACGCCGAATTCAAGAATACCGATCTCTTAATAATCTTCTTCCAACAAAAATTCCTGATATCCCGTTATCAGAATCTACCGAAGAATCGACAATGGCTGACGTACCAAATCCGCCTCGCGCTCTTAAGGACTATGAAGTTCCTTCGCAAGCGGAGCCTCACAACAGCATTGCCGCCCCTGCTATCGCTCGAAACGATTTCGAGCTAAAACCTTCGCTTCTATCCGCCGTTCAGCAGAATCAATTTTCTAGATCTCCTACTGACGACCCTAATCTACATCTGTCAGTGTTTGTGCAGTACGCAGACACTGTAAAAGCGAATGGTGTAAACCCCGAGGCGATACGATTACACCTATTTCCTTTTTCTTTAAGAGACAGAGCCCGAGCCTGGCTCCAATCCCTTCCTTAAAATTCAATCACCACATGGGATGAATTGAAAAAAGTCTTCTTGGCTAGATATTTCCCACCAAGCAAAACTGCTATGCTTAGAGCTAACATCAACGGTTTTAGACAAAAAGATAACGAATCACTTTTCGAAGCATGGGAACGTTACAAGGATATGATTAGACTCTGTCCTCATCATGGTTTAGAAGAATGGCTAATCATTCATACGTTTTATAACGGTCTGTTGTATAACACAAGAATGACTATAGACGCCGCTGCTGGTGGCGCACTGATGGATAAACCATATGCCAAAGCAAATCAACTTATCGAAAGTATGGCCCAGAATCACTATCAATGGGGAAGCGAAAGAGCTAATGTGGAGAAATCCCAAACCAAAGGTGGAATGTCTGAAGTGAATATGCTGGACCAAGTCAATGCTAAAGTGGAAGCTCTTACCCAAAAGTTAGAAAACCTTACCACTGCTCCTGCAGCTACCGTAGCTGCAATTGTCCAAACCTGCGATCTATGTGGTCTTCAATCACATCTTGCTCCAGAATGCCCACTTCTAACAGGAGTTCCAGCTGAACAAGCAAACTATGTACAAGGGAACCCTTATAGCAATACCTATAACCCAGGCTGGAAAAATAATCCGAACTTTTCTTACAAAAATAACAACGCGTTATACGCGCCTGTACAAGCTCCTGCCACACCACCCGGTTATCCAAAAGCTATCCCAAATCATCCTGGTAATGGACCTAATACTCCTAGGAAATCTAACCTAGAAATCATGATTGAACACTTCGTTGCTTCCCAAGCTCAGACTAATAAAGACGTTATGAATCAAAATTTGCATACTAATGAGCAGATAAAACAATTAGCTAGCAAGGTTGATGCTTTAGCCACCCATAACAAGATGCTTGAGACGCAAATCTCACAAGTAGCTCAACAACAAGCATCTACTGCGGCACCAGCTGGAATTTTTCCTGGTCAACCACAACCCAACCCGAAAGGACATGCTAAAGCTGTGATATTGAGAAGTGGAAAAGAACTCGACGGACGTGTTGACCCGAGACTAGAAAATCCAGCCATGTACCAAAAGCAGAGCGAGTTGCCTGAACAATCCAATGAGCCTAAAGAAAAGGAAAGCGAAACGCAAGAGGCAGTGGAGCAAGAGAAGCCTTATGTACCTCCACCACCTTATAAACCACCAATCCCGTATCCTCAGAGACTTACAAATTCCAAAACGATGGGCCAGTTCAAGAAATTCGTTGAACTTCTGAAACAACTCAATATAACCATACCTTTTACAGAAGCCATCACTCAGATGCCCTCGTACGCTAAATTTCTTAAGGAAATTCTATCCAACAAGAAGAAGATAGAGGATAACGAAACAGTTACACTCACTGCCGAGTGTAGCGCGATCATTCAAAACAATATGCCTCCTAAGCTAAAAGACCCAGGTAGTTTCTCTATACCTTGTAATATTGGAAAATTTGTCATAGACAAAGCTCTATGTGACTTAGGAGCAAGCATTAGTGTCATGCCCTTATCTATTTGCAAAAAGCTAGAGATGGGAGAACTCAGACCCACGAAAATGTCCGTCCAATTAGCCGACCAATCGGTTAAATACCCTGTAGGTATACTGGAAAACGTTCCAGTTAGAATAGGTCAATTCTATATCCCTACCGATTTCATCATCATGGACATAACCGAGGATTCAGTTACCCCTATCATACTAGGAAGACCATTCCTAGCCACCGCCGGAGCTATAATTGATGTAAAGAAGGGCAGATTAACATTCGAAGTCGGAGAGGAAAAAGTGGAATTCATCCTCACTCAATTTCTACAAGCACCCGCCATAAATGACACATGTTACTTACTCGATATTATAGACGAGTTTGTGAGAGAGATGGAAGTTGAACAAACCACATATTCCGAAATAATGAAAATCGAAACCCCTCTGATATTCGAAGACGACAATTGGCGAGAACCATATAAAGATGACAGTCTAAGCGAAAGTCTAGCACTTACACCCAATCATATGCCATGTTCCAAGAAACCAAAACTAGAATTGAAAGTTCTACCTAAAAATCTACGATACGAATTCCTTGATACTGAACAAACTCGACCTGTAATAGTGAATTCCAGTTTAGGAACGCTCGAAACTCAAAAACTTTTAGACGTTCTAATGAAATACCCTACTGCGTTAGGTTACAACATATCAGACTTAAAAGGAATTTGTCCTTCAATTTGTATGCACCGTATTCTATTAGAAGAGGATTGCAAAACCTCTCGAGAACCTCAAAGAAGAATCAATCTGATTCTAAGCACTATAGTCAGAGATGAAATCAAAAAGCTAATGGAAGCTGGAATTATATACCCGATCTCCGACAGTAAATGGGTTAGCCCAGTGCATGTCGTACCTAAGAAAGGAGGTGTCACTGTCGTGAAAAATGAACAAGGCGAATCGATAACACAAAGAGTAGTTAGTGGACACAGAGTGTGCATTGATTATCGAAAACTGAACAAAGCTACTCGGAAAGACCATTTTCCTTTACCCTTTATTGATCAAATGTTAGAACGATTAGCCAAACACTCCTATTTCTGCTATTTAGACGGTTATTCCAGATTTTTCCAAATTCCGATTCACCCTGATGATCAAGAGAAGACTACATTCACGTGTCCCTATGGAACGTTCGCGTACAGACGAATGCCATTTGGATTATGTAATGCTCCCGTAACTTTCCAACGATGTATGATGGCCATCTTTGCAGATTTCATTGACAACATCATGGAAGTGTTTATGGACGACTTCTATGTGTATGGACAAAGCTTTGAAGGATGTCTGTCTAATTTAGAAAGTATTTTAGAACGATGTGTGAAAGTAAACCTTGTGCTCAACTGGGAAAAATGCCATTTCATGGTCAGAGAAGGAATCGTACTTGGACATGTTATTTCTAATAAAGGAATTGAAGTTGATAAAGCTAAGATAGAGGTGATTAAAGAACTCCAACCACCAAAGACCGTTCGAGAGATACGAAGTTTTCTAGGACACGCCGGTTTTTACCGACGTTTTATTAAAGATTTCTCGAAAATTACAAAACCACTAACCGGTCTGTTAATGAAGGATGCTGAGTTCATATTCGATAACGATTGTCTTCAAGCTTTTGAAACCCTTAAGGCCGCACTTATTTATGCACCAATCATGCAACCGCCCGATTGGAGGTTACCTTTCGAAATCATGTGCGATGCAAGTGATTACGCTGTCGCCGCAGTTCTTGGACAAAGAAAAGATAAGAAACTTCACGCAATTTACTACGCCAGCAGAACGCTAGACTCAACTCAGATGAACTACGCCACCACTGAAAAAGAACTCTTAGCCGTGGTCTTCGCACTCGACAAATTCCGTTCTTACCTTGTAGGAGCGAAAATCATCATTTACACAGACCATGCCGCTATCCGCTATTTACTTGCCAAGAAAGATGCAAAACCCAGACTCCTCCGATGGATTTTACTCTTACAAGAATTCGAATTGGAAATTAAAGATAAGAAAGGAACCGAAAACGTCGTAGCGGATCATTTATCCCGTTTAGAAGGTATAAAACCCGAACAAGTGCCAATTAACGACGATTTTCCGTATGAACATCTGATAACACAAATGATAAGCGACCTAGATCAATTGAATTTAAATAAACCAGAAGCTAAAGAAGTTATGGAAGCCATCGACATGACCATAGGATTGCCTTGGTATGCTGACATCGTTAACTATTTAGCTGTCGGAGCACTTCCACCTGACTTAACTTACCAATAGAAAAAGAAATTTTTCCATGATCTCAAGAGTTACTATTGGGACGAACCACTTTTATTTAAACGAGGACCCGATGGAATTTTCCGCCGGTGTGTACCCGACGAAGAAATAGAAAACGTCATTTCCCATTGCCATTCATCCCCTTGTGGCGGACATACTAGCACCTCTAAAACGTGTGCCAAAATTCTCCAAGCCGGCCTTTTCTGGCCTAACCTGTGGAAGGATGTCCACGTCGCCGTTAAAAACTGTGACCGATGCCAACGCACCGGTAATATCTCAAGACGCGACGAAATGCCTCAGAAAGGAATACTTGAAGTGGAAATCTTTGACGTTTGGGGAATAGATTTTATGGGACCTTCCCCATCTTCTTTTGGAAACAAGTTTATACTCGTCTCTGTCGACTACGTTTCAAAATGGATTGAGGCAATAGCTTCTCCCACAAATGACACACGAGTAGTGATAAAGCTTTTCAAGAATATAATTTTCCCGCGTTTTGGTGTTCCCCGACTTGTTATCAGTGACGGTGGATCTCATTTTGTTTCGAAGATATTTGATAAATTACTATCTAAATATGGAGTGAACCACCGCGTAGCAACGCCCTATCATCCGCAAACTAGCGGACAAGTCGAAGTTTCGAATAGAGAGATTAAACAAATATTAGAAAAAACCGTCGCGATATCTCGAAAAGATTGGTCATCCAAGCTTAACGAAGCCTTATGGGCTTATAGGACGGCTTATAAGACTCCTATCGGAACTACACTGTGATCGGTGGATCTGGAACTGACTGTTTAAAGCTGGTTCACGAAATGTCGCGGAAGCAAGAGTCGCCACCGTCTTTTATTTTCTCCAAATGGAAAGGACAAAAGCACAGAAAAATTCCTTATAGAGATTGCTCTCGGTTCGGGAGGTAGATTATAGAAAGGGAAGGTGTTAGCACCCTTTCTATCCATGGTTATCCATGGGCTCTTAGATACTCGCTCATTTGTGTTTTCAAAAATGGTTTGTTTGCTTTTCAACTGTGGGTTTTAAAAAAAAGTTTCTTTGAAAATTCCAGTTCGACTCTTGTGTCAGAGTGTTTGAAAAATTGCTTTGAAAGCTTTTGAAAATGTGTTGGTGTGAAAAGTGTTTTTGATTTTGTTTTGAAATTAGAGCAAGTATCTACGAGAACCTACCTACCCTAAGGAATTCGTCTGTGTAAATGTCCTTTAAAGTAGTGCCATCCCACCATTGAGAGGTAGGTAGCACCACTGTTGGAGGTGTTCGGGTCAATTCGAGTTTGTAGGGACATGGTGATCACCAGAGCAATGGGAAGACACCTTAGAAGCTACCCTCATGCCAGGTTCCCGGATCATGTGGACTTACTAAGACATCCTCTACTCGACGATCACCTTTCGAGGCAAGGCAACAGTGAGGCGTGCCCTAGGGGTGGTGTGTGCGATTCGTGTGTCATTTTCATTTGCATTTATCTTGTCATGTTTATTGGTGTTCTACGCTTGATTTTATTATGGCCATACATTCTTTCATGCTTTTTGTTAACAGTTAAAAATTGCGAGGAAAAGTAAATCTAAAGCTATTACAAATGGCGCGGGTCCACATCGCCAAAATTAAACCGGACCCGATTTGACAGAAAAGTAAATAAAGCAAAAGAAATAAAAGTGTGAGAAGTTATTACAAGGCTTCGGGAGAGGTACATAATTATTTAAATGACATAAAATAAATATGCGAAGAAATAAGAAATTACGAACGTGACGAGGGCGTTGGACCCTTTTGCAAAATTAAATTACGTGAATTAATTAATTAAGAAAAGAAATTGTTTTTTTTTTATTTTTTTGGTATTTTTAGGATTTAATGAAAAAGGGAATTAATTAAAATTAAAATAAAATGTTAAACCTAGTTCTAATTATTTTTTAAGTTATTAAGAAAGATATTGAAGTTTTTAACCTAAATGAAACCCTAATTAATTTACAATTTTAATTATGAAAATAAATAAGATAAATAGTATTATTGTGAAAAAGAAAAATTAAAAAAAGAATAAAAATTAATTATTAAACCTATTTCTACATTTTTTAGATTTTTTATGAAAAGAATTAATATTGCCCTAATTTATACTAAATTAATTTACATGCAATTATTTACAAGAAAATATTAAAATAAAAATATTTATTATGTTTTTTTTGTCTTTTCTGATTTTTAGGCATTTTTTGTATTTTGTAAAAATAATTAGTTAATTAAATAAAGCAATAATTAGAAAGAAAATAGAATAAAAATAAAAATAAAGACTTGCAAACCTAGGGGGTCTCCCCCTGATTTTGGAGGTATAGCCCAAGATTTCTGGCCCAATAAGCATGGCCTTGTTGACTTTTTCTAGGAACGTACACCTGTGTTGACTTGGATTCACCGTGTTCTTCAATCTGCACCTTTGGATTGCTCTTGAGATGAACGTGGCAAGGCCTGATTTGGAGGCGCATGGTGTACCTCAGCAAGGAATCTGCACGTGATTGTTAATTGAAGAAAAATAAATGGAAAGAGTGAAGACCTGGGATCGAACCCAGGTCATTAACATTACCAGCCTTCATGCTTGCCAGTGGAGCCAACTCACGCGTTTGATTTATAAGTAACTAATAAATATTATAAAGGAAAACAAAACATTAGTGGGTAACGCGCGCGAATTTTCAAACTAGCGTATCACTTGTTGACAACACATCATCTTCTTCACCATCCCTGTAAAACAAAAACAAAAGCAACGGTTTTTATGGCATTTTGTTAGGCCACTTTAGAGAAAATAGCGAATAGCGCTATAGGGTTCATAAATTAATCGCGAGGGTCCCCTTATGACCGTCAGAGCATCCTGAGTTGAATGGTCATGGTTTCGTGGGCTAATTTTTCCTTTTTGCAAAAGCCCTAATTTCCAACCCTGTAAACCCTAGAAATCGAACATGGTGGAATCGAGTATACAGCACAATAATTCAATTAAACATAATGGTTAGCTTTAAAACATCATAATGAACATGAATCAATGAATAAATTTCACAAAAGATGCTTAAATCATGATGCACGATTGTCAATTTTTCTCTGTACAGGGGAGGTTCTCGTTACCAATTCCTTGGGCTTTGGTGAATGTTTGTGATTTGAATGTGATCAGGGACCTTCAAGGAAGCTATTGAACCAAGTCTTGAGACCTGAATCGCCTTGTAGAGGTGTTTACAGTTTTGAGTTTTTGCAAATTTTTTTCAAGTTGTCAATGGCTTTGTTGCGCAGTTTTTGTGTCTAGCATGATTAGGTTTATGATCAAGCATATGTAGTGAGTGCATTAGGTTAACAAAAGTAGAACAAATTCAATGAATTAATGGTTTTTGAAAATTTGATTTTAAGGATCTTTTCATATCTTTTTCCATGTGTTCTTTGTGTCAATTAGGATCCAATCACTCCAAATCTTTCCACATTTAGCTAAGCACGAAATATTGAGTCCAAAACATGCATAAAAAGATTGGTTAGGTCAAGTTAGATATTTTTCATATATTTAAATGATTTAGATGAATTAATATAAATAATAATTCAAATAAATGAATAAAAAATGAGAAAATACTTCCCTTTGGGCCAAGTGGTCGTGCATATGCTTAGAATGATGAATCATGGAAGAAAAATGGGCCCATTAGCATTTTTAGGTCATTTGAAGTAGTGTTGACTTTTCAAAATATCCAAAAGTTTCCCAACTTCCACAAGGCATAACTTGCTCAATTTTTAAGCTTTTCTCATGTTCTTGGACATTTTGGAAAGGTCTTTGAGTCCTCTAACCAATGCCTTTGGTCCCATGTCATTTTGATTTACCAATCTCAAGTTATGGCCTTTGACTTAAAGTACCTTTTTGTTGACTTTTGAAAATGACCTATAATGTTGAAATTGATAACTTTTTGTGAGAGCATTTCTTGGACTTGAAGAATGAAGATGAGTTGTAGGAAATGTCTTTCTCTTCAAAATGAGCTTTGGATGGAATTTTTCTGATAATCCATGTGAAAGTTATGCTCTGGTCAATTTCATTTGACTTTTTCAGCCCAAATTTTGAGAATCATGATCAAGCATTGATCAAATGATGTTTGTGGCTTCAAAATGATATGTTGACCAAAAATTTGAACTTTTGACTGTCAAATGACCATTTTGCCCCTACAGTTGACTGTAGTGCAATCTAGGGTTTTGACTGTGCAATTTTGAGCTGAATGCCTTGAAACTTGACATGAAGATACTTGACCATGTTTGTAGGCATATGAGACTTGATTGGACCTTTGAAAACTTCATTTTCTTGATCAGCACACAAACCCTAGTTTTGACTGTGTAGGAGACTTTTGCACTATGCAACCCTTGGGGAATTTTGTGACTTGGCTTGGCAATTTCTTGAAGAATATGGGAGGGAAAATTTTGGGGTACAACAGTTGCCCCTGTTCAATCTTCTTAGACCTGAGGATGCAGATTGGCTGACGTGCCTTTCGTAATCCGAGGGTGGAAGATGATTGAACACAAGAGTGCCCAGAAATTTGCGCTCACATAGTGGCAGTGTAGTGGGGGAATGGGCTTATAGATGCCATTTAGAGGTTGCTGGATAGGATGATGGGCTTATAGATGCCATCTGGGTGTTGATCGCGTAAGAGATTCCTTGGCGGGAACCTACATACCTGCAAAACAGAAAATGAGTACCTGACACGTTGCAGGAGCTGAGTCTGGAGCTTCAAACGGCGGTGAATGAACCGGGGATGGTTACTGCCTCAACAGGAATGGTAAGAGAACCTTGGGTGATTTTAACTTCAACAACGCTCGTTGAGAAAATCTTGGGTGTCTTCTACTGGGATAAGAATTAGGGAGATCTTAGGGTCGATCTGACTGAACCAGAGGAGGCCTTTGACTGGATAAGCATCAGGAAAATCTTAGGGTCGATTTAACTGAACCGGACAAGGTCTTGGAATATCTTCAACTGGATAAGCATCAGGGAGATCTTAGGGTCGATATGACTGAACCAGAGAAGGCCTTTGACTGGATAAGCATCAGGAAAATCTTAGGGTCGATTTAACTGAACCGGACAAGGTCTTGGAATATCTTCAACTGGATAAGCATCAGAGAGATCTTAGGGTCGATCTGACGGAACCAGAGAAGGCCTTTGACTGGATAAGCATCAGGAAAATCTTAGGGTCGATTTAACTGAACCGGACAAGGTCTTGAAATATCTTCAACTGGATAAGCATCAGGGAGATCTTAGGGTCGATCTGACTGAACCAGAGAAGGCCTTTGACTGGATAAGCATCAGGAAAATCTTAGGGTCGATTTAACTGAACCGGACAAGGTCTTGGAATATCTTCAACTGGATAAGCATCAGGGAGATCTTAGGGTCGATCTGACTGAACCAGAGAAGGCCTTTGACTGGATAAGCATTAGGAAAATCTTAGGGTCGATTTAACTGAACCGGACAAGGTCTTGGAATATCTTCAACTGGATAAGCATCAGGGAGATCTTAGGGTCGATCTGACTGAACCAGAGAAGGCCTTTGACTGGATAAGCATCAGGAAAATCTTAGGGTCGATTTAAACTGAACCAGGCTAGGTCTTGGAATATCTTCAACTGGATAAGCATCAGGGAGATCTTAGGGTCGATCTGACTGAACCAGAGAAGGCCTTTGACTGGATAAGCAATAGGAAAATCTTAGGGTCAATTTAACTGAACCGGACAAGGTCTTGGAATATCTTCAACTGGATAAGCATCAGGGAGATCTTAGGGTCGATCTGACTGAACCAGAGAAGGCCTTTGACTGGATAAGCATCAGGAAAATCTTAGGGTCGATTTAACTGAACCGGACAAGGTCTTGAAATATCTTCAACTGGATAAGCATCAGGGAGATCTTAGGGTCGATCTGACTGAACCAGAGAAGGCCTTTGACTGGATAAGCATCAGGAAAATCTTAGGGTCGATTTAACTGAACCGGTCTAGGTCTTGAAATGTAGCTTGAGAACTTAACTGGATCTTCCCTGAAAGGTAAAGGTCAGTCATATGCAATGCATGATATGGATCAAGCAATGATGTTCTCAATATAAATGAGACTTGTATGATATGATGTGTCTATGCATGTTATAGTGATGTACGTGATGTTTTATGAACGTATGTTTTCGTCTAGGAAATTAAATCCTTGACGGGTGCCGGGAAGTCACTCCTGGGCTGATGTTGAGGAATAGATTTTGCTTCCGCTGGGGATGATAACTGCAAGAATACCGGTAGGAGAAGATAACTCCGTTGGGGACTAAACTTGGCGAATGAATAATTTTGCGGGGAGAAAAGATACTCTAGCGACCATGCTGGGAAGCAAAACTCTGTGGGAAGAGGGATGCTTTGCTGAGTGATGATAATAGTTTGCTGGGGATAGGAAGACTTTATCGACGACGCTCTTTCCGTGGCTTTTGGCTGAGGATAACCCAGTTATATCATGTTAAGGAAATAACTCTTTAAATCAAGCCGGACGACGCGTTCGTGCTCTGCTAGGGGATAAGCTTCCAGAATTTACTGGGGATAAGCTTACTGCTTGGGGATATGAATTCCAACTTTCCTGGGGAAGCTGGATTGGACTCTTCTGGGAAGTTTTGAAACTGCGGGGGAGTGATTTCTTTGAATGTTGATATACCGCCGGGGAACAATCTTCAGATCAAGACTGCCGGGGATGCTTGTTAAGAATATGTATGCTGCTGGGAAGTATTGAGATATACGGGAGGATACTCAATTTCCTTGAGATTTACCAACTCTGCTTGGAGAAGAATGTATTGACCTGCTGATTCTCTGGGGGATTAATATGTACTTGGTCTTGTTCTTTAGCTGAACCTACCTTGGTACCTTGGAGGATAGAACAATTAGACTGCTCAGACAACTCTTTTATTGCCCCTGTTTCTAGTGTCACCTGCAATTAATTCCTTTGTTTCGTATGCAAATATTTATGAGTTAGCAAATTATTGTCAATGCATATATCACAAATTGAACCTTGGACGTTCTTCGCAAAACAAAATAGAAAAAGAAAAACACTTGGCACGTTTAACTGAAAATATATTTGTATTGATTTTTGAATGGCCTGTGAATAGGCGTTTTGTGTACAAGAGGCTGACGTCCTAGTAAGAGGAACGTCGCCGAACAAGAGAGTTTATACAAATTTTGTACAAAAGAAAATAAAACAGCTGTGTGAAATGAATGATCCCACTGGGTTTCAACTCTGTTATTGTCTTTATAACTCCGAGCGTCTCATCACTTGATGACCTTGGTTGAAGGTGAAGCTGACTGATCGATGCCGTCTGAACTTGATGTAGATACCGGATTCTGGATGCAAAGTGATCCAATGAGACATAGTATTACGCTTTATCCCTAATTTTTGCCTGGACCGCCCTTTCGGGTTTTCGGTCCACCGGGATACCCATTTTTGCCCAAGCCGCCTTTTCAGGTTTTCGACTTGCCGGGTGTACAGATTTTTTCCATTTCATCCCTTCATTTTGCCCGAACCCTTTTGGTTCGCCGGGAAGCCCTAATTTTTGCCTAGGCATGTCAGCCTAGCGGGTCTTTTTTCATGCGTAGTATTTTTTTACTATGTCCGCATTGGCGGGGTGAGGAAGGTCGTCACCATCCATATTGGTTAATATCATTGCTCCTCCTGAGAACACATGCTTAACCACAAATGGCCCTTCGTACGTAGGGGTCCATTTGCCCCTTGGATCACTCTGAGGAAGGATGATTCTCTTGATTACCAGATCCCCAACTTGATATTCCTGTGGTCTGACCTTTTTGTTAAATGCCCTGATCATCCGTTTCTGATACGTCTGACCATGGCAGATAGCAGCAAGTCTCTTTTCATCAATGAGGTTAAGCTGATCAAGTCGTGTCTGGATCCAATCATCTTCGTTCAGATTTGCATCCTTCATTATCCGGAGAGAGGGTATTTGCACTTCGATCGGCAAGACTTCCTCCATGCCATAAACCAGAGAGAAAGGAGTTGCCCCGGTTGACGTCCTGGCTGAGGTACGGTACCCATGCAGAGCGAACGGTAACATCTCGTGCCAATCTTTGTAAGTTACTGTCATCTTCTGCACGATTTTCTTGATGTTCTTATTTGCTGCTTCTACAGCCCCATTCATCTTCGGTCTGTAAGGAGAAGAATTGTGGTGCTGTATCTTGAACTGTTCGCAGAGCTCAGCGATCATCTTATTGTTTAGATTGGTACCGTTGTCTGTAATAATCCGCTCAGGGACGCCGTACCGGCAGATCAGGTTGTGCCGAATGAACCGTGCCACAACAGTCTTGGTTACCGTAGCATATGATGCTGCCTCAACCCACTTCGTAAAATAATCAATCGCCACTAGGATGAAGCGATGTCCATTAGATGCCGTAGGTTTGATCTCGCCGATCATGTCTATGCCCCACATTGCAAACGGCCAGGGCGCAGTCAGAACATTCAGGGGAACCGGAGGGACATGCACCTTGTCTGCATAAATCTGGCACTTGTGGCATATCCTGGAATGTTGGTAGCAGTCAGCTTCCATTATGGACCAGTAATATCCTGCCCGTAGGATTTTCTTAGCCATAGTGTGTCCACTGGAATGTGTACCAAAGGTCCCTTCATGTAGCTCTTCCATGATCCTTCCTGCTTCAGTCTTATCCACACAACACAGTAAGGTTGAATCATGGTTTCGCTTATACAAGATGCCGTTGCTAAGGAAGAACTTGGCTGCGAACCTTCTCAGGAACTTCTTATCATTGACAGAGGCACCTTCAGGGTATTCCTGAGCTTCCAGATATCTCTTCACTTCGTGGTACCAAGGCTTCTCAGTCACCAATTCAGTTTCGAGATCACAACAGTATGCCGGTTCGTCCAGTTTCCAGATGATGATCCGGGGAGCCTCATTGTCCCATTTGACCTTGAACATAG
This sequence comes from Vicia faba, assembly GCA_948472305.1. Classification (NCBI taxonomy): domain Eukaryota; kingdom Viridiplantae; phylum Streptophyta; class Magnoliopsida; order Fabales; family Fabaceae; genus Vicia; species Vicia faba. The sequence continues at coordinate 791,880,688 of OX451739.1, forward strand.
AATACATTGTAGCTAACGCGTCCGCCAACTGATTCTCTTCTCTTGGAAAGTGTTCAAAGGTTATCTCTGTAAAGTGGGGGATCAGGGTCAACACACATTCTCTGTAAGGAATCAAGTTTGGATGTTTCGTATCCCACTCTCCTTTGATCTGATTGATCACAAGAGCGGAATCTCCGAAGACACTTAGAAATTTGATCCTTAAGTCGATCGCAGCTTGAAGACCCATGATGCACGCCTCATACTCTGCCATGTTGTTGGTACAGTTGAAACACAGCCGGGCAGTGAGTGGAGTATGGGTACCTTGAGGTGATATGATTATGGCGCTGATACCATTTCCCAAAGCATTGGAGGCTCCATCAAAGTGCATAGACCATCGGGATCCTGGTTCAGGTCCTTCATCCGGTCCAGGTACTTCACAATCAGTCACTATCATAATGCTTTCATCCGGAAACTCGAAGTTCATTGATTGATAGTCATCTACAGCTTGATGTGCCAGGTGGTCTGCCAATACACTTCCCTTGATGGCTTTCTGGGTTGTATATTGAATGTCGTATTCCGTCAAGATCATTTGCCATCTTGCAATTCTCCCAGACAGAGCAGGCTTTTCGAATATGTACTTTATAGGATCCATCTTTGAGATCAACAAGGTAGTGTGAGTCAGCATATACTGTCTCAGCCGGCGAGCAGCCCATACCAAAGCGCAGCAAGTTTTCTCAAGCAGTGAGTATCGGGTCTCACAGTCGGTAAACTTTTTGCTAAGGTAATAAATGGCATGCTCTTTTCGGCCAGACTCGTCATGCTGCCCCAGCACACACCCCATTGAGTTGTCCAGCACTGTCAGATATAGTATCAGAGGTCTCCCTTCAACCGGTGGCATAAGGATAGGTGGTTCTTGGAGATACTCTTTAATTTTGTCAAAAGCAGCCTGGCATTCATCGTTCCAACATACTACCTGATCTTTCTTCAGCAGCTTGAAGATTGGCTCACAAGTAGCAGTCAGGTGTGAGATGAATCGAGCGATGTAATTCAGGCGTCCTAAAAAGCCTCTGACCTATTTCTCTGTCTTAGGAACTGGCATCTCTTGAATAGCTTTGACCTTAGCAGGGTCCACTTGTATTCCCTTGTCACTGACCACGAAGCCTAGCAATTTCCCAGATCTTACCCCGAAGGTGCACTTGTTCGGGTTCAATCTCAGTTTATACAGTTTCAGACGGTCAAACAACTTCTGCAGATGATCTAGATGCTCTTCCTCAGTCTGGGACCTTGCGATCATGTCGTCAACATACACTTATATCTCATGATGGATCATATCATGAAATAAAGCAACCATGGCACGTTGGTAGGTTGCCCCAGCGTTCTTTAATCCAAATGGCATGACCTTGTAACAGAAGGTGCCCCACTGAGTAACAAACGTAGTCTTTTCCATGTCTTCAGGTGCCATTTTGATCTGATTGTAACCCGAGAAGCCATCCATGAAAGAGAACACCTTGTGCTGAGCTGTATTATCAACAAGGACATCAATGTGAGGTAACGGGAAGTCATCCTTGGGGCTGGCCCTGTTCAGATCCCTGTAGTCGACACATATTCTGACCTTACCGTCCTTCTTAGGTACCGGCACCACATTAGCAACCCATTGGGGATAAGAAGTCACTGCAAGGAACCCGACATCAAACTGTTTCATAACCTCGGCCTTAATCTTCTCGGACATCTCTGGACGCATCCGACGGACCTTTTGCTTAACTGGAGGGCATTCTTCCTTAGTTGGCAAATGATGGACCACAATATCGGTATCCAACCCGGGCATGTCTTCGTAGGACCAAGCAAAGATCTCCATATAATCATATAACATCTTGGTTAACCGTTGCTTCACGCTGAGCTCTAGGCTGGCACCAATCTTTACCTCTTTCCTGTCTGCCTCAGTACCCAGGTTTATGGTTTCCACTGGCTCTTCATGGGGTTGAATTGCCCTCTCTTCCTGAAGCAACAATCTTGCAAGCTCGCCAGGCACTTCGCAACCATCTTCACCTTCGTCTTCGGCTAAGTTGATCGGATTTTCGAAGTCATAATTGGCAGTAGCAGAGTTGTTATCAGTGAGATCCAGAGTGGATTGAAACCTGTATGAGTGAGTGTGTGTGTAAATACAGCTGTTTTGAAATATATGTAAAGGAAAAGAAAGACAGAAAAGGAGCACAATATTTGCAATGCGAAAAATACGTCCAAGATTTTCATTTATGATATATGAAATGACAGTTTGTATGCCCTCACAAATAGAACCACGGTGCCTCGGGTAAGACACCGGGCCATAGAGTTTATTTATTGTTTATTACAAAATAACGAAACAAAGAAATATATTACTGCGTCACAAAGGTAACAGGGGTATGGTCTTTCGCAATCCAGTTGTTCAATCCGCCTTCGATCGTCGGATAGATCCAGCTGTTGAATTCAGCTTCGTCCACTTCATGGTCTTCCCCAACAGCATTCACTCTTGAACTTTTAATAAATACCGGAGGTCTTCCGATCTTCGCTTTCCTCATAGCTTTCTGACCTTCTGTGGTAAAACCCAGCCCAAGTTTATCAGTCTTCTGAGTAAAGTCTGGAAGTCTTCCCCAGTCGACACATTCACCCTTCTGAACCACAGCCCAGGCGTCCTTCAGGGAAGCCATCTTCAAAGGACCACTTTCTTCTGTTGCTGTTTCTGCTGCAATTGGAAACACCTCCTCGAAATGCTGAAAGGGGGTTTCAATAAACTCCCCATCCATCTCAATGTACCTGAAGGAGTTCAGGTGGCTCACCATATATTCCTCCTCTCCTTGCACAGTGACAATCTTCCCTCTGACGGGGTACTTCAGCTTCTGATGCAAGGTAGAGGTCACTGCCCCAGCCTTATGTATCCACGGTCGGCCCAATAGACAAGAGTAAGATGGACGGATATCCATCACATAAAAAGTGGAATCGAACACCTGAGAGCCCACACGAATCGGAATGTCAACCTCTCCATGAACCATCCTCTTTGAACCATCAAAGGCCCTGACGATGATATTGCTGGGTTTTAATTCCAGTCCTTCACAATCTAGACGGTCCAGAGCCTTCTTGGGTAGCACATTCAAAGATGACCCAGTATCCACCAACACATGTGCCAAGGTAGTGCCTCTGCATTCAATAGAGACATGCAGAGCATCATTATGGTCTCTTCCCTTTGCGGTCAAGTCAGCGTCTGAGAAACCCAAGCCATTGTCTGCCGTTAGACTTGCCACGCAATCAGTGAACTGGACTGCAGAGGTTTCATGTGGCACATGGGCCGTCTTGAGGAATGAGATTAGGGCCTTAGCATGGGCCTCGGAGCACAGCAATAAAGAGAGCATGGAGATCTTGGAGGGCGTATGCCCCAGCTGTTCCACAACATTAAAATCGCTCTTCTTTATAATCTTCAGAATCTCCTCCATCTCTTGTGGGGAGGCCTCAGCAGCTATGGGTACGGGTGCCTCCATCTGGGCAGGCTCAACTTCAATTCCCTTGCCCCGAGCATTGGATGACTCGGCAGCAGGAGAAACAATCGGATCAGCAGCAGGAACAGGTATACTTGCAGGGGTTATGAGAAGTGGTCTTCGGGCAGCAGGCGGTGCAATGTCAGGCGAGAAGAGCCTGCCACTGCGGGTAACCTTGGCTGGACCAGTAATGTCACAAATGCTGGCAGCAGCGTTGAACTCTTGTTTAATCCCGTTTACATATACATCTGCCCCATAATGCCAGGGGACAGCTTTGTCAGATACATAGGGCAGGGGCCCTGGAACAGTGATAATAACAGGTGCAACGGTAATGATTTGGACGGGCTTCTTCGGGAGAGCCGGGATCGGATTATTGAAGATAGTCACCACAGAAACTTCTTCCACTGGAACCAACCGAACAACAGACTTCTTGAATAGAATCTCCTTGCTATCCATTAAGCTTTGGATGCCTAACTTTAGCAAGGGACAACCAGATGGGGACACAGCGCAGAACAGGCAACCCTCACTACAACCCAGAAATAAACCGGCCTGCAGTAGGTTCTTCTTGACAATCTTTAGAGGAGTGGCTAGATCATCCACAGAAACAGCATAAACGTCTTCATCAACAGCATTTACCCCATGTTGAGGCATAGGGGCAGTAACTACATTCGGCTTCGCAGGCGCTTTGAATTGTATCTCCTTTGCGTCGATAAGGTCTTGCACCTTATTTTTTAACGCCCAACAGTCATCAGTAGAGTGCCCCGGGCTATCTGAATGGTAGGCACAACGAGCATTCGGGTTGTACTTGGGAGATGCAGTATTTGGAAACTTCGGCGCCTCCCTGACAGTCACTAAATTGGTTGAGAGCAACTGTGGCAGGATCTGCGACAAAGTCATGCTTAAGCGGGTGAATTCTCTCCGGGGTCTTTCAACCTTTTGAGGATTGTTTGGCCGGGGAGCGGCAGCAGGTTTAGCAATCATTACCGCATTGACAGATTGGCGGTGCTCATGTCTCTCTGATTTCCTGGAACCATATACGGCACTAGACTCCTTCTTGAATGGTTTCTTTTCTGAACTAGACGATGCACCCTTCGCAATCTTTCCAGACTTCAACCCAGCTTCAATTCTCTCTCCAGTTAGAATCAAATCAGTGAACCCAGCAGAAGAATTCCCAATGAGATGGTTGAAAAATGGCCCAGATAGGGTCCCCAAGAACATGTCTACCAATTCCCGATCAGTCAACGGTGGCTGCACCCTGCCAGCCAGGTCTCTCCACTTCTGAGCGTACTCCTTAAAACCTTCGCTTGCACCTAACGACATACCCTGGAGTTGGGTACGTGTGGGGGCAAGGTCGGCATTATATTGATACTGCTTATAGAAAGCAGTAGCCAACTCCTCCCAGTTACGAACCTTGGTCCCATCCAGCTGATAGAACCATTCGAGATGAGTCCCTGAAAGACTCTCCTGGAAGAAGTGGATCCATAAATTCTTATCCGCAGAGTACGGCTGAATTTTCCGAACATAGGACCTCAGATGCAGCTTGGGACAAGACGCCCCGTCATACTTAGAGAAGGATGGTGCTTTGAACTTGTGAGGGATGATCACACCAGTTGACAAACCCAGATCTCCGAAATCCAGCCCAGGTACCTGTTGAACCTCCATAGCTTTCAACCTATCCTCCAGTTGCTTGTATCTGTCGTCTGCAGGAGGGTACTGCTCTTCATCAAAATCTGTCTCGTTGTCGGAGACTACCGGACTAGGGACCTTTACTTCTGCCTGAGAAGGACTTTTGCCAACAGAAGAACCAGCCTCTTCATGCTGCAGAGTATTGCCAAACCTTCGGCCCGAGTTGAACAAAACAGTTATTCTCTTCTTCTTCTTCTCCTTCTTCAGGAGCATAGCCTTCAGTTCTTCTTGGCCTTGAGCCAGACCCTTGATTAATTCCTGGAATTGTGCATTCTGCACCTGAAGAGCCTTGATTGATGTCTCAGTTGATGCAGATTCGGGATTCATGATGCTGAAATAAACAGTGAAGAACTGTAAGCAACCTGAAAAGAGGAAAAACCTGCTATGCACATGATGAATGAGATGTGGTTATGCAATGCATTCAAGGGTTCAAAAATTCAACTTTGTTATAGACAAAAAGGAACACACGTTATCATTAGAGAAATCATTGTTTAATACATTAAGGCCCCATGGGCAAAAGTACAAAAATCAAATCAATCCCAAAATACACTGCGCATCCTCTTTGGAGCTATGTAAGTGTTGAGATTCCTCTCCTCATGCAACAGGCGGGTGAGCTCCAAGACCTTCTTTTCACTGGCATGTAGGCTAGTCTCAAGAGAATTCCGCTCTTCCTTAAGCTGGATCCAGCTCTTCTGCATCTCTTCCCAGGATGTGGGCATATCAGGGTGCTGAATAGTATAGGACACTTCCCCTTCCAGGACTGGTTCTTTGATTACCGGGAGCATATGAGGATAGGGCATTACTAACTTCTGGGAGCGGGCTCGTACCCACTTGAGGTAAGGTTCCAACGGGATGGAATTCCTGTGCCCCAGTGTCTTGCTGTCTACTCTACTGGGCATCCTCCAAGCTCTGATAAATCTCTGGCGAAGTCCTTGAGTATCGTTGTCGAAGTCAAAAACTATGTCAGGAATTAACATGTCATGAGGACCATCCCTCCGAGCATAGCCAAACTGTCTCCAAGCCAGGCATGGGCTATAAGTAATACCTCCTCTGATTCCAAGTAAAGGAACATTAGGGTACTCCCCGCAACGATCAATGATAGTGACATCTTCTCTGGACCTAGGGCACCAATGTATATCTGCATGTGTAAGAGTCATCAACCGTTGTGACCATCTCAAACCCCGCTCATTCTTCAAAACTGATTGTGGAAGGTGCGAAATAAACCACCTTCCCAGGAGAGGAGTGCAACACATAAGGACACCTCTTTTTCTCATGGTTCGAGTGTAACATGAGTGAAGGATGTCCCCCAGCAACGTAGGTAAAGGATTCCTGGACATAAAGATCTGGACAGCATTGATATCAATAAGCTGATCTGGGTTAGGGAACAACACCAAACCATAGACAAGGAGGGCCACAACCTCTTCAAAAGCTTGCAAGTCAAGGGAGTTCCAACATTCAAAGGCCTTTTCAAACAGAAACCTGGCTAAGAACCCTTTGATACCACTTCTAACTTCCCAATGTCCCTTGAGGTCAGATGACTGTAGGTGCAAGGCTTTAGCAATCTCTTCCAGCTTAGGTTCCTTTTCTTTACCGTTGAAGGGTAGCTGATCAAGGATAGGGATCTTCAGGAGCCGGGAGAACTCCTCCAATGTAGGTACCAACTGATAGTCCAAGAAGGTGAAACAGTGATGCAGAGGGTCAAAGAATTGGAACAGGACCTTGATCATATCTTCCTCAATGTTGGTGTTGACCAAGCTGATGAGGCTTCCATGTCTTTCACTGAATGAAGAGTTCTCAGGGATCCTGGATATAAGTTCCTTAAGCTGAGGAGGGACCCTTACAAGACTGACTTGAATTGTCTTTCTACGAACGGTTTCCATGTCCTACAAAACAAGAACAAAGATGAAAATTCGAACCCCTGAAATGGTTAGTCAATGCATATGATGCTGGATGGTGTCATGATGCTATGATTAAACACACCACAGATATGTACAAAGACAAACATGTAAGGCACACAAGGCACACAAGACAAGCCCTTAAGGTTTAAGGCCAGCATGGGGTCTGGGTAGTACCCTCTTGAAGTTGGTGGGTTCAACCTGTCCTATCAAAGTAACCGGGTTCTAAGGGTCCCAATATCACGGGATTGCTTTCATTGTTCATCGTTTCGATTTAGCCACTGAACTGGCGACCGAAATATTCCAGGAAAGCAACCCTCAATTGAGTGTAGTATCGAGTATCAACCAACCTCGGACTGCACCAAAGTCAGTTATCTCACTACCCTAAAGAGGCCAAGATAGTTCAATTAAGGTTCCTAAGGTCTGTTGATGCTTCATGACACCACGCGGAGGCCCCGTACTCTCCTTGACTGAACTCAAGGGTTACCGGTACACACCAAAGTGCCACATCAACGTAGCAGACTGTTTCAACCATGTCGGTATACCCCGCACAGTTCCCTCACAGCCTTGTTGCTACTTTCTAAGAAGGTATCCCCAGATCCGGGTTAGGATCTATAGAACTCCCAAGCAACCCGCAATAATAAAGCAAGCAAAGAAGACAATTGAAAACACAGTGACCTTAATCCTAAGGTACACCCCACTTTTAAGTTTAGTCCCCAGCAGAGTCGCCAGTTCTGTGATCGGTGGATCTGGAACTGACTGTTTAAAGCTGGTTCGCGAAATTTCGCGGAAGCAAGAGTCGCCACCGTCTTTTATTTTCTCCAAATGGAAAGGACAAAAGCACATAAAAATTCCTTATAGAGATTGCTCTCGGTTCGGGAGGTAGATTATAGAAAGGGAAGGTGTTAGCACCCTTTCTATCCATGGTTATCCATGGGCTCTTAGATACTCGCTCATTTGTGTTTTCAAAAATGGTTTGTTTGCTTTTCAACTGTGGGTTTTAAAAAAAAGTTTCTTTGAAAATTCCAGTTCGACTCTTGTGTCAGAGTGTTTGAAAAATTGCTTTGAAAGCTTTTGAAAATGTGTTGGTGTGAAAAGTGTTTTTGATTTTGTTTTGAAATTAGAGCAAGTATCTACGAGAACCTACCTACCCTAAGGAATTCGTCTGTGTAAATGTCCTTTAAAGTAGTGCCATCCCACCATTGAGAGGTAGGTAGCACCACTGTTGGAGGTGTTCGGGTCAATTCGAGTTTGTAGGGACATGGTGATCACCAGAGCAATGGGAAGACACCTTAGAAGCTACCCTCATGCCAGGTTCCCGGATCATGAGGACTTACTAAGACATCCTCTACTCGACGATCACCTTTCGAGGCAAGGCAACAGTGAGGCGTACCCTAGGGGTGGTGTGTGCGATTCGTGTGTCGTTTTCATTTGCATTTATCTTGTCATGTTTATTGGTGTTCTACGCTTGATTTTATTATGGCCATACATTCTTTCATGCTTTTTGTTAACAGTTAAAAATTGCGAGGAAAAGTAAATCTAAAGCTATTACAAATGGCGCGGGTCCACATCGCCAAAATTAAACCGGACCCGATTTGACAGAAAAGTAAATAAAGCAAAAGAAATAAAAGTGTGAGAAGTTATTACAAGGCTTCGGGAGAGGTACATAATTATTTAAATGACATAAAATAAATATGCGAAGAAATAAGAAATTACGAACGTGACGAGGGCGTTGGACCCTTTTGCAAAATTAAATTACGTGAATTAATTAATTAAGAAAAGAAATTGTTTTTTTTGATTTTTTTGGTATTTTTAGGATTTAATGAAAAAGGGAATTAATTAAAATTAAAATAAAATGTTAAACCTAGTTCTAATTATTTTTTAAGTTATTAAGAAAGATATTGAAGTTTTTAACCTAAATGAAACCCTAATTAATTTACAATTTTAATTATGAAAATAAATAAGATAAATAGTATTATTGTGAAAAAGAAAAATTAAAAAAAGAATAAAAATTAATTATTAAACCTATTTCTACATTTTTTAGATTTTTTATGAAAAGAATTAATATTGCCCTAATTTATACTAAATTAATTTACATGCAATTATTTACAAGAAAATATTAAAATAAAAATATTTATTATGTTTTTTTTGTCTTTTCTGATTTTTAGGCATTTTTTGTATTTTGTAAAAATAATTAGTTAATTAAATAAAGCAATAATTAGAAAGAAAATAGAATAAAAATAAAAATAAAGACTTGCAAACCTAGGGGGTCTCCCCCTGATTTTGGAGGTATAGCCCAAGATTTCTGGCCCAATAAGCATGGCCTTGTTGACTTTTTCTAGGAACGTACACCTGTGTTGACTTGGATTCACCGTGTTCTTCAATCTGCACCTTTGGATTGCTCTTGAGATGAACGTGGCAAGGCCTGATTTGGAGGCGCATGGTGTACCTCAGCAAGGAATCTGCACGTGATTGTTAATTGAAGAAAAATAAATGGAAAGAGTGAAGACCTGGGATCGAACCCAGGTCATTAACATTACCAGCCTTCATGCTTGCCAGTGGAGCCAACTCACGCGTTTGATTTATAAGTAACCAATAAATATTATAAAGGAAAACAAAACATTAGTGGGTAACGCGCGCGAATTTTCAAACTAGCGTATCACTTGTTGACAACACATCATCTTCTTCACCATCCCTGTAAAACAAAAACAAAAGCAACGGTTTTTATGGCATTTTGTTAGGCCACTTTAGAGAAAATAGCGAATAGCGCTATAGGGTTCATAAATTAATCGCGAGGGTCCCCTTATGACCGTCAGAGCATCCTGAGTTGAATGGTCATGGTTTCGTGGGCTAATTTTTCCTTTTTGCAAAAGCCCTAATTTCCAACCCTGTAAACCCTAGAAATCGAACATGGTGGAATCGAGTATACAGCACAATAATTCAATTAAACATAATGGTTAGCTTTAAAACATCATAATGAACATGAATCAATGAATAAATTTCACAAAAGATGCTTAAATCATGATGCACGATTGTCAATTTTTCTCTGTACAGGGGAGGTTCTCGTTACCAATTCCTTGGGCTTTGGTGAATGTTTGTGATTGGAATGTGATCAGGGACCTTCAAGGAAGCTATTGAACCAAGTCTTGAGACATGAATCGCCTTGTAGAGGTGTTTACAGTTTTGAGTTTTTGCAAATTTTTTTCAAGTTGTCAATGGCTTTGTTGCGCAGTTTTTGTGTCTAGCATGATTAGGTTTATGATCAAGCATATGTAGTGAGTGCATTAGGTTAACAAAAGTAGAACAAATTCAATGAATTAATGGTTTTTGAAAATTTGATTTTAAGGATCTTTTCATATCTTTTTCCATGTGTTCTTTGTGTCAATTAGGATCCAATCACTCCAAATCTTTCCACATTTAGCTAAGCACGAAATATTGAGTCCAAAACATGCATAAAAAGATTGGTTAGGTCAAGTTAGATATTTTTCATATATTTAAATGATTTAGATGAATTAATATAAATAATAATTCAAATAAATGAATAAAAAATGAGAAAATACTTCCCTTTGGGCCAAGTGGTCGTGCATATGCTTAGAATGATGAATCATGGAAGAAAAATGGGCCCATTAGCATTTTTAGGTCATTTGAAGTAGTGTTGACTTTTCAAAATATCCAAAAATTTCCCAACTTCCACAAGGCATAACTTGCTCAATTTTTAAGCTTTTCTCATGTTCTTGGACATTTTGGAAAGGTCTTTGAGTCCTCTAACCAATGCCTTTGGTCCCATGTCATTTTGATTTACCAATCTCAAGTTATGGCCTTTGACTTAAAGTACCTTTTTGTTGACTTTTGAAAATGACCTATAATGTTGAAATTGATAACTTTTTGTGAGAGCATTTCTTGGACTTGAAGAATGAAGATGAGTTGTAGGAAATGTCTTTCTCTTCAAAATGAGCTTTGGATGGAATTTTTCTGATAATCCATGTGAAAGTTATGCTCTGGTCAATTTCATTTGACTTTTTCAGCTGTCCAAATAAGGAAACTTTTGCATCTCTGATGATTTCTAAGCCAAATTTTGAGAATCATGATCAAGCATTGATCAAATGATGTTTGTGGCTTCAAAATGATATGTTGACCAAAAATTTGAACTTTTGACTGTCAAATGACCATTTTGCCCCTACAGTTGACTGTAGTGCAATCTAGGGTTTTGACTGTGCAATTTTGAGCTGAATGCCTTGAAACTTGACATGAGGATACTTGACCATGTTTGTAGGCATATGAGACTTGATTGGACCTTTGAAAACTTCATTTTCTTGATCAGCACACAAACCCTAGTTTTGACTGTGTAGGAGACTTTTGCACTATGCAACCCTTGGGGAATTTTGTGACTTGGCTTGACAATTTCTTGAAGAATATGGGAGGGCAAATTTTGGGGTACAACATACACCTTTCAAACTTGTTTACAGAAAATCGTGCCATCTCCCAGTAGAATTAGAACATAAAGCTTATTGGGCGATAAAGACACTCAATATCAATTACACTGCTGCTGGCGAGAAACGAATCCTCGATTTACATGAACTGGAAGAATTAAGACTAGACGCTTACGAAAATGCTAAAATATACAAAGAACGAACTAAAAAATGGCACGATCAACGTTTATCACGGAAAGAATTTAATGTGGGAGATGTCGTACTTTTATTTAACTCTAGACTTAGACTCTTCCCTGGAAAACTTAAATCTAGATGGCCCGGTCCTTTCGACATTACAAGAGTTTTGCCTAGCGGAGCGGTAGAAATCACGGATAGAAATAGCGCCCCGTTTATTGTAAACGGGCAGCGGTTAAAACAATATCATCGTGTAGATAATAGAGATTATACGAATAAGCTTAAACTCGTAGAACTGCTACCTATTTCTCCCGAATAATCTTTCACTAGGCATTTCGTCAGGCTTATGACGTTAAAAACAGCGCTTCATGAGAGGCAACCCATTTTATTTGTTTTTACCTGCTATTTTGTTTATATTATTTGTTTTTGCATTCTATATAAGTATTTTTCGTTTCTAAAAACTTTTATGAAACTGCTACTGATTTCAAATCAATTTTACTTGACACATGATTTCTGAATAATCTTTTTCTCTTTACTTTCTCCTCTACTTTGTTTCCCTGTTTTGTTTTTCCTATGGATCCCCCACAGACCTTTATGGAAGCCGCCTTTAGAGGTAGAAACCAACAAAGACGATTTGAGGCTTTGACTCAGCGAGCAATCAGTTTAACCCTGTATCATGATGTACCCACTATGGACTCTTTAGGCATTACTGATAGTATTCACTACATGTTTAACCGGTTGGGATGGGAGAAAGCCCACCTGAAAAATAGGTTCGTCACTTACCGAGAGCTTACCCTTGAATTCCTAAGTTCTCTAGTTCACATCCCTGAACACGGTGTTGGAGCCCGAAAAGGATTCATTACCTTCAGACTTTTTGGTATTGAATTCACCTATAACCATATGGACTTAGCTACTTTATTAGGATTCCCCAGTGGACCCTTAGCTTTTACCACCCCTGAGGCCGATCTATTGGATTTTGAGCTGGATTACTTCTGGGGTACTTTAACCGGAAACTATCACCCTGACCCAGAAAGTATGTATAACAACGAAATACATAACCCAGCCATCCGTTATTTCCATAGGATTCTTGCCCATACCCTGTTTGGAAAAGAACAAAATCAAAATGCTGTATCCAAGGATGAATTATCTCTTCTTTATTGTATGAACCTAGGACGCCCTATCAATGCGGTCCCACTCTTGATGAAGACCTTTACCCGCATTAGTGAGGACCCTAATGTTCCTGTCAGTGTGGGAGGATTAGTTACAATGATTGCACATGCTCTTGGACCTCGTTGCCAACTTAATAACTGTGCACCATTTGGATCAATTAGGCCTATGAATATTAATTTCTGTTTTAACAATCGGATAATAGGAAATTTAGGCCCTGCACCTTATGACTACCTGATCATAGATGAAGTTGTTACTCTTTTTACCCTCCCGAACCATGCCCGAATAAGTGTCCACAACCGCGAAAATTGGTTGTACGAATTGAATCCACCCGATCACCCTTCAACACCGGAAACACCACAATCATATTTTGTTGATAATAATTTCATGTCTGAAACCGAAACAGATCCCGAAACCCCTCCTGGTTATCATGACTTTACAAATATGGCTGAAGCACAAGCAGCACCTGATACAAACCAAGGAGAATATACCACACAATTAAACACCATTCTGACCACTTTGGATGCTTATAAAACTGATATTGATGGAATAAAGAATGAATTGAAGACTATGTGTTTGGATCTTATTGGTTTGACTGACATCTCGGTTGAGCAGTTCTTTCACATCACTCAAGCTTTGGAAATATTAAAAGAAAAGATTGGATGAAGCAGTTTATAGTTTCTCAATTTTCAGTTTTCAGCTTTTCAATTCTTTGTTTTTAGACTTTTTCCATTCTGCTTTGTTTTTAGTTAGTTCCAATTTTTAAGTTACTGCATTTAAACTTACACGTCATTTATTTTTTCTGGCAAAAAGAACAAGTTACTCAGTTTAAACCAATGCAATTGTTTGTTTTCAGTTTTAAACTCACAATCATTATGCCGCTTAAAATATTTTACGGTTTTCTACTCTATTTGTGAATTATATATGTTGGATTACATGTTGAAATTAATTAATGTTGTGTTTATGTTGGAATGCCTGAGATGTTCTGCTGCTATAAAAATAAACTCTGTGAAATTGTATTGTGTTCTGTGAAAAACTAGAACTTGTAGCTGCCACGATCGTCATCTATCCCCCACGACCGTAACGCGCCTTTCAGAGCGTTACGCTCGTCAGCCAGGTGTTACGACCGTAACACGGGTTACATCAGTAACCCTGTTAGCAGAACGTCCCCTTTTCCTGCACCTTTCCCTCTTCTTCTTCTTCCATAACTCCCCATTAACCCCATTCAACCCAAAATTAATCCCTATCAATTTTCAAACTTCCACTACCCCCCTTCCACCATATATACATCCATTACCCGTATCACATTCTCATTCTCTCATTCACCAACCAAAACCCATTTTCACTCAAACACTTTGCATGCAAATGGCGAACAATCTCATTCCTGGCATCACCCTACGAAATGGCGAAGCGGGTGAAACTCAGCGGACACAGTTTCTAAAGTTCCAACGCCGAGGCATCCATCCTACGAGGTTCGTCGACACTGACTGCCTCCGAAACCTCGGTTTGCTCGAAAGTGTCCAACACCTATTAAAAAGTGTCAACCTTTGGACGCTATGTAGCCAGCCACAACCGACGTACGAGACTCTCACACTTGAGTTTCTCAGTTCATTTTGCTACATTACTCCAAACGGTGCAAGAAATCAACTTACCGGTGTGGTAAGGTTCCGAATTTTCAGCACCGAATACGAATTCCCTCAGAACGCATTCAGTCGTCTACTTGATTTCTGTACCGATGAAGGCGCTCACCTACGTGTGACTGACACTTTTCATGAGGAATCTTTCAACTTGTGGCATAGCTTGACCAATAATCGGGCTGACTCATACGATCACCTAAATGCCACCCAAATCCACAACCCCGCCATTAGTTACTTCCACCGCATCTTGTCCAACACAATCTTTGCAAGAGATAGCAACCACAAGCTCAACTCAAAGGAGCTATTTTTCATGCATTGTGCATTCTCGGGTCAGAAAATTAATGCCGCACCTTTCCTCCTGGCTCATATTCACTCCATCTGCACCAGAGGCGGCAAACCTTTCTATTTCGGAGGGCTTGTCACTTCTCTTGCTCTAGCACTAAACCATGGTGACACCCTTGTTCATCTGCCATCCCGACCACCGGTTCTGCTCACTTTGGATCATTGTAAATCGTCCCACCTCATCCATGAGCGGGACGATGGAAGATTTCATCCAGTGATACAAAACCGAGTTTACACTAATATTGTTTTGCCTTGCAGGGACAGAATCGACCCTCAGAACCGAGCCAACTGGCTATTTAACCCTGAAGGCCCTGCTGCTGCTCAAGAAGAACCTCATGTCGGCCCCACTGATGAGATGCAGGAAGAAATGGATCGAGCTACTCCCGCGCCTGACATTCCTGAGTCGTCCTCCTCTGCACCACCTCCTTTTACTATGGAGGACGTCCTTAGAGCCCTCCATCAGCAGAATCAGATGTCTGTAGCTCTTGAAAGGAAGAATCAGGAGCGTTATGACGCCTTACATCAGCAAAATGTCCAAATCTTGAGTGGTCAACGCTCGACAAATGAAAGGCTTGATGAAGTGCTATGCGAGCTTAACACTTTGAGGATGGATGTTACATCTCTTGGACCCCAGGACACTGACCCTGAAGCTACTCCTTCCAGACGGTCACGAACCCGAAGCCGCCGTGGTCGCCAGTAGTTTTTCCTTTTCTTGTTGTTTTCCTTATTTTTCCGATGTACTTTTTATTTAACCTCGCCATTATATCATAACATTGAGACAATGTTTGATATAGTGTGGGAGGAGCACTGCATTCTTAATCCAGAACGAGTAATTTCATTTCTATTTCTGTTATATTTCGCTATTTCATTTTCTCCCCATTTTATTTAGCCATACCAAAATTTTTTAGCCTTTTATATTTGCACAACAGTTAGTTACCTACTTTAACTGAAATCTTAGTTAGAAGGCCGAGAGCGATCCAACGAGAACTATACGATTATGACACCTTCGACTCTCTACTCACGCGAATCGTCTTCATTTTTCGTTATACCGATACTTTGAGTTTCGAACCTTAAATTAGCCCCTAGTAGTTTATATTAGCAGTCAGCACCAGTCCTAACACAATCCACGTGGAAAGTCGATGAACATAAGTGGATGATCTTGCAAATTGATTTAAATACAATGTTACATGCTTTAAGGAAATAGATATTTCACCAATTAAATTGGGCGATCCTCACCCGATCGTTTAATCCAACGGATGCAAAAGCTTCTACTAAGTAACATAAGAATCCATTGTCTAGGTGGTTCGGAAGCATCTGGTACTGAACTCGGTAGGGCAGACTACGGTTTGATCCCCCGCATCTTGCAATTGGATAAAAGAGGTTGCCACATAATTGTGCCGGAAACCGTCGTGTTTTGATCAGAACCACTAACCGGCTATTCCACTACGTGCGTGCAAGGATAATGGGCTTAATGTGATTGCGCAAGAACGAAACCGGGTGAAATATGGACGAGAAACCTTGAGTTGAATTATAACGGTGTAATTGGACGCTTCGATTAAAACGGATAGTCGTCGACTAGCCTGTTGCTTGTATCATTTACGTATCGTTGTTGTTTCATTCGATTTTCTCGGCCGAACTAACTTAGGATTTCTTGAAATTATTTGAAAACGAAAGGTATACTAGTTATGTGCGTTTATAAAAACTTGTCCGATATTCTTAATTTGATTATTTTGCTTGAGGACAAGCAAAGGTTTAAGTATGGGGGAATTTGATAACACGAAATCGTATCGTTTATTTGCTATGAAGTTCGCCCGTTTTGTATTATTTTGACCCGATTAATTCCCGAATATTTCTAGTTTGTCATCACTTTTGCAGGTATTTCATAATTGAGCTCAAAATAGAAGAAAACATGAAACAATGCAAGAAAGCATCAAAAGAACAGAAGAAAAGGATAAATCTGTCAAAGAACTGCATTTCTGTAGTTGTGACGGTCGTAATGAAGCTGCCACGACCGTAAGCCAGTTTGATGAGTGTTACGACCGTAACACAGTGGCCACGACCGTAACACGGGAAAGACCAAAATCTGCTCGTAACGCTCATGTAACGAACGTAATGCGTATAACAGTTCAGTTGGAAAATGCAGAACGTGGCAAGCATAACAGAAGGAGTTTCCAAACTCCTTAATTCTCTCCAGTCAAACACCACGTTCACCATTTCTCCCTCAACTACTCAGGTTACTATATTTTTGGAGATTTTGAAGGAAGACTGAGTTACAAGTTTAACAAACCAACTGCCAGATTTTATTCTTCTATAAATACCTCAATATTGAACAAAAAAAGTACGGAGTTTTATTACAGCTTATTTGTGCCGAAGCTCTGCCAAAATTGAAACCAGTATTATTTCAGTTATTATTTTTACAGCATTTGTTTAATTCAATTCTTTTAAATTCCACTGTCCAAATAATAATTTCCAACATTAGGGAATTATTAGCATAGTTTAGGATTTATCATTCAAGCTCCAGAATTTGCAATATTCCCGACACCAAGTCCGAGTTTCTGATTTGTGGAAGAAGGATTGAAGTGTTGGCTTTACTGTCAGGTTTTTATTTTGCAATTGTATTAAATTCATTTTAATTAATTTATTAATGCATGCTTGTTATTTATTATTTATAATGTCCAATTTATATTTGCTTGCTTTTATTTACAGTATGTTTATTTTGATTTCCATGGCTAGCTAAACCTTTAGTGTCGGTATGGAATAGTAAGAGACATTAGGCTTCTAATCGAACTTAGGCTAAAACTTTAAATAACTTAACTCTGGTTATAACTTTTTATGCTAAATAATAAAATCTTTGTTACGAAAGTAAGAAGAGTAAATAGGTTAGATCGAGACCACGAAAGTGTGAGGTTTTTAACCGGATAACTAAAGTTAGGCATTTGATTTAAATACAGTGAAAGCGCTTTAAACCAAATTAGAATTAATTAAGTTTCCAAAGAATACTTCTAAACACTTATAGGCTAGCGAAAGCAGGTATAGGGCTTTAGACGTATAATCCGAGATAAGACCATGAAAGTGTGAGTTGAGGGTTTTTAAACTGATTAATTCTACGGATAAACCAAGTTGACCATCCTTATATGCCTAGGCCCGATTAGATCCCTTAGGTTGACTCTATTGCATACCGACCGTTCATTTTATAATTACTTTAAAATCGATTAATTTACCTTCCTTAATTTTCCCAAAACCAACGTGACAATTTCCGCCTTAGCTAAACCAACCTGTTTTACAACACTAGCGTGATTACAAAGTCCCTGTGGATTCGACAATCTTTTATTACTACCTCGATAGGCTGTGCGCTTGCAGTTAAGATTACCGTAAGACATTAAGTCGATCGCAGACCCCATCACTATCTACTTGGACTCGAAAAGGTCTTTTCTTTTCCTCCTATCCTTTAGACAATGTTATTCTACTATTAGTGAGTAGGTAGCCCTAGTCGTTAGATGTAAGAGGGACATTAGAAGGGACGTTATGGTCACGAAGGCAACTTGGCAAGGAATTTTAGTAACTGTTCTAAAGTTCTAAGATCAATTTTTACCGAGGCAGCGTCGAGAGGGTCATCGAGGGACTTGCGATCTTTCAAACTAGAGGACAATCACTAAAACTCCTCACGTTTCGAGAATTGTGACCGTTTTCAGAAGGAAACCAAAGTGGGATACCCAAGAGGCGCGCATGTGCAATTGTGTTTAGTTCAGCTATTTGTCTTGCGTTATTAGGTTTGCTAGCGTTAGATTTCAGTCTTTTCATGCAATCCTAGTTACTAGCAGTTAATATGTACAGAAAAATATAAAGTGTGGAAGTATAACCCTACGCTATTACATGGCTTTGGGGAGGGGGATATTTATAATGTACAAAACTTGGGGGAAGAAAAATAAAGAAAGCGGTAAAAATCCTAATTAGTCTATTACATCTAGCATACATGTACGATAGTATAAAAATGCGAGAATAAATAACGCGCGAAAGGTAAAGACGTCTAAAACCTAAGGCAATTCTAAATGAAATAAGAAAATCTTTTTTTGTTTTTTTTAAATTATTTTAAGAAAATAGTTAAGTGAAATTAATGCCTAAAATTTAATTAGAAAACAAGATTAACTAAAAAAATTAAAATCTAAGTTTTTGTTGTTTTTATTATGACAAGAAAATAATTAAAGCTAAATCAAGTCCTAAGTTCTAATTCATTTTAAATTAAAGAAAATAGTTAAAATATTTATTTAATTTATTTACAAAATTATTTTAATTAAAAAAAATACTAACTTAATATTTTTTGTGATTTTTATGATTATTTGTTTAATTAATAAATAAAGAAAACTAAAATAAATAAAACTAAAACAATACAACAAAAATGCTAGATGGGTCTTATAGCAAAAGAAAAATAGGGGGTGCCGTTTGAAATTGATGGGCCCAATTGAAATTAAGCCCAGGCTCTGCGCATAATCCAATGTTACTAGCTCTTGAGGATCCATCATGGACATCTGGATCTGGATTGTTTGATCTGGCGCTGATGAGATCCAATGGCAATGATGAGGGAACTTATGATACGCTCGCTTTGATTTAGTACACAGGATCTGCAAACTATGTGTTAGAAAAATAAAATTCCCTTGCGCCTGGATCGAACCCAGGATCTGCAAGGGATATGCCTTTATAACACGAGCTACCACTAGACCATGTTATTTTTCTAATATCAATCTGAAATAAATAAAACAAAAAGAAGCATAAATACTATGGTCGGAGAAGCACCGGAGCCCTAGCTCCGGTCGTCTTCTCCAGCGACCTCTAATTTGCAAAAATGCACAAATATGATTTTTAAAGCTCTGAAAAGCCATGTCCCCCCTAAATTGAGCCCACTGATTCAAAATCCACCCTTATTTTTGGCTAAAGATGGCTGGATCATGCGTTTCGAATCAAAGTATACCAAAACAGAGATAAAGTGGCTTAGGGAGATATTGCATGCATGAGGCTATCCTACCGGTTCAGACTCTGTGTTCTTGCTGAGAGTGAATCAAAAGGATTTTTGCAACGAGGAGGCTTGAAAAATTGGTTTTGGAGTTTGACAACTTTGGGGATTTTTTGCAATTTTTGTGTGACTCCTTGAAGTGTTTTCCAGTCGTCCTTGAAGCTTGCTAGTGTGCTCCTTATATAGAGGGGCTGGAGGGGACAAGAGGGAAAAGGAATAAACAACCATTAAGTTGGTGTTTTAAGGACATGAATATCACTTTGAAACTTTGCCAAGGACATGGTTTCTTGTCCCTTTTTTCGAATTTGCTATGGACCTGGACACATTTGACTTTCGAATGCCCTCCTTCGAATGACTTTGATTGCCTCCTTTGAATGGCCAAGAGTCTTGATTCGAAGTGTTCAGAAACCACCTTATTAGAACTTCTTCGATTGAGTCTATTTACTTGCCCTAGCTGCTTGATTCAAATGACTCAAACGAAAACTTCAATATGGCCAATCGAAAACCTCCTTTGTCACCGCCTTCAAATGCTAATGCACAAGAGGCATGGTCCTAGCCACATGTAGGACCAAGACCCATCATAAGACCAACTTGTATTCAGCAACCACGTGTCTTTCGAATGGACCAATGAATGCTTCTTCGAAGGGACCTCATGAATGCGCCTTCGAAGGGACTTACATGTGTGTCGAAGTATGAAAAATTGTTTCAATGGTGACCATTGCCCAGTCGAGGCTGGCGCAAAGGAAGCCAATTCCTTGTGGGCGCTAGCATGAGGCAGGTCAAAGCAAGCGTCAAAGAGGCCATCGCCTAGTGAATCAAATCAGGCATGAAGGAGGTATCTGCATTGTGGGTCGAAGGAAGATTTTTTCCTAGTGAATTGAAGGCAAATATGAAGAAGTCCTGGCCTTGTGTGCTGAAGGTAAGATGAAGAGGGGGCCTTTGACTTGTGAATTGAAGGCATGTCTGAAGCAGCCCTTTGTCTTGTGAATCAAAGACCAGTGAAAGGGGCCTTTTTCCTTGTAGATCGAAGGACAGCTGATGGGTCTTTGCTTTATGAAACAAAGGCAAGCATGAGGAAGCTTTGTGAATTGAGCTTGATCAAAGAAGATTCAGTGCCCAATCGAAACTTGTATGCAGGAGTTCACTGCTGGTGAATCGAAGAAAACTTATAGGGGATTCTTGCTTTGTGCGCTGAAGGCACGCGCAAAGGGAGTATTTTACTAGTGTGCTGAAGGCACACACAGTGGGCACTGCTAGAATGATACTCATGGACCAAAGCTTGCTCTAAGGGGAACCAGCACACAATCGAAGCTGATAGGCCAATGCTTGGTCGAAGGGTTTTTAGGAGCCCAATCGAAGCTTATTGTTACTCCAATCAAAGGACACTCTTTAGATACCAATCGAAGGACATTGTTGAACTGCCAATTGAAAGACACTTTGCTAACATTAAAAAATTTCATTTTATTTAGGCAAGTGTTTATAACCACCCATATAAGAGAAAAAACCTTGGGAAACATGAGAAGGGAAATTTTGTGGTACAACAGTTTCCCCTGTTGAATCTTCTTAAACCTGAAGATGAAGATTGGCTTGTTTGCTTTCGTGATCTGAAGGTGGAAGATGATTGAACACTAGACTGCCCAGAAATTTTCACTCGATGATGCGTCGATTGATTGTGTAAGGAATGGGCTTAAAGATTCCATTTAGAGAAGATAACGGAGATGGGCTTAAAGATGCCATCCAAAGTAGATGTTGACTTCATAAATGGTCCTCTTGTGGGGAATTCCTGTTCCTGCTTTCTGAGGAGGACTCCGCTGGGGAATATGGGTTTCTATTATTCTCCCGCTTGAGGAAAAAATCTATGGGAAATAGAGTCTAGGATCTTCAGTTGTCCAAGGCTCTGCTGAAGAGTTATCTTTTGAGAGATGAAAGTTTGTTGTTTTCTGGTTGAAATCCAGGATTCACAGTAAATTGATGGGGATAATGGAATTAACCGTTATCTGAAAATATATTAGAAAGATCTTGTGTAGGGCTGTTCCAGGATGAGTCTGTGTTAGCCTGTATTCGAAGATATATGAGAAGGAGCTTGTGTAAGACTAATTTGTCTGGTCATGTAAATAGTTTTCCTGTATGGTTTTAAGTGTTAATCTACAATCAGTTGTTCACAGATAGTTGTCCTGTCTGGTTTCAGGTATTAATATGGAACTTGAAAATTACCGGTCCTTGAGATAGTTGTCCTTGTTGGTTACATGTATTAATCTCTAACCTGGGAATGAAAGATAGTTTTCCTGGTTTTTTACAAGTATTAATCTCCAATCTCCTGATGTAGATAGATATCTTGGCTTGTTACATGTATTAATCTACAGTTGGTTGTCCATAGATAGTTGTCTTGTCTCTCCTCATATAAATAATTCTCCTGGCTTGTTTCAGGTGTTAATCTATAATCAGCTGTCGATAGATAGTTTTCCTGGCTTGTTAAAGGTATTAATCTAGGACTTGCTTTATTGGTCACATAGATAGTTTCCCCGTCCGGTTTCGGGCATTAATCTTTGACCTGTTATATAAGTTGATAGTTTTTGTCTTTCTGCAAACTCAACCTGGAAAGGTAAAGTCAGTTTCATGTGATGCATGATGTATGAATTGCATGATGCTCTCAAAATAAATGAGATTGTGATATATGCATTTGTGTTGCATATGCTATGATGTTTTTAGAAAGTATGAATGAATGCAATGTATGAACGTGTCAGTTGTTCCATTGCTGTATTGTTGAATTAGGGAAAATATATCCCTGACTGTTGCTGGGGGGAGAATGTAGGCCTTCAAATTTGCTGAAGTTGAAACACTGGGAGATGAAATTCCATTGTTAGAGAAATAAAATCTGTTGGGGAAGGGAAGCTCTGTGAACGACTTGAAGATTTTATTGAAATCCTACTGGGGAATCCTGAGAAGCTTTGGTGGCTTTACTGGGGAATCTTTTGTTGGAGCAGTAATTTTGAAGATTCTTGCTCTGCCGGGGATATGAGAACACTTGACATCATTAGGCTGCATGCTGAGAATATGGCAGTGACCTTGTAGTAGAATTCCCCTGCCTCTGTACCTGCTGGAGAAGGTATCTTCCGAGGAAACATATGCGGGGATTTGGTGGATGGCCCTTAGATATTGTCTCGTTTCTTAAAGTCCTTAGCAACTGTCTTTCTGTTTTTAGGTGTATATTTGTAATCAGTAATCACATTCAAATGCATATGTTCAAAAATAATCACTGGACGTTTTTGCACACAAAACAGAAAAATAAAAACAAAAGTTTTGCACTTCCAAAGGAATAATTTTGTATTAACTTGAATAAGCGTTTTTGTACAAGGAGACAGACATTCTAGTAAGATAATGTCATCGTAAGAATGGAAACTATACAAAAATAGTATAAAAAGAAAAAACATCTATGTGAAATAATCCCATTGGGTTCCCATTCTGCTATTGTCTTTATGCCTTTGAGCGTCTGATCTCTTTCGCTTCTTGTCCGAAGCTGACTAAATTGATTAGTATCAGTTGAGCTCGATAGTTGATACTAAATATTGACTGTAAGGTGATCCAACGGGACATAATCGTACACTTAAAATACCTAACTTTTTCTTGGACCGCTCTTTCGGATTTTCAGTCCATCGGGATACCCTTTTTTTCCCAACCCGCCTTTTTAGGTTTTTGACTTGTCGGGTGTACAAATTTTTTATATATATCCCTAATTTTTGCCCGAACCCTTTTGGTTCACCGGAATGCCCTAATTTTTGCCTAGGCCAGTCGACCTAGCGGGTCTTTGTTTATGTGTAGTATCTTTTAACTATGTCCGTGTTTACAGGGTGTGGAAGGTCGTCACCGTCCATAGTGGTTAAGATCATGGCTTCACCAGAAAATATATTCTTGATCACAAATGGCCATTTGAATGCGGGAGTCCATTTGCCCCTGGGATCACCTTGTGGCAGTATGATGTGTTTGATTACCAGGTCACCAGCCTGATATACCATACGTCTGACCTTCTTGTTAAAAGATTTGATCATACATTTTTGGTATATCTGACCATGACAGATCGCTGCGAGTCTCTTTCCGTCAATCAGGTTTAATTAGTCAAGTTGAGTCTGAACCCATTCGTCTTCACTTAACCCTTCATCTTTTATGATTCTCAAGGAAGGGATCTGGACCTCAATGGGCAGGACAACTTCCATACCGTATACCAAAGAGAAAGGAGTTGCCCTTGTGGATGTGCGCATTATGGTGCGGTAACCACGAATAGAAAATGGTAACATCTCATGCCAATTTTTATATGTCACCGTCATCTTCTGTATGATTCTCTTGATATTTTTGTTAGCAGCTTCAACAGTGCCATTCATCTTCGGCTGATAAGGAGAAGAGTTATGATGCTGAATCTTGAATTGCATGTAGAGCTCGGTGATCATTGTATTATTGAGATTGGTACCATTATCTGTAATGATTCTTTCTGGAATACCGTACCGACAGATAAGGTTATGTCTGATGAATCGGGCCACAATGTTCTTCGTAACAGAAGCAAATGAAACTACTTTGACCCACTTCATGAAGTAATCAATGACAACCAGGATGAAGTGGTTCCCATTAGAATTCGTCGGTCTAATCTCTCCAATCATGTCGATGCCCCACATTGCAAATGTCGAAGGAGCAGTCAGACGTTTAGAGGAATCAGAGGTACATGCACCTTATCAGCATAGATCTAGAACTTATGGCAAGTTCGTGAATGTTGATAACAGTCTGCTTCCATAGTAGACCAACAGTATCCTTCCCGTAGGATTTTTTTAGCCATCATATGTCCAATGGAATGAGTGCCAAAGGTACCTTCGTGTAAATCATCCATAATCTTTTCCGCCTCACTCTTGTCTATACACCGAAGCACGGTAGAATCATGATTGTGCTTGTAGACGATCCTGTTATTGAGGAAGAACTTAACAGAGAACCTTCTTAGGAACTTCTTATCATTGACTGAAGCTCCCTCAGGATATTCTTGGACTTCAAGATATCTTTTAACTTCATGGAACCAACGCTTGTCCACTACTTCTTCAGTACCAATCTCGTGACAGTGTGCTGGCTCGTCCATCCTCTCAATGGTGATCTGAGGAGCCTCATTATCCCACATGACCTTGAACATGGATGAAATCGTAGCTAGCGCATCCGCTAGTTGATTTTCCTCTCAGTGAAAATGCTCAAAGGTAACCTTTTCAAAGTATGGGATTAGTGTCAACACATGCTCTTTGTACGGGATGAGATTAGGATGCTTCATGTGCCATTCTCCTTTGATCTGGCTGATTACCAAATCCGAGTCTCAAAATACACTAAAGAATTTGATCCTCAAGTCGATAGCGGATTTGAGACCCATAACGGATGCTTCATATTCAGCCATATTGTTGGTACAATTGAAGCATAATCTGGAAGTGAAAGAAGTATGACAGCCTTCAGGAGATATGATCACTGCACTGATTCCATTTCTAAGAGAGTTGGAAGCTCCATCAAAAACCATGGTCCATCGGGATCCTTTTTCAGGTCCTTCATCCAGTCCAGGTTCTTCACAATCAGTTACTAACAAGATGTTCTCATTCGGAAACTCAAAATTCATGGATTGGTAGTCATCCACAACCTGTTGAGCCAAATGATCAGCTAGTACACTTCCCTTAATTGCTTTCTGGGTTGTGTACTGAATGTCATATTCGATCAGGAACATTTTCCATCTTGCTATTCTTTTGGAGAGAGCGGACTTCTCAAAGATGTACTTGATAAGATCCATTTTAGATATCAACAAGGTAGTGTGTGTCAACATATACTATCTTAGTCGGCAAGCAACCCATTATAAAGCACAACAAGTTTTCTCGAGAAGTGAGTATCTCGTTTCAAAGTCGGTAAACTTTTTGCTTAGGTAGTATATTGCATGCTCTTTTCGACCAGACTCGTCATGCTGCCCCAGCACACACCATATTGATTTCTCTAATACTGTCAAGAATTTATAAGTAAGTAACCTCTTGAAGTTTAATTGGTTCAACCTGTCCTAGAAATAGTAACAGGATTTTAAGGAGTCTCAATATCACTGATCTTTCTTTATCGAGCATTATTTCATCTTAGCAATCTTTTCTTGCAGACTGTGATACGGTGGTAGAACTGACTTGGGTGTTTTACGTTTTATCGCAAATGTTGCAGTTAATAAGAGTCGCCACCAAATTTTCTTTTATCCAAAAGGAAAGGTGAAAAAGCACAAGAAAGACCTTTTAGATTGTTTCTTGAGTTCGGGGGGTAGATTATGAAAAGGGAAGGTATTAGCACCCTTTTCATCCATGGTTTTCCAGGGGCTCTTAGTTACTTTCTAGATCACTTGCTTTTGTTTGAAATTGTACTTTGCATGGTTTTTGAAAGTATTTTGTAAAGAGGCCATTGTTTAGGCAAACTTTTTAATGATTCTCGTTCGTAAGAATGTATACAAAGTGTTTGATCTTTTGAAAATGTTTTCAAGTTTTATAAGATGTTCTGAAAGTGTAGGTGTTTGTTTTGAAAATAGCAAGGATGTTTTTATTTGAAAGGGAGCAAGTAACTAGGAGCATTCTACCTACTCAAAAGTCTTTCATGTTTATTTCCTCTTTCCTTTGACATTGTTATCTTACCATTAATTTGGTAAGTAACCCTATATTTGGATGTAAACGGGACGGGCGTGGGTTATCGTATAACCATGATTAGCAATGTTGCAAGGTATCTTAGCATTCTCTTTTAGGGACCAAGATCATTTGAAAATGAAACTTAGATAGCGTCATCGAGGGACTATGGTCTTATATTTTGCTTGTTTTTGCTAAGATACCTCACATGCGTAACGTGGCCATTTGTAAGGCAACCAAATGGATTTACCCTAGGGGTGCTTGTGTGCAAATGTATTGTTTTTCATTCTTGGTTTTGTCTTTGATTAGGTTTTTCTAAGCATTGGTTTTAGTCTTTCCATACAAACCCTAATTACTAGCATTTTTATATAAAAGCTATAAATTGCGGAATTTAAAATTACTACGCTATTACAATGCTTGTGGGAGGGGGTGTACAAATTATAAATGGGTATTGCAAGAAAATAAACCTAATTATCTATTACAACCATATTGAATTTGTACAAGAATTGAATATATAAAGTACAAAAATGAATAAATCTATAAGAATGTAAATGTAAAGTAAATGGATGTTTTGTTTGGATTTTTTAGAGAAAAGGGGTTTTGATTTTGACCTAATTAACTAAAGGGAAAATAATTAATTAAAAAGTAAAAACCTAAATTTACTAGGAAAAGAAATTAAATAAAAACCCTAATCTATTAATATTAATTTAAAAAAGAAATTAAGTTTATAAGAAAAGTTTTTTTTTTGGTATTTCTGTCTTAAAAATAATTTATAGTATTATAAAATTTTTTTTGGTCTTTTTACATTTTAAAATAATATATTTAAATGGTGTAAAAGAAAATAACTAAAAACCTAGTTTGTTAATTAAATTTACAAAATAATTAGTGAAATAAATAAAGTATGATTAAATAAAATAATTTATTTTGTGTAAAAAATAAATAAACTTCATCAAAATATAAATCTAATGTTTTTATATTTTTTCTAATTTTTTAATATTAAATGAAATATTTAAGAAAATAAACAAATAAAAATGAGAAAAGAAAATAAAATGGGCCAGGGGCTGCGTAAGTGAAACAAGGGGTGAGAAGTAAGAAAAAAACATAAAGCCCAAGGGAGGCCCAGCACTGCCAAAAAAGGAAAAGTCAAAATGTGAAAAATATGAAAAAAATCTAAAAGGGTACCACTGGGGCTCGAACCCAGGTCCCTATAGTCACAGGCGCATGCTTCTACCACTTGGATGGCTATACATCCGTTTATATAAACAAAACAATAAATATATGATAGTAAACAGGTCCATGGCCTGAACTTCATCTTCAACCTCACGCCCAACAAGAGCCTATGTATCACATTCAAATCTCAACAAAAATGAAAACTGTAAACAGGAAACTTGTAGAAAATTTCCTTACGGTTTTAGAAATGCAAAGCAATAAAATTATAGATTACAGACCAGCATGAATTTTAATGGCCCTATTCTGAACCCTAAAAATCTCATAAACTTCAATCTTAAATTTCTCTAAGCTCAAACAAAATTAATGAAAACTATGGACATGGTTAGCTTTATGGCAATGATATCTACATTTTTCATTCACAAATAAACCATTAATGATGCATGTATGAAAAGTTCCAAAGTCAGAAAACTTATCTTGCAAGAGGGTATCAGGTTTGGAGTTTGAGAAGCTTTCAGTGAGTTCCAATGATTGGATTAGCTTCCTCAAGTTCCTAGGAAGCTAATGTGATGCTTAGCTTGAGCTGAAAGTGCCTGAGGAGTTTTGGAGAAGTCAAGGTTTAAGGTGCTGTTTTTGAAAATGGTGGATGATGATGGAGGTGTTATAGTGGTGTTGTAGGTGTTGGGATTGTTTGTGTATGTTGTTTAGAAGCTTCTGAAAGTAAAAGGCCAAGAAACGCCCGAGCAAATTTGGAGGTTGGATTCAAAACTCAAAAATGACAAGTTTTGAAGTGTTTTTGGTGATTCTGTGTTCTAGGTGTTTTCAGGGCTTAAGCATGCATGGGATTTGTGGAAAATGACTTGTGTATGTATAAGCAAAAGGTCTTGAGTGGTTTTGAAAGTCAGAAGTACAAGTTACAAGCTAATTGCTAGGTTACTTGATTTTGAAGAAAAATGGGAAAACAAGTTTCAAGAGGAGGTACAAGCATGGGCTAAGTGATTGTAAGTGTCTCAACAAGTTTATCTTGAGTTATGGGACTTGTATGATCAGAAGAGAACAAGTGCAAGGCTCTAGAACAAGTTTTGTCCAAAAAGTCTTTATCAAAATGGCAATGTGCACTTTCTTCCCAAAATGGATATAAGGCATGGACTTGCATTGACTGCTTGAAATAAGACCTCTAACAGCTGTGCAAGCAATTAGTTATGGATTTCCTAACAAGTTTGAGGCCTGAAAAGTAGAGGTTATGCAGCATGAGTTTGAATTTTGAATCTTGTTCATCACAAAATGACTTGTAATCCAAGTGATAAAATCCTAACTTCATCTCTTCGACTCTCCCTACTCAAAAATGATCTCAAGGACTTCTTGGATATTTTGGAAAGCTTGTAATGTTCTATACAACCATTCTTTAAATCACTTTTGAAAACTCCCCTTGGAACTATATGAAAAAGTGCCATGAAGTTAGGTCAAAATCCTGACAAAATTAGGGCAAATTTTCACTAAGTGTTTTGTTTCATGACCATGTGTCCTTAAAATTATAACTTGAGATCCAAGAACTTTTGGAAGGAGTTGTGTAAATCAATGTTGTAGATTTTATGTAGATCTACAAGTTTCATGTTGGAAGTTTCTTTTGAATCAGCTTGCATCATGGTGAAAATTTTGCTCAAAGTTGTGAAAAAAATAAGAAATTTCCATCACTTAGAAAAATTACTAAGTTTAGAAATTTTAACTTTTCAAAATGAAATTTTAAATTTTTTATTTATTGATGAATAAGTTTCATATTTTGACATGCTTTGATGAATTGTGATCTTTGGCATTTGATTTTGACCAAAAAAGTCAAAGTTTGACTTTTCAGTATACAATTGACTTTTGATCAGTTGACTGAAAATTCATCTGTCAATCCTTTGAACTTGAGATATGTTTTGAGCCATGTCATTAGGTCAAAATGATGCAATTATACTCTTGAGGTCATGCCTTAAACCAATTTATCATTTGCTAGGTCAAAAATCA
Organism: Vicia faba; assembly: GCA_948472305.1. Lineage (NCBI taxonomy): Eukaryota > Viridiplantae > Streptophyta > Magnoliopsida > Fabales > Fabaceae > Vicia > Vicia faba. The sequence continues at coordinate 791,910,336 of OX451739.1, forward strand.
GAAATGGCCCTTTCCTAGTCAAAACCCTAATTTTGACCATTTTGCCCTTTTGAAGATCTGATCAAATTTCTTGAGGAATTATGGTCCAAACTTTATCAAATGATACATATGAGTTTAAAATGTTGATGTGGATAAAAAATTATGAATTTTGATGGTAAATTGGCCATGGTTGACTTTTTCCCCAATACAACTGATTTTTAGGTCAACTGCTCAATTGACTGAGCAAAAGTGTGATCCAAAGCTTGAAACTTGACATGAGTAATCTTGAGGGTCCATATTGATCCATGAAAGTCATATGGGGCATTGGAAGTTCAAATATCCTTGTGCAATTTCAAACCCTAATTTTGATCATTAGTGCTTAAGGAGGTGTCTTGAGCTGATCAACCCTAATGCAGTCTTGATTCAAAGGAGATCTTGTGAACAAATTCTTGATAAATGAGAGGGAAAGTTTTGGGGTACAACAGCTTCCCATGTTCAATCTTCTTAAGCCTGAAGAGTTAGATTGGCGAGTTTTACCATTCGTGACTCGAAGGTTGAAGATGATTGGACATTAGAGTGCCCAGAAATTTACACTCGGTGATGTGATGGTTGATGGTATAGGGAATGGGATTAAAGATTCAATTTGGAGGGATGATTGAAAATTGTGGAGATGGGCTTGTAGATGCCATCCAGAAATGATTGCTGAACCGTATCTGTAAGCTGAAACTGAATGAAAATCAGAATGGCATCTGTGTCTGGAGCGTATCTGAAATTTATCTAAGAGCTGAATCTTAATGAGTATCAGGATGGCATCCGTAACTGGAGCGTATATGAACTGTATCTGAGAGTTGAATTTGAATGAGTATCAGGATGGCATCCGTATTTGGAGCGTATCTGAATTGTATCTGAGAGCTGAATCTAAATGAGAATCAGGATGGCATCCGTGTCTAGAGCATATCTAGACTGTATCTAAAAGATGAATCTGAATGAGTATTAGGATGGAATCCATGTCTGAAGCGTATCTGAACTGTATCTGAAGATTGAATCTGAATGAGTATTAGGATGGCATCCATGTCTGGAGCGTCTATGAACTATATCTGAAGATTGAATCTGAATGAGTATCAGGATGGAATTCGTGTCTAGAGCGTATCTGAACTGTATCTGAAAGTTGAATCTGAATGAGTATTAGGATGGAATTCGTGTCTGGAGCGTATCTGAACTGTATCTCAAGATTGAATCTGAATGAGTATCAGGATGGCATCCGTGTCTGAAGCGTATCTGAACTGTATCTGAAGATTGAATCTGAATGAGTATTAGGGTGGCATCCGTGTCTGGAGCATATCTGAACTGTATGTGAAGATTGAATCTGAATGAGTATCAGGATGGCATCCGTGTTTGGAGCATATTTGAATTGTATCTGAAGATTGAATCTGAATGAGTATCAGGATGGCATCCGTGTCTGGAGCATATCTGAACTGTATCTGAAGATTGAATCTGAATGAGTATCAGGATGACATCCGTGTCTGGAGCGTATCTGAATTGTATCTGAAGATTGAATCTGAATGTGTATTAGGATGGCATCCGTGTCTAGAGCATATCTAAATAGTATCTGAATATTGAATCTGAATGAGTATCAGGATAACATCCGTGTCTGCAGTGTATCTGAACTATATCTAAAGATTGAATATGAATGAGTATCAGGATGGCATCTGTGTCTGGAGCGTATCTGAACTGTATCTGAAGATTGAATATCAATGAGTATCAGGATGGCATCTGTGTCTGGAGCGTATCTGAACTGTATCTGAAGATTGAATCTGAATGAGTATCAGGATGGCATCCGTGTCTGGAGTGTATTTGAACTGTATCTGAAGATTGAATCTGAATGAGTATCAGGATGGAATTCATGTCTATAGCGTATCTGAACTGTATCTAAAGATTAAATCTGAATGAGTATCAGGATGGCATCCGTGTCTGGAGTGTATCTGAACTGTATCTGAAGATTGAATCTGAATGAGTATTAGGATGGCATCTGTGTCTGGAGCGTATCTGAACTGTATCTGAAAGGCCTTTGAACATTGTTAATGGTAGCTATTGATTAACCTTATCCTGAAAAGGGTAAAATGTTAGCTAATATGCAATGTCATGTTGTATGAAATGCATGATTTAATGAGATTGTGATACATGTATTTGTGTTATCCATGTTTATGATATATGGATGCGATGTATCTGTATGTGAGCTAATCTGATGCACTGCTTGTTTGAATTGGGGAAAATAAATCCCCGACTGCTGCTGAGGATACAGATTGCAAGTCTTCATGTTTTGAAGTGTTGATGAATTCCCGCTTAGAGAAATAAACTCTGTTATAATGGAAACTCCGTGTACTTCTTGTTAAATCCTGTTGGGAAATCCTGAGAAATTTGGCGACTTCTAACGGGGAGTGATAACTGGAAGTTTTCTTCCGCTGGGGATTAAAGTGCACACTGCGGGGAATTTTATGGAATAGCTCAAAGATATTGCCCTATCTCTTAAATCCATTAGTGATTGTCTTTTTATTTTGTTCATTTGTAAACGGTAGTTACGTTCAAATGCATATGTTCAAAAATAAATCATTGGACGTTTTTGTAAACAAAGCATAAGAGTAAAGAAAAACAGATAGTTTTGCACTTTTAAAGGGATATCCTTGTATTGACTTTGAGTAAGTATTTTTGTACAATGATACAAACATTCTAGTAAGAGAATGTCGTCGTAAAAATGAAAATTTGATACAACGAAAAGATAGCTATGTGAAATAATCCCATGGGGTTCCCATTCTGCTATAGCCTTCGTGTCTCTCAGCATCTTATCTATTTGTTGCCTTGTCCGAAGCTGATTAAATCGATTAGAACCGTCGAGTTTGCAGGTTGTCCGTAAGGTGATCCAACAGGACACAGTCATACGCTTTAAATCCCTAACTTTTGCATGGACCGCCCTTTCGGGTTTTCAGTCCACCGGGATACCCTTTTTTGCCCAAGCCACCCTTTCGGGTTTTCAACTTGTCGGGTGTACAGATTTTTTGTTTTATCCCTAATTTTTTCCCGAACCTTTTTGATCCGTCGGGATGCCCTTGTTTTGCCTAGGTGTGTCAACCTAGCGGGTCTCTTATGCGTAGTATCTTTTGACTATGTCTGTGTTCACAGGGTGCGGCAGGTCGTCACTATCCATGGTGGTCAAGATCGTTGCTCCACCAGAGAATATGCTTTTGATCATAAATGGTCCTTCGTAGGTAGGAGTCCATTTACCCCTGGGATCACTCTGCGGTAGTATGATACGTTTGATTACCAAATCCTCGACTTGATATACTTGGCGTCTGACCTTTTTGTTGCAAGCCTTGATCATCCGTTTTTGATACATTTGACCATGACAGACAGCAGTAAGCCTTTTCTCATCAATTAAATTCAACTGGTAAAGTCGAGTCTGGATCCAATCTTCTTCATTCAGACCTACATCCTTCATGATTCTCAGAGAGGGGATCTGGACTTCAATAGGCAAGACAGCTTCCATGCCATATACCAAAGAGTAAGGTGTTTCCCCGGTTGATGTGCGCGCTGAGGTACGATAACTGTGGAGAGAGAATGGTAGCATCCCATGCTAGTCTTTGTATGTAACTTTCATTTTCTGTATGATCTTTTTGATGTTCTTATTTTCAGCTTCGACAACACCATTCATCTTGGGCCGGTAAGGGAAAGAATTGTGATGTTGGATCTTGAATTGCTCGAACAAGGCGATGATCATAGTATTTTTTAGATTCGTACCATTTTCTGTGATGATCCTCTCTGGAATACCATACCGACAGATGAGATTTTGCTTGATGAATCGGGCGACAACATTCTTGGTAACGGAAGTGAAAGAAGCTGCCTCAACCCACTTTGTGAAATATTCAATGGCCACCAAGATGAAGCGGTGTCCATTAGAGGCTGTTGGCTTGATTTCCCCAATCATATCGATGCCCCACATAGAAAAGGGCCAAGGAGCCATCAAGACATTCATAGGAACCAGAGGTACGTGTACCTTGTTATCATAAATCTGACACTTGTGGCAGGTTCGAGAGTGTTGATAGCAATCTGCTTCCATGGTAGACCAGTAATAACCTGCCTGTAGGATTTTCTTTGCCATCGTATGCCCACTAGAATGGGTGCCAAAAATTCCCTCATGTAGATCAACCATGATCTTTTCTGCCTCAACCTTGTCTACCCAACGGAGCAAAACAGAGTCATGGTTGCGTTTGTAGAGAATGCCATTACTAAGGAAGAACTTAGCAGAGAATCTCCTTAAGAACTTCGTGAAACCAAGGCTAGTCCACTACTTCTTCAGTATTAATCTCGTGACTGTGAGATGGTTCATCCATTCATTCAATGGTGATCTGGGGAGCCTCGTTATCCCATTTAAGTTTAAATATGGATGACATTGTGGCTAGTGCGTCTGCTAGCTGAATTTCTTCTCGCGGGAAATGCTTGAAGGTAATCTTCTCAAAATGTGGGATCAATGTCAACACATGTTCTTTGTAGGGGATAAGGTTAGGGTGTTTGGTGTCCCATTCCCCTTTGATTTGGCTGATGACAAAAGCTGAATCTCCGAATACATTTAAGGATTTGATCCCCAAATCTATGGAAGCTTTGAGACCAAAAATGCACGCTTCATATTCTGCCATGTTATTTGTACAATTGAAGCAGAGTCTTGCCGTAAAGGGAGTATGACATCCTTCAGGATATATGAGTATAACACTTATACCATTACCGAGTGCGTTGGACACCCCATCGAAAACCAGGGTCCATCAGGATCCTTGTTCAGGTCCGTCATATGGTCTAAATTCTTCACAGTTGTTTACCATCATGATGTCTTCATCTGGGAATTCGAACTTCATGGACTGGTATTCATCCACAGCTTGATGAGCAAGGTGATCAACTAGTACACTGCCCTTTATTGCTTTCTGGGTAGTATACTGTATGTCATATTCTGTCAGGATCATCTGCCATCTCGCTATTCTCCTAGAGAGGGAAGGTTTCTCGAAGATGTATTTTATTGGATCCATTTTAGATATCAATAAGGTAGTATGGGTCAGCATATACTATCTTAGTCAGCGAGCAGCTCATGCCAGAGTGCAACAAGTTTTCTCGAGCAGTGAATATCTTGTTTCACAGTCGGTAAAATTTTTGCTCAGGTAATAAATAGCATGCTCTTTTCAGCTAGACTCGTCATGCTTCCCCAACACACACCCTATTGAATTTTCCAAAACTGTTAGATACATGATCAATGATCTTCCTTCGACTGGTGGCATCAAAATAGTAGGCTCTTGCATGTACTCTTTGATCTTGTCGTAAGAAGTTTAGCACTCATCATTCCACTTGACTACTTGACATTTCTTCAGTAATTTGAAGATTGGTTCACAAGTAGCTGTTAGGTGAGAAATGAATCTGGCAATGTAGTTTAACCGTCCTAAGAATCCTCTGACTTCCTTCTCAGTATGAGGAGCAGGCATCTCTTGTATTTCTTTCACCTTGGCAGGATCCACTTCAATACCTTTATTGCTGACAACAAAGACTAGGAGTTTACCAGACCTCACCCCAAATGTGCATATATTTAGGTTCAACCTCAGCTTGTACTTATTTAGCATCTCAAACAGTTTCTGTAAATGATTAAGATTCTCTTCTTCTGTTTGATATCTAGCTATCATGTCGTCCACATAGACCTCTATTTCGTGATGTATCATGTCGTGAAATAGAGATCTGATGGCACGTTGATAGGTTGCCCCAGCATTATTCAGCCCGAATGGCATAACCTTATAGCAGAATGTGCCTCATTGTGTGACAAAGGTTGTTTTCTCCATGTCCTCGTGCATCATTTTGATTTGGTTGTAGCCTGAGAAGCCATCCATGAAGGAAAACACTTTATGTTGTATTTTATTGTCAACTAGAATATCAATGTGGGGAAGTGGGAAATCATCCTTAGGGCTTACCCTATTTAAATCTCTGTAGTCCACGCAACTTCGTACTTTTCCGTCATTTTTAGGCATGGGAACAACATTGGCAACCCACTGCGGATAGGAGGTGATGGCCAAAAATCCGGTGTTGAATTGTTTCATGACTTCTGCTTTGATCTTCTCTAACATGTCTGGTCGCATGTGACAGACCTTTTGCTTTACCAGTGGGAAGTCCTCTTTTATAGGTAGATGATGTACTACGATATCTGCACCAAGTCCTGGCATGTCCTCATATGACCAGGCAAAGACCTCAACATAATCGTGTAGAAATTGAATCAGACGCTCTTTGACACCGGGTTCCATATTGGAACCCACCTTGACTTCTCTTTTGTCTTCTTCGGTACCTAGGTTAATTGTGTCCACTAGTTCTTCGTGGGGCTGAATGGTCCTCTCTTCTTGTTGTCGTAACCTGGAAAGTTCCCCTGGAACTTCACAATCTTCCTCACCTTCGTCTTCGGCTTGGTAGATTAGATTTTTAGAGTCACAAAAGGCCATAGTAGAAGCGTTACCCATGGGATCTTGAGTGGATGTAGACCTGCATTGTGAGTGTGAGTGTGTGTAAGAGTATAGCTATCTTTGAAAGAAATGAAAATGTAAAAAAAGAAATGAAAATGTAAAAAATAAAAACAATGAGCACAAAGTTTGTATGCAAAAAACATCCATGATTCATTGATGTCATATGGAAATTAGATAATAACCCTTACAAATGGACCATTGTGCCTCGGGTAAGACACAAGGTTTTAAGAGTCTGAATTGTTTTAATATTACAGATTCGACAACATTTAAAGACAAATTACCATTGGATAAATGTGATCGGGACAAAATCTCTAGCCTCCCAGTTGCTGAGCCATCCACTGACAGTTGGGAAAATCCAATCCTCCAGGTTATAGCTGTCTTCATCATCCTCCACGGTGCTGACTTGGTGGTTGCCATGGGTGGTCCTCCGGCACGAGCGCGGCGTACAGCCTTCTGGGCTCCTGAAGTGAAACCCAAACCAAATTTGTCAGATTTGTATGGGATATCTGGGAGTTGGCCCCAAATAGTGCACCCACCTTCTTCTATCACTGCCTTGGCATCTTTGAAAGACGACATCTTGAGCGGAGGCCTTGTAATCTTGGGGACTTGAGACACAACCTTGGTTACTGGCATAGTCTGCGGGACTTCTTCAAAGTGCTGGAATGGAGTTTCAATAAATTCACCATGCAATTCCACATACCTGAAGGAATTTAGATGACTGGACATATACTCTTCTTCTCCATGAACAATGATGATTTTCCCTAGAATTGGATATTTCAGCATTTGATGCAACGTAGAGGTAACAACACCAGCATTGTGAATCCACTGACGGCCTAATAAGCCGGAATACGAAGGGCGAATATCCATTACATAAAAAGTTGAATCAAAAGTTTGGGTTCCAACTTTTATGGGGATGTCCACTTCCCCATGCACCATCCTTTTTGAGCCGTCGAAGGCCCTTACTACTATGTTACTAGGTTTCAACGTCAATCCTTCACAGTCAAGCCTATCAAGAGCCCTTTTAGGTAACACATTCAGATACGAATCGGTGTCAACCAAGACATGAGCCAAAGTTGTGCCCCTGCATTAGACTGAGACATGCAATGCCTCATTATGCTTCCTCCCCCTTGGTGTTAAATCAGCATCTGAAAAACCTAAACTATTATCTGCGGTTAAGCTGGCTACGTAGTCTTGGAACTGATCGGCATATGTTTCTTGGGGTACATGGTCAGTTTTCAGGAACTTTACCAAGGCCTTTTCATGAGCCTCGAAACATAATAATAAAGATATCATGGAAATTTTTGATGGAGTTTTCCCCAGTTGCTCGATTACGTTGTAGTCGCTTCTTTTTATGATCTTTAGAATTTCCTCCATCTCTTTTCGGGAGATCTTAGTGATAGCTTATGATTGTGCCTTTGTCCGGGCAGGCTCAACCAGAATACCTTTACCTCGAGTCTCGGTTAACTCGGCAGCAGGAATGTCAGTAGGGGTGATAACAAGGATTATAATAGTTTTGTCAACAAGAGTATTAGCAGAGATGATTGCAGGATTGGGAATAGCTTTTGGAGGAGCAACAACAATAGGAATGTTTATGGGTCCAGAAATAGCTTTTGGAGGAGAAATTTCTGGAGAGAATACCCTTCCACTTCGGGTTATCTTGCTAGTCCCTATGATGTTACTGATATCGGAGTCAACTTTCTCAGAACTTGATCTTCAGCAGCTGGCCAATCTTGCTTGATACCGTGATATTAGACATCACCTCCATAATTCCATGGGATGGTTTTGTCTGACGAATACGGGATTGGTCCAGGCATTGTAATTATCAACGGAGCTACTTTAGGAACTGTGTAATTCTAACGGGTCTTTTGGTGGAGACCCTGGAAGAATTGGCGGAAATGGTCATGATGGAAACATCATTATAAGAAACAGTTGGAATAGAAGTCTTTTCGAACAAAATCTCCTTGTTATCTATTAGGCATTGAACGTCTGCTTTTAAAAAATGACAACTGGTTGGTAAGGATAAACAGAAATGACAGCTTTCATCACAGCCTGGGAATACACCGACATTCAACAAGTTCTTTTTGATAGTCAGGAGTGGGGTCACAAGTTCATCAACCAAAGTAACAAACATATCTTCCTCGTCGACGTTGACATTGCGGGCGTGCTTGGGCATAGGGGCAGTGATTACATTGGGAATTTCTGGCGCGTCGAATTCAATATCTTTGGCTTCAAGAAGGTCTTGTACTTTTTTTTCCAGAGCCCAACAGTTGTTAGTGTCATGGTCAAGACTCTCAGAATGGTATGCACAACGGGCATTAGGATGATAATGAGGAGAAGTTGTGTTAGGATTCTTTGGAGCTTCTTTCAAAGTCACTAGATTGGATCTCAACAAATGTGGCAATACTTGAGATAGTGTCATGTTAATTCGGGTGAACTGTCTGATTGGTCTTTCTGTTCTTGGTTGGTTGCTTATTTGTTGAGCAGGCGTAGGTTTAGGAATCATGACAGCCCCCACCATTGGACAGCGTTCAGCCCTATCTTGATTTCTCTGAGGATATACAGCAACAACTTCTTTTTTCCCAATGAATGGTTTCCTTACAACAGAAGAGGATGCATCTTTTTGAATCTTCCCATTCTTTATCCCGACCTCTACTCTTTCTTCGGTCAGTATCAACTAAGTAAAGCCTGCCGATGAACTCCCAATTAAGTGATTGAAGAAAGGACTAGATAAGGTGCCCAAAAACATGTCTACCAACTCTCTTTCAGATAGGGGAGGCTGGACTCTTCCTGCTAAGTCCCTCTATTTTTGTGCGTAGTCTTTAAAGCCTTCACTTGAAACCATGGCCATACTCTGAAGTTGAGTACGGGTGGGAGCAAGATCAGCGTTGTATTGGTATTGTTTGTAAAAGGCGGCGGCCAGATCTTCCCAGTTATGAACATTGGCTCTTTCTAACTAATAACACCAATCAAGTTGAGTCTCGGACAGGCTGTCTTGAAAGAAATGTACACATAAATCCTTGTCGGTAGTGTGAGGCTGTATTTTCCTCACATAGGACCGGGAATGAATTTTGGGACATGAAACTACGTCATATTTGGCGAACACCGGTGCCTTGAATTTTTGGGGAATGACAATCCCAGATACTAGACCCAACTCCTCAAAGTCCAATCCAGACACTTTTTGAATTTCCATTGCGCTTAACCATTCTTCCAGATGCTTATACTTAACGTTGGCTGGAGGATATTTCTCTTCAGAATAATATTCTTCTGCCTCTTCCTCTTCTGAATCTGGATGGACAACTGCTTCCTTGCCTTTCCCATCTTGATTGTCTTTCTCACCAGATGACGTTGCAAAATCCATGGTCCTTCTTGCTTGTCCTTGGAATCTTTTTCCCATATTTAGAACTCCGGTTATTTTCTTTGCTTCCTTTTTCTTCTCTTCAACCAGAAAGGTCTTCAACTCTTCTTGTCCTTTGGCTAGAGTTAAGAACATCTGTTGAAACTGAGCATTTTGTGCTTGGAGGTCTTTCACTGTTTGCTCGAGATCCATCTTACTGAAATAAACAGTAGAAAGATGAGGAGACTTGTTGCAAGAAACCTGCTTATGTTATGATGAATGGTAAATGCATATGCAATGATTTCAAGGATTTTAAAGATTCAAATATGTTTTAGACAAAAAGGAAATACATGTTATATTAATAAATTAAAGCTCGAGTACATCAATGCCTCTTTGGGCAAAATAATACAAAAACTCTAAGATAAAAAGGTTGTACGCATCATCTTTGGTGCGATGTAGGCATTCAACTTCCTCTCCTCATGAAGTTGCTTAGTGAGTTCCAAAACCTTCTTCTCGCTGGCGTAGAATTGGGCTTCGAAAGTTTCTCGCTCCCCCTTGAGTTGTATCCAATCTCTTTGTAAGTCTTCAAGAGAGGTGGGCATGTCAGGATGTAGGATAGTGTATGGAACATCTGTAACACCCCAGTTTTAATTATTTGATTTATTTTAATGGGAAAATTATTTTATTGGAGTTAATAAAATAAAAGAATTATTGATATTTGGAATATTGAAGAAAATAAAAGAAATAAGAAAATATTGGGTTTTTAAGTTATTGGGCTTGGATGTCGTTAGTAAAGAGTGGGGGTGCAAAAGAAATAAGGATATATATTTTGGAACTTAAGTTATTCCTCACTTTTCACGATAAAACAGAATTTGGAGATATTTGGGATTGGAGCTCTGAAGAACGAAGAACAATCGCTCAAGAGTTCAAAGCTGCAATTTGATAAGGTAAGGGGGGCTACTACTCAATTTATATTTTCTTATGGGTTTAGATGCGATTGGTTGGGTAATCGTAGGATAATCCCATTTTCTCTGATGTTCTTAGTGATTGATAACTTTAGGGTCGAATTTCGTTAGAAAAGATTAGGTTCCCTAAAGGTTGTGAATCGATTAAGAAATTAATCCCTATTGTTGATTTAGATCGAAATTGTATGATCGGGAGTTTCCCTTAGGTGTTCTAAGGATAACCTTGATGTATCAGATTTCCCCCCAAAAGGACGAATAATCACTTTTAAGGTTACTTTGATAATTGTTGGTAATTATAAAATTAAGTTTTTTGGATTAAATGATTTGAAAAGGGAATTCTGTTTTCCAACGATTTTAGAAAACTATAACCTTGAAGGATTTGAGTTATTCAATTTGTGGGTAATTGATGAACATAGGTCAGAGGCATAGGGAATTGATGTTTTGGAAACTTGATGTGTATTTGGATGTTTTTGTACTGCATTGCACTGCTGTAGAAATGTATTTTCGTGCAAATACGTTGGCATATGAGCTGCTGCAGGTACATGAATTTTTGGCACGCGCTCATCAACACGGGCCGTGTTGCTGCACACGGGCACCCGTGTTGATCTTCTGGATGGGTAAAAAATAATGTGTTTCCAGACACATTTCAACACGGGCCGTGTTGCTGCACACGGGCACCCGTGTTGATCTTTTGTATTGGCAAAATAATGTGTTTCTGGACACATTTCCACACGGGCCGTGTTGCTGCACACGGGCACCCGTGTTGAGCCTCCTGTGTTGGCTTTTGAATTATGTTTTCTGTGCATGCTGTTATTTATGGAATTGATTCTGTTTTGATGTGCAGTGTTTTATATGTTTTGAATATGCTGCTTATTGATTTCCCTAGTGTTGTTTGATGCTTGTATCGAATAATGTTTGTATGTTATGATATCAACACTATGTGGATGTTATTGTCATGCTTTGAGATGATGTTACCAAGCATGAATTATGATATAACTTGATATGATTGGTTGATGTTTAATAGTATGCTGAGTGATTACATGCTATCCATATCCTGTTATGATTGATGTTGTTGATGTTGCATGATATGTTTTATTGATGTTAATAGTATGCTGAGTGTTACATACTTTACATATCATGTTGCATTTGTTAATTCCCATTGTGTGGAATTAACATGGTGGCCAATATACGTGTCCGCGATTTAATGGAACGTTGAGGTGGTAGCCGTGTCCGCGATATAATGGAACGGTGAGTTATCCGTGACCCGAGATGTAATGGGGCGGTAAAATGGTACCACATGCATGGGTGTGTTGCATTATATTGAATATAACATGAATGGATGATTTTCCAATGTTGTATTTAATTGATTGGATGCATGTATTGTTGCTGAATTGTTAATGATGTTTGATGTTAATTATAAGTATGAAAAGTAATATATTATGAATATATGAATTGTAAAGGTTTTCGTAAACTATGAAACATGCTAACTGTTTGGGTGATGCTTATGGTTTTTCTGAATTGATTGTTATGAACGTATAATCAAATGTATAGTTGAGATGCTCACCCTTACTGTTGAATATTTCAGATTGAGGAGCTTCGTTCAGGTGCTTGGCGAAGGCTTGTTGTTTCTAGTTTATTTCTGTTTAAGTATTGTCCGGGTCATGCTCTGATAGTTGTAACTCCGGGAACGTTTGTTTGTCGAGCTGCTTTAGTCAGACTCGTTTATTTCCTTATGTTTGTTATAATATGATGTTGATATATTCCAGGTGTTAATCCCTGATGATTTTGAAAATATTATAACATTGGTTTTGTTAATTAAATTATTCCGCTGTGTAAACATGTATGAGTTGCTTCTATGTTATGCATGACAGGAACTTGTTTTTATTAAAAGAGAATTGTGACATCCTCGTTAATACATGTACTCTGAAAGTATGTTTTTTTTTTAAAAATCGCGAAATTTTATGCGGGGTTTTAGAGGGTGTTACAAAAGTGGTATCAGAGCATAGTCGGTCGTTGCGACCAGAGTCTGGAGTCAGTCATTTCTTTTGTATGCGGCTAGTGTAAAGCAACACTGTCGATACTGTATTCTGATGAGGAGTATGTTTTAATTCTAAGGAATATGGCTGGAAGAGGTAACGGACGAAATGATGCTGCACTCGCTGAGGCTTTGGGGATGTTAGCTGGTGTACTTGCTGGAAATCCAAATGGAGGCGTGATTGGTGCTGATAGGCAAATGGGGAACTTCCAAAGGAACAATCCTCCGTTGTTCAAAGGTACACATGACCCTGAAGTTGCTCAGAAGTGGCTGAAGGAAATCGAAAGGATTTTCCGTGTGATTGATTGTGCTGAAGATCTGAAAGTCAGATATGGTACGCATATGTTGGCAGAAGAGGCCGACGACTGGTGGGTTGCAACAAGGACTGAAATGGTTCAGGATGGAGAGGCACTGACTTGGGCTAACTTCAGAAGGGCTTTTCTGAGGAGGTACTTTCCTGAAGATGTTCGGGGAAGAAAGGAAATTGAATTTTTGGAGCTTAAGCAGGGCAATCTGACTGTTAGTGAGTATGCTACTAAGTTCACTGAGCTGGCAAAGTATTATGCACACTACAACAATGATGAGGCTGGAGAATTCTCTAAATGTATCAAATTTGAGAATTGTCTCCGAGATGAGATTAAGCAGGGAATCAGGTACCAGCGTATTCGTAGATTTTCTGATCTGGTGGATTGTAGCAGGATCTTGGAAGAAGATATTACCAAGACTAGGTCGTCTCACTCTCGTGGGGCTGTTGATAAAAGAGGAAAGCAACATATGGACCGTGGCAAGCCATATGGTAGAGGTAACCAGAAATCAGGTGGATGGAAAAGGCCTAGTGGGGGAGATTCTAAGGCTCCTATCAGATGCTACAGGTGTGGTGAGTTTGGTCATCATATTCGAGATTGCAAGAGTGATGAGAAGAAGTGCTATAAATGTGGAAAGACTGGTCATTTTTCTATTGATTGCAAAGGGAAGTCTGTTACTTGTTACAATTGTGGCGAAGAAGGTCACATTCGTCCGCAGTGTCCTAAACCTAAGAAGGATCAGTCAGGTGGAAAAGTGTTCGCCTTGTCTGGATCTGAGACTACTCCAGAGGATCGATTGATTAAAGGTACGTGTTTTATTCATGACACACCTTTAGTTGCAATTATTGATACTGGTGCAACTCATTCTTTCATTTCTTTGGATTGTGCTGAGAGGTTGAAACTGGACATATCTGATATGCGAGGTAGCATGGTTATTGATACTCCTGCATCGGGTTCAGTGACAACTTCGCTAGTATGTAGGAATTGTCCTATTGAGATTTTTGGTAGAGGTTTCGGTATGGATTTAGTGTGCCTACCGCTTGAACAAATTGATATTATCCTTGGGATGAACTGGTTGGAATTCAACCGGGTTCATCTGAACTGTTTTGCTAAGACGGTGATTTTCCCAGAGGCAGTTGGTGTCGGGAATTTGACTATGACTGCTAGACAGGTACAAGAAGCAATGGAAGACGGTGCTAATGTGTTTATGTTACTTGCTTCGTTAGATGCAACAGGAAAGGTCAGGAGTGGTGAATTGCCAGTGGTGTGTGATTTTCCAGAAGTCTTTCCTGATGATGTTGGCGAGTTACCTCCTGAGAGAGAAGTAGAATTTTCTATAGATTTGATTCCTGGTACGAGACCGGTGTCGATGGCACCATATCGTATGTCTGCATCTGAGTTGGCTGAATTGAAAAGTCAGTTGGAAGATTTACTGGAGAAGAAGTTTATTTGTCCAAGTGTTTCGCCTTGGGGTGCTCCGGTATTGTTGGTCAAGAAGAAAGAAGGTTCTATGAGACTGTGTGTTGATTACAGGCAATTGAACAAGGTAACCATTAAGAATCGGTATCCATTACCGAGGATTGATGATTTAATGGATCAGCTAATTGGAGCCAGTGTATTCAGTAAGATTGACTTGAGATCTGGATATCATCAAATTCGTGTGAAAGCGGAAGATATTCAAAAGACTGCTTTTCGAACGAGGTATGGGCATTATGAATATTCTGTTATGCCGTTCGGAGTTACTAATGCACCTGGTGTTTTCATGGAATATATGAACAGGATTTTTCATCCGTATCTGGATAAGTTTGTTGTGGTTTTTATTGATGACATTCTGATTTATTCCAAGAATGACGAAGAGCATGCGGAACATCTCAGAATTGTGTTAGAGTTGTTGAAAGATAAGAAGTTGTATGCAAAGTCGTCCAAATGTGAGTTCTGGCTGAATGAAGTTAGTTTTCTTGGACATGTGATTTCTAAGAATGGTATTGCAGTGGATCCTACAAAAGTAGAAGCTGTATCTCAGTGGGAAGCGCCGAAGACTGTTTCTGAAATCAGAAGTTTTCTTGGTCTTGCAGGTTATTACAGAAAGTTTATCGAAGGATTCTCAAAGTTAGCATTGCCGTTGACGAAGTTGACTCGTAAAGGACAAGCGTTTATTTGGGATTCTGATTGTGAGAAAGGTTTCCAAGAATTGAAGCGGAGATTGACTAGTGCTCCTATTTTGATTTTGCCGAATCCGGTGGAATCTTTTGTGGTTTATTGTGATGCATCTCTGATGGGATTAGGTGGTGTTCTAATGCAGAATCAACAGGTAGTTGCGTATGCTTCGAGATAGTTGAAGGTTCATGAAAGGAACTATCCTACTCATGACTTAGAGTTAGCAGCAGTTGTGTTTGTCTTGAAATTGTGGAGACATTATCTGTATGGTTCGAGATTTGAGGTGTATAGTGATCATAAGAGTTTGAAGTATCTTTTCGATCAGAAAGAGCTCAATATGAGGCAAAGAAGGTGGTTGGAATTTCTCAAAGATTATGATTTTGGTTTGAATTACCATCCTGGTAAGGCAAATGTGGTTGCAGATGCTTTGAGCAGGAAATCCTTGCATATGTCTATGATGATGGTTCGTGAATTGGAGTTAATTGAACAATTCCGAGATTTGAGTTTAATTTGTGAAAGTACCCCAAAGTATGTTCGTTTGGGTATGTTGAAACTCACTAGTGGTATTCTAGAAGAGATCAGGATCGGACAGAAATCTGATGTTAATTTAGTTGATAAATTGACATTGATCAACCAAGGTCAAGGTGGTGAGTTTAGAATTGATGAAAATGATGTTATGAGATGTGGCGATAGAGTTTGTGTTCCTGATGTTGCAGAAATCAAGAAGAGTATATTAGAGGAAGGACATCGCAGTGGGATGAGTATTCATCCGGGTGCCACGAAAATGTATCATGATTTGAAGAAATTGTTTTGGTGGTCGGGAATGAAAAAGGAAATAGCTGAATTTGTGTATGCATGTTTAATCTGTCAGAAATCGAAGATTGAGCATCAGAAGCCGTCTGGATTTATGCAACCGATGTTTATTCCAGAATGGAAGTGGGACAGTATTTCTATGGATTTTGTATCCGGGTTGCCGAGGACTCCTAAGAATTGTGAAGCGATATGGGTTGTTGTGGATAGACTGACTAAGTCTGCTCATTTTATACCGGTGCGAATGGATTACTCAATGGAGAGATTGGCACAGTTATATATTGAGAAAATAGTGAGTTTGCATGGAGTTCCTTTTAGTATTGTGTCAGATAGAGATCCGAGGTTCACTTCGAAATTTTGGGAAGGATTGCAGAAGGCTTTGGGTACTAAATTGAGGTTGAGTTCAGCTTACCATCCTCAGACTGATGGACAGACGGAGAGGACGATTCAATCGTTAGAAGATTTATTGCGTGCTTGTGTTTTAGAGAAGGGTGGAGCTTGGGATAGCTATTTTCCATTGATTGAATTTACTTATAACAATAGTTACCATTCGAGTATTGGTATGGCTCCGTTTGAGGCATTGTATGGTAGACAGTGTAGAACGCCTTTGTGTTGGTATGAATCTGGAGAGAGTTCAATAATTGGGCCAGAGATTGTTCAGCAGACTACTGAAAAGATCAAATTGATTCAAGAGAAGATGAGAGCTTCTCAGAGTCGTCAGAAAAGTTATCATGATAAGAGGAGGAAGAATTTAGAATTCAGTGCTGGAGATCATGTGTTTATGAGAGTTACTCCGATGACGGGTATTGGTCGAGCGTTGAAATCTAAGAAGTTGACTCCGCGTTTTATTGGTCCGTTTCAGATTACGGAAAGAGTTGGAGAAGTTGCTTATCGTATTGCTTTACCTCCGAGACTTGCGAATTTGCACGATGTTTTTCATGTTTCTCAGTTGAGGAGATACATTCCAGACCCATCTCATGTAATCCAATTAGATGATGTACAGGTGAGAGATAACCTGACAGTAGAAACATTGCCTGTGAGGATAGAAGATCGGGAAGTGAAACAGTTAAGGGGTAAAGAGATAGCATTAGTGAAGGTTGCTTGGGGAGGTCCAGCAGATGGAAATGTTACTTGGGAACTGGAGAGCCAGATGAAAGAGGCTTATCCGGAACTGTTCGTCTAAGGTATGTTTTCGAGGACGAAAACTCTTTTAGTGGGGGAGAGTTGTAACACCCCAGTTTTAATTATTTGATTTATTTTAATGGGAAAATTATTTTATTGGAGTTAATAAAATAAAAGAATTATTGATATTTGGAATATTGAAGAAAATAAAAGAAATAAGAAAATATTGGGTTTTTAAGTTATTGGGCTTGGATGTCGTTAGTAAAGAGTGGGGGTGCAAAAGAAATAAGGATATATATTTTGGAACTTAAGTTATTCCTCACTTTTCACGATAAAACAGAATTTGGAGATATTTGGGATTGGAGCTCTGAAGAACGAAGAACAATCGCTCAAGAGTTCAAAGCTGCAATTTGATAAGGTAAGGGGGGCTACTACTCAATTTATATTTGCTTATGGGTTTAGATGCGATTGGTTGGGTAATCGTAGGATAATCTCATTTTCTCTGATGTTCTTAGTGATTGATAACTTTAGGGTCGAATTTCGTTAGAAAAGATTAGGTTCCCTAAAGGTTGTGAATCGATTAAGAAATTAATCCCTATTGTTGATTTAGATCGAAATTGTATGATCGGGAGTTTCCCTTAGGTGTTCTACGGATAACCTTGATGTATCAGATTTCCCCCCAAAAGGACGAATAATCACTTTTAAGGTTACTTTGATAATTGTTGGTAATTATAAAATTAAGTTTTTTGGATTAAATGATTTGAAAAGGGAATTCTGTTTTCCAACGATTTTAGAAAACTATAACCTTGAAGGATTTGAGTTATTCAATTTGTGGGAAATTGATGAACATAGGTCAGAGGCATAGGGAATTGATGTTTTGGAAACTTGATGTGTATTTGGATGTTTTTGTACTGCATTGCACTGCTGTAGAAATGTATTTTCGTGCAAATACGTTGGCATATGAGCTGCTGCAGGTACAGGAATTTTTGGCACGCGCTCATCAACACGGGCCGTGTTGCTGCACACGGGCACCCGTGTTGATCTTCTGGATGGGTAAAAAATAATGTGTTTCCAGACACATTTCAACACGGGCCGTGTTGCTGCACACGGGCACCCGTGTTGATCTTTTGTATTGGCAAAATAATGTGTTTCTGGACACATTTCCACACGGGTCGTGTTGCTGCACACGGGCACCCGTGTTGAGCCTCCTGTGTTGACTTTTGAATTCTGTTTTCTGTGCATGTTGTTATGTACGGAATTGATTCTGTTTTGATGTGCAGTGTTTTATATGTTTTGAATATGCTGCTTATTGATTTCCCTAGTGTTGTTTGATGCTTGTATCGAATAATGTTTGTATGTTATGATATCAACACTATGTGGATGTTATTGTCATGCTTTGAGATGATGTTACCAAGCATGAATTATGATATAACTTGATATGATTGGTTGATGTTTAATAGTATGCTGAGTGATTACATGCTATCCATATCCTGTTATGATTGATGTTGTTGATGTTGCATGATATGTTTTATTGATGTTAATAGTATGCTGAGTGTTACATACTTTACATATCATGTTGCATTTGTTAATTCCCATCGTGTGGAATTAACATGGTGGCCAATATACGTGTCCGCGATTTAATGGAACGTTGAGGTGGTAGCCGTGTCCGCGATATAATGGAACGGTGAGTTATCCGTGACCCGAGATGTAATGGGGCGGTAAAATGGTACCACATGCATGGGTGTGTTGCATTATATTGAATATAACATGAATGGATGATTTTCCAATGTTGTATTTAATTGATTGGATGCATGTATTGTTGCTGAATTGTTAATGATGTTTGATATTAATTATAAGTATGAAAAGTAATATATTATGAATATATGAATTGTAAAGGTTTTCGTAAACTATGAAACATGCTAACTGTTTGGGTGATGCTTATGGTTTTTCTGAATTGATTGTTATGAACGTATAATCAAATGTATAGTTGAGATGCTCACCCTTACTGTTGAATATTTCAGATTGAGGAGCTTCGTTCAGGTGCTTGGCGAAGGCTTGTTGTTTCTAGTTTATTTCTGTTTAAGTATTGTCCGGGTCATGCTCTGATAGTTGTAACTCCGGGAACGTTTGTTTGTCGAGCTGCTTTAGTCAGACTCGTTTATTTCCTTATGTTTGTTATAATATGATGTTGATATATTCCAGGTGTTAATCCCTGATGATTTTGAAAATATTATAACATTGGTTTTGTTAATTAAATTATTCCGCTGTGTAAACATGTATGAGTTGCTTCTATGTTATGCATGACAGGAACTTGTTTTTATTAAAAGAGAATTGTGACATCCTCGTTAATACATGTACTCTGAAAGTATGTTTTTTTTTTAAAATCGCGAAATTTTATGCGGGGTTTTAGAGGGTGTTACAACATCTCCTTCCATATCAAGCTCAATGATTACCGGGAGAATGGAGGGATAAGGCATCATAAGACTTTGAGCGCGAGTTCGTACCCATTTGAGGTAAGGCTCAAGAGGGATGGAATTCTTATGCCCCAATGTCTTGCTATCTACCTTGTTCAACATACTCCAAGCTCGGATGAATCTCTGACTAAGACCTTGATTGTCGTTCTCGTAGTCAAATACCAAAAGTTGAATGAGCATCTCATGTGGGCCATCCCTTCGGGTGTAACCAAACTGTCTTAAGGCTAAGCAGGGGTTGTAGGTGATACCTCCCCTAATTCCAAGTAAAGGGACATTAGGGAAATCTCCATAACGGTCGACAATAGTAACATTCTCTATGGATCGGGAACACCAATGAATGTCTAAATGTTTTAGCGTCATCAACCTTTGTGACCACCTTGAACCTTTCTCGTTCTTCAATACAAATTGTGGAAGATGCGAAATAAACCATCTTTCCAATAGAGGAGTGCAACACATAAGGATACCTATTTTCCTCATAGTGTGAGTGTGAAAAGAATGTAGGGTGTCCCCTAGCAAAGTAGGCACCGGGTTACGGGACATGAAGATCTTGACGGTGTTCACATCTATGAGTTGGTCAGGATTTGGAAACAAAAACATCCCATAGATAAGGAGAGCCACAATTTCTTCAAAATCTCGCAAATCCAAAGAGTTCCAACAGTTTTGGGCTTTCTCAAACAAGAACTTTGCTAGGAAACCCTTGACACCACTCCTTGTTTCCCAATTGGTCGTGACATCAGATGATTGCAAGTGTAGAGCTTGAGAAATTTCTTCTGGCTTTCGATCTATTTCTGTACCGTTGAAAGGTAGTTGATTGAGAATGGGAATCCTAAACTGTTGGGAGAACTCTTCCAAAGTTGGCACAAGTTGATAATCGGGAAATGTGAAGAAATGGTGTAAAGGATCAAAGAACTGAAAGATCACCTTCATCATGTCTTCAGCAGTGTTGGAGGTGACCAAGTTTAGTAGGCGACCATGTCTTTTGGTAAATGGAGAGTTTTCAGGAATCCTTGATGATAGCTATTTAAGTTGAGGAGGAATCCTTACAAGATTGACTTGAATGGTTTTCCTGCGAATAGAATCCATGTCCTACAAAATAGAACAAAGATAAATCCCAAGATCCTTGAAATGGTTAGTGAATGAATATGATGTTCATGATGTTATGTACAAGTAAATATACACAAACAAAGCAAACAAGTCCTTAGGTTTAGGCTTTCATGGAGTCTCATAGATAAGTACCCTCTTGAATTTTAGTTGGCTTAAACCTGTCCTAGAAATAGTAACCGGGTTCTAAGGAGCTCAATATCACCGGTTTGTTTCTTTGGTCATTGTTTCAGTGCAAGCCTCTTTAATAGCGACCAAAATATCCCAAAAAACCAAACCTCAATGAGTGTAGTATTGAGTATCTACCAACTTTGGACTGCACCAAAGCGGGTCATCTCACTACATCCTAAAGGCCAAGTTGGTCAAGTAAAGGTTCTAAAAGTTCATTAGTGCTTTATGACATCACTCAGCGGCCCCGTATTCTCCTTGATTAACTCAGGGGCTACCGGTACCCACAAATATGTCGCACTAACGTAGCTATTGCTTAGACCATGTCGGTATACCCTGCACAATTTCCATAACATATTGCTACTTACCTATAAGGTACCCCAAATCTGGGTAGAGGATTCAAACCCAAACAAAGAACCATAATGTAATGCATACAAGTCAAATAAAGAAAGCAAGTAAATATGATCTAACCCTAAGGTAACCCCACTTTTAAAAAATTTCCCAGCAGAGTTGCCAGTTCTGTGATACAGTGGGAAAACTGACTTGGGTGTTTTGCGTTTTATCGCAAATGTTGCGGTTAGCAAGAATCGCCACCGACTTTTCTTTTATCCAAAAGGAAAGGTGAAAAAGCACAGGAAAGACCTTTGAGATTGTTTCTTGAGTTCGGGGGGTAGATTATGAAAAGGGGAGGTATCAGCACCCTTTTCATCCATGGTTTTCCATTGTCTCATAGTTACTTGCTAGATCACTTGCTTTTGTTTGAAATTGTACTTTGTGTGGTTTTTGAAAGTATTTTGTAAAGAGGTCATTGTTTAGGAAAACTTTGTAATGATTCTCGTTCGTAAGAATGTATACAAAGTGTTTGATCTTTTGAAAATATTTTCAAGTTTTGTAAGATGTTTTGAAAGTGTAGGTGTTTGTTTTGAAAATAGCAAGGATGTTTTATTTTGAAAGGGAGAAAGTAACTAGGAGCATTCTACCTACTCAAAAGTCTTTCATGTTCATTTCCTCTTTCCTTTGACATTGTTATCTTACCATTGATTTGGTAAGTAACCCTATCTTTCGATGTAAACGAGACGGGCGTGGGTTATTGTATAACCATGATTAGCAATGTTGCAAGGTATCTTAGAATTATCTTTTAGGGACCAATATCATTTGAAAAGGCAACTTAGATAGCGTCATCGAGGGACTATGATCTTATATTTTGTTTGTTTTTGCTAAGATACCTCACATGCATAACGTGGCCATTTGTAAGGCAACCAAATGGATTTACCCTAGGGGTTCTTGTGTGTAAATGTATTGTTTTTCATGCTTGGTTTTGTCTTTGATTAGGGTTTTCTAAGCATTGGTTTTAGTCTTTCCATACAAACCCTAATTACTAGCATTTGTATATAAAAGCGATAAATTGCGGAATTTAAAATTACTACGCTATTACAATGCTTGTGGGAGGGGGTGTATAAATTATAAATGGGGTTTGCAAGAAAATAATTCTAATTATCTATTACAACCATATTGAATTTGTACAAGAATTGAATAGATAAATTAGAAAAATGAATAAATGTATAAGAATGTAAATGTAAAGTAAATGGATGTTTTGTTTGGATTTTTTAGAGAAAAGGGGTTTTGATTTTAACCTAATTAACTAAAGGGAAAATAATTAATTAAAAAGTAAAACCTAAATTTACTAGGAAAAGAAATTAAATAAAAACCCTAATCTATTAATATTAATTTAAAAAAGAAATTAAGTTTATAAGAAAAGTATTTTTTTGGTATTTTTGTCTTAAAAATAATTTATAGTATTATAAAATATTTTTTGGTCTTTTTACATTTTAAAATAATATATTTAAATGGTGTAAAATAAAATAACTAAAAACCAAGTTTGTTAATTAAATTTACAAAATAATTAGTGAAATAAATAAATTATGATTAAATAAAATAAATTTTTTTGTTTAAAAAATAAATAAACTTCATCAAAATATAAATCTAAAGTTTTTATGTTTTTTCTGATTTTTTAATATTAAATGAAATATTTAAGAAAATAAACAAATAAAAATGAGAAAAGAAAATAAAATGGGCCAGGGGTTGTGTAAGTGAAACAAGGGGTGAGAAGTAAGAAAAAAACATAAAGCCCAAGGGTGGCCCAGCGTTGCCAAAAACGGAAAAGTCAGAATGTAAAAAATATGAAACAATCCAAAAGGGTACCACCGGGGCTCGAACCCAGGTCCCTATAATCACAGGTGCGCGCTTCTACCATTGGGGTAGCTATACATCCGTTTATATAAACAAAACAATAAATATATGATAGTAAGCAGGTCCATGGCCTGAACTTCATCTTCTACCTCACGCCCAGCCAGAGCCTCTGTACTCATTCAAATATCAACAAAAATGAAAACTGTAAACAGGAAACTTGTAGCAAATTTCCTCACGATTTCAGAAATGCAAAGCAATAAAATTATAGATTAAAGACCAGCATGAATTTTAATGGTCCTATTCTGAACCCTAAAAATCTCAGAAACTTCAAACTTAAAATTCTCTAATCTCAAACAAAATTAATGAAAACTATGGACATGGTTAGCTTTAGGGCAATGATATCTACATTTTTCATTCGAAAATAAACCATTAATGATGCTTGTATGAAAAGTTCCAAAGTCAGAAAACTTACCTTGCAAGAGGGTATTGGGTTTGGAGTTTGAGAAGCTTTCAGTGAGTTCCAATGATTGGATTAGCTTCCTCAAGTTCCCAGGAAGCTAATGGGATGCTTAGCTTGAACTGAAAGTTCCTGAGGAGTTATGGAGAAGTCAAGGTGCAAGGTGTTGTTTTTGAAAATGGTGGATGATGATGGAGGTGTTACAGTGGCGCTGCAGGTGTTGGGATTGTTTGTGTATGTTGTTTAGAAGCTTCTGAAAGTAAAATGCCAAGAAACGCACGAGCAAATTTGGAGGTTGGATTCAAAACTCAGAAATGACAAGTTTTGAAGTGTTTTTGGCGATTATATGTTCTAGGTGTTTTCAGGGCTTTAGCATGTGTGGTATTGTGGCAAATGACTTGTTTATATATAAGCAAAGGGTCTTGAGTTGTTTTGAAAGTCAGAAGTATAAGTTACAAGCTAATTGCTAGGTTACTTGATATTGAAGAAAAGTGGGAAAACAAGTTTCAAGAGGAGGTACAAGCATGGGGTGAGTGATTATAAGTGTCTTAACAAGGTTCTCTTGAGTTACGGGACTTGTATGATCAGAAGAGAACAAGTTCAAGGCTCAATAACAAGTTTTGTGCAAAAAGTCACTTTATCAAAATGGCAATATGCACTTTCTTTCCAAAATGGATATAAGTCATGGCCTTGCATTGAATGCTTGTATTGAGACCTCTAACAGTTGTGCAAGAAATTAATTATGGAGTGCCTAACAAGTTTGAGGCCTGCAAAGTAGAGGTTATGCAACATGAGTTTGAATTTTGAATCTTGTTCATCACAAAATGACTTGTAATCCAAGTGATAAAACCCTAACTTCATCTCTTCGATTCTCCCTACTCAAAAATTATATCAAGGAGTTCTTGGACATTTTGGAAAGCTTGTAATGTGATCTACAATCAATATTTGAATCAAGTTTAAAAATTCCCCTTGGAACTATATAAAAAAGTGCCATGAAGTTAGGTCAAAAACCTGACCAAATTAGGGCAAATTTTCACTAAGTGGTTTATTTCATGACCATGTGTTCTTAAAATTATAACTTGAGATACAAGAACTTTGGTAAGGAGTTGTGTAAAGAAATGTTGTAGATTTTATGGAGATCTACAACTTTCATGGAAGTTTCTTTTGAATCAGCTTGCATCATGGTGAAAACTTTGCTCAAAGTTGTGAAAAAATAAGAAATTTCCAACACTTAAAAAAATTTCTAAGTTTAGAAATTTTAACTTTTCAAAATGAAATTTTAAATTTTTTATTTCTTGATGAATAAGTTTCATATTTTTACATGCTTTGATGAATTGTGATCTTTGGAATTTTATTTTGACCAAAAAAGTCAAAGTTTGACTTTTCAGTATGCAGTTGACTGTTGATCAGTTGACTGAAAATTCATCTGTCAATCCTTTGAACTTGAGAAATGTTTTGAGCCATGCCATTAGGTAAAAAGGATTCAATTGTACTCTTGAGGTAATTCCTTAAACCAATTGATCATTTGCTAGGTCAAAAATCAGAAATGGCCCTTTCCTAGTTAAAACCCTAATTTTGACCATTTTGCCCTTTTGAAGATCTGATCAAATTTCTTGAGGAATTATGGTCCAAACTTGATCAAATGATGCATATGAGTTTAAAATGTTGATATGGATAAAAAATTATGAAGTTTGACTATAAATTGGACATGGTTGACTTTTCCCCCAATACATCTGATTTTTAGGTCAACTGCTCAATTGACTGAGCAAAAGTGTGATCCAAAGCTTGAAACATGATATGAGTAATCCTAAGGGTCCATAATGATCCATGAAAGTCATATGGGGCATTGGAAGTTCAAATATCGTTGTGCAATTTCAAACCCTAATTTTGGTCATCAATGCTTAAGGAGGTGTCCTGAGTTGATCAACCCTAATGCAGTCTTGAGTCAAAGGAGATCTTATGAGAAAATTCTTGATAAATGAGAGGGAAAATTATGGGGTAAAACACGGCCGAAACATCTCTAAAGTCCTATCTAAATGAGTGCAACATCGAGTATCAACTAATCCCGAGATTTACACTGAGGCTGACTGTCTCACTACTTTCTAATGGCCAAGTTTGTTCAACTGAGGTTCTAAGGTCTGTTAGTGCTTTACGAAACCATGCAGAGGCCATGTATTCTCCTCGATTAAACACAATGAATATCGGTACCAACCAAAGTTTCACACCAACACAGCTATCACTTCAACCATATCGGTCTACGCCATACAGTCTCCACGATCTATTATTGTTCATCTAAAAAGATGCCCCCAGATCCGGGTGTAGGATCTATAGTAACAACCCAAACAACCCTCCAAGGATAAAGCATACAAAGAAAGCAATTAAAACAATTTTAAAATGAACTAACTCTTAAGGTAACCCCACTTTTTATTAGTCCCCAGCAGAGTCGCAATTTCTGTGATACGGTGCCATAACCGACTGTTTATACTGGTTTTATGTTTGTGTTTGCAAATGTTGCAGTAAGCAAGAGTTGGCACCGACTTTTATTTTACCCAAATTAAGGAAAGGGTGAAAAGAACAGAAAAAGACCTTTTCGAGAATTTTCTGAGTAAGGGGGGTAGGTTATGGAAAGGGAAGGTGTTAGCACCCTTTCTATCTGTAGGTATCTACGGGCTTTTAGATGGTTAGCTAATTTTTGAAATACCTTGTGTTTTTTTGTTTTAGAAAAGTCTTTTGAAATTGCCTTAGTGCGGCGATTCTCTTTATGATAATTCTTGTATCAGTCCTCAAGAGTGTTGATAAAGCGTTTTTGAAAAGGGTTTTTGAAAATTGTTTTGTGTAAGTGTAAAAAAGTTTGTTTTACTTGAGCAAGCATTTAACAGCTATCTACTTGAACTCGAAAAGGTCTGTTCTTTTCCTCCTATCCTTTAGTGATATCCTACTATTAGTGAGTAGGTATCCCTAGTCGTTGGATGTAAGAGGGACATTCGAAGGGAGGTTACGGTCACGAAGGCAACTTGGCAAGGAATTTTGGTAAATGTCATAAAGTTCTAAGATCACTTTTTACTGAGGCAACATCGAGAGGATCATCGAGGGACTTGTGATCTTTCAAACTAGAGAACAATCACTAAAACTCCTCACATTTCAAGAATTGTGACTGTTTTCAGAAGGCAACCGAAGTGGGACACCCTATAGGTGCGCATGTGCAATTGTGTTTAGTTCAGCTATTTGTCTTGTGTTATTAGGTTTGCTAGCGTTAGATTTCAGTCTTTTCATGAAATCCTAGTTACTACCAGTTAATATGTAGAGAAAAATGTAAAGTCCAGAAGTATAACCCTATGCTATTACATGGCTTCGGGGAGGGGGATATTTACAATGTACAAAACTTGGGGGAAGAAAAATAAAGAAAGCGGTAAAAATCCTAATTAGTCTATTACATCTAGTATACAGGTACAATAATATAAAAATGCGAGAATAAATAACGCGCGAAAGGTAAAGACGTCTAAAACCTAAGGAAATTCTAAATGAAATAAGAAAATATTTTTTTGTTTATTTTAAATTATTTTAAGAAAACAGCTAAGTGAAATTAATGCCTAAAATTTAATTAGAAAACAAGATTAACTAAAAACAATTAAAATCTAAGTTTTTATTGTTTTTATTATGAAAAGAAAATAATTAAAGCTAAATCAAGTCCTAAGTTCTAATTCATTTTAAATTAAAGAAAATAGTTAAAATATTTATTTTATTTATTTACAAAATTAGTTTAATTAAAAAATACTAACTTAATATTTTTTTGTGATTTCTCTGATTATTTGTTTAATTAATAAATAAAGAAAACAAAAATAAATAAAACTAAAACAATACAACAAAAATGCTAGATGGGCCTGATAGCAAAAGAAAAATAGGGGTGTGGTTTGAAATTGTTGGGTCCAATTGAAATTAAGCCAAGGCTCTACGCATAATCCAATGTTACTGGCTCTTGAGGATCCATCATGGTCATCTGGATCTGGATCGTTAGATCTGGCACTGATGAGATCCAATGGCAATGATGATGGAACGTATGATATGCGCGCTTTGATTTAGTACACAGGATCTGCAAAGTATGTGTTAGAAAAAAAATTTCCTTGTGCCTGGATCGAACCCAGGATCTGCAAGGATATGCCTTTATAACGCGCGCTACCACTGGACCATGTTGTTTTTCTGATATCAATTTGAAACAAATAAAACAAAAAGAAAAAGAAATATTATTGTTGGAGAAGCGTCGGAGCCCTAACTCTGGTCGTCTTCTCCAACGACCTGTAATTTTCAAAAATGCACAAATGTGATTTTTAAAAATTTGAAAAGCCATGTCCCCCCTAAATTGAGCCCCCTAATTCCAAATCCACCCTTATTTTTGGCTAAGATGGCTGGATGATGAATTTTGAATCAAAGTATACCAAAACGAAGATAAAATGGCTTAGGACGATATTGCGTGCATGAGGCTATCCTACTAGTTCATACTATGTGTTCTTGCTGAGAGTGAATCAAAAGGCTTTTTGCAACGAGGAGGCTTGAAAAAGTGGTTTTGGAATTTGACAACTTTTGAGATTTTTTGCAGTTTTTTATGTGACTCCTTGAGGTGTTTGGAAACCGTCCTTGAAGCTTGCTAGTGTGCTCCTTATATAGAGGGGATGGAGGGGACAAGAGGGCAAAGGAATAAACAACCATCATGTTGGTGTTTTAAGCCCATGAATATCACTTTGAAACTTTGCCACAGACATGGTTTCTTGTCCCTTTTTTTTGAATTTTCTATGGACCTGGACACATTTGACTTTCGAATTCCCTCCTTCGAATGACTCTGATTGCTTCCTTCAAATGGCCTAAAGTCTTGATTCAAATTGTTCATAAACCTCCTTATTAGAGCTTTTTCGATTGAGTCTATTTACTTGCCCTGGCTGCTTGATTCAAATGACTCAAACGAAAACTTCAATATGGCCAATCGAAAATCTCCTTTTTCACCACCTTTGAATGCTAATGCACAAGAGGCCTGGGTCTGGCCACATGTAGGACCAAGACCCATCATAAGACAAACTTGTATTCAGCAACCATGTGTCCTTCGAATGGACCAATGAATGCTTCTTCGAAGGGACCTCATGAATGCACCTTCGAAGGGACTAACATGCGTGTCGAAGTATGAAAAATTGTTTCAAAGGGGACCATTGCCCAGTCGAAGCTATCAAAAAGGCAGCCAATGCCTTATGGGCGCTAGCATGAGGCAGGTCAAAGCAAGCGTCAAAAAGGCCATCGCCTAGTGAATCGAATCAGGCATGAAGGAGGTATCTGCCTTGTGGGTCGAAGGAAGCTTTTTACCTAGTGAATTGAAGGCAAATCTAAAGAAGTCTTGGCCTTGTATGTTGAAGGCAAACTGAAGAGGGGGTCTTTGCCTTGTGAATCGAAGGCATGTCTGAAGCAACCCTTTGTCTTGTAAATTGAAGACCAGTGAAAGGGGACTTTTTCCTTGTAGATCGAAAGCAAGCTGATGGGTCTTTGCCTTATGAAACCAAGGCAAGCATGAGGAAGCTTTGTGAATTGAGCTTGATCGGAGGAGATTCAACGTCTAATCAAAGCTTGTATGCAGGAGTTCACTGCTAGTGAATCAAAGCAAACTTATAGGGGATTCTTGCTTTGTATGCTGAAGGAACGCACAGAGGGAGTATTTGCCTAGTGCGCTGAAGGCACGCACATAGGGAGTATTTTCCTTGTGCGATGAAGGCACGCATAGAGGGTGCTGCTGGAATGATACTCGTGGACCAAAGCTTGATCGAAGGGGAACCAACACACAATCGAAGTTGACGGGCCAATGCTTGGTCGAAGGGTTTTTAGGAGCCCAGTTGAAGCTTGTTGTTATGCCAATCAAAGGACACTATTTAGATACCAATCAAAGGACATTATTGAACTGCCAATCGAAAGACACTTTGCTAACATTCAAACATTTCATTTTCTTTAGGCAAGTGTTTGTAACCACCCATATAAGAGAAAAAACCTTGGGAAACATGAGAGAGAAAATTTTGGGGTACAACAGTTTCCTTTTCAAACTTTCCTTTTCAAATGCTCCGTGTTCTTTTTGAATTTGTTGGTCTTTTAATTCGAGTATGCGCTGCATTAATTTTTTTTCTTTGGTCAAGTTAAGGAGATTGCGCTCTAGCTCTTCCTTCTCCCTCTGAGCCTATTTTAGTGCTTTTTTAAAATCATCCACCTCTTCTAAAGACATAGGAGGAGTGACTAGGACCTCTTGATTATATTCAGGATCTATATCAAAAGGAAGCTTTATAATTTTCACCCTGTTTAGAACCCATTGAATGTAAGGTTCTTTTTCCACTGCATTCTTCCTTTCCGCTTTTCTTTTGTTAACCCTACTCCAAGCCCGGATGATTTTATTGAGTAGCTCTCAGTCATTTCCACCTATGTCATGAACGATCAATTGTTGGAGTTGTTCATCTGAAGGTTTGTCTTCCAGAGGATACCCTTGTTGTCGTAGGGCCAAGGTGGGATTGTAATTGATGTAGCCTCATGGCCCGATTAGTGGGAAATTAGGAAAATCCCCACAACTATAGACAATATCACTGATGTCGAACTTCCTGGAACACCACAACACAGAGCTAGCAGCGAGAGACCTTAACTTCTGAGGCCATTCATACCTTGTCAGATTTGAAACCAAGTAATTTTACTTGTAAAGGTGGGTCATGAACCAGAAATATAGCAATGGAATACAACAATTTAGGGTACTTCTTTTCTTTTCGTACCGTGTATGAGTGGCATAGTAGATATCGACATGCAGAGCTAGTGTCGGATCTGTATTAAAAGTCTTTGTTCTCCAAAACACACTGATGGCTGCGGGATTAATATAGTCTACAGTGCATGGAAATAAGGCAACACCAAATGTAAGCAGCCCTTGACAGTTGACACAAGATTCCCATTCTTTATTATTTGCCAAATCAAGAGCTTTACTTTCCAGATAACACCTCTTAATTCCTCGCACTTCTTCTTCTTTCTTATAGTTAAGAGCAAACTCAGGATAATTGATTCTTAAACCTTCAGCTAGTATTTTAATATCGACGGTTTTCCCAATATCCATATAAGTCTTCTCTTTTGAGAAGTTCAGAATTCTATCCAATTCCTTTAAGGTCGAAGCTAACTGAAAATCTTGAAATGTGAAGCATCTCAGCGGAGGATCATAAAACTGTACTAGAGCAGAAATAGCGTCCAACTGCATTTCTACTTTGTTTAAATCCAAAATATCCCTATAGCGACGAGTAAATGTTTTCACAGCCCTTTCAGATAATCTTTCCCTTATAGCTTTGATTTGGGTCACATCTGGCTTGGCAACATTGATACGAACGAGTTGTTTTCCTTTAGAATTCATTTCTAGATACTCACAAAAAAACCTTTGCGCTTTTTTTATATATTTATTTTAACCCTGTGAGTAAGACAAACAAAAGCAAACTATTTATGATGAACATGTAAAATGTAAAGATGCATGAATATATGAGTAAAAGGTTAAATGACGGGATTTAATGAACATTAACCCTTAGAAGATAGGCTCTTAGCTTGGTTTTATGGATATTCTACCCTCCCAATGAAGGTGATTTTTTTAAGGGTATCATGAACAACACTAGAGGGAAAAGCACAAGGCCCCCCCTTAAGTGGAGTCTCTTTGCAGACCGAAACTTTCGTCGCTAGGTCGCGAAAGGTCTCATCATGAGATTTTAGTTTCAGGTTTATACAAAGAGCCATATGCGTCATTCCAAAGTCCTACATCCAAAGAGGATGTCTCTAGAGACGTATTTCTTTTGCGGAACTCCATCGACTCTAGGTGAAGTCGTCACATAAACTCATAGGGATGATGTATCCCCTTGGCTACTAGACGAACCTTCTTTCTAAGGGTTTTTGAAAATATATTTTTTTGCGAAAATTAAATCCCACCACAAATGAATAAATATAATGAATCATAAAAAATAAGCCAGAAAATAAACAAATAATTAAATGTGAAAATAATAAAACCCAAAAGACATACAAAAAACCCTAAGAACCTTAAAACCAAAAGATGAGTCTTCTAAACCTAGGGTTGAGTCCCCAGCTGAATCATCAGTTGTTACAACTGGTTTTTAAATAAGAGTTTCCACCCTTAATTTTTATCCTAAAGGAAGGGAGTATAAAGGAATAACCCTAAAAAGTTTCAGAGATTCTAGATTTGGACTCGGTTCTAGATGAGGGAAAGGTGTTAGGCACCCCTCCTCTACCTTGTTCGCAAGGATACTAGGTTTAGAAGCGTGATTTTAGGAAATAGGGTTTTTAAGTATAATTAAGGGAAAAGGGTTTTAATTTTAGTTATGGGGAACTCGCCACGAGTTTAATCATATGCCTACGTATCCTCTTATGAGGAATCAGAGTCCATTTTCGTAGTTCGCGATTGATTTGTGTTTTTTATAGAGTGAGAAATATATTTGGATTTCCCGCATACATATTCTAAGAATGTGAATAGCGGATTTTGTTAGACCAAGTGCGAAGTTGATTCAAATATATTCACATTCCCTTTTCGAAAATTAATGTTGAATTAATTTATTACGAAAAATAATTTGATGTTTGTTTGAGTATTTTTTAGATGTATAGAGAATGAGTATGATATAGTCTCCTCATCACGTGGCCAGAAATTGGCCACATGTCACTCGAGGCTGTAGTAACCTGGTGAATCGCGTAGGTTTTAATATTTTGATGTAAAATATTAAATTAATTTATATGGTGAAAAATATTTTTAAGTACATGATTAAAGAATATAATTTAATACAAATGAACAAATATTATAATTTAAATGAGTTTAAAATAATAAATCATTTATAACAATAAATAATAATATAGTATTATAATTATAAATATATTAATATATATTAATATATAAATAAATAAATAAATGAATGAATATATAAATGAAGTTATAAGAGAAAAATAAATAAATAAAATTAATTTCACAGGGGGGTGCAAATCACTCTAAGCTAGCAAAAAAAAGGTGTTAATAGAAGGGGCCTGAATTCATATTTTGAATTCAGGCTCAAGGGCCAAGTAGGGTGCGAAGCTGCATTATGCTAGTAAGGACAAAATTAAAGGGGCGCAGATAATAATTGGACTCTGGCCCAAACGGCCAATCCTTGATCCACCTGGATCTTGTATGGGAGCGTGTACGGAAATTATAATGGGCGCGCGTATTGAGGGCGTTAGATCATGATCGGATGGTTGCGATTCGCGGGTGCATGATAATGCAGTGAGACAACATATACTGAATAATCAAACATAATATATAGTATATTTTTCTAAAAATTGTTTCATTATTTTGTTTTTCTCTTCTCTCACTCTATCGTCTTCTCCGCCTCTCCAAACACGAACCCTAAAAACCAAGCTCCGGCGGCGGCGATCCCGTCCTACACCGACGCGAACATCCGACCACCCCCAAACCAAAATCGACACCACAACCCCAATAATAAAAAAGAAGGCACGTTTTCGTTACCTTTCGTTTGCAGGTACAGTGACCATAGTGGTAAGGAGTTGCAATTCAGAGATTTCGATAGCGACGATGGGAGAGCTTAGTGAGACGGATCAAGACTTCCTCTTTGTCAACAAGAACGCTTCACTGTAGTAATTACCTTTTTTTTATTTGTATATTTTTTTCTTACCGCCTCTCTCTTTGCCTCAGTCTGTTGCTGTTTTTTCTTTCTTACTGCAATTACGTCCATTTTATAGTTGTTTTAGAACTTTAGTAAATTAGGAAATTAGTAATTTTGTCTGTAAACTTAATTTCAGAATTGAATTAGGGTTTATGATAGTAAATTTCTTTGAATATTTTGTCTGTAAGTTATTCTAGAAATAACATAAAATGCCTGTAAAAAAACTTGAATTGTTTCTGTTTTGAGTTGCTTCTAATTCTGGAAAAGGGAAGAACTTGATATGGTTTGAACTAAGGCGTGCATGTTTTTTAATTTTCCCAGTACACGTTTTAAAAACATGTTTATTCCTCAAATGATTTCTATAGTAACGGTTTTTTTAGACTTGGGCCACATGTTTCTTGTGTGTTTTGGGCTTGCAATGATTAAGAAGCCTTTTGCTTATCTGCCTTTTGTCAAATAATAAAACAAAATAACCAAGTTTAAATAATATAATCTCAATAATGTTTCTAATAACATAGACTGCAAAAAACAATTTTTTCTTCTTTTAAGATAAAAAGAATTTGTAATAGGCCTAACGAGTTTTTGATTTATTGAGCATGCTCGTAAATCTGCAATACCAACCAATAACCATTTCTATTTTGAGGGTTTAAAAAAATGTTTTAAAGGAGTTTAATAATGATGTCTCATAAAACATAAGAAGAAAAAAAGAAACGGGCCACAAGGTTTAGATGTTGGGCCTGTTACAATAAATAAAAAAGATGTTTTTTTTCAAAACAAATAAATAATGTGAAACGGGCCTTTATTGGGCTCTGAGCAGATTTTCAAAAAGTCTAAATGGGCCTTGTGGTTTAATTGGATAGGGTTTCAAAAAAAAATAGATTGCTTTAAATAATACTTAATCTAAATGGGCCATTATGATTTCGAAATGGCCCAATGTTTCTTTAATAGTAAGCACCTCCCATTTGATTTGAAAAAGAAAACCCATGTATATACATAAAACTTAATGGGCCATCAGATATTGATGGTTCATTTTGTGTCAACGTCCTCCTTTGATTTTAAACAAAACCCCCATAGAAATAAAAATTATATAATATGAATTATTTAAAGAAAACCTAAATATAGTTAAGGATAGGGCAAATTTGGGGTATGACAGACTGCTTGATAGTATGATCAGCAAATATCAATTTTATCCCACTCTCTCTTATCCTCTCAATACCCAGCTTTTTGAAAATAGACAATGGCATCAAACTCACACTAGAACCAGAATCAATCAGAACCCTCTTGAATTTTTTGTCTTTTATGGTGCACGGTATTGCAACAGACCCCAGATCCTTCTGCTTGACAGGTATTTTCCTCTTGGGTGCAATTACACACAATTTCTCATCACAGGGTACTAATCCCTCTCCCGTTAATCTCTTCTTTGACAACACCTCCCTCATGAATTTCTGATACAAAGGAATTTTCTCGAGTGCTTCAAAGAATGGTATATTAATCTCTAGCTTTTTGAACAATTGGAAAAATTTATCAAACTCTTTCTCTTTCATGTCCTTCTTTGCCACTCGAGATGGATACGACAACTTGATCGCTGGTTTAGTTTTCTCTTCAACTGGCTTCACAGGTGATACCACTTCTTCTTGTTTTCACTTGTTCTCTCTCACTTCCAAATCTACTTCTATGATACTATCATCAAATTTTACCTCATATTTCTTTTCTTAAGCAGCTTTTTCATTCCTTGTAGTGAAAGCATTACCATTCTCATGATTTTTCTGATTTTCTTGCGCTTGCAGGGCTACCTATTGTGCAATATGTCACATTTTAACTTCCGAATTATTGATTGCAACTGTGGTATTACTTTAATTACTCCTTGTCTCTTCTTGAAATTGAGAAGTGTGGGCATCCATCTTTTCAATAGCCACCTCATATTTTTCTTTTTGTAGAGCTTTTTGCTGCTGATCTTTCCATGAGAAGTTAGAATAATTCGTCCACCCAGGATTATAGGTGTTAGAATACAGATTATTTTGCTTCAAAAATTTTATCTCCTAAATTTGTTGTAGAGTTGCAAGACAATTGAAAGTCATGTCTCCACTATATATTTCATAACCTGCCTTGTGTGTCTATTGAACTTGAGCTACGTGTTGAGTAACCATGTTCATTGCTTTCATCTTTTTCTCTTTCTCTGCAGTAATAGGCTCTTGAATTTTTAGTTGCTTATTCACTTCCAACTTCAAATCAATTATTCCCTATGGTTTTCTTATAACTCTGTCATATAGCTCCAGATGCTCATTTGTAGCAATGGCTTCAATAATTTTCTTCACACTAGTGGTTGTTGTAAAGTTGGATGAGCCACTGCCTATTGTATCAATAAGCTGCTTTGTCTTCATTCAGAGGCTATTCACAAACATCTCCATTTGTTCAATTTGATCCATTATGTGGGTGGGGAAAGCTACCAATAACCTCGTGAACCTCTTGTAACCATCACGTAATGACTCTCCTTCCTTTTGCTGAAAATTCACAATATCATATCTTTTGCGAATATAAACAGAAGCAGGAATATACTCATCAAGAAAATTCTTCCCCATCTGTTCCCAAGTAGTAATACTCCCAATAGGTAATGAGTAAAACCACTCTTCAACATCTTTAAAAAGCATAAATGTGAACTTCCTTAATTTCTTGACTTCTTCAGAGTGACCCTTAATCTTAAAAGTAGTACTCATGGTGAGGAATCTTTGCAAATGGTTATTGGCATCTTCATTGATCTTTTTGGTGAAATATCTATACTCGAGTTGGCAGATGGTTGAAGGATGCAGTTGAAAATTTGCAACAGTGACCGGTTGATTCACGATAGTCAACCGAACTGTTGGAACATTTGCTCCTCCATGGTCCCCAAGAATTATCTCCGCTAGTGGTGTGTTTTCACCTATAGTTTCAGGTTATGATTCTGAACCCGAGTCTGTATATCAAAAGGAAATTAAGCTGAGGGTTTTCCTCGTATGTAAAGATTAGGAAAAATCAGTAATAACAAAAATATAAAAACTACATAAAAGAAATTTTATTTGTAGAGCAACAAAATTTTAATTGAACTCAAATTACACTCAATAACTAGGCAGTCCCCAACAACGGCGCCAAAAACTCAATGGGAAAAATAACAAGTGTGTTATTTTGCCTCTTGTAATAACAAGGAGATTCCCCGAATGTTGATCTCAAAGACTACATGAAATTATCGAGTTCAATTCACATTCAATTAAACAAAAACTTAATTGGTGTTTTGGTTTAGGAATTGTCACTTAGAAAAAATAAAAAATAAGCAGAATGTAAACTAGGGCTTTTTTCACAGATATGAAGAGAATTCTAAGGTATGGTGTATAATTTTCCATGTAACAACCTTGAATATTGATCTCTTCAATAAGTTCATATCCTTCAATTACCATCCCTTTAGATTATCTTCCCCTAAGTCCTTAGTGGGAAAACCTTTAACCATCCATCCTAAATCCTAAGTCCTTATAGATATCTGATGGATTCAAGCCTTTATTTTATCAAGAGTGATCTGGTAACTATAGGGTATCCCTAGTTCTAGGTGATATCTATTATATCCTAACCATACAAAAATCTTAATAACCACAGTCCAACTGGTTGTTAACCGTAGATAAATCCTAATTGGTCCGATCAGGAAAGCATGAAAACATTACACAATTAAATCGAATAAGAAAACAACTTTATTAAATAACTCAGGAGTTCATAATCATTACAGATTCAAATCAGGGACACCCCCTAGCATTGGGGGGTTTAGCTACTCATATTGTTCAAAATAATCACTAGACAAAATATAGACATTACAATAATTGCAATGAACTTTGATCTTCCTTTGCTTCCGCGCATAAAAATCTTCCGCTCTCTGAAAACCTTGACTTCTCCAATCTTCAGTTGTCTAAACTATTCTTCGCTGCCAAAAGTCCCCTTATTCCTTGTGAAAACTAATTTAAATAGTCATCATTCATCCAGGTCGGTTGGAAGTACCCAAAACACCCTCACATCTTAACATATGGAAAAAATTATGAAAAAAATTAGGAAATCAACGTCACAGGCCTACACAATCTGTTTCAGACAACACGACCGCCTGTGTTGGCCCCCAAACTCACAAATCTTATTTTAAGGTTCCAGGGGTTGCAACACGGCCCGTGCTAGGCAAAATGGCCGCCCATGTCAGGAAACACGGTCGCCTGTGTTGCACCTATGACTCCCATCTTTCTTCATTCTCCCATCCTCAAACGACCCGTGTTAGGAGACACGGGTGGCCGTTTCAGACCTCCTATAGGTGGATCTTTGACTTTCTCGAAAACTATGAGTTTTTTCACTTTTTCGCCCTGAGTTGTCCTATTTTTTGCCTCTGACCCTGAAAACACTAAAACACATAATCAAATCATAAAATGCGGTAAAATGAAATAAAATACTCGACAATAAAAGAAAAGATAACTCCAATTAATGATAAATAATTATGTAAATACCACTGATCAATATTTGTTATTTCTATCTGTGATACGGTGGGAGAACTGACTTGAAGGTTTTGCGTTTTATCGCAAATGTTGCGGTTAGCAAGAGTCGCCACCGACTTTTATTTTATCCAAAAGGAAAGGTGAAAAAGCAAAAGAAAGACCTTTGAGATTGTTTCTTGGGTTCGGGGGGGTAGATTATAAAAAGGGAAGGTATTAGCACCATTTTTATCCATGGTTTTCCATGGGCTCTTAGTTACATGCTAGATCACTTGCTTTTGTTTGAAATTGCACTTTGTGTGGTTTTTGAAAGTATTTTGTAAAGAGGCCATTGTTTAGGCAATCTTTGTAATGATTCTCGTTCGTAAGAATGTATACAAAGATGTTTGTCTTTTTTTGAAAATGTTTTCAAGTTTGTAAGATGTTTTGAAAATGTGTGTATTTGTTTAGAAAATAGCAAGGATATTTGTTTGAAATGGAGCAAGTAACTAAAAACAAACTACCTATTCAAATGTATTTCTTGTTCATTTTTATTTTCCTTTGAAATTGTTGTCTTACCATTGGTTTGGTAAGCAACCCTATCTTTCGATGTACACGGGACGGGCGTGGGTCATCGTATAGCCATGATTAGTAGTGTTGCAAGGTATCTTAGCATTTTTTGAGGGTCTAAGATCATTTTGTAAGGAAACTTTGAATAGCGTCATCGAGGGACTATGATCTTGTTTTTTGTTTGTTTTGCTAAGATACCTTACATGCGTAATATGGCCATTTTTGTATAAGGCAACCAAGTGGAGTAACCTTAGGGGTGCTTGTGTGCAAGTGTGCCATTTTCATGCTTGATTTTTGTCTTGGATTAGGGTTTTCTATTTGATTGGTTTTATCTTTCCATACAAACTCTAATTACTAGCATGATATATAAAAGCAATAAATTGCGAAATTTAAAGATTACTACGCTATTACAACACTTTGTGGGAGGGGGTGTACAATTTATGAATGGGGATTTGCAAGAAAGTAAAAACCCTAATTATCTATTTAAACCATATCGAATTTATCAAATGTACAAAGAAACGTATGTAAATACAATATATAAGAAGTGAAATGAATATAATGTACAAGTATGAATGAACAAGGCCATGGATGTTGTTTTGACTTTAATTAAACTTAGAAGAAAAAGAAATAATTAATAAAAAAAGAAATATTAGAATTAAATTAGCAAAAGAAACTAGTTTAAAGAAACAAATTTCTAAATAAATAATAATCACAAACCTAATCTAATCATTTAATTAAATTTAAAAAAAAAGAATTTTAACAAGAGAATATTTTAGTCTATTAAATAAACATGAATATATTTAATATATATAGGCATAAATAATATTTTTGAGATTTTTATTTATGAAAATAAATATTGTTATAATATTAATAATAGTAACTTTAAAAAAATTAAATAAATAAAATAAAATATATAAAATAGGGTAAGGGGGTTAACAATTAAAAGGGGTGTTTGGAGGAAGAAATAAAAAAAACCATTGGGCTTCCAGCCCACAAAAACATGGCCAAAAATCTGATTTTTATGAAGGGGATGGGGGGTGTTTTCAGTATTTTTGTTTTGGGCTTTAATTAGATGGCCCAGTTGTTTTAACAAAACAACCGGACAATGAGACAACGTCTCATTTGGGCCAAAACATTTCTCTCTCTTCCTTCTGATACTCTCACTCTCTCTCGTTCTCTCCTCCTTTGAGTATTTGGTCGGAAATCACCCTAGCGGCGGTTAGACGGTGGTGGACGGTGGTTCCTACGGCGGCGATGCTTAAACATCAAATTTTTTACTTATCTAGATTCCTTTCCTCTTACTGAACACTAATCCCGCTCTCGTTTTTACAGATCATGACAGGATTTGCGTAGATCTTAAAGGGGATGGACATAACCCTAACTGCTCTGATTTGCTTTTTTCCGTGTGATTACGGTGAGATCTTTCCTTATCTCTCTCTCTCTCTTACAAAACTCTAAAGGGATTAGGTTTTTGGAAAATGATGATGAAAATTTTTAGGGTTTTCTATCTTGCATGCAGTGTTGTATTTCTATTTTGTATACTTATGATGATGATTGTTGGTTTGGGAAAATTGAAACTTGAGGATTTGCTGTTCTGAGTAGTTCGTATGTTTTTTTGTGATAAATGATTTTTCTGAAGGTTTTGGCTATGTTTGTTTGCTTGGTTTATGTATTTTTGTATTGTGGACTTTGTATGTTTTTCTTTGTAAAACTGAAAAAGAAAGATGTGAGCGATGATGGCTCTTGGATTTTCTGTCTTTTCTAGATATTCTTCTGAGGCAAAGGTTTATTAAATTAGGGTTTGGAATGTCTATATATTTTCTTCTGTAAGAAGGAAAATGATGTTATTGATGATTCTTTTTTGAGGTAAATGATAATGGCTTTGTGTTTCTATTTTTTATGGATATTTAGATGGATTCTGGGATGGGTTCTACAATTTATTGACCTTGAACTAATGTTTTGTAAAAGAATGCTAAGAAAAAGTTGCACAAAGTTTGTATATTTCTATGAAAAGAATTTGGAAATAGTTTGAGAAATTACCTCTTTATTTGGTTGCTGTATTTGGTGTTATGTGGCTTGCTGACAGTGATCCTTGAGGGTCCTTGAGTGTGATGAAAATAGTGGCTGGGTTTTGATCTTTTCTGTGTATTTCTCTTGTTGGCCAAAAAAAAACCCTTTCTTGCACAATATTGTTGCCCTTTTATATTGGTTGATTTGTAATAAAATAGTGATAAAATACTGTTGGCTTTGTTGCTTGTACTGTTTTTTTTTATAAATCAACTTCGTTAGTTGACTTTTCTTGTTGGCTGCTGGTAGAGTGTCTGTTGTACTGTCTTTTCCTTTTACAGTTTTCTGTACTTGTTGTTATACTTCTCTGACTTTGCTAGCTCTGCTGTGAGAAAAACATTTATTGCTTGTGGCTTTGATAATTTTGATTTCCCATGATGCTTTTTACAACTGAGTTTGACAACTCTTGTGTTGTGATGAACATTTTTGAGTTTTCCTTCTCTTTACTGTGAACCAAACAAAATATTGTTTTGATATTTTGCAGTAGGATACCCTAGGCCCGTGATTGAATTTTGACCCCTTTTATTGGAACAAGATAAACATGAGGCTTCTTTTTTCTGATTTGTCTTTTGTCTTTTGTGAACCAAGTTTTGATTGTGATTTGAAAAAGATATCTTTAGGCCAGTGATAGGATAATGTTTATTTGAGGTTGTAGTGAAAGTTTTGCCAAAACTTTCTCTTTCTTGTTTTTTTTTGCTGTGAACAAAACCTTTTGTTTGGGATTTGCAGTGAAACCCCCTAGGACTATGATCTGATTTGTGAACTCTGGTTTTGAAATGAAACAACATGATGCTTCATATTGTTTGGTTGTGAAAATATGATGACAATTGATTTTGTTCAACTTTTGTGAACCAATTGTTAGGTTTTGCAGCCAATGATGGAATTAAGGCTCCTACTGTTCTGGGTTGCCTTGCTTATGAATCAAGTCTTGTGATTTGCAATGTTTTCTTTTCTTTTAGGCCTATGATAGAACATTACTTTGAGGCTTTACAAGTTAGCTTTGCTGACTTGTGGTGTGAATTCTGCTCGAGCTTGAAATTTGTTGGGCTGGGAACTTGTTCTACTTTTGCACTTTCTGAACTAATCCATTATGAACCAATTTATTTGTGATTTGCAATTTTTCAGGCCTATGATTAAATTCTTAGTATGAGGCTGTTTTGGGTACAAGAACATGGCTTAAAAACCTTTTTTGATTCCAATAACCAAACCCTCAGGATGATTTAGAATAGCTTATTTGCAAAATTTGAATTCGTTTGATCACTGATTTTTTCTGTTTTGTTTCAGGTAAAGGTAATGAAGAATAGAGGAAGATGGCAAGAAGACTGTGGCAAGACTTGAAAACACTTGAAGGCTAGGAACATGAAGACTTTGTATTCTGCCTTGTAATAGAAATATAGGAAAAAATATATTTGACCTCTTTCTTTGTTTGACTTTGAATTTTGTAATAAACAAACTAATTTCGAGGAATGTATAATTTTAATTTTGAGAATGATATCACAAAATTGCAAAAGTTGTTTGTTCTAAATGAAAGAAATTGGAAATGAAGAATGACATGGGCTTTTCAAATTGCAACTCTTAAAACTTGGAACAAAATGATGAATTTTTGAAAAGTGTATTAGAACTTAAGATAAGGACTAATTGATTTATCTAAAAAAGAAAAGGTGCTTGAAGACCATTCTTATCTTTCTTCCATATCTCAAAACAAATTTCTTTGAATCCTTTTGATCTTTCATCTCAAAGCCTCACCTTTCATCTCAAAGTCTCATCTTTCAAAAAAGTAGAAATGATATCCAAAGAAACTTGCATGAGGAGTAATAGAATTGGCCATGTAAACATTGCAACCTTGTAACTTGAAGACCAAAAAGAAAATGTAAACCATATTCCCAAACCTAGCATGCACTTGAGTAATCTTGAGGATCCATAACTATCCTTTAAAGTCATATGAAGCATTGATAGTCCAAAAATCTTTGTGCAAACTCAAACCCTAATTTGGGGTTATCAGTGCATGATGAGATGTCTTGAGCTGGTCAAACCCTAGTCCAGTCTTGAGCCAAAGAGATCTCGTGGGAAAAATCTTGATAAATGAGAGGGAAAATTTTGGGGTACAACACTATCGTTGCATATATGGCGAGGGCTTATGCTCTATTGGTGGCCTGTATTGGCATAACGTGTAGGCTCATGCCCAGTGGTTGCATATTTATTTTGTGGCATTTTGGTGTTGTATGTATGCATTGGTGAGGGCTTATGCCCTGTTGTTGGCATGTAATGACATTAATTTTTGGGCTTATGCCCTACTACTGCCCTACCTGGCATTATAGAGAGGGCTTATGCCATGTTGGTACCACATGCATTGAGTCGATGTTGGTCTCAATGCATTACATTACTATTGATTTGATGTTGTGTTATGTAGATGATGTTTTTGATGTGAATTAGTGAATGTATGGTGTGAATTACTACTTCATAGCATGTGATATATATTTATTGAATGTAATTCTCACCCCTTTTCTATTGTTGTGTTTGTGCTCCTCCAGGAGTATAGATAATCAGGTACCTGAGTAGTGCTTGGAGTATAAGTTGCTTGATCGAGTCTTAGGAGTTGCTTTGATACTTAACACAGGATATTATGGAAATCTGTTTATGTTTTGTATTTGTCGTATTTGTTACGTATCTTAACTACAAATTTATGTTAAACCATGAGTTTTATGGAGAATGTTTTTATTAAAGTCGTTGTGCAATGAAAATAAATAATTTGATATTTCTGTTGTGTGAATAATTCTTTTATGAGAAATAAAGCAATGGAGTATTTTGATACTTGATGAGTTTTTGAAAGATGTGACATCCTACTTGTGTACTCTGATATATTTTGTATATTATAATTATTCTTGTGGGGAAAGTGGGTGTTACAATTGATATCAGAGAAGGTTAGTTTGTCTGGCCAGGTTGTTGAGTCTATAGAGTGTGACAGTTGAATATTGTTGATCTGTTGTTCCTTAGTGCACAATGTATGTTTAAAACATTGTGAGTTCCTTCTTATTTTTTTTATAATCACTTGTTTTCAGAAGAGAGATTGAAACAAGTGGGGGAGAAGTTGTTGCTTCTCGGAGAAATTTTGGTTGCAAGAGGTGAGTTGTTGGTTCGGTGTGTCATGGATTGCAAAAGTGCAAGTTTTGTTTGGATCGTGTGGTTTTCTGACTACAAAGAAAATATGGATTCGAGATTCGTGTATAACAGTTAGGTTGTAATTTCCATGGGAGGGAGTGATCAAGTACTTGTGTTGTTCGCATCTCTAGGAGTAGAGAGCGATGTTATGGCTAATGATGTGCCAGTTGTGTATGGTCCTAATGCTTTCCTAGGGATGATTGCGACCTATCATAGAGCAAGATATTGGATTGAAGTGATGTGTTCTTTGAGGGTGAATGATTTGGAGTGGAACTGAGTGCTTTGGAACTATGTTGTTGAGTCAGTGCAAACTCTTTTGTCTGGGAGATATAGAAAATTTAAGTTTATGGTCTGTTGGACGATTGAGGCGTCTTTGAGAGAAGACGATCAAGTATTTTTGGTGGTTTCTTCTTAGGGGATATAGAGAAATATGATGGCTAGTGATACACCAGTGGTGGGTACCTTCTGGA
Organism: Vicia faba; assembly: GCA_948472305.1. NCBI lineage: Eukaryota > Viridiplantae > Streptophyta > Magnoliopsida > Fabales > Fabaceae > Vicia > Vicia faba. The sequence continues at coordinate 791,954,390 of OX451739.1, forward strand.
TGTTTCAGAGGTATCTGCTAAGCATGTAGGATAACGTCTAGGAGATGAGGATAATTAGAGAACAACTTTTAGAACTCCGTGTAGGCATTGTGTATTTTTTGGATTAGTTGTTGTGGTGTTTATTGCGGATATTCTAATTTATTCTAAGTCGGAATAAGAGCATATGGAACAATTGCGAATTTTATTGAAAGCATTGAAGGAGAAGAAATTGTATACTAAGTGGTCAAGGTGTGAATGTTGATTTAAAGAGGTGAGTTCCTTAGGCGTATTTTTTCGGGTAAGTGTTGTGGATCCGTCCAAAGTAGATGTGGTTATACATTGAGAGTTTTTAAAGTTGGATACAGTAATTAGAAGCTCTTTGGGCTTAGTTGGTTACTATTTCATTTTGCGAAATACAGTAAGGTGTCAGTTAGAGACGGGGTCAATGCGATAGGTTGGTAATGAATAAATGGAGGGAATGAAATGTTTGGTGTTAAGAAAAACGTGTTAATAAAGTGTTGTAGGAGCACATGGAGGTGTCATGCATGCCAATTGTGAATGGTTAGAGTGGTGGGACCCTTGAGGAAAAGAGAAGGTTGAATGGTAAGATGGGATATGAGTCATTGATGACATTGTAGCGAACAAATGTCTGGAAAGGTTGAGAAGTTTCTATCACTAACTAAGTGACGAGATGGTATTATCTAGATTATGATTGGAATAAGGTTCAAAGTTGGAAATATATGGATACTTGATGTTGTGAGATTTGAAGGAAAACCAAGAATTTAGGAATGTTGTTAGAATCCTCTATGTCGATAAACACTTAGAATAGAGCGGAATTATTTGTGATGTATTTGGTATTCTAACAGGTCTTAAGTTAGAAGATTCTTAATCCTCGTGGGATGATAAGTGAGTGAGAAGTGGATTATGTAATGTGTTGGGAGATGGTGTCTCATCTATGAGATCGAATGAGAAGGAAATTGTGTAGGCACTTGTAAGTCTCAAAGGAGTTTATTTGGATTGTGGTGCTTTAGATGACTTTGAGTGCAAGCTCTAAAGAAACACTATTATAGTTAGTAATTATGGTTTATGCCACATCATGGTTGTCGGCTACTTATTGAAAAATTGAGGAACTGATCACCCTCAACCTATTATTGATAGTAGACGGGATCGTACAGGATGAGATGGACTAGTCTTGCAAGCTTGATGATGTGTAAAGTGTCTGACGTTATACCGAGAGGGTAGTCGTTCACCATTTCGTGAGAGCCTATTAGAAAAATGGATTTGAAAGAGTTGGGATTTATTGAACAATTTAGAGACTTGAGTTGTATATGACCTAACATCGCAGAGTGGGAGGTTGGGGATACAAAAGGTGAGTAGTGATTTTCTGGTGAATATTAAAGAGAGTCAGGAAATGGATGTGAAATTATTTGCCTGGTAGTTAATATAAATCGAAGGGAGGATAATGACTTTAAATTAGACGATCAGAGTAGTGTAGCTGAAGTGTGATATAACGCAAATTGTTGCACGTGTGTGATCATAAGAGTCAATGGTTGAACATCAGAAGCATGCAGAAATGATTCAAAACCATTGGACATTCCAGAAGGGAGATGATGGGAGAAGAGTTTATGTGTTATTCACATTATTATTGTGTCAATGGTTATAATAAATTAAGTGTTCGACTATGAATCGAAGCATTAGAGTACTAATGTTGCGTGTCAATGTTGTCAGTGTTATAGTTGGCAGGGTGTCCTTGTGACGTTGTTGCTGTTGGATTAAAATGGTTAACAATGTTGAATATTGATTAGTGGTATTCAAGATACTGCCAGATTGACGTGGGAGTCGAAAAGTTGGATGTGAGAGTTGTGTCCAGAGTGTGTCACATCGGGTAATTTTCGAGGACGAAAATATTCTAAATGGGGGAGAGATGTAACGCCTCATTTAAATATTTAGTCATTTGATGATTGGATTTGTAGAACTATGTCGTCTTGACTAAGGGGGTGTATGAACTTAGTATGATTCGATAATTGGAGTAAGCTATGAATAATATTATAATAATGATAATTCTGGTGAAGGATAAAATATTCCATTATTATTAATAAAAAAATATTATCGTTGGTTAAATGGAGTATTTGTCACTAATGATATTATTATTATTATTAATGTTATAACTATTATTATTATTATTATTATTACTATTATTATTATTATTATTGGAAAATAATAATGAATAATTGAGGGAAGTGGTAGACCAAGAATTGGGAGAAACTGTTTTCACGTGAAAAGAAGAGAAGAGAAGAGAAGCTAGGGAAAAAGGGAGGAAAGAGGAATTTCCACCATTGTTGAAGAATCAAAGCTCCAAATTGAAGTAAGAGGGAGAATGAGTTCTCTAAAGGATGATTATAACTTGAGAGGGTAGTGACGATTCCTTTCCCTCTTTGGATTTTGTGTATAACTGATTTATGCTCTTCCTTTATGTAATTGATGTTATCTCTATATGAATACATGTGAAGTTGTGATTAAATTGATGCCAATGGTGTGATTATTGTTGATGATTGTTGTTATTATGGTGTTGTCCTATGAAAATCCCAATTCTGAACGTGTAGATCTAGAGAGATGATAGAATGTGAGTTTTGATGTTGTTTATGTTTTGTACTTGTCGTATTTGTTACGTATATTAACTTTAAATTTATGTTGAACAACAATTTTTATGGAGAATGTTGTTATTAAAGTCGTAGTGCTATGAAAATAAATAATTTGATATTTCTGTTGTGTGAATAATTCTTTTATGGGAAGTAAAGCAATGAAGCATTTTGATACTTGATAAATTTTTGAAAGGTGTGACATCCTACTTGTGTACTCTGATATATTTCATATATTATATTATAATTATTCTTGTGGGGAAAGTGGGGTGTTACAACTAGCCCACTTTATACATCTATTAAGCATTATCAATATAATATTAAGGCTTTTGATGACATTGTTGTCTCCAAAAGGCTCATTTGGCATTTATCATACCTCAACACAGCTAGACCTAAAGTTACTTTTGCAACCTAGTAGTTGAGTAATAAGTGCAAATTGTAGTTATTTTTGTATATACTTTTTGTTGCACTTATTGACTCTTGGTTATTAATATCAGTTGAATAACCTAACTTTGTGTATAACTACATTTAGTTTGTGTATAATTTATTTTCGTGTATAAAGTGTATCGTTTGATAATTTTGTATTCATATTGTAGGTATTTGGTCATTGTTGGAGCAAGATGAATAAAGCTCCAAGATGCATTTTTAATCAATGAAGAATAAGGCGAAAGATGAAGCCATTCCAAGTTATGCAGTAAAAGAAACAAAAGTTGATGAACTGTCTTGTGTCGCTGGGAGAAATTTCTGTCATCGGGAGACAATGGGAAAGAAGAGCCATTTGTGATGTTGCCTTTGCATTTCTTTGCTACTGCGTCGCCAGACGAGGAATAAAGGTGTCGCCGGGCGAAGCTTTCTGTCGCTAAGCGATAGAGGATATTTTTGACCTGCTGAGGACGTGGAAAAGCCTGGTCCAAGTGTATCATAGACGTTGTCTGGTGACACTTTTATGTCGTCGGGCGATTCTCGCGGAACACATTTTCTTTATACTTTTATTTTTTTCATTTTGGGTAGATGGTTTTTGGGGTATTTGTTCCCAAATTCCATCACCTTCATTTTTTATGTTTAGAGCTTAGACAACAACATTTGTGGCTTGCAAATGGATGATCCGGGGTCGCGAGATTGATGGATCGTGTTTGACACCACGGGAAATTTGGTTTCTTCTCCCCTTCTTCTCTTTGTAACCATTATTTGTTGGAGTTTTTATGTAACTTTAACTTGATTATGTGTATATTTATTTCTCATGGTGTTGTATGAAACTTTATTTACAAATCATTATTGATGTTTATCCTTTTTAGCTTGCTAAGTGTTTGGGTTTGAGTCATTGCAGAGATGGATGGATTGAACCCGAACTTGGGAATAATATCTATTGGGCTTAGATTCTAGAGATGAGTTTAGGATTAGTAATCACTTAGGTATCGAATCTTAATGCCTTTGTGTTATTTTGTATTACGCTGAGAGATCATCGACATAGAGTGATACGGTTGATATCTCGCTCTGTGTTAGATATGACCTCTGTGTGAGCGATACATGATGATATTAACGAGTAGTTAAGGTTAAGTACAATTGGGTAGTAATTTTAAGTATTTGATAAGGTATACGAAATACAAACTCGAGAGTTCTATCCTATTTGAATAATGAAATTCTTTTTGTGTGTATGACTTTTAATTTCAGCACCTTACATACAAAACCATTCTAACCAAATCTCATGAACTAGAGATTTATCGAACGACAATTCAATACACCAATCTCTATGGACACAATACTATATAACCTAAATATTACCCGGTAAATTAATAACTTATATTTAGCTTGTCGCTATATACCGTAACAACAAAATAGCGATGTTGTCGGGGATTGTTTCTATTGTTTTTGATTGCGATAGTTTCTTTGTTTTTGAGTTTTGTAATTAATGTATATGATGTATAAAATGTATACATAAACTTCTCTATTTTTACTTGAATATGTTGTGTTTACTTTCCATACTTGTGCATATATGTGTTTTTCTTTATTTTCATGTATTATTTTAAATTATATCGTTTTCCTAATGTTTGTTGTGTGCTTGTTAGGACACTTTATTTAGGTTTGTGCAGTGTGACAATAGAATGGCATGACGAGAGGAGGTTACTAGCTTGCACAATAAAGGAGTCGAGCTTACGACGTAAAACAAGCATGTCTATGTTAGTTTATGTTGTGTGGTAAATCGTGTTTAAACAAGCTGAAATATGACTTGTTTTAAATTCTCAATTTTTCACTTTGCAACTTGTTTAATTCACTTTCACCTGTTTATTTTGTTATGTAAATTTGTGTTTTTTTCGCAAGCTTGTCGTGTTAGCTTGAGAAGTTTTGTTTGTTGTAAAAAGTGTAAATTATATACATTGAGATTGTGTTGGTAAGTGGAGCTTGCATAAAAGTTGCACCAGTTTCCCTGTTTTTCTGCAGCTGGTGTAACGCGCTTAGCGCACTCTGTGCTGCTTAGCATGCCCTGCTGTGTAGAGCTAATGAATTATTTTTAATTTTCAGCTTGGTTATCCTTTTTTACCCACTTCACCCAAGGCTTTATAGTATAGTAATTAATAGTAATATTTCTAATTCTTTTGTTTGTTGTTTGGACTCCAATTTTGGTTCGATATCTTGAGGAATTTAGAGGCGATTTTACAAGTCTGAATGTTTCAACTTGCGGATGTATGGTAATGATAGTGTTTTGAAGTTGGTACATGCCAGGTACTCATTTATCGCTTTCTCGAACATAGCATGTTTATGAGACTTTTCTTTTGTACAATTTTCATGTCATTCATTCTTTTGCAAATTGTGTTCACTTTTGAATCACTTTAGGACTAAACCCTTTGTGAGGTTGCTTTCCATTGTTTACTATATGCACGGGAGACCGACAATTTTGTCTTAACTTAATTTTATTATGTTTAACCTTGCATTTATGTTGATTCATATGAAATCATGAAATTATCAAGGCATTTTTTTAATTTTGAGTAAAACCACCTAACCAAATGTAATTCACCTTGTGAGTTAGGGATTATTTGAGAACCCCTTTTAGCCTTTTAGTTAGAATTCGTCATGGATTCTAATATTGTTTGTTGGTACTTAACCCTCAACCATTTATTGTGATTGAATTTTTCCTTGCCTTAGAAACTGGAAGCAATTTGTCATTATGTGTGGCCGTGTTTAAGTTGGGGAGAGCAATCTTGCTTGTTTATAAGATGGTTGTTTGAGGTTGAAAATAAATATTGTGGTGGAAAAAGAAAGCAAAAAAAAAGTGTGTGAAAAATAAAATAAAAAGAAAAAAAAGAAAGAGAAAAAGTTTTGAAAAAGAAAAGAAAAGATAAAATGTATCAAATAAAAAGTTTTGTGTTGGTGTAACATTTGGGAAAGTTGAAAAAGCTGGTTGAGCGGTGCTTGAGACTTTGTGAATTGATCACTCCTATAGGATTAGGCATTATTGTTTATTTCAATTACCTCTAGATATTACCCCTTCCTTGTTACCCAAGTCACACTACAACCCTTGAAGCCCTTAGGATTTTGCTTTTGTGCTTTTCAATATGAATTTGCTTTGATAAATGCATAATTTAGTTGTTGTTAGCAAGATTGTTGGGTGAGAGTTGAGCACCTCATGTTTGTGTTTTTCATCTACCGGTGAAGTGTGTGCTATGTGTGATTCACTTGTGAATATTGTATTGTTTTAGATTTTTTGACATGTGCTTTGTATTTAGGAGTTGTTTTATTTTAATGTTATCGTTGTAGTTTAGTGGTAAGTTTTTGCTTTGCGTGTACATTTTTATTTTGAACCATACATTTGTTTTTTGTTTTAAAAAACCTGTTGATTCGTGATTCTTTGATTATTGTTTCTTTGTTCTTTGAGTTGTTTGGCCTTGTTTAAGGACAAACAATGATTCAAGTTGGGGAGAGTTTGATAAGTTCAAATTGTAGTTATTTTTGTATATAATTTTTGTTGCACTTATCAACTCTTGGTTGTTAATATCAGTTGAATAATCCAACTTTGTGTATAAATAGTTTAGTTTGTGTATAATACATTTTCGTGTATAAAGTGTATCGTTTGATAGTTTTGTATTCATATTGTAGGTATTTTAGCATTATTGGAGCAAGATGAATAAAGCTCCAAGATGCATTTTTTATCAATGAAGAATAATGTGAAAGATGAAGCCATTCCAAGTTATGCAATAAAAGCAACAAAATTTGTTGAACTGTCTTGTGTCGCTGGGCGAAATTTCTGTCACTGAGCGAAAGTGGGCGAGAAGAGCCATTTGTGATGTTGACTCTACCTTGCTTCGCTGCTGCGTCGCCAGGAGAGGAATAAAGGTGTCCTCGGGAGAAGCTTTCTGTCGCTGAGCGATGGAGGATATTTTTGACCTGCTGAGGACGTGGAAAAACATGGGCCAAGTGTATAACAGTCGTTGTTAGGCGACGCTTTCATGTCGTCGGGAGATTCTCGCGGAACACATTTTTTTATACTTTTATTTGGTTTCATTTTGGGTGGATGGTTTTTGGGGTATTTGTTCTCAAATTCCATCACCTTCATTTTTTATGTTTAGAGCTTAGACAACAACATTTATGGCTTGCAAATGGATGATCCGGGGTCGTGAGCTTGATGGATCGTGTTTGACACCACGGGAAATTTGGTTTCTTCTCTTCTTCCTCTCTTTGTAACCATTATTTGTTGGATTTATTATGTAGATTTACCTTGATTATATGTATATTTATTTCTCACGGTGTTGTATGAAACTTTCTTTACAAATCTTTAATGATGTTTATCGTTTTTAGCTTGCTAAGTGTTTGGGTTTGAGTCGTTGCAGAGATGGACGAATTGAATGTAGACTTAGGATGAATATCTATTGGACTTAGATTCTAGAGATAGGTTTAGGCTTAGTAATCACTTAGGTATCGACTCTTAATGCCTCCGTGTTGTTTTGTGTTGTGCTGAGAGATCGTCAACATAGAGCGACACGGTTGATATCTCGCAATGCGTTAGAGATAACCTATGTATGAGCCATACGTGGTAATATTGGCGAGTAGTTAAGATTAAGTACAATTGGGTAGTAAGTTTAAGTATTTGATAAGGTAGACGAAATACAAACTCGAGAGTTCTATCCTATTCAAATAATGAAATTCATTTTGTGTATGTAACTTTTAATTCCAGCACCTTACATACAAAAACCATTCTAAGCCAAACACACGAACTAGAGATTTGTCGAACGACAATTCAATACACTAGTCCATGTGGACACGATACGATATAACCTAAATATCACCCGGTAAATTAATAACTTACTTTTTGCTTGCCGTTATATACCACAACAACATTGAGTTAGTTTATGTATGCTCTTACCATGACACACTTCAATGCAGCCTGCAGAGTGTTCAATTACTTGAAGCATATAATCATGGCATATGGTTACTTTTTCCATTCTGAACTACAAATCCTAGGCTATTCTGACTGAGCAGATCATATTGACTTAAGAAAGTCCATTTTAAGATACTTCTTTTTCATTGGTTCTTCCCTCATTTTATGGTGTGCCAAGAAACAACAAACCAACTCCAAATCTTCATGTGAGGCAGATTACAAAACCCTATTACTGCCACTTGTGCACTGTAATAGCTACTTCACTTCCTTTAGGATTTAAACATCATTTCTACAAGATAACCAATGATATATAGTGAGAGTCGCAGTGCCCTGCACATTGCTTTAAACCTTATTTTTCATGAAAGAACCAAACACTTGGATATTGACTTTCATCTAGTTAGGGAAAACGTACAAAATGGAATCTTCAGGCTATTTCCAATCCCTTCCCAATAACAACAAGATAACTTCCTCACTAAAGCATTGGCTCTTTCAAAGTTCAACATGTTTATTCTCAAGCGTGACATGGTAGATATCTATAATGTTCAACTTAAGGGAATCTATTGAGATATATTAAATCACTTGATCTAATTGTTGAGATTATTTAAGTTAATCCAATGGCTGAGATTAGGCCGTAGTATTTTATGTACAAATATAAAATTACTCTATCTACACAATGTATTCAAGATCAATGAAAATCATTTTATGATAAAAGTTTATTATCCTTTCCAACTATTTCTGTTATTATCTTGTGAGCTTTCTATTACAAATCTTCTTGAATAAAATTAAATTTTTGGGTTTAAAAAAATATAGGCCCATTCTAACATGACCAACACGCGTGTGATGTGAGAAATTTGTAAGCATTCACTTCCTATCCAAAACTCTATACCTAATAAAATTGCCTTCACATTATAAATATTAATAGATGACAATTCTCTATCTATTGTAAAAGGTTGGGATTGTACCTCAAAGTACCTAATAGTATTTAATTTTATCATTTATTATTTCTTAAATAATATAACTTTTTTATTTAATTTCAAATCATTTTACTATAAAAGTATCCAATTTTTTATGTGGGATAAATAAGAATTCACCATTAATAAATTGTGTAAGGTGTATTATGTGAAACATAAATACATTTTTTTTCCAATTCTATACCACACTCTTATTTAACACATGTTTGCTCATTTATTCCAACACTTATAAATTATTAATTAGTTTATCAATTTTTCTATCAAACCTAAACAGACGAACATATGTTTAACTTTAATATGACAGTGGATTTAAATAATCTACAACTTCCTTGTAATTTTTCTTACTTTAAAAATTATATTTTAATTTAATAAAACAAGTGAAAAAGAAAATTTTCTATAGATAAAAAAAAGATAAATACTTCTTAAAATTTCAATTATTAGAAAAAAAATTAAAACTAATGAAGCTATTTATTTATTAATGCAACTTTTTGAAATTCTTAGTTAGGAATTTAAAATAAAAGTGTTTCATTTCATTTTATCACAGATCATATATTTAAGAATGAAAATAGTAATATTCTCTTTAAATATAGAACCAGGTGTAAAATGTTTAAACAAGCGGCATTTTGTTTTTGGGGAAAAGAAATGTCGTTTTTAATTTTAGAAGAATATGTAAAAGATATATTGCAGTCCCACAAAACACATACGTTATTTTTGAGGTTCAGAGAAACAAGAATCTAAATATGGAATAATCATTCATTCCCACAAACATTCTTTTGACCAGCCTTTCAATTAATTGAACTTGCAAGGTTGTGATGAAACCAAATGGTAGTGAAATATGGGTTTGGAAAGGAAAAATTCATGGTCAATATTTTGCTACTTTTTCATTATAAATTTAAATTAGACTATGATTGATGAAAATATGACTAATGTGATTGAAATTTACTTTTAATATTTTTTAATAAATATTATATTTAATATATAGAATAATCTAAATGTATTAGTTATTAAATTAATCTGGGTCGTCCGTAAAGGCCTATGGTAAAATATACAAGAACAAACTCCAAGTAGAAAGGCATACGAAACAGGTAGACTTTCACTCTAACAAGAAGCGGGCAACTTCACACTCTAACACATCAATCATAATCTAATTCAATCAAACGATTGTCTCTACAATGCAACACATCATGTGCGAACGGTTTCAACCGCTTTTGATATATAAGAGGGAGACGTGTCTTTTCAAGTATTCAAATTCACTCTCACTATTACATTATTTCTCATTCTCTCACTGATTTGGACATTGAAGTGATAACTTTGCAGGTCCACTCTATGATGTTGCGTTGAAAGTATTTCTCCACTGTAGTGGGACACAACTTCACCATTTCATTTCCTATGTCTAGTTCCCAACCAAACAGTGACACCGTCTACGGGAAGCGATTTTTAATTCCTGTCAATTTTCTCGAAAACCATTGTTTCTCCATCAAAGATCCCGATCACTCATATTATTTCTTGAAGTTTCAATCTCCTCCATAGACAGATCTATTATCCAATTTATCGAGCATGGTGACATCCAAAGTCACTCATATGTCGGCCAACGACAAGCTTTTATTGCTGACTTTGAAGCTTCCAAAGCTCCACCTCCTCTTTATTCTCTAGTGAAAGACGATCCAGTTTTTATGGCATCTCCATGTGGCCATATGCAACAATATTTTGTTCCTCCAAGAGTTAGTCGAGGATCATTCCAAGTTCTCCAGTTCTTCAAACCTATACAACAACCTTTTCAGGGAGAGCCATCACATCGAGCTCCTATATAACCTGTTATACCTCGACAAGAAATGCTTTCATACCTTCAATTGCTGGAAGAAAATCTTGGAATCCAGGGAGCCACAGAGTTGCTGAACAACGTCTACAACTTGGTACACAAATCGAACTCACAATTTTTGGCCAATAGGATACTCATAATTTAGGAGAACTTGGAACACGCTCCCTCAAGGGACAACACAATGTGGGAGGTAGCCTCTTGGGGAAACCAAGTTTTTGGATTAGATATGTTCCCAATTGGTATAGATATATCACGAGTAGAGGCCCCGAGATCACCAGCTAACAACTGGCACCAAGGACTCCTAAGTGTTGGTCTCTTTGAAGATCAAAAGAACTCATACTGTATTTGTATACTTCCACACAGTACTATCTGTAAAACGACGATAACTTATCTAGAGGGGGGGGTGAATATATCCCAATTGAAAATTTTAATTTAAAAACTATTTTCAAAAATTAAGTAAAAACTATGGCAAGCTCACACAAGGATTTGGTTAGGAAGTTCACCAATCATCCTTGCTATGGCTACGTCTTTCCCCAATTCTGTTTGGAATTGATATAAATTTCTTACTATGTGCAAAAAGTTGTTTACAAGAGAAATGTTGCAATCCAACCCTACAAATCCTATGTTTGACGTTGATCCTAGCAATTTTTCTTCTCTTGATCTGAGTTTGATAAAGCCACCCAAGAATACCAATTTGACCCACCGTCTCGCACTACTCCTTTGTAAGAAACCACCATTCTTCAAAGCTCTTCACTCAGCCGAATCCAAATTGCATAATTGTTGTATCCCAATATTTTCAAACGATTCACCGTCTCGTGCTACTCCTTTGCAAGAACCTCCCGTTCTTCAAACCCTTTCACTCATTCGAATCCAATATCTGCAAAACCTTGTAAAAACCCCAAATCCACATTTTGATCTTGAGGTAAAAACTCTCACTATTTTTTCGATGAAACCCCTTATGATTCTTAACCCAACCTTAGGTTATAACCAGCCTAAATTAAATTTTATCAACATAAGTCTAGATGATACCCAAACAATGAATGATTATGTGTATGCTGTTTGTGTGTATACATAGATGAAAGGTTGAAGATGATGAGCAATCGTAGTATGTCTTTATAGTTTCATCATGTTAAAAGTGATGCATGTATGAAGTATATAAAGGTGTGCAAGTTGGAGGCAAAAGAGAAACCTAGATGTTTGAAAAGGAAAAAGATTTTTGCAAAATTCTGACACATGTGCGGATACATGTAAGTTATGTGTTGACACATGTAATGACATGTGTTGACCTGTATGAGTCAATGTGTCGACACAAAGTTACAGAAGCTACATGCTTTAAAACAACAATACATATGTTGACACATAGAATAGATGTGTCGACACATATAAATGATTTTTATGAAAAATATATTTTTAATGAGATGTTTCGACACATATGAGGTTATTGTATCGACACATAGATACAAAACCTACATACTTTATTATTTAACTACATGTGTCGACACATAGTATGGATGTGTCGACACATCCAACTGATTTTTATGTAGAAAATCATTTTTTAGGCATGATATATATATTGACAACCTTTTCAAATATGTTCTAGATGCATTCTAAGATCCTTAATGCAAGGGTGCACACAATGACTCAGAGATACCATTCAATATATAGAAAAGCTAGATATATCCTAGTTTTGATATCATGCAAAACATCTATCTAAGAGGCAAATACATTCACATACTTCCCATTTTTATGATGGAAAAACTTCAAAACTTGCGGTGATGCTTTTCATGTCTCATGAAGGCTCCCCCTGAATTTGTGCATCCTAAATTCATCTTTGCATATGCCTCTTCCCCTTTGATAACATAAAAAAGAGAAAAATAAAGCCATGAGAAATATCATATATCACACAAATACTAATATACCTACCACACAGAGGCGTTTTGCAACAGTAAGACCGCGCACTCACAAATACCCAAAAATATGGAATGACATAAGAGATAAAACATAAATAAGAGACAATAACAAACAATATTAAATGAAATTGTTGGCGTTGTCATAAAGACAAATTAAAGCATAAAAAGTTGTTTGTACTTCAAAGAATTTACATAGTTGATAATGCATAAAAATAAACACACAAACAAACTAAGAAAATGACATAAAATGCAAGAAACAAAATGCACGATTCGATATGCATGAAACCACAAGAACCTAAATTATCACACTCTAATGACTTATATGGCCTAAATGAAACATTCTTCCACCATGATCCATATAGCCACACATGTCTTGATAGAACTCCAAGTATTCTTCATGATTCTAAACACCAAGAGTCATTCTATTATTAACTCTGATCTGAATAGTAACATTGTTGGAGCTTATGTCATTGCGAATAATAGAAAAACTGCATAGTAACATGTGAGGAAAAAATATCAAAATTTGAATCTTGTGATGCCAAGTGTTCCTAAAAAATTCTTATTATTGCATCTTGAACAGCCTCAAAGTCAACCCTCCAACACAATTCCTCCTCCTACCGTTCATCTTTCTTAATCTACATACTTTGGAGCATAGCGATTAATGCATATTCATTTCCAAATGTAGACCAAAAATTACCTCGTGAGCCAAATCCATGCTCTTGGAATCCACCATCATACTCTTAATAATTATCACATGTTGTGGCAATGTATCTTGCGGCCATTGTCTCTAATCTTGATCAACAACAACATTCAATCAAGCTTCATCTTTCTCATAATCAGGATATGCCATGTTCCATATTCTTCATTTACACCACCAATGGATTGATCATCAAACACGCGAGCCTCCGTGTTAACCTCAAATTCAGTAAAATCATCAAAATTAAAGATCTTTTGCGAGTACCCTCCATATGGAGGAAATACGCATTTGAGACCTTATCCCAAAAGTACTCCATATGAGTAAAGGTACTTTGATAAAATTTTTGAGTAGTTCCTGGAGAGATGTAAAGAATATTAGGAACATCAATATTAAAGTGGTTGAGAATCTTGGCAATCATGGAGGCATAACATAAAGAAGAGGCTTTGTTAGCTTTCTTTATGACAAACATGTAATTGACAATGTAGTATGCCCAATTGGTCTTGATTTTATGAAGACGAAGGTACATGATGTGAACCTCCATTTGATCAACTCTTGAATGTCTACCATTTTTTGGACGTAAGATATGAGACACAATTTAATGCAAGATGCAAGGGATTTGGTTGATTTGGCCAGTTGTAATGCTCTCATAATTGTTATCAGCCCATAGAGCTTTTAACAATTCATTAGAGTGAGTTCTCCAACGAAATTGGTCATGAATATTTGTGTCCAATATCTTAGGCAATTCATTTCCATCATCATCAGTTTTCGCAATACCAAACAATGATTTCCACATAGCATTAGTAAACTCGTAATCACCACCTCATATTCTGAATATATATTCAGTTCCACGGTGTTGGTGCAACCCGACATAGAAAACCCGAATGAGATCATCATTGTAATCATGCGACAACTACAGAAGTAGTTTTTTCCTTGATGTTCAATGTGATCTACCACTTCAGGAATATGGAGTTCTTCAACCACACTTGGATTGTACACATGTTGTTTCACCACAAGCCTATTTTTGCACTTTCCATCAAAGATTGTGACATCCCTTTCATTAATCAACGCCAAAACATTTCCAGGTTCATGGGATGAAGAAGGGGCCTTACCCTTGCCTTTGACATTCCTTTTGTTCCTTGTAATCTTTTTAGGCATGATGAAGTTTCAAAACTTGGCTTGCATAAAAGGTGTTTGATGAAAGTTCTGAATGAGAAAATTTGTTGTTTGAGAGAATTATGATTTCCTACAAACCACAAATGCTAACAATTATCTAACAACACAAAAAAATGACAATGCAATAACAAATTAAGGAAAATTCGTGAATCTTAGGATGTGGGTGTACTTGAGAAGCTGAAAGAACAAGGTTTTTATAGAAGAGGAATTTTAGTGAGGTTTTAATGACTAGTCGGCAAAAGTGAGGTCAAATGATTTGTAGTGGGATATTAATAAGGTTTAGTGGATGATTGAGTGTGTGGGATGAAGTTAATCAAGATGAAATTTTAGTTTGAGAGGTTTAGGATGGCTGCATGAATGAGAAGACAAAGAGGAATATGAAGTGATTAACGAGCCAAAATCTGAAAAGTTTTACAATTAACACTTACATGTCAACCTATGTGGACTCATGTATTGATTAATACGACCAATGTGTCGATACATACTGTTATACCCTAATTTCCCCCCCTAATATCCATCATCATCTCATATTATCAATACATCCAGATCACACACTAGGTCTGGTTCTCTCTTTCTACTTCATCTTATCTTTAAGTTTATTCTTGAGGGATCACCAAGAACCTTGAATTGTGTATCTTGTAGATGTTTTATTTTAGCTAACATCAAAATATGTATATATGTCTCTTTGAATGTTCATATTATAGGTGATGACACAATTTCATTCATCTCACCATCTAACCTAGGGTTTGAGGAGTGGTTCTCGGTTAAATATTTCTTTAATGGATTGCAAGAGCTTAAACTTCAAGGATATGTCTATGAAACCAAAGATTTATGGTCCAAAGAGTTCCCTAACTTTATTTAGGTCAAACTTTCCTCAAAGTTGGTGGTGGAATTCATCAAGAAAATTCATAGATTCATGTGTTTATTTTCATGCCTTCTTCAACAAGTTTCATTGAGACTTAAGCTTCATCTTTGAGTGTGCTTCAAGAGAACATCATTTTAAGGCCTATTGTGATTCATTATGCTTTATTTTACAAATAAAGTTCAAAAAATATTCAAGGTTGGTTCAACAAGTTTCACCTAATTGAGCAAATGTTTGATTTAGTGATCACATGTGCATAACTCTCTCAATTTTCAACATTTTTAGTTGGTTCTTTTTTCTATCTATTCTTATCATCATATACAACAACCTCTATTCACATGACAAGATCCAATTGTGCAATAAAAATCATCAAAAGTTGAAAGGGGTTTCAAGTCATTTTGACACTCTCTAAGCTAGGGTTTGATGACTTCTAAGGACCATATCTTGCTCATTTTTTGATATTTTTGATTTATTTCAAAGCCATGATTCTCTTCAAAGGGTACTTAACAAGATCTCTTCAGGAATCTAAGGCTAATTTGAATGGAAGATCACTAATGATTGAGAAAGATTACAAGTATCCTTGAAAAGCCTTTGAATTTTAGGGTTTGACTTCAAATGATCATAACTTGGTCAATTTTTATCTCCTTGAGCCCATTATTTTTCCATATTAATTTTTGAGATATCAACGAATTTTTTTTTCAATGTGCAAGACTTGAAGATACTTTGAAAGTGGTTGAAGAATTGAAAAGATTATAGGTCTTTTGTGTATTTTCCCAAATTTTTTCATTATCTTCCAAAGACCGTAACTCTCTCAATTGTTTTATTTTTGAGTGATCTGAATTCCATAATTCAATTCAATAGGTCTACTTCATCTCATCTTCAGATATCAAGATCAAATTTTGAATGGAAAGTCATGTAATTTTGAAGAACATTATAGGTCACTTTGGAGTTCTATACATAGAAATTTTTCTATGTACAAAAATCAGTTTATTTTTCACGATTTCAAGAGGACATAACTTCCATCTCAATTATTAAAATGGAGTCTTTATTGGCACATTTTAAAGATTGTGACCTTGTCTTTCAAATGCTTCAAGAATCATCCCATAAAGGTCCCTGAGTAGTGAGCTATGCATTGTTGAAGTTGGCTCTATGAAATCTGTTTTTGCCTCGAGTCAGAATTTTTACCATGAGTAAACTTAGAGTACATGTCGAATTACTCAAAGTTTAGTTGCTAAACATGTTTAACTAATTTCCCATATGTGTTTTGATAAGAATTGCACTTGGTATGAGGTATTTTTGTTGCATTTCAAGTCACGTGTTTGGCATGATCATAGCTGGCTTAGTTTACACGATTTTCTCACAATTCCTCTCATTTCTCATCATCATTCACTACCCTATAAATAAGGGATGATATTTCATTCATTCCCCAAGCTTTAGAGAGTCAGAAAACCTCTGTCAAACTTCGAATTTGGTTTTAGAGCTCTTTTCAATCCAATTTCTTGGTTCATTCTTCATCCTTGAACTTCACTAAATCTAACATAAGAAGAACTAAGTCTTGCAGTGCTTTAAATCGTACTAACCAAGTCAAGTTTCAGAACAATTTCTTCAGACATCGTTCAGGTAGTTTAAGGCATCAATTCTTCTAACTCAAATTACTAGAATAGTCTATGATGTTCATTGATGCTTACTGATGGTTTAATTTTGATTAATCGATGCATTTGATGCATCTGTTTTTGATTTCAAATTTTTTCAAAACTCTCTGGTTTTTCTCAAATCGACTGAGCTACACTTTAAATAAATTTTTCACGAGGGTACCATTGAAATCGTCTTGAATAGACAAAGCGAATGGCACCAGTATGAGCTCCTGATTTTATAGTTTGTGAGACCTGTAATTAGCGTGTGGCTGGAGGTTAAAGATGACCAGCGTGTCATCTCTCAACCAATGATATGGTGCCATACATATTTTCAAAATCTGTTTTAAATAATTGATCTGGTGGTTTATTCACTAATGATCATGATATGTACAGTGCGCCAGATCCCTTGGATTTGACTACTAACATTTTTTGACGACGATTCAATGGTCTATATATTTTTGGTTTTATTTTTATTTTCTGATTTTTTATTTTAATTGTTTTAAACTTAAAAAATTCATTAAAAAATTCATTTTAACTTCTAAAATTCTGAATAAATTCTCAAAAATACTTTTGATTTTTCTCTTTCTGATTTTTATTTTTTCACAATTTTATTTTGTGATTTGATATTTTTTTATGATTTTTCAATTTATTTGACTTATTTTAATTGTTTAAAAATACTTTTCTTGATTTTTAAATTTAGAAAAAATATGGAAGGATCCAATGACCTCTTGAAAACCATTGGTGACCTCATTTTATTTTTATTTTTGATTTTATTATTTTTCACAAATTTTAGCTTGTCTTGCTTATTTCTTTAAATTTTAAAAATAGTTTTTGACTTTAAAAATTTTAAAATTTTTGGTCAACACTTATTGACTCATGTTTGACTTCTAATATTTTTTTAGAATTTTTATTTTGTGTATTTTACCAATTATTTCCCTTTTAATAATTATTTAAATAATATTTAATAAATACTATTTTATTATTTTGTTGCTTCGTTCTGATTTGGGTGTTATTTTGAGACAAGTTCCTCAACTTCATTGGATCTTGGGTGTCGATAGGTTGAAAAATCAAATCCACCAAAATGGATGAATGATGTTGATGATATTTGAAACCTTAATTTCATCTGATACATCCCATCCCTCTTCATATTATCCCTTTCTTACTTTTACTTGTGCTACATGTTTTTGGAGAATGATCTACATATCATTTATCTAACATATTAGTAAATAGATTGCAATTGACTGACCTCAAAATAGGTGTGACTTCTACATAAGTTCACTTAGGATTGCTTAACATAGCGCTAAATTTGTCCCGATTCGAAAAATGATCATTTGTGGCCCAAACCTATGTTTGCAAGCCCAAGTATGTTTAAATTGAAACCTTTAATTCAATAACTTTGAAGTTCATTTTTAGGAGGCTTCAATCTTATCAATTCTCTAATGAACTTCATGAACTTTGGTCTAAGTGAATCATTTGAACATCGTTGATCATATGTGGTTACTTTGAGCATTTGAAATGAATGATATACTTAATAAAAAATAAATGAGACTGGTTGTTGAGAAGCTTTGATTTTATTAATCTTCTAATGAGCTCTCAAATGCAATCTTAAAGATGGTCATTCAACTAACCTTCTAACGTCTAATTCAGTAACAATTAACTTTACTTTGTGTTTTTACTTTATGTCTTTATTTTACGCCTTTATTTTTATGTATCATTTATTTTATCATTTAAATTCCATGCCATTTTTCTTTTGCTCACTTGAGCATTTATCTTTATGCTATTTTATCTTTGCTTATTTGAACTTTTTTTTTTAAAGACACTTAATAATCAACTTGAAAAATATAAATAATGTGTAAAGTTACTTGGATTACTTGGTTACTATCATTAGAATTATGGAGTTGTGGATCTCTTAGACTTAGGATTAGAAGCCTTGATACTTTGGGACCTTGTGGCTCTGTTGTTATTTTGTCTGAAATCCTTGGAGTAAACCCCAAGGCACTGGGTTGTTTTTTCTTTATGTGCAGGTTATTCTTAATATGTTTTGTCTATGATTGAGAATTCCTCTATATACAGTCGTTACTCTACCCAATTTTTGTGAATACTTAATTCATCTGAAGCTTGGCATTCCTCAGAGGTTTAATATTTTTACTTGCTTGGTTTCAATCCAAAGGATGAGAAATCTACATTGACTTCTTATGTTAAGTGTTGACTTCTTGTTGGTTAGACCGTTCTTTTCCTTAACTTTTACCTTATACTTTAGGATAGTCCCTTCATCTCCTCCTATCTTCTTTAATTTTAAAAATCTTTTTCCTCCTTTTCAAAACTCCTCTTGTTTCCTAACTTGAACCGCTTTCATAATAAACTTGGACTTAGGTCCATGCATTTTCAGAAAAATCTTTTCTTAATCAAATTTTAAATCAACTTAACCATACTTTAACATCTTTCTCAAGACTAAAAGTCAATTAACATTATTCAAACCATTTTTCCACTTTGGCTTTTTTACTTTAAACTTTTCTCAAAAGATTAGTCTCTTATTGATTCTTGTAGTGATGCGAGCTGTAACACCCAAATTCTACCCGACAATTATGAATGTAAATCAGAGTTATAAAATTCATACAACTGAATCGGGATGCCACAAATTCAACTTAAAAACCATTGCATTAAACATGGATACATAACACTTTTAAGACTTCGGATGAACCAACCACAAAATAATTTAATCTCTTAATTCAACAACTTGAACAACTACGCAGCGGAATCATAATAACATCCTTGTCCAACATTACATCAACTTCAAAATAACACGTACTAAGCAACAATAAAATTAAAGTTCAACAACTGAAATAATCAATAATTAAAAGAAACAAGCGTTCATCCCCCCGAGTGTTACGTATTAGAGCAATGACACCGACTCGAACTACTGAAGGTAGACCACCTTCACTCTGGATTACCTGCATGTTACCAACATAAGGGTAACCTTCAAACAAAAGGGGTGAGATATCTAACAATATAATAAAACATATGATAAGTAATATATTAAATCAGATCACATGGTATCACCCCTTCACATCTTATAAACAACAATAATCGCAACAGAACACCAACAATATACAACATTTATCGCATCAATACACAACTTCTTTATGCAATCGTATAATGTGACTCAATACTATGCAAATGCATGTGGTACCATTAGAGCAGAACTCCCATCTCAAAATAATTTCCAATAAATAGAGGCATCAATAAGGTATAAGCCTTCATCTTAATATTCTCCAATACATGCCATCTTAACGAGCATCAGCTCCATCTTGATATGAAATGTATGCGACACAATGATGAATGTAGTAATAACAACCACAATTAAAAACATCTCAAGACAACAACATTGTTTGACAGAAGCCTACATCTTAATAGCTGCTAATTATTAGAGGCATATCAACATCATTCATCAATATAATTCATCAACATAATTCATTAACATAATTCATCAACATAATTCCACAACAACTCAGCCATAACAACAATACAATGACAGATCGACAATCCCTCAATGTTGGCCATAGGCCTAAAACATGATAATTCCTATAATTAATTAATCATCTAAGGCTTATCTCTAATTACCAAACCTCTACATATTATTATTCTGTAATACTACATCATTATCATTATAAATCTTACTGTCATGAACCAAGCGATAATATAAGATCGTCTTATCCTCATCATACTTCACAAAATCATCATAGCGATTAACGCGAGAAGATAACTCTAGTCCTAATTTAGGTACTAGGATTATTTCTTCTTATCCTTAATTTTAATCCTTAAGAATGAAGTTCATCGCGTTAGCTATCCAACGCTTCAAACGACACCTCAAACGGAGTCCGGAAACTCAATTTACATCCTTTGGAAGAATCTGTCAAAAATCAGATTGCATGAGTCGAAGCATACTTCTTTGAGTCGATGCGTACCAGTATGGAATCCTGCATGAGTCTACACGTAATCCCCTTGTGTCGACTCATAGTGAGTCTGAAAAATTGCATGTATCGACGCATGATCCTATCCCACACACTACTCATCATAAACCCAATTATAGAGTCAGAACCCCATCCTTACCTTGGATTGAAGGTTGCTCTAAAATTTTCTGATTGAATTCCGTTCTGGCTCTTTTCCTTCTTTTCTGCAACTTTCACGTTCTCTTCCAACCCTTATTTCTTTCTCTTCTTATTGCTACTTATTTTTCCTTATTAATTCTAAATAACTAATATAATAACCCTATAATTCTCATTATGTCTTAATGGGCTTAAACCTCCCACACCCCTTTTCTACTATTTCTAATCCTTAAAAATAAGCCCACATCAAATAATATTATTATTCTAATATTATTCCACAACTTAACAGAATAATAAAATCCAACTAATCACACAAAACATCTATCATCGTAACACAACTTCATAAATAACCCAAAAATAATTTAGTTAAATAATTAATTAAATTACGGGAGTTACAACTCTCTCCCACTTAGAATATTTTCGTCCTCGAAAATTTACCTTAGTCAAACAACTCAGGATATGAGTCCCGCATATTGCTTTCCAACTCCCAAGTCATGCTTTCTCCGGCAGCTCCTAGCCAAACCACTTTAACCTAAGAAATCTCTTTTCCTCTTAGAGTCTTTATTTCATGATCCACGATCCATACAAGCATCATCTCTACAGTAAGGTTATCCCGTACTTGCACATCATCCATATGAATCACATGACATGGATCTGAAATATGCTTCCGGAGTTGCGACACGTGAAACACATCATGCAAATTCGAGATATTAGGCGGTAAAGCCACCCTATAAGCAACATTCCCAACTCTTTCTGAAATATGATATGGACCAATAAAACGAGAAGTGAGCTTCTTAGACTTCAATGCTCGCCCAACACCAGTAACATGTGTAACTCTCAAAAACATATACTCACCTGCTTGAAATTCTAATTCCTTCCTTCGCTTGTCATGATAACTCTTCTGTCTACTTTGGGAAGCTTTCATATTTTCTCGAATCAACTTCACCTTCTCCGTAGTCTCACGAACAAGTTCAGGTCCAAGTACTACACTTTCTCCAGATTCATGCCAACATAAAGGAGTTCTACATCTTCGACAATACTACGCTTCAAAAGGTGCCATCCTAATACTAGAATGGTAATTGTTATTATAAGTGAACTCTATCAACGGAAGGTAATTATCCCACGAACCTCCCTTCTCAAGAACACATGCCCTCAACAAATCTTCTAACGAATAGTCCGTTCAGTCTGACCATCTGTCTGAGGATGATATGCCGAACTCAACCTCAACTTAGAACCCAACGCTTCTTGAAAACTCTTCCAAAAATAAGAAGTAAACCTCAGATCTCTATCTGAAACAATGCACAAAGGAATACCATGTAGCTTCACGATTACACTAGTGTAAATCTCAGCCAACTTCGACACTTGAAAACTGATGTTAATAGGAATGAAATGAGCCGATTTCGTAAGCCTATCAACAATCACCCAAATTGAATCATGTCCTCTTAAAGTATTAGGTAAACCCATCACAAAGTCCATCAAAATTCTATCCCATTTCCATTCTGGAACTTCTAACGCTTGCATTAACCCTGCAGGCTTTTGATGTTCAACTTTCGACTTCTGACAAGTCAAACATGCATACACAAACCGAGCCACATCACTTTTCATCCCAGGCCACCAAAACAAACCTTTCAAATCTTGATACATCTTTGTAGCTCCTGGATGAATACTCAACTTACTTCTATGACTCTCTTCAAGTATCACTTTCTTCATCTCTGCATCATCCGAAATACAAATCCGGTTAGGAAATCTCAACACACCTTGCGCATCTAACTTATAATCATTATTCTCAGACTGATCGATCCAACCATTAAATCTACCAGTTTCACATCCAACTTTTGAGCTTCTCTGATACTGTCTAGAAATTCATTATTAATCTTCAACATACCCAACATAACACTATGCGGTGTCACCTCGCAAACTAAGCTCATATCCCTGAACTGTTCAATTAATTCCAACTCTTTAACCATCATTGCCGACATATGTAAAGTCTTTCGACTCAACGCATCAGCTACCACATTCGCTTTTCCTGGATGATAATTCAAACCGAAATCATAATCCTTTAACAATTCCAACCATCTTCATTGTCTCATATTCAATTCCTTCTAATCAAATAAATACTTCAAGTCCTTATGGTCACTAAACACTTCAAATCTAGAACCATAAAGATAATGCCTCCAAATCTTCAACACCAAAATAACTGCAGCAAGCTCTAAATCATGCGTAGGATAGTTCTTCTTATGAGTCCTCAACTGCCTTGACGCATAAGAAACTACTTTATCATTCTGCATAAGCACACCTCCTAAACCCATCTTAGAGGCATCACAATATACCACAAAAGGTTCTCCTGGATTAGGTAACGTCAAAATCAGAGCTGACGTCAATCTCTTCTTCAATTCTGTAAAACTTTCTTCGCAATGAACATCCCACACAAAAGCTCTACCTTTACAAGTCAACTTAGTCAACGCAAGTGCCAACTTAAAAAAACCTTCGATAAACCTTCTATAGTAACCAGCTAATCCCAAAAAGCTTCTAATCTCTATAGTTGACTTTGGAGTTTCCCATTGCAACACATCATCAACTTTCGATGGATCTACAGTAATGCCACTACCTGATATCACATGACCAAGAAAACTAACATCCTTTAACCAGAACACACACTTGGGCAGCTTTGCATACAACTTCTTTTCTTTCAAAACTTGCAATACTACTCTTAAGTGTTCTGCATGCTCTTCTTCGGTCTTAGAGTAAATCAAAATGTCATCAATGAACGCCACTACAAATCGATCAAAATAAGTATGAAATATACGATTCATGTATTCCATGAATACTCCTGGCGCATTAGTAACACCGAAAGGCATCACCGAATACTCATAATTTCCATAACGCATTCTGAAAGCCGTCTTTTGGATATCTTCATCCTTCAATTTAATCTGATGGTAAACTTACCTCAAATCAACCTTAATAAACACATGAGCATCCACCAATTGGTCCATCAAGTCATATATTCTTGGAAGCGGATACTTGTTCTTAATCGTCACTTTATTCAACTGTCTATAATCAACACAAAGCCTCATACTCCCATCTTTCTTATTTACTAATAACACTGGGGCTCCCCACGGTGATACACTTGGTCTTACAAACTTCTTTTCAATTAACTCCTCCAATTGCTTCTTTAACTCTGACAATTCAGATGCAGACATCATGTATGGTGCCATAGACAAAGGTCTGGTACCAGGTACAAGATCAATAGCAAATTCAACTTCCCTCTCTAGCGATACATCAAGAATTTCATCAGGGAAAACTTCAGAAATTGACGCACCACCTGCAATTCCTCAATTATATCTTGAGTCTCTACAGATAGAGACGCCATCAACGAGAACATCTGTACTTCTTCTTGCATCAACTTCCTCAACTGTCTAGCAGACAACAGACTATCTTCCTCTTCTTCAGGAATAGAAAACCTCACAGACCTGTCATAACAGTTAATATGAACATAGTTATGCTCTAACCAGTTCATACCCACAAATCACATCCAACCCTCTTAACGGCAAACAAACCAAATCAACAACAAAGTCTCTGTCGAAAATCGACAAAGGACACTTTAAAGACACAAAAGAAGTAGTCACTGACCCCTTGACTGGAGTGTCGACGACCATCTCTCCATTCAAAGAAGACAACATGAGACCCAATCTTTCAACATAATCAGCAACAATAAAGCAATTAGTAGCACCAGTATCAATAATAGTAATTAAAGGAGTACTATTAATGAAACATGTACCTCTGATAAGTCTGTCCTCAGCAGCTGCCTGATCCTCAACCAAAGCGAACACTTTACCACTTGTCTGCGCCCTCTTTGGTTTCTGACACTGACTACCAATGTTCCCTTCTTCACTACAATTGAAACAAATCACCTCCTTATGCTTGCACTCAGATACAACATGTCCAGTCTTACCACAACGGAAACACCTCTTTACCTCAACAGTACACACATTACTCTTATGCCCAGGTTTTCCACATTTAAAGCAAACCACGCCAGCCGGAGCATCTCCCGACTAGTATTCTGACCCTGAGAAGCTTTCTGTTTACCTTTACCAGTTGGGGTATCATAAGGCTTACCACGATTCTGTTGGTTCTTACCCCTCTTCTCATTGATAATCTTGTAATGAGAATTATTATCCTCTTCATAGATTCTGCAACTATCAATCAAATCAGCAAAGACACGAATCATCTTGTATCCAACTTCCTTCTTAATCTCTGGGCGCAACCCATTCTCAAACTTGATGCACTTCTGTGATACGGTGGGAGAACTGACTTGGGTTTTTGCGTTTGTTTTCGCAAATGTTTCGGTTGAGCAAGAGTCGCCACCGACTTTTTATTTTATCCTAAAGGAAAGGTTAAAAAAAGCACAGCAAAAACCTCTGAGATGTTTTCTTGGGTTCAGGGAGTAGATTATAGAAAGGGAAGGTATTAGCACCCTTTCTATCCATGGTTATCCATGGGCTCTTAGTTACTTGCTTAGATCAACTTGCCTTTTGTTTTCAATTATTTGAAATGGTACTCTTGTGTGTGTGGGTTTGAAAATGTTTTGAAAAGAAGCCAATGTGGTGGCAACCTTTGTAATGATCCATGTTGGGATGTATACAAAGGTGTATGTCTTTTGAAAAGGTTTTCATTTGTTTTTTGAAAGTTGTTTTGAAAGTGTTGTGATGTGTGGTTTTTAGAAAATAGGCAAGTGTTTTGTTTTTGTAAGCTTGATTCAAGTAACTAAGAGGTTATATACTCCTAAATTTCTCAAAGATTATTACTATGTTTTAACCCTTTTAACAAGTTTGTTCCACCATTGTATTGTTGGACAATCTCATGTTAGGATGTGAAAGGGACAGGCGCGGGTCATCGTTTAGACCATAATTGCAATGGTGCCAAGTATCTTTCGGCAATTTTCTTTAAGGGACTTGATCATTTGTTTAGGCAACTTTTTGAAAGCGTCATCGAGGGACTATGATCATTTGATTGTTTGTTTTGCCCAAAGAGACCTAACATGCAATATGGCCCATTATTTGAAGGCAACAATTGGAATACCCTAGGGGTGCAAGTGTGATTTGTGTTGTCCATTTTCATGCTTGTTTATCTTGAAATTAGGTCAAACTACTTTTGTCGTTTTTGATTCGCATACAAAACCTAATTCTAACATGGTATCATTAGAAAGCAATAAAGTGCGAAAAATAAATTTACTAAGCTATTACAACACAATATATGGGAAGGGGGGTACAAATGTTCAAATGAGGATTTTTGACAAGGAATTTTAAACCTAAACTATTACATCAATATTGAACTATTTACAAGATATTTAATTGTACAAATTAAATAAAATAAGAATAAATATGCAAGATGCAAAAAATGTTTTTTATGTGTATGAAAAAGAGTATTTTTGTATGTCAAATAAACAAAATAAAAAGTATTA
Source organism: Vicia faba (assembly GCA_948472305.1). Lineage (NCBI taxonomy): Eukaryota > Viridiplantae > Streptophyta > Magnoliopsida > Fabales > Fabaceae > Vicia > Vicia faba. Next base: position 791,981,012 of record OX451739.1, read on the forward strand.
TTTTTTTGGAGTTTTTTATATTTAGGGCAAAACCCTAATTTTATTAAATAAAATGTATTATTTATTTATTATGTATAATATTTATTTATTATATACAAAAATAAAATAAAATGAAGTATATTAGTCAAAAATGCATTTTTTATATTAAATATTAATAAAAAATAAAAGTGTATGTATTTTGCATTTTAACCTAAATATACTAATATATATATGAATATATGTATTATTTACTAATATGTATTATATATACAAAATAATAATATTTGATATTTATAAAAAAAAAGTATTTTTTTATATAAAATATTTTCAGAAGATAAAAATCAAATAAAAATGAAAATAAAAATGTTTTTGCATATTTTAGTATTTTTGAATAAAAGCATATCTATTTATTTATTTATGTACAAATGTTAACCTAAACAAATAAATACTTAATAAATATGAAAATGGTGTAAAAAATATTTTTTATATTTTTAATATCATAAGGAAAAATAAATAAGTCAAACCAAAAAAGAAAAAGTCAAAGAATCATTGAAATAAACAAAATGGGCTCAGGGGGTGCAGAAGTAAAAAAGTGGTGCAAAAAGAAAGAACATTCCAGGCCCAGCCCAGAACCTGTCTTCTTCAACCTCTGAACCTGTATGAACACTCAAACACACGTTTTCTATCTCCCAATTCCTGGACTTTCAAGCAAAACTTACAACATGAAAAATGTAGAGCATGAGAAGACGAATACGGGGATATAAAGAACTTGACTTAACTCTCTAAGATGAGGGAGAATTTCTTCTCCCCCAATCCCTGACCTAGTTTTTCATCAATGTTCAGACTCAAAATTCTCTAAGCATACATAATATAAATGAAATCTAATCACATGGGCATGTTCAGGGCTTTGATCGTGACATGTTTCTTTCACAAACCTAAAGCTAACAATGCCTATATTGAGAGATAGAACTTCATGAATATACCTGTTCAATTGGAATTGTGCCTTGCAATGGAGGAGCTTTCAGGGCAAGATGATGATTTGTACAGCTTCCTTGAAGTGTGAGGATGCTATTCCAAGTTTTACTTTGCTTTGGAGCTAGCTGAATCGAGTTGTAGAACTCCACCTGTAAATCAGAAAAATGAAAATGGCCAAAAGGATTAGAGGAGTTACAGTCTACTTCTAATGCTTTGGATAGTTTGTATTGATGGTAGGGAAGGTGTTTGAACTGGTTTGGGAAAGAATGTATGAAAGGATTGAGCTAGGGAACTCAATCTGCAGCAAGCCCTGTTTTTGTGCAGTTCAATGGTGATTCTGAGTTTTTGAAGGTATTGGAGGTGAAAGGCTCGTGTTCTAGCTCAGTATGGATGTCTTGAATATGTTTGATAAGTTTGCTTCAAGGTTCTCTTGCTGATATGAAAGTTGGTTTATGTTATGCAATGTTTCTTACACTTTAAGCAAGCAATGGCCACTTGGTGTTTCTAGCCTGTACAGGCCCCCATACTATGCTGCTAACCTTCCCCTTGATCAGTGTGATTAACTCATAAACTTGTGCCAAATAGATTTGATCTGTACTTGCTGATTTGCAACTTTGACATAAAGCTTAACTTTTCAAAAATGGATATTATGCTTTATCTATAAATGGCTTAGTCTTGCAAATAATGTTTGGACACACAAAATAAGACTTTGGCACAATGAGTATGCATTAAATTATTGAGTGCAAATGGGATTAGAGGCCTGTAATGTAGCATAAACGAAGCTGACTTGAAAATGGCAATGTGTATGAACATGTCTTGGTCAAGAACAAAAGTGATTTTTGCCCAACTTGCCAAATTCGATTCTCCCTAACCATGAGGTTATTTGATGAGTTCTTGGACATTTTGGAAAGCTTGGAATATGTACTACAATCCATCTTTGAAATGAAAATTGAAATTCCAAGTAGAAGTATGTGAAAAATGGTCTTGAAGTTAGGTAAAAACTTTGCCTAAAATAGGTCAAATTTTCACTAAGTTAAGAATGGTTTGGTACCCTTATTCCAAAAATTGTAACTTGAGATACAAGCTTATTTTGGGAAACCTTTGTGAATCAAAGTTGTAGATTATGCAATAAGCTACAACTTTCATTTTTTGACTTTTGCTTGAATCCAAATGAATCTTGGTGAGAAAGTGGGGCAAAGTTAGGAAAAAATTAGGGTTTTTCATAACTTAGAAAAATTCTAAGTTATGAAAAATCTTCATTTCAAACCCTAATTTGCATTTCTTGATTTCTTGATGAACAAGTTTCATGATTTGGCATGTTTTGATGAAAAATGAATCTTGACACTTGATTTTGACCAAAAAGTCAAAGTTTGACTTTTCAGTATACAGTCAAAATTGATCAATTGACTGGGAAATTCAACTGTCAATCTTGTGTATTTGGGATCTTTTGAACTTGTTAAGCATGTCAAGATAATTACATGGGGTCCTTGAGTCCATATGTGAGCTTGGTTTGCCATTGGCTAGGTCAAACAGTCAAAAATTGCCTTTGTGCAGTCAAAACCCTAAAAATGACCATTTTGCCCTTTTGATGATCTGATCAAATTTCTTGTGGAATTGTGATCCAAACTTGATAAAATGGTCCATGTGAATTCATAATGTTGATGTGGGTCAATTTTCATGAGATTTGACTGTCAATTGGCCACAGTTGACTTTTTCCCCAATACAGTTGATTTCTAGGTCAACTGTCCAATTGACTGGGCAAAATTTGGAATCAAGACTTGAAACTTGGTATGGATAAACTTGGGAGTCCAACATGAAGCATGAAAGTCATCTTAGGCATTTTAGGTCAAAATATCTTTGTGCAAACACAAACCCTAATTTGGGTCAACAGTGCAAGGAGAAGTCTTGAGCAGAGGAAACCCTAACTGGGTCTTGATCTTCAAGGGTCTTGTGATGAGAAAATGTTGAGGAAATGGGAGGGCAAATTTTGGGGTACAACAGTTGCCCCTGTTCAATCTTCTTGAACCTGAAGAGTTAGATTGGCAAGTTTTCCTTTCGTGACTCGAGGGTAAAAGGAGATTGGACACTAGAGTGCCCGGAAATTTGCACTCGCATGTTGGAGTATCAGCAATGTGATGTCGGGAATGGGCTTATAGATGCCATTTGGAGAGGTGGTGGATAGGGAGATGGGCTTATAGATGCCATCTGGAGATGTGACAGAACCTTGTCGGGAATGGGCTTATAGATGCCATTTGGAAGTGTTGATCGCATAAGAGATTCCTTAGCGAGAACTTGTGTGTTTGAGAAAGACAAATGTTTTCCTGGCTTGTTACAGGTGTTTTATCTTCAATCTCCTCATGCAGATATGCCCTGGCTGGATACAGGTGTCGAATCTACAATCGGTTACTCACAGATGTGCCCTAGCTGGATACAGGAATCGAATCTTCAAACTCTTCAGACCTGCCCTGGCTAGATACAGGAATCGAGTCTGGAAATGTGGTCAACAGATATGCCCTGGCTGGATACAGGAATCGAATTTGGAATTGTGATAGTTGATATATATGCCCTGGCTGGATACAGGAATCGAATCTTCAAACTCTTCAGACGTGCCCTGGCTGGATGCAGGAATCGAGTCTGGAAACTGATCACTCACAGATATGCCCTGGCTAGATACAGGTATCGAATCTGGAAACTGTGACAGTTGAAGGTAGTTGTCTTTGGGGTTGTCTTTTTCCCTGAAAAGGCAAAACATCAGTTGTATGCAATGTCATGATGTATGAAATGCATGATGTCATGATGTTCAAAATGAGATAGTGTTGTATGCACTTTATCATGTATGTAAGCAAGATGTATGAAATGTGAAATGTTTATGAATGTATTTTCGTCTTAGGAAAATAAATCCTTGACGACCAGCCGGGGAACTAAATCCTGGGCTGACGTTGAAGAGTAGAGCCCTTCGCTTCCGCTGGGGAGGATGGTTGCAAGAATACACTGGTAGGAGAAGATGACTCTATTGAGGAATAAACTTGTTGGAGAGATCACTCTGCGGGGAATTGCTCTGTGGAAGAGATACTTTGCTGAAGTTGACGAGAGCTCCACTGAGGATTTCAATGATGAACTCCGCTGGGGATAATGATGATAAACTCCGCTGGGGATACCAAAGATAAACTCCGCTAGGGATTGTGTTGATAAGTTATGTTGGGGAATTTTGATGAACTCCGCCGGGGGATAGGAAGAACTTTGCCGAGGGCGATCTTCCGTGGAAACTAGCTGAGGATAACCCAGTTATAAGCCCTTGTGAGGAATAACTTTGAATAAAGCTCGGGAGAGACGTCCGTACTCTGCAGGGGATAAGCTTCCAGAATCTACTGGGGATAAGCTTCAAGACCTGCTGGGGATATGGATTCCACTTTTCCTGGGGAAACTTTTGGAATTGCACTGGGGTATTGATATTCCGCTGGGGAATGTTGCTATCTTGTCTTACTCTGTAGGGAGCTGAGAGAACTTGATCACATCTTTCAGTTGAATCTACCTTGGTACATTGGCGGACAAAGCAAAGAGACTGCTTTAGACAACTCTACATTGCCCCTGTTTCTGATGTCACCTGTAATTAGTCTTTTGTTTCATATGCAAGTATTTATGAATTAGCAATTTAATGTCAAATGCATATATCAAAAATGAACATTGGACGTTCTTCGCAAGACAAAACAGAAAAAGGAAAAACAATTGGCCATTTGTATGGGAAAATGAATTTGTATTGATTTTGAATTTTGCCTGTGAATAGGCGTTTTCGTACAAGAGGCTGACATCCTAGTAAGAGAATGCCGCCGAATAACATAGAATTTACAATTTTGAAAAAGAAACAAAACAACTATGTGCACAATATTCCCACCGAGTTCCAACTCTGCTATCACCTTTATGTCTTCAAGCGTCTCATCACTTTGCTGCCTAGTTGAAGATGAAGCTGATTGGTCGATGCTGAAGTCTGAGCCAGATAGTTGATGTCGAATTCTGGATGCAAGGTGATCCAATGAGACATAGTCTTACGCTTTATCCCTAACTTTTGCATGGACCGCCCTTTCGGGTTTTCAGTCCACCGGGATACCCATTTTTGCCCAAGCCGCCTTTTCGGGTTTTCGACTTGCCGGGTGTACAGATTTTTTTTCATTTCATCCCTTATTTTTGCCCGAACCCTTTTGGTTCGCCGGGAAGCCCTTATTTTTGCCTAGGTATGTCAACCTAGCGGGTCTTTTATCATGCGTAGTATCTTTTTACTATGTCTGCATTGGCGGGGTGAGGAAGGTCGTCACCATCCATGGTGGTCAGAATCATGGCTCCTCCTGAGAACACATGTTTGACCACAAATGGCCCTTCGTACGTAGGGGTCCATTTTCCCCGGGGATCACTTTGAGGAAGGATGCTGCGTTTGATTACCAGGTCCCCAACTTGATACTCTTGTGGTCTGACTTTCTTGTTAAATGCCCTGATCATCCGTTTTTGGTACGTCTGACCATGACAGATAGCAGTGAGTCTCTTTTCGTCAATCAGGTTTAATTGATCAAGTCGAGTCTGGATCCAGTCCTCTTCACTCAAGTCTGCATCCTTCATTATCTGGAGAGAGGGTATCTGGACTTCAATCGGCAAGACTGCCTCCATGCCATAGACCAAGGAGAAAGGAGTTGCCCCGGTTGACGTCCTTGCTGAGGTACGGTACCCATGAAGAGCAAACGGTAACATCTCGTGCCAATCTTTATAGGTCACTGTCATCTTCTGCACAATTTTCTTGATATTCTTATTAGCTGCTTCTACAGCCCCATTCATCTTCGGCCGGTAGGGAGAAGAGTTGTGGTGCTGTATCTTGAATTGTTCGCAGAGCTCAGTGATCATCTTGTTATTGAGATTGGTACCATTGTCCGTAATGATTCTTTCCGGGACGCCACACCGACAGATCAGGTTATGCCGGATGAAACGTGCCACGATGCTCTTAGTTACCATTGCGTAGGAAGCGGCCTCAACCCACTTCGTGAAGTAATCGATTGCCACCAAGATGAAGCGATGCCCGTTGGATGCCGTCGGTCGGATCTCACTGATCATATCAATACCCCACATTGCAAAAGGCCAAGGTGCCGTCAGGACGTTCAGAGGAACCTGAGGGATGTGCACCTTGTCAGCATAGATCTGGCATTTATGACAAGTTCGAGAATGTTGGTAACAATCGGCTTCCATTGTGGACCAGAAATATCCTGCCCGTAGGATTTTCTTTGCCATGGTGTGTCCACTGGAATGTGTTCCGAATGTACCTTCATGCAGTTCTATCATGATCTTCTCTGCTTCAGCCTTATCCACACAACGCAGTAGAGTTGAATCATGATTCCGTTTGTAGAGAATGCCGTTGCTGAGGAAGAATTTTGCAGCAAACCTCCTCATGAACTTCTTGTCATTGACAGATGCACCTTCAGGGTATTCCTGGGCTTCCAAGTACCTCTTCACCTCATGATACCAGGGTTTTTCAGTCACCTCTTTGGCCTCAAGATCGCAGCAGTATGCCGGTTCATCCAATTTCCAGATGATGATCCGGGGAGCTTCATTGTCCCATGTAACTTTGAACATTGAAGACATCGTAGCCAGTGCGTCCTCTAGCTGATTTGGGAAGTGTTCAAAAGTTATCTCTTCAAAGTGGGGAAGCAAAGTCAGCACATACTCCTTGTAAGGAATAAGATTTGGGTGTTTCGTATCCCACTCGCCTTTGATCTGATTGATCACGAGAGCGGAATCTCCGAAGACACTCAGATATTTGATCCTTAAATCGATTGCGGCTTGAAGACCCATGATACATGCCTCATACTCCGCCATGTTGTTGGTGCAGTTGAAACACAATCGGGCGGTGAGTGGAGTATGAGTTCCTTTGGGAGATATGATTACAGCGCCGACGCCGTTACCCAAAGCGTTGGAGGCTCCGTCAAAATGCATAGACCATCGGGATCCTTTCTCAGGTCCTTCATCCGGTCCAGGCACTTCACAATCAGTTACCACCATGATGTCTTCGTCCGGAAAATCAAAGTTCAATGATTGGTAATCGTCCACAGGTTGGTGTGCCAAATGATCTACCAGTACACTTCCTTTGATTGCTTTTTGAGTTGTATACTGGATATCATATTCTGTCAAGATCATTTGCCATCTCGCTATTCTTCCAGACAGAGCAGGCTTTTCGAATATGCACTTGATGGGATCCATCTTTGAAATCAACAAAGTGGTGTGAGTCAGCATATACTATCTCAGCCGGCGAGCAGCCCATACCAGAGCGCAGCAAGTTTTCTCGAGCAGTGAGTAACGAGACTCACAGTCGGTAAACTTTTTGCTCAGGTAATAAATAGCGTGCTCTTTTTAGCCAGACTCGTCATGCTGCCCCAACACACACCCCATTGAATTATCAAGCACTGTCAAATATAGTATCAGAGGTCTCCCTTCCACTGGTGGCATAAGAATGGGTGGCTCTTGGAGGTACTCTTTTATCTTTTCAAAAGCAGCCTGACATTCATCGTTCCAACGTACTACTTGATCTTTCTTCAGTAATTTGAAGATTGGCTCACAGGTAGCAATTAGATGTGAGATGAAACGGGCAATGTAATTCAGTCGTCCCAGAAAGCCTCGAACTTCTTTCTCTGTCTTTGGAGTTGGCATCTCTTGTATGGCTTTTACCTTGGCAGGGTCCACCTGAATACCTTAATCGCTTACGATGAAACCTAGCAATTTTCCGGACCTCACCCCGAAGGTGAATTTGTTGGGATTCAACCTCAGCTTGTATAACTTTAGTCGGTCAAACAGCTTCCTCAGATGGTCTAGGTGTTCTTCCTCAGTTTGGGACCTTGCAATCATGTCATCAACATATACTTCAATCTCATGATGGATCATATCATGAAACAAAGCAACCATGGCATGTTGGTAGGTTGCCCCAGCATTTTTTAACCCGAATGGCATGACCTTGTAGCAGAAAGTGCCCCACTGAGTCACAAAGGTAGTCTTTTCCATATCTTCTGGAGCCATCTTGATCTGATTATACCCTGAAAAACCATCCATGAAGGAGAACACCTTATGTTGAGCAGTATTGTCAACAAGAACGTCGATGTGAGGCAGAGGGAAATCATCTTTGGGGCTTGCCCTGTTCAAATCCCTGTAGTCGACACACATTCTGACTTTACCGTCCTTCTTTGGCACTGGCACCACATTAGCAACCCACTGAGGGTAAGAGGTCACTGCAAGAAACCCGGCATCGAATTGCTTCATAACCTCAGCCTTGATCTTTTCGGACATCTCGGGACGCATGCGGCGGACCTTTTGCTTTACCGGAGGGCAGTCTTCTTTGGTTGGCAGGTGATGAACTACAATGTCGGCATCCAAACCAGGCATGTCTTCATAGGACCAAGCAAATATCTCCATGTAATCATGTAGCATCTGGATCAATCGTTGCTTCACGCTGAGCTCTAGATTGGCACCAATCTTGACCTCTTTCCTATCTGTCTCAGTACCCAGGTTAACTGTTTCCACCGGCTCTTCATGCGGCTGAATGGCCCTCTCTTCTTGAAGTAGCAGTCTTGCGAGTTCACCAGGCACTTCGCAATCATCTTCACCTTCTTCCTCGGCCAAGTTGATCGGATTCTCGAAGTCATAACTGGTGGTAGCAGAGCTGTTACCAGTGAGATCCAGAGTGGATTGAAACCTGTATAAGTGAGTGTGTGTAAATATAGCTGTTTTGCGAAATATAACACAGAAAGAAAAAAGAGCGCAAGATTTGAAATGCAACAAACGTCCAATGTTTTGATTGATGATATATGGAAATGTCATACAAAAAGCCCTCACAAATGGAGCTACGATGCCCCGGGTAGGACACCGAGCCAACAAAGTTTTAACATATTGTTTGTTACAAATTGAAAATCAAAAGAGTTAATTACTGCGTGACAAATGTGATAGGTGTAAAATCCTTTGCCGTCCAGTTACTTGGTCCGTTGCTGGTGGTTGGATAGATCCAACTGTCAAACTCTGCTTCCTCTACGTCCTCCTCGATAGCATTCACCCTAGGACTGGTGATAAACACTGGAGCCTTTCTGATCTTTTCCTTGCGCACAGCCCTTTGAGCCTCTGCAGTAAAGCCCAGCCCAAACTTATCGTTCTTTTGAGTGAAGTCAGGAAGCCGACCCCAATTTGCACATTTGCCTTTCTTGATTACAGCCCGGGCATCCTTCAAGGACGCCATCTTCAATGGAAAGTCTTCTTCAACCACTGTTTCAGCTGATGCCAAAATTGGAGGTACCTCCTCAAAATGCTGAAAGGGGGTTTCAATAAACTCCCCGTCCATCTCGATATACCGGAATGAATTCAAGTGACTAACCATGTATTCCTCCTCACCCTGCACAGTAACAATCTTCCCTTTGACAGGGTATTTGAGCTTTTGGTGTAGAGTGGATGTTACTGCCCCAGCCTTGTGAATCCAGGGTCGACCCAACAAGCAGGAATAAGATGGACGAATATCCATTACATAGAACGTTGAGTCGAAGACTTGGGAACCCACACGAATAGGAATGTCTACTTCACCGTGCACCATCCTCTTAGAACCGTCGAAGACTCTAACAATGATGTTACTAGGCTTCAATTCCAGGCCCTCACAATCCAAGCGATCCAATGCCTTCTTGGGCAAAACATTCAGGGAAGAGCCGGTATCCACTAACACGTGTGCGAGAGTAGTGCCCCTGCATTCTATGGAAACATGCAGGGCATCATTGTGATTTTTCCCTTTGGCGGTGAGGTCAGCATCCGAGAACCCCAAACCATTGTCAGCTGTCAAATTAGCCACACAGTCAGTGAATTGATCTGCAGAGGTCTCCTGCGGCACATGGGCCGTTTTCAGAAATGAAATCAGGGCTTTTGCATGGGCCTCTGAGCATAGCAGCAATGATAGCATAGAGATTTTGGAGGGTGTATGTCCCAGCTGTTCAACAACATTGAAGTCACTCTTTTTAATGATTTTAAGGATTTCCTCCATTTCTTGTTGGGAGGCCTCAACAACAGTCTTTTTTGGTGCCTCCGTCCTGGCAGGCAAATCGGTAACAACTTCTTTGCCCCGAGTATCAGAGGACTCGGCGGCAGTAGTAGACACAGGAACTTGAATTGGAACATGCACACTTGCGGGTGTGATGATAAACGGCTTTCGGATAACTGGCGGTGCAATGTCAGGCGAGAAGAGCCTGCCACTGCGAGTAATCTTGGCGGGACCAGTGATGTTACTGATACTGGTACCGGTGTTGAACTCCTGCTTCACTCCAAGCACATACACGTCGGCCCCATAATGCCATGGGACAGCTTTATCAGACTCATAGGGGAGAGGCCCCGGAACAGTAATAGTAATGGGTGCAACAGACATAATTTGGACTAGCTTCCTCGGGGGAGCTTTGGTGGGATTGTAAATTGTGACAACAGATACTTCTTCAGCGGAAACAAACGGAACATCAGTTTTCTTGAACAGAATTTCTTTGCTATCCATCAGGCTTTGGATGCCTGATTTCAGCAGCGGACAACCGGTAGGGATAACAGCACACAGGAGACAACCCTCACTACAACCCGAAAATAAACCGGCTAGTAGTAAGTTCCTCTTAACAGTTAAAAGAGGAGTAGCAACATCATTCACCGAAACAACATACAAATCTTCCTCGATGGCATTTACTCTATGCTGGGGCATAGGAGAAGTTACAACATTTGGCCTCTCAGGCGCCTCAAACTGAATCTCCTTTGCATCGATAAGGTCTTGCACTTTATTTCTCAGGGCCCATCAATCATCAGTAGTATGCCCGGGGCTATCGGAATGATAAGCACAACGGGCATTTGGGTTATACTTAGGGGATGCAGTATTCACGACCTTCGGCGCTTCTTTGATGGTCACCAAGTTGGTTGATAACAGTTGCAGTAAAATTTGTGACAAGGTCATACTCAGCCGAGTATACCGCCTCTTGGGCCTTTCACCTCTTTGTTGATTGTACTGCTGAGGAGCAGCAACATGTTTTGAAATGACCAAAGCATTGACAGCTTGGCGACTTTCTGGCTTGACTTGTCTTCTAGGACCATAGACGACACTTGCTTCTTTCTTGAAAGGCCTCTTCTCAGTACTTGCGGAGGCAGCTTTTTGTATCTTTCCTGACCTGATGCCAGCTTCAATTCTTTCACCCGTCAGAATCAAATCCGTAAACCCAGCGGAGGAGTTACCAACCAAATGATTGAAGAATGGACCAGACAAGGTCCCTAGAAACATATCAACCAGCTCACGATCAGTCAATGGAGGCTGCACCCTGCCAGCCAAATATCTCCATTTTTGTGCATATTCTTTGAACCCTTCGCCCGTTCCTAGAGACATACCCTGAAGTTGGGTACGCGTAGGAGCGAGATCAGAATTGTATTGATATTGTCTGTAAAATGCTGTTGCCAAATCTTCCCAATGTCGGATACTAGTTCCATCTAGTTGGTAGAACCACTCAAGCTGTGACCCCGAAAGGCTATCTTGGAAGAAGTGAATCCAAAGGTTCTTATCTGCCGTGTAAGGTTGGATCTTCCTTACGTACGATCTTAGATGCAGCTTTGGACAGGAAGCCCCTTCGTATTTGGCAAAGGCATGCGCCTTAAACTTGTGTGGGATTACTACCCCAGAAGATAACCCCAAATCTCCGAAATCCAGCCCCGACACATTCTGAATCTCCATGGCGCTCAAGCGGTCTTCTAATTGCTTGTATCTGTCAGCAGCAGGTGGGTATTGTTCGTCATTGTAATCCGTCTCATTGTCAGAGACTGTAGGACTAGGAGCTCCTCCCCCTTGGGGACTGTCTTTCTCAGCAGAAGAAGTAGTTGGATCAGCCTCGTTATGGAGTGTGTTCCCAAATCTGCGTCCGGTGTTGAATAACGCAGTCCTCTTTTTCTTCTTCTTCTTCAGGAGTAGAGTCTTCAACTCTTGCTGACCTTGGGCCAGGATCAGGACCATCTCTTGAAACTGGGCACTTTGGGCCTGAAGGGCCTTGATTGCTTGCTCACTGGATGAGTCTGGATTCATGATGACTGTTCAAAATAAACAGCGAAGGAGATTAAGCAACCTGTGAAAAGGGTACCTGCTATGCATATGGTGCAATGAGATGCGTATGTTTTATGTTTTCAAAGACAAACAAGATTCAACTTTGTAGACAAAAGGGAAACACACTTCATTAGATTCAAATTTTAAATTGTTAAACAACTTGCCCTTAGGAATTATAGGAATGAAAAATACTGAAAAGGAAATAAAAGCTGTAAAAAGGAAACATCCAAAGCCCATCAGTGTTCCCATGGCCTCCTCTTCTCAATGTGGATGTAGTTATTCAGGACCCGCTCCTCCTTCAATTGCTTAGTCAGCCTCTGGACCTTCCGTTCCTGTTCGTTGAACTTTTCCCGATAAAAATCCCGTTCTTCCTTTAGCTGCGCCCAAGATCTCTTCATTGTGTCAAAATCAGTGGGTATCTGAGGAGGGAGGACAGTTGGAGGAACCCCATCTTCATCAGGAGATTCAAGAATGATAGGTCTGACAGCTTCGTACGACAAACCCAACTTCTGAGCACGGATGCAGACCCATCGGCAATAGGGTTCCATTGGTAGAGAAGTCTTTGGTCCCAACTCATGTGGGTCAGCTTTGTGAATTCTGTCCCAAGCCTTAATGAATCCATGGTGTAGTTTGTCACTGTCTACCTGAAACTCAAAATGGAAGTGAGGAACTAAATTTCATGAGGCCCAACTCTTCTGGCTCTTCCAAACTGGCGGAGAGCTAAGCATGGATTATAAGAGATTCCTCCTTGGATACCAATCAACGGAACATTAGGGTATTCTCCACAACGATCAATAACAGCTACGTCATCCAAACCTCTGAGAGTCCAAGTGATGTCATTATCAGTGAGAGACATTAACCTATGAGCCCAACCCCTTCCTTCTTCATTCTTCAGCACGAACTTAGGAAGGTGCGAAATAAACCACCTCACTAGCAAAGGAGCACAACACCACGGAGTTCCCCGTTTTCGGGCAGTACGAGCATAGAGTTGTTGCAGGATATCACCCAAAAGAGTGGGTATAGGATTCCGAGACATGAAGATCCTTATGGCATAGATACTGATAAAAGTGTCAGGATTGGGAAACAGCACCAGACCATAGATTAAAAGGGCCAGAATGTCTTCGTATGCCTTGAAGTCCAAGTCATTCCAGAAATCATTAGCTTTGCCAACCAGAAATTTGACCAAAAAGCCCTTAACTCCACTTCTAGTTTCCCAGTTAGCCAATACCTCTTCTTTGGTCAAGGGGAGAATTGCAGCAACCTCTTCAGGCCTAGGAGTCTTTTCCAAACCAGTGAATGAAGTTTGTTCCAAGACAGGGATACCAAGCAAATAAGAGAATTCTTCCAGGGTAGGGACCAACTGGAAGTCTTGAAAGGTGAAACAATGATACAGGGGGTCATAAAACTGGGTCAGGGCACTTATCAGTTGTTGGTCCCACTTTGCAGTGATCAAGCCAAGGAGAGAACCATGCTTGTTGATGAAGGAAGAAGTGTTTGGAATCCTACCAACCAAATCCTTGAGAAAAGTTGGTGGTTGAACAAAGTTGAGCCGGACAGTATTCCTACGCACGGGCATCATGATGTCCTACAAAACAGAGCAAAGATGAAACTTTTTTGTCTTTGAAATGGGTTAGTCCTTTATACAGGATGCATGCAATGGTATGATGGCATGATGCTATGATGAAACACACCACAAGTATTCACACAGGCAAACATGATAAGGCATACAAGTCACACAAGACAACCCTTAGGTTTCAGGCCAGCATGAAGTTTAGGTGTTACCCTCTTTTAGTTTCGTTGGTTAAAACCTGTCCTATCAAAAGTAACCGGGTTCTGGAGGATCTCAAATCATTGACTACCCTCAATCGGTCATAACTCCAGCATCACAATCTTTTCTTGCAGCCAGAACCATCGCGAGAGTCTAGCCTCAATGAGTGTAGCATACTGCTACTGTTCTAATGGCCAAGTTTGGTCAATTTAGGGTTCTAAGGTTGGTTGGTGTTTAATGACTCCTCAGAAGACCTATATTCTCCCCATTGCAACACAAGGGATATAGGTACAGACCAAGGTGCCACACCAACGTAGCCACTGCTTCACCCATGTCGGTCTACGCCGGATAGGTCCCTCACAGATTATGCTACCTAAAGAGGGTATTTCCCAGATCCGGGTTAGGATCTATGAAACTCCGATGCAAAGCCCACAAATATAAAAGCAAACAAAGCAAACAATTGAAAACAAAGGTGATCTAAGCCCTAAGGTTACTCCACTTTTTAAATTTATCCCCAGCAGAGTCGCCACTTCTGTGATACGGTGGGAGAACTGACTTGGGTTTTTGCGTTTGTTTTCGCAAATGTTTCGGTTGAGCAAGAGTCGCCACCGACTTTTTATTTTATCCTAAAGGAAAGGTTAAAAAAAGCACAGCAAAAACCTCTGAGATGTTTTCTTGGGTTCGGGGAGTAGATTATAGAAAGGGAAGGTATTAGCACCCTTTCTATCCATGGTTATCCATGGGCTCTTAGTTACTTGCTTAGATCAACTTGCCTTTTGTTTTCAATTATTTGAAATGGTACTCTTGTGTGTGTGGGTTTGAAAATGTTTTGAAAAGAAGCCAATGTGGTGGCAACCTTTGTAATGATCCATGTTGGGATGTATACAAAGGTGTATGTCTTTTGAAAAGGTTTTCATTTGTTTTTTGAAAGTTGTTTTGAAAGTGTTGTGATGTGTGGTTTTTAGAAAATAGGCAAGTGTTTTGTTTTTGCAAGCTTGATTCAAGTAACTAAGAGGTTATCTACTCCTAAATTTCTCAAAGATTATTGCTATGTTTTAACCCTTTTAACAAGTTTGTTCCACCATTGTATTTGGTGGACAATCTCATGTTAGGATGTGAAAGGGACAAGCGCGGGTCATCGTTTAGACCATAATTGCAATGGTGCCAAGTATCTTTGGGCAATTTTCTTTAAGGGACTTGATCATTTGTTTAGGCAACTTTTTGAAAGCGTCATCGAGGGACTATGATCATTTGATTGTTTATTTTGCCCAAAGAGACCTAACATGCAATATGGCCCATTATTTGAAGGCAACAAGTGGAATACCCTAGGGGTGCAAGTGTGATTTGTGTTGTCCATTTTCATGCTTGTTTATCTTGACATTAGGTCAAACTACTTTTGTCGTTTTTGATTCGCATACAAAACCTAATTCTAACATGGTATCATTAGAAAGCAATAAAGTGCGAAAAATAAATTTACTAAGCTATTACAACACAATATATGGGAAGGGGGGTACAAATGTTCAAATGGGAATTTTTGACAAGGAATTTTAAACCTAAACTATTACATCAATATTGAACTATTTACAAGATATTTAATTGTACAAATTAAATAAAATAAGAATAAATATGCAAGATGCAAAAAATGTTTTTTATGTGTATGAAAAAGAGTATTTTTGTATGTCAAATAAACAAAATAAAAAGTTTTATTTTTTGGAGTTTTTTATATTTAGGGCAAAACCCTAATTTTATTAAATAAAATATATTATTTATTTATTATGTATAATATTTATTTATTATATACAAAAATAAAATAAAATGAATTATATTAGTCAAAAAGGCATTTTTTATATTAAATATTAATAAAAAATAAAAGTGTATGTATTTTGCATTTTAACCTAAATATACTAATATATATATGAATATATGTATTATTTACTAATATATATTATATATACAAAATAATAATATTTGATAATTATAAAAACAAAGTATTTTTTTATATAAAATATTTTCAGAAAATAAAAATGAAATAAAAATGAAAATAAAAATGTTTTTGCATATTTTAGTATTTTTGAATAAAAGCATATCTATTTATTTATTTATTTATGTACAAATGTTAACCTAAACAAATAAATACTTAATAAATATGAAAATGGTGTAAAAAATATTTTTTATATTTTTAATATCATAAGGAAAAATAAATAAGTCAAACCAAAAAAGAAAAAGTCAAATAATCATTGAAATAAACAAAATGGGCTCAGGGGGTGCAGAAGTAAAAAAGTGGTGCAAAAATAAAGAACATTCCAGGCCCAACCCAGAACCTGTCTTCTTCAACCTCTGAACCTGTATGAACACTCAAACACGCGTTTTCTATCTCCCAATTTCTGGACTTTCAAGCAAAACTTACAACATGAAAAATGTAGAGCATGAGAAGACGAATCCAGGGATATAAAGAACTTGACTTAACTCTCTAAGATGAGGGAGAATTTCTTCTCCCCCAATTCCTGACCTAGTTTTTCATCAATGTTCAGACTCAAAATTCTCTAAGCATACATAATATAAATGAAATCTAATCACATGGGCATGTTCAGGGCTATGATTGTGACATGTTTCCTTCACAAACCTAAAGCTAATAATGCCTATATTGAGAGATAGAACTTCATGAATATACCTGTTCAGTTGGAATCGTGCCTTGCAATGGAGGAGCTTT
Organism: Vicia faba; assembly: GCA_948472305.1. Lineage (NCBI taxonomy): Eukaryota > Viridiplantae > Streptophyta > Magnoliopsida > Fabales > Fabaceae > Vicia > Vicia faba. Next base: position 791,997,548 of record OX451739.1, read on the forward strand.
CAGGGCAAGATGATGATTTGTACAGCTTCCTTGAAGTGTGAGGATGCTATTCCAAGTTTTACTTTGCTTTGGAGCTAGCTGAATCGAGTTGTAGAACTCCACCTGTAAATCAGAAAAATGAAAATGGCCAAAAGGATTAGAGGAGTTACAGTCTACTTCTAATGCTTTGGATAGTTTGTATTGATGGTAGGGAAGGTGTTTGAACTGGTTTGGGCAAGAATGTATGAAAGGATTGAGCTAGGGAACTCAATCTGCAGCAAGCCCTGTTTTTGTGCAGTTCAATGGTGATTCTGAGTTTTTGAAGGTATTGGAGGTGAAAGGCTCGTGTTCTAGCTCAGTATGGATGTCTTGAATATGTTTGATAAGTTTCCTTCAAGGTTCTCTTGCTGATATGAAAGTTGGTTTATGTTATGCAATGTTTCTTACACTTTAAGCAAGCAATGACCACTTGGTGTTTCTAGCCTGTACAGGCCCCCATACTATGCTGCTAACCTTCCCCTTGATCAGTGTGATTAACTCATAAACTTGTGCCAAAGAGATTTGATCTGTACTTGCTGATTTGCAACTTTGACATAAAGCTTAACTTTTCAAAAATGGATATTATGCTTTATCTATAAATGGCTTAGTCTTACAAATAATGTTTTGACACACAAAATAAGACTTTGGCACAATGAGTATGCATTAAATTATTGAGTGCAAATGGGATTAGAGGCCTGTGATGTAGCATAAACCAAGCTGACTTGAAAATGGCAATGTGTATGAACATGTCTTGGTCAAGAACAAAAGTGATTTTTGCCCAACTTGCCATTTTTGATTCTCCCTAACCATGAGGTTATTTGATGAGTTCTTGGACATTTTGGAAAGCTTGGAATGTGTACTACAATCCATCTTTGAAATGCAAATTGAAATTCCAAGTGGAAGTATGTGAAAAATGGTCTTGAAGTTAGGTAAAAACTTTGCCTAAAATAGGTCAAATTTTCACTAAGTTAAGAATGGTTTGGTACCCTTATTCCAAAAATTGTAACTTGAGATAAAAGCTTCTTTTGGGAAAACTTTGTGAATCAAAGTTGTATATTATGCAATAGGCTACAACTTTCATGTTTTGACTTTTGCTTGAATCCAAATGAATCTTGGTGAGAAAGTGGGGCAAAATTAGGAAAAAATTAGGGTTTTTCATAACTTAGAAAAATTCTAAGTTATGAAAAATCTTCATTTCAAACCCTAATTTGCATTTCTTGATTTCTTGATGAACAAGTTTCATGATTTGGCATGTTTTGATGAAAAATGAATCTTGACACTTGATTTTGACCAAAAAGTCAAAGTTTGACTTTTCAGTATACAGTCAAAATTGATCAATTGACTGGGAAATTCAACTGTCAATCTTGTGTATTTGGGATCTTTTGAACTTCTTAAGCATGTCAAGATAATTCCATGGGGTCCTTGAGTCCATATGTGAGCTTGGTTTGCCATTGGCTAGGTCAAACAGTCAAAAATTGCCTTTGTGCAGTCAAAACCCTAAAAATGACCATTTTGCCCTTTTGATGATCTAATCAAATTTCTTGTGGAATTATGATCCAAACTTGATCAAATGGTCCATGTGAATTCATAATGTTGATGTGAGTCAATTTTCATGAGATTTGACTGTCAATTGGCCACAATTGACTTTTTCCCTAATACAGTTGATTTCTAGGTCAACTGTCCAATTGACTGGGCAAAATTTGGAATCAAGACTTGAAACTTGGTATGGATAAACTTGGGAGTCCAACATGAAGCATGAAAGTCATCTTAGGCATTTTAGGTCAAAATATCTTTGTGCAAACATAAACCCTAATTTGGGTCAACAGTGCAAGGAGAAGTCTTGAGCAGAGGAAACCCTAACTGGGTCTTGATCTTCAAGGGTCTTGTGATGAGAAAATGTTGAGGAAATGGGAGGGCAAATTTTGGGGTACAACAACTTCAAAAACTCAGCATCTGCCTCACCGTAGTGCGGATAAAACTTAGCCAACTTAGCAAGCTTTGCAGCATACTTAACAACCGACAGACTCCCTTGCTTCAGTTCAAGGAACTCAATTTCATTCTTACCACGAACATCTTCAGGAAATTACTTTCTGAAAAATTTCCTACGAAGCACAGCCCAAGTGACATTTTCACATGCAGCTTCCAACCTCTGACACGTCTCTAGCCACCAGTCATCAGCTTTGACTGCTAGAATAAGAGTATCATACCGAACCTTCTGCGTTGGAGTGTAGTCCATCACACACAAGATTCTCTCAGTCTCTTTCAGCCAATCCAATGCTCCGTCAGGATCATACTTTCCCTTGAAGGTAGGAGGATTCTCTCTCTCGAAAGTCGCCAAACTACGAGATCCAGCATTCCCGTCAGCATTCAGCTGATTCTCCATCGCATGCGCCTTTTCAGCTAAAGCAGCAGCAAGTGAAGCATCATTCCTTCCATCCATCTCAACTTATCACTACAACACAAACAACGGTTAGAACTCAAATTAACAATACTCGATTTTTAGACAACTACGACTCGACAACTTGGTTGGACGGACCAACTTTTACTCTGATACCAACTTTGTAACACCCCAATTTTACCCGGCAATTATGAATGTAAATCAGAGTTATAAAATTCATACAACTGAATCGGGATGCAACAAATTCAACTTAAAAACCATCGCATACAACATGGATAAATAACACTTTTAAAACTTCAGATGAACCAACCACAAAATAATTTAATCTCTTAATTCAACAACTTGAACAACTACGAGTGAAATCATAATAACATCTTTGTCCAACATTACAACAACTTCAAAATAACACATACTTAGTAACAATCAAATTAAAGTTCAACGACTAAAATAATCAATAATTAAAAGCAACTAGCGTTCATCCCCCCAAGTGTTACGTATCAGAGTATTGACACCGAGTCGAACTACTGAAGGTAGACCACCTTCACTCTGGATTACCTGCACGTTACCAACATAAGGGTAACATTCAAACAGAAGGGGTGAGATATCTAACAATATAATAAAACATATGATAAATAATATATTAAATCAGATAACATGATATCACCACTTCACATCTTATAAACAATAATAATTACAACAAAACGCCAATAATATACAACATTTACCGCATCAATACACAACTTCTTTATGCAATCATATAATGTGACTCAATACTATGAAAATTCATGTGGTACTATTGGAGCAAAACTTCCATCTCAAAATAATTGCCAATAAATAGAGGCATCAATAAGGCACAAGCCTTCATCTTAATATTCACCAATACATGCCATCTTAACGAGCATCAGCTCCATCTTAATATGCAATGCATGTGACACAATTATGAATGTAGTAATAACAACCACAATTAATAACATCTCAACACAACATCATCGTTGGCCAGAAGCCTACATCTTAATAGCTGCCAATTATTAGAGGCATCTCAACATCATTCATCAACAAAATTCATCAACATAATTCATCAGTATAATTCATCAACATAATTTCACAGCAACTCAGCCATAACAACAATACAACGACAGATCGACAATCCCTCAACGTTAGACATAAGCCTACAACATGATAATGCATATAATTAATTAATCATCTAAGGCTTATCTCTAATTACCAAACCTCTACATATTATTATTCTGCAATACTACATCATTATCATTATAAATCTTACTGTCATGAACCAAGCGATAATCTAAGATTGTCTTATCCTCATCACACTTTACAAAATCATCATAACGATTAACGCGAAAAGCTAACTCTAATCCTAATTTTTATACTAGGATTATTTCTTCTTATCCTTCATTTTAATCCTTAAGAATGAATTTCATCGCGTTAGCTATCCAACGCTTCAAACGACACCTCAAATGGAGTCCGAAAACTCAAGTTACAGCCTTTGGAAGAATCTATCAAAAATCAGACTGCATGAGTCGACGCATACTTCTTTGAGTCGACGCGTACCGATCTGTAATCCTGCATGAGTCGTCGCGTAATCCCCTTGTGTCGACCCATACTGAGTCTGAAACACTACATGTATCAACGCATGAACCTATGTATCGACTCATCCTAAGTCTTAATTCCTGTATGTGTCGACACATGGTCTTTGAGGTCGACTCATACTAACCTGTGCTGAATATTTTCTGCGATTTCACTGCGTTTTCACTGTGATTTCCCTGCCCTAGGTTCTAAAAACATCCTCTAATCATAGGTAATCCTCAATTATAATGATCATATGTTTCTACATCAATTATACAACATTAGGGCATCATTATTCATCTCTAAATCATTGATCCTCATCAAACAACAATGTATATATTTCAATCATAAATAAAACAACTTTTCAAATCCAATCCCACATACTACTCATCATAAACCCAATTATAGAATCAGAACCCCACCCTTACCTTGGATTGAAGGTTGCTCTACAACTTTTCCGATTGAATCCCGTTCTGGCTCTTTTCCTTCTTTTCTGCAACTTTCACGTTCTCTTTCAAATCTTATTTCTTTCTCTTCTTACTGCTACTTCTTTTTCCTTATTAGTTCTAAATAACTAATATAATAATCCTATAATTCTCATTATGTCTTAATGGGCTTAAAACTCCTACACCCCTTTTCTACTACTTCTAATCCTTAAAAATAAGCCCACATCCAATAATATTATTATCTAATATTATTCCACAACTTAATAGAATAATTAAATCCAACTAATCACACACAACATCTATCATCGTAACACAACTTCATAAATAACCCAAAAATAATTTAATTAAATTACGGGCGTTACACGAGCTACTATACTTCTACGATATGTAGTGAAGTGAGATATTTTTCACTTGGGTGTTGAGTGAGGCTTTGTTGATTTTAAAATTCAAGCTATATCATCCACTTTGAGATGATGCAAATTATCCTTTCTCAAAATTGTGGGTAGTAAGTATGTTTTCCACTTGGATACACCAATAACATGAAACAAAATAGCTTTTTAGATATTTCTCGAACAATAATCATTAAAAGTAACTCACATATCTTTTACCATTATAATAATACTTGTTGATACTTTATAGGTCACAACACCTTTCTTCATTTCCACAAAGTCAATGAATTCGTAAATATAACCTATCATATTCCTTGAGCTACCATAAATGAGAACCCATATTCTCTTCATAGAGTCAATCTATTTTGCCTGCACAATCAACAAGAAAAACTAGGTACCCAATCTTCTTTAGGTCCTTGAGGGTAAGTAAAACTTTGGTTGCATTTACACAACCATTGATAAACACCTTTAGGATCTAAAAACTTCCTAAGTTTGCATTTAGAAATAGTGTGGCCTTTCTCACAACCATAGTGACAAGTCAAATTAAGATGAGATGAGATTTTGTCCTTTGATTCCTTTTCAATAAATTTGTACGTCCTATAAGGGTTATGAGAAGGTAATTTTTATTTTGAGATATCAATGGCAAAAGTTACCTTTGTTTCTAGAGCCTTGTTTAATTTGACTTTTAGAGATTTAACTCTTTTTTCCAAATGTGACAATTATCACAACCAAAGTCAAACCACGAGGGTCTTTCATGTTTATCTTCTACTTTTTTATTTTCTACCATAGAATGCTTTAGAGCTTCCATTTTCTTTTCAGTTTCAACAACCTTAGCTTCCAATTATGAAAATATCTTTTTGTTTGAAGCTAGCTTTTTGAAGGATTTTATCGCTTCTCTATGTAGATTTTCAAAAGCATCAAGTGATTCAGAATGATAATGGCAAAAGTTACCTTAGCTTCTAGAGCCTTGTTTAATTTTACATTTAGATATTTAACCTCTTTTTTCCAAATGTGACAATTATCACAACCAAAGTCAAACCACAAGGGTTTTCATGTTCATCTTTTACTTTTTGAATTTCTACCATAACATGTGTTATTCCCCAATTTTTGCCCCTAAGATCCCTCATCACATCATATACATCTCATGCATATCATTGGATCCGTGCTCGTGGGATAAAGGCATTTCATCAAAAAAACATAGCTCTCGTATTTTTTAAAGTGTACTGAGTTGTGAAATATTTGGGTGTTTCGGTAAATTTAAAGCAGCGTGAATTGGAAACAGTATTTCAACTGATCTGAGTTTAAAAATTCGTATTTCCTACTTGGGAATGGTGTTTTGGAGGTTGATTATTGAAATTTTGAAACCGTCTGGGTGTCCTCTCCAACTTTTTTGTTCGGACCAAAGGCTAATCCTCAAAGAAGAGCTTCCGAAAATGCAATTCTCTTGGAAGTTATACAGTGGAAAGTACGAAGAAAAGTGTGTTGAATCGTTGTTTCGTGTGAATTAGAAAATTCATAATTCCCGGATGGAATGTCGTATGTGAGCGGTTTTGATTGCCAAAATTTCTTCTTGATGTCATCTTTGAAAGTAAAAAGCTGATTCACTAAGGAAGGACTCGTGAATTTTGGGTTTCTGAAGACATGTTTGTGTTGAACTGGAATTCATCTGTATAAATGTTCGATACGGTAAAATTCACATCTCGTTCGATTTTTATCATATTGAGCTGATCCCGGATGCATTGGTTTAAAAATTGTCTACTACAGTTTCTTTTCAGATGCGAAAATCAAACGGTGACTCAAAGGCTTTCGTTTTTGGTCCATTCCACGTGTGACGCAATAAAATTACTGCACAGGAAATTATTTTGCTTGACACAGCGTCAAAGAAACTTAAAAAATTTATAACTTCCTCTTCGTTTACCCGATTGAGCCCGTTCTTTCTGAAACGCGTCATAAATTTAATGATTTACATTTTTTGTTTTGGAGTCAGTTCGAGATTATGTACAGATGATGACGTGGCACTTTGTGTACGTATTGAGCTTACACCGTCAAATGGAGACCCAATTCAATTCCTCATCCAAAGCCCAATTGGACCATGTATATAATCTTGAAATCTGAATTTTTAAAAGGATGAGGCTCATAATTCACAAGAATATCTTAAACACTCAAAAACTTTTCTCTCAATTCTCAAAAGGATCAAATTAAGGTTCTACAACTTTTTGATCAAGAACATTCAACAACTTTTTTTCAACAACTTTTAAAGATCAAGCAAATCAAGAGCAATTCTCCTTCGATCATTGATCAGTTCGTTGCGATCTCCAAACCTAAGTCTCCTAATCATTTCCATCAGTGAGTTTTCTTGAATTAAGCATTTTTTTAAATAAGTGATTATTTTAGAAGCACTTTTTGATCAAGTGTGAATTGAATCTAGGTTGAATTTTGAATTGCAAACTCAGATATAAGCCTAGAATTGTAATTTGATTTGATCATCATGTGTAAATCCGAAATTGGATAGTGGAATTAAGTGCTTATTTGAATTAAGTGATTTTTCATGAAAGTGCTTAATTGTTGAATCAAATTGTTGATGTTGCATGAAGGCTAATTGTTGATCTTCTATCAATCATGTGTTGTTGGAATCTATGCTTTGAATTATGCAAAATCATGTGTTGTATTTGAACATGACACGTGTTTGATAAAATGCTTGAACTATGATCTTGCCTTGCAATAGAATCAACAGTTTGTGCAAACCACGAGTCAAATCTCGAAAAACTATCAAAAAACTGCTTTCTGCCCGAAGGTAACCGGTTACCCAGTTATGGAAACCGGTTACCCCATTTACAGTAACGTTTCCCAGCTTTCTTGGCTTGGGTAACCAGTTACCCAGTTATGGTAACCGGTTAATTCAAGTCAGTAGTATTTTCCCAAATTTTAGAGTTAGGGTAACCGGTTACCCAAATTCTGGTAACCAGGTTCCCAGGCCAAAAATCAGCAACTTCCTCTTCTTCTTTTTTATAATTTTGTTTCATTTCTCATTGTCTTTCCTCTTTTGGCTTAGTTTTTCCTTGTTATTTTTTACATGTGTGTTGATTGTGCAATGACTCATACCAAGGGATTATTATGATGATAATAATTCGTGTTCCACTTTATTTGGGGAACATGAATTCAATATTATTCTTGATTCATGTTTTGCTTTGTTTGCGAGATACATATGCGATTCAGGAAAGTTTATGCTTTGATCCTCTTGACTTGAGGAATGCACATATTTGTTGTGTTTTTTTTTCCTGGATTGTATTTTTATGCAGGATAACTTTTGTGATGATGTCCAATGCACATTATTTGTGGCTTGTTTTCGCATTGTTGCTTCGAGGCTTATGTTGGACATCTGATTTCTGACTTGCTTTGTTTGATGATGCTAGCTTACTCAAAGTTTCTCCAGGTTTCTTATTTTTTCTTGCTTGCTTGCTACAGATTATTATCGATTTGGTATTACACTGCCTCCTTTTTGTTTCTTTTGCTATTTATAGTTTTCTAAATAGTTCTAAGGGCCCCATGGTGGCAAAGTCGCTGTTTAAAGACCTGTAGCAGGCATTCTGCACTTTATTTGATGTATGTGTTGTGGTTGTGTTTGCTTCCTTGGTTGTTGATAGATGAGTCACTCAATTTAGAAATTGAGATCACGAATTTGCTCTCAGTGCATGCTCCCTATAAAATTTTATCGCTTTCCTTTGTTTCTTGTTGATCGATGAGTCACTCAATTTAGAAATTGAGATCACGACTTGGCTCTCAGTGCATGCTCCCTAAAGAATTTTATCGCTTTCCTTTGTTTTTTTTGCTTATCGATGAGTCACCCAATTTAGAAATAGAGATCACGACTTCGCTCTCATTTCATGTTCCCCATAGGATAGTTTTGTTAGACTTTCTTTGGTATGCTAGCCTAGATAGGATTTCTCTAGGTGTGCTCGCTTGAGCCTTTTGATAGTTGATATGTTTTCCTACCTTGGTCCTCAATATCTTGGTTAGCCATATGACTTGAGTTAGCATGTGCTACTCATGACATATTGTGTGTGCTCTCTTGAGCTAGCTCTCTTGAGCATATTTGACTTGCTTACTTGATTTCATATTTGTGTGCATGTTTTGAGATGATTTAACTTCAGCATGCTCCTTTAGGACTTCTGGATTCATCTATAGATGATGATTTAAGATAGACATTAGGATTGTTATCCATGCATGTCAACATAGGGTAGAGATTTCTCTTCAAAACTAAACTTTAGGATCAGTCATTATATGATAACATTAGGGGTAGATTTAGGTAGTCTCTCTTAGATGTTTTATTTTCTTTTGCATCCTTTTCATTTAAAACTAAAACTTTCTTTTTCTTTGAAAATGCATAAAACATCTAAAACTTTTAAATCCTTTTCCAAGGTAAAGAAAAAAAACTAATTCTTTTCTTTTTGCCAATCGGCTTTTCTCTTCTAAGAGCAAGTTATTTCCTTTCCGTTAGAGGTTGTAAGTCTCGAAAGGTCGAGCAACAGTGGAATGATTGAATCTAACATTGTTCAATTAAAAAAATACAAACCCACCAAAACAAGTAATCCGAACTATGGCAGCCCTGATTCCTTAAAACAGATACGTAGGCATTGGCGTAGGGCCCGGACGAGCATAACTTTTACTTTCCCTACATTATGTTATGTTTTCTTTGCATGCATTCCCTCTTAGAATTTTATAGCTCTTAAGAATTATATTGAACACACCCTTAGATTAGAACAACAAGAGTGGATCCCGTAGAGTACTACGAAGGTGTGGGGTGTAATACCTTCCCCTCGCGTAATCGACTCCCTTACCCAATATCTCGGTCACAAGACTTTGATTTTACCCTTTAGGTTTTTCTTCGATGATTTTACTTTCCCTTTTCGTGGGATAAATAAATACTTAGTGGTAACTTCATTGATTTTACCGCTACAGAAAAATGGCGACTTCACTGGGGATGAGTTGACCAATTGCTGGTCCATCCTATGAGTCACTCCTAGCTCCTGATTTCTTTTCTTTGGGTGTTTATCTTTATGATATATAGCTTATTCATTTGTATATATTTGAGCATATGTATGCATTGCATTTTATCGCTTTCTATATACTGGTTATTATTTGTGTATTGGGTTTGATGGTTTTTCAGATTGGGTGGGGTGTTACTATGAGGTAAAAGGCCCAATACCCAGGCCAAGTGTATGAACACTAGGAATAGAGTTTAACATGAACGACTAGTTGACTTAGGTTTCACTATGCCATTATGTCGTCCATGCTCAGATGAGGTACAAATGAGGGGCTATCATTTTGACTTAGGTGATACAACAATAGTTTTTCAGGAGTACCCTCAATTCTGAGTTACCATTGACTTTACCCTAACCTAGTCTTTACCCGTGAGTGGAGAGGGAATAATATTTACAGGTAAAAATGGTGATCATGTTCTCTTGGTGACTTTGGTTCTGTGGTGTTTTGAATTGGTCCGGACCTTTGATCTTATTACATACGACCATGGTTCTGTTATCAGTTCAGCAGCTATCCAGTATTGTGGAAGCTTTGATCTCACATGTTTGCATACATAACATGTTAATTTAATTATCAACATACATGTTCTTCGTTTTCAAACATCATTTCTTTGATTCCAATTGTTAAACCAAAAATAAATAAATAAACATTGAAAGGAAAATATAATAAATACATGGAAAAAATACATAATAATATTGTGGCTTAATAATAGGAATCAAGGCGTATAAACTCTTGGAAACGAGAACATGGAATTTGTATTACATGTCATGCATCATTTTGCATTTATTATGCATTTCATGAGTTTCCCAGAAGTCTTATTCAAGGTCCTTTGGTCTTCAGAATCAAGTTGTCTCACCAGTACAACACTCGAGCCAACTCTAAGAAGAAGATGGAAATCTCGAATAGGAGAATCGCAAACTGCGTGAAGAGGTTACCACTTTAAGGTCGGGAATGGCGACCTTGACTGCTTTGGTAGAGTTATTGGTGGATGCTCAGAATCAGCCACCACCACCTCCACCTCCTCATGGTATGCAACCACCACAAACAAATAGTTATCTCTGAGGTTATGAAAATTCTCATCTCAGTTTCTCTGAATGCAACCATTGCTCAGCATCACATGCCTCCTGATTATCCACGGGGAATTCTCGAAGGTTATATGCCAGAAGGATATAACCCTATTGCTCAAGTTGCTTAGCCTATTCAAAAAGTTATGGTTTCTGCCCCTCCTGTGGTACACTTTACTCCTACTGTTAACAATGATATTCTCAATGCTATACCTGTAGTAATGAATGATGTCCTTTTTATTAATGATGTGGTTCATTATACTACTCCTCCACCAAGTGAAGGACTGTGATTCTATGACAGAATGGATGATTTCCAAGATCAATTCAATGATATGCGAAAAGAAATGAAGGCCCTCAGGGAAAAAGAGTTGTTCGGACAGAATGTAAGTGATCTATGCTTGGTTCCAAATGTAAGAGTAGCCGCAGAGTTTAAATTGCCGCAATTCGAAAAATACAAGGGAAATAATTGTCCTCGTGCTCACCTTGTGATGGATGTGAGAAGAATGTCCACTCACACTGATGACCAACGTCTGCTAATCCACTTTTTCCAAGACAGTTTGACTGATGTTGCATTGAAATGGTACATGAGCTTGGATAGTGTCAATATTTATACTTTCAACAACTTGGGTGAAGCGTTCGTTAGGAAGTACAAGTATAATGTGGACATGGCATCTGACAGTGATCAACTCAGGGAAATGGTTCAGAAAGACAAGGAGTCATTTAAGTAATACACATAGAGATAGCGTGAAGTAGCCGCCCAGGTGATCCCTCCAATGGAAGAGAAAGAGACGACGAAGATCTTCCTAAAGACTCTAGGCTCCTTCTACTATGAAATAATGATGCTGAGTGAAAAGAGATGAAGGTTCCAGTGGTACGAAGAAACCTTCATACGGGTTTTCTAGAAAGAAAGAAGGAGATACAAATGTTGTTGTTCAAGAGAGAAGGATTAAACCTCCTAGAAGACGTCATCAGCACCACCAACATGTTGCTTCAGTAACTCCAGTTGTTAACGTAGCTCCAACTACTGTTGCATATAAAAGAGCACCCCAAAAAAATAACCAAGGGCAGGGTCAGAAGAGAGAAGCTTTTGATCCTATCCCGATGAGCTATGTAGAGTTATTTCTAGCATTGATTCAGAAGAACCTAGTGCGAACCAGAAATCCCCCTGCTATATTATCACCTTTTCCATTGTACTACAAGGAATACCAGACTTGTGCCTTTCATTAGTGATCCCATGGGCACATCATCGAGAATTTCTACCCCTTGAAGTCTGAGGTCCAGAAAATGGTTAGATATGGACTCTTGTCTTTTAAAGATGTTGGTCATAACGTGAAAGATAATTTGTTTCCTAAACATGGAGGTGGAGGAACGGTGAATAGGATTTCTGATAATCCAGGAGAATTCAGGATTTACGATGTGAGTTTGATAAAAGGAGATTTGGTGAAGATGCATATTGACCTTTGCAGGTTCAGCTATTGTATGCATGACCATAAGATGTGCAATGTCTGCAGTCGAATTAATCGCATATGTGATAAGGTAAAAGCTGATCTTCAAAAAGTGATTGATGAAGGCCTTGTTCGTATTGTTAGAACTAAGGTTGAATATGAAGAGGAAGTGAACATGGTGTATGGATGTCCAGTGAGTTTTGAATTTATGACGTGAACGACATGGATGATAATCTGGTGCAGTTGCATGCCAACTTTTGCCACATGCCAGGGGAAGAGGTACATCAATACAGTGGTTGTCGGATTTGTTGTAAAGACCCCCATGGTTGTTCCATTGTAAGGAGAGGTATTCAATTGCTTTTGGACACAGGTACCATTAGAGTCACAAGAAATAAAGATGGTTATATTGGAGTCAACATGATTGAAGACTATTCTGGTGAGATCATGTCGGGTGATGAGTACATTTTTGCCGATGATTTCTTTTTTGATGACGAGTCTAAGACCGTGGATGAAGATGGTACTTCTAATAGTGATTCTATGAAGTTTGAATATACAAAAGAGGTAGGGGTGAATGTTATTTTACCCCATTTTGACATTCCTACTCTGGTGGAGATTACATATTACAGCAAGCATGCAATAATTCTTGTTGTCATATGTTTACCTAGTCCCGTCCCGTATGAATCGGACAAAGTTGTACCCTATAAATACAATGCAACTATCCTAGAGGACGAGGTGGAGATTCTGATACAACCTTTGACCCATGTGGAGAATATCACCGAGGGTAATCGAGTGACACAGGGTGGCTGTGTCTTTGCTCCTACTTTTTAATGAGAGGTTGGTCATGGCAAGAAGGTCATCGAAACCAATGTTGAACCTAAGAATGTGGAAAGGGAATCCAGTGGCGCTACCTTAGAAAAATAAGTTGATGATGTGCTGAAGATCATTAAGATGAGCGAATACAAGATTGTAGATCAATATTACAGACCCCGTATAAGATTTCTATCTTGGCTTTATTGATGAATTTTGCTGCCCATCAGGAATCCCTGATGAGAGTGCTAGATTAGCCGCTTGTCGAAAGAGATATGCACATGGATCAGTTTAACGATGTTGTCGGGAACATCACGTCTTGTAATAATTTGAGCTTTTGTGATGAGGAATTACCCGAGGAGGGAAAAAACCATAATATGGATCTACACATTTCGATGAATTGCAAGAATGATTCTTTATCTAATGTATTGATTGATAATGGTTATGCTTTAAATGTGAGACCAAGGAGAACTATCTTAAAGCTTAAGTACCAAGGAGCTCCCATGCACCCTAGTGGCATCATAATGAAGGCTTTTGATGGCTCGAGAAAATCAATCATTGGAGAGGTGGATTTACCTATTCATATAGGTCCACACATGTTACATATCAGTTTTCAGGTGATGGATATTGTTCCCACTTACATTTGTTTATTGGGAAGACCATGGATCCACGAGGCAGGGGTTGTTATGTCGACTCTTCATCAGAAGTTGAAGTTTGTCCGAGAAGAAAAGATGGTTATCATGAATGGCGGCCAAGCTTTATTGATATCTCATTTATCTTCTTTCAGCATTGTAGAGGCTGACGAGGTTGTTGTTGGAACGCAGTTCTAAGCTTTTTCAATCAATAATATAAGGAAAATGAGGATTCTATCGCTTCATTTAAAGATGCTCAACAGGTAGTATAGAATGGCCCCGGCAAGGCGTGGGGGAAATTATTGATCTACCTGTGAATATAAATAGAGATGGTTTGGGTTTCTTTGTGAAGAATAATAAAAGTGAAATTTTGAAGCCAAGGTCTGCTTTTGGCAAGTATCAAGATATCTTCCATAGTGCCGGATATCCGCATCCAACTACTTCGAAGATCAATGCTATCTTAGAAGACGAGCCAGAGCAAGAGACGCCGAATTTCGTGACGCATGGAGTGAGGGTCCATAATTGGATAATTGTTGATGTTCCTTCTTGAATTCACATTTCGAAGTAATTTGTCTTTTGTTTATCTTTCCAAAAAACCTTTCACTCTGCCCAAGGTGAAAGTGATATTGTACGAACATGTCTTTTGTTTTGGATTTTCAAATCATTAATAAAAGTTGTTTTTGTTTTCCAATTGTGTTTTATTTGTTATTTTTTTCTTAGAAAACAGTAATCAGAAAAAACCCTTTTAAAATAAGTGATGATCGTAAATAAATCGGCATAATCACTTGTACATCAGTCAGTTTCTAAAATCAATCATAATCATATTTGCAGATTAATTAAGATAACCGTTGAATACAATAACCATGCGCCCTCTCCCAAATTCGAATATCCTATGTATTTGGATGAGGAATAAGAATATGATGAAATCCTAGAAGCGGTTTCACGGTTGTTTCAGCGCGAGGAAAATGTCATTCAGCCGTATAAAGAGCCGTTAGAGGTGATTAACTTGGGATCAGAGGAAGACCCAAAAGAAGTCAAGATTGGAACGTTGCTTCATCCTGATGTGAAGAGTAAGTTGATTGAGCTATTGAAAGAATATGTTGATATCTTTGCTTGGTCTTACCAGGACATGCTTGGGTTGGACACTGATATTGTAGAACGCCACCTTCCGTTGAAGCCAAAATGTCCGCCCATCAAGAAGAAGTTGAGAAGAACTCACCCCAACATAGAAGTGAAGATTAAAGAGGAGGTCTTGAAACAAATTGATACAGGTTTTCTTGTGACATCAGTATACCCTCAGTGGATGCCAATATTGTTCCAGTACCAAAGAAAGACGGAAAAGTCCGCATGTGCGTTGATTATATAGATCTAAATAAGGCAAGTCCAAAAGATAATTTTCCATTACCGCATATTGATATGTTGGTGGATAGCACGTCAAAATTCAAAGTGTTCTCGTTCATGGACGGATTTTACAGGTACAATCAAATTAAGATAGCTCTTGGAGACATGGAAAAAATGACGTTTATCACACCCTGGGGAACATTCTATTACAAAGTGATGCCCTTTGAATTGAAGAATGCTGGCGCAACGTACCAGAGGGCTATGACAACCCTATTCCATGATCTGATGCATAAGGAAATCGAGGTATATTTTGATGATATGATCGCCAAATCTCATACTGAGAAAGGGCACATGGAAGACTTGTTGAAGTTATTTCAGCGTTTGAGGAAGTATCACCTCCGTTTGAATCCAAATAAATGTACCTTTGGTGTTTGTTCTGGAAAGTTGTTCGGTTTCATTATCAGCCAAAAAGGAATTTAAGTTGACCCTAATAAAGTCAGCGAAATTCAAGAAATGACTGCACCAAGAACTTAAAAACAAGTTAGAGGCTTCCTCGAGCGTTTGAATTATATTTCCAGGTTCATTTCACACATTACCGTGACATGTGATCCCATCTTCAAGCTTCTGAAGAAAAACCAAGGGTGTGTATGGACTGATGATTGCCAAAGGGAATTTGAAAGCATTAAAGAGTATATGCTTGAACCTCCTATCTTGCTCCCTCATGTCAAAGAAAGGGCATTGATTATGTATCTGACTGTGTTAGATAACTCTATGGGTTATATTTTGGGACAACAAGATGAAACAGAAAGAAAAGAATATGCCATTTATTATTTGAGCAAAAAGTTCACTGATTTTGAATCGTGATACACTCTACTTGAAAAGACATGTTGTGATTTGGCCTGGGCTGCGAAGCGCCTGCTTCAATATATGTTGAACCACACTACTTGGTTGATATCCAAAATGGATCCAATTAAGTATATCTTTGAAAAGATTTCTCTAACTGGAAGAATTGCTCGTTGGAAGATGTTGTTGTCTGAATATGATATTGAATATCGTACTCAAAAGGCTATTAAAGGCAGTGTGTTGGCAAAATACCTTGCTCACCAACTAGTAGATGATTATCAATCTGTCAAATATGATTTCCCTGATGAGGATGTGATGTTTTTAAAGGTGAAAAAAGATTGTGATGAACCTTTGCCTGAGGAAGGTCCTGATCCCGAGTCCCGATGGGGTATCTTGTTTGACGGAGCTGTGAACGCTTATGGAAAAGGATTTCGTGTTGTGATTATCACTCCACATGTGTCTCATATCCCTTTCACTGCAAGGTTCACCTTTGATTGTACCAATAACATGACGGAGTATGAAGCATGTATAATGGATCTTGAAGCGGCTATGGATCTCAGAATAAATATTCTTGATATCTATGGTGATTTAGCTTTGGTAATAAACCAAATTAAATGAGTATGGGATACTCGTCATACTGGCTCGATTCCTTATAAAGATTACGCAAGAAGATTATTACCGTTCTTTAATAAAGTTGAATACCATCATATTCCTAGAGAAGAGAATCAGATGGTAGATGCTTTAGCCACTCTGGCTTCCATGTATCAAGTGAATGTCTGGAATGATGTACCCCAGATTACAATTCGACGTCTTGATAGACCAGCGTATGTGTTTGCTGCATAGGTGACATCAAATGATAAACCCTGGTATTATGATATCAAGCATTTCCTTCAGACTCAAGAATACATGTTCGATGCGTCCAACTAAGATAGAAAGACTCTGAGAAGGTTGGCAAGTAGCTTCTTCCTCGATGAGGATATGTTATACAAGAGAAATCATGACATGGTCTTGCTGAGATGCACGGATGGACATGAAACAGACATGTTGATGCATGAGATCCATGAAGGTTCCTTTGGTACCCATGTTGTTATACGGTGGGAGAACTAACTTGGGTATTTTACGTTTTATTGCAATTTTTGCGGATAGAAAGTGTCGCCATCGACTTTTTTTTCATCCGATAAAGGAAAGGGTGAAAAGAATAGGAAAGACCTTTTGAGATTTTTTCTATAGTTTTGGGGGTAGGTTATGAAAAGGGAAGGTATTATCACCCTTTCCATCCGTAGTTATCTACGGGCTTTAGTTGCTAGCTCACTTTGAAAATGCTTTGTAAATGTTTTTGTGTTTTGTGTAAGCTTGAAAATATTTGGAAAACACCTTTGTTTCGGCAAACTTTGTAATGATTCTCGTCTCTATAAGAATGTATACAAAGTGTTGGTTTTGAAAATAGTTCAAAGAGATGTTTTTTTTGGAAAGATGTTTTGAAAGTGTGAGTGTAAAGATGGTTTTGTTTGAGAGAAAGAAACTAAGAGCATTCTACCTACTAAAAAAAGTCTTTGTTCTTTTCCCCCTGCTTTAGATAGTGTTATCTTACCATTAGTTAGTAAGAAAACATATCATTGAATGTGAAGAAACAGACGTGGGTCATCATACAATCATAGAAGGCAACATTGTAGGCTACCTTAGAAAATTGTCATAAGGGTCTAAGATCATTTACCGAAGGAAACGTTGAAGGGTCATCGAGGGATTACGATCTTGTAATCGAGGATCTTTTCTAAAGTATCCCACATTCGAGGGACATGACTGTTTATTCTAATGCAACAAGTGTGGGTTAACCCTAGAGGTGCAAGTGTGCAAAGTGTTTGTTTTCATGCATTTGTCTTGATTAGGCTTGTCTAGTGTTGATTTTAAGATCTTTCCATACAAACCCTAATTACTAGAAATAATATGGAAAACGATAAATTGCAGAATTTAAATGTCCTACGCTATTACAATACATATAGGGATGGGGGATACAAATTTACAAATGGGGATGAAAAGTAAATTAAACCCTAATTACTATTACAAGGCTTTGACAATTACATAATTCATAATTTAAAAATGCGCAAGAAAATGCAAAGTGAAAAGAAATTGTTTTTTTAGAGTTTTTTGATATAAAAGGTTTTGTATTTCATTTAATTGAAGAAAAAAACCTAGGTCTAAGTTTACTTAAAAGAACACAAATTGTTTAGGAAAATGTTTTTGATGTCTCATTTTAGGAAAAGCTTTTATGGTGTTAGGTCATCAAGAAATTTGGTGCCCGAGATGACACGGTCCGTGTCAGTGGAGACGGGAACCTGTGTCATGACCTGTTCCTGGCTCCTTGCACATTTTGTTCCAGCCAAAATGACACGGGCCGTGTCATGTGACACGGGCACCCGTGTCAGCCCCTATTCTACTTGCTTTTGCACGTGTCTGAACTAGTTAAGTTGACACAGGCCGTGTCGTGTGACACGGGTACCCGTGTCAAGACTTGCCATGCATTTTTTGTTAAGTTTTCAACCCAGTTGAACTGACATGGGCCGTGTCGTGTGACACAGGCACCCGTGTCATCCCCTATCCAACCTTTTTGCTATGTTTTCTCTTTGATTTGTCCTGTTGTATCCTTTTGAAAATGAAAACAAGTGATGTATGGGTAAAGATATCAAAGTTTAAGGAACCTTACCTCTTAAAGCGAAAACTTTAGAACACGTATGGACATTTCCAGGTGCAAAGTGGTGATTGATGGAGCTCCTTTGGACCTCCTTGAAGTTGTTCCAATCCTTACTTTGTGTTGAAAGTTTGTTGAATCCATCCCACCAAGTCAAGTTGCAAAGCACTATTTTTGAGTTTGGAAGTTGGTAATAATGATGTTGCAGAAGTTGTTCTTGTACTTTAACAACTTCTATATGATGTATGTGAAGTATTTAGATGATTTGTTTAGGAAAACTTTGCAAGGTGCAAGAGGTTCAAAGATTTGGACTTCAAATCTCAAAAATGGAGATTTTGTGGACAATTCTTGTTTTTTGAGAGTATAGAAGTTTTGAGGGCTTGTTCATCTCCTCTTATCTTGCAAATGATCTCTCTCTTTATAGGCAAGAGGTTTTAAGAAAAGAGTTGATCAGATTTTCAAAATCACATGTTGTGGCTAGGTTGGATGATACATGAAGTAAGCTTGAAGATCGCAGTTCCAATATGTTGTACCCCAAAATTTGCCCTCTCATTTATCAAATATTTTCTCACAAGATCTCATTGGGTTCAAGACTGCACAAGGTTTGATCAGCTCAAGACACCTCCTTAAGCACTGATGACTGAAATTAGGGTTTGAGATGGCACAAGGATAATTGAACTTTCAATGCCTCACATGACTTTCATGGATCATTATGGACCCCCAAGATTACTCATGTCAAGTTTCAAGCCTTGGATCACATTTTTGCCCAGTCTATTGACCAGTTGACCTAAAAGTAAATTGTATTGGGGAAAAAGTCAATTATGGCCAATTTACAGTCAAGCTTCATAATTTTTTATCCATATCAACATTATAAACTCATATCTATCATTTTATCAAGTTTGGACCATAATTCCTCAAGAAATTTGATCAAATCATCAAAAGGGTAAAATGGTCAAAATTAGGGTTTTGACTGAGAAAGAGCAATTTCTGATTTTTAGCCTAGCAATCGGTTAATTAGTTTGAGGCATGATCTTAAGAGTTCAATTGCATAATTTTGACCTAAGGGCATGACTCAAAATAGTGCTCAAGATCAATTGGATTGATGGTTGATTTTCAATCAACTGATCAAAAGTCAACTGTACACTGAAAAGTCAAACTTTGACTTTTTAGTCAAAATCAAGTGCCAAAAATCATAGTTCATCAAAACATGTAAAAATATGAAACTTGTTCATCAAGAAATCAAAAAGTCAAGATTTCATTTTGAAAAGTCAAAGTTTTCAAACTTAGAAAATTTTCTAAGTGTTGAAAACTTCATGTTTTATCACAACTTTGAGCCAATTTTTCACCATGATGCAAGATGATTAAAAAGAAACTTTCAACATGAAAGTTGTAGATATCCATGATATATAAAACATTTCTTTACACAACTTCTCCTATAAATGCTTGGATCTCCAGTTATTAATCCATGAAGTCATGGTCTTGAAACTAAACACTTAGTCAAATTTTGAACATATTTGGTCAGGATTTTGACCTAACTTCTGACCCAAGTTTCACATAGTTCCATTTGGATTTTTCAAAAATGATTCAAATAGGGGTTGTAGAGAACACTACAAGCTTTCTGCAAAGTCCAAGAACTCATTGAGATCATTTGTTAGCAAGGAGAATCGAAGGTCAGAAGTTGGGGTTTCAATTTGTTTTACAAGGCAAATTTTGTGATGAACAAAATTCAAATATCAAACCTATGCTGCATAATCTTTGCTTTGAAGGCCTCAAACTTGTTAGGCACTTCATAATTAAATGCTTGCACAAATGTTAGAGGCTTTAACTCAAGCATTCAATGCAATGCCCATGCTTTATGTCCATTTTAGGAAGAAAGTGCATAATGCCATTTTGAAAAAGTAGCTTTATACACAAAACTTGTTCTTGAACCTTGCAATGGTTTTCTTCTGATCATACACGACCTATAACTCAAAAGAAGTTTGTCTCAAGCCTTACAATCACTCAGCCCATGCTTGTACTTCATCTTGGAACCATACTTTCACTTTTCTTCAAAATTAAGTAACATAGCAATCAGTCTAGAGCTTGTACTTCTGACCCTCTCAAGCACTCAAACCTTCTCATTACTTATGTACAAGTCCTTGGCAACAAAACACACGCATGCTTAAGCCCCAAAACTCCCAAGAACTCAGAACTGCATCACATACTTCCATTCTTGCATAACTTGGCCAAAAGTTTGAAACTCACATATCCCTCGTGCGTTTTCAAGACTTTTTGTTCCTAAAGCTTCTAAACATCATTTAGAACTCATCCCACACCCTGTTACAAGACTGTAACATCATTAATACCATCCTCCATTTTTAAAAACAGAGCTTTGCACTTGGACTTCTCCAGCACGATTCAACCATCTCCAGTATAAACTAAGCATTACATTAGCTTCCTGGGACCTTAGTGGAGCTATTCTGATCATCACCACACCTTGAGGAGTGCTCAAACTCAGAACACAATTTCCAGTTTTTAGGTAAGTTTCATTAACTTGGAACTCTTCATACAAGCATCATTAATGTTTAATTTGTGAATGAAAAATGTAGATATCATTGCCCTGAAGCTAGCCATGTCCATAGTTTTCATTTATGTTGCTTGAGCTTAGAGAATTTTAAGATTGAAATTTTTGGAAAAGTTAGGGTTCATATTAGGGACATTAAAATTCATGTTTGTCTTTGATATATAGTTTTAATGCTTTACATTTCTGAAATCGTAAGGAAATTTTCCACAAGATTCATGTTTACACTTTTGCAAATGGGTGAGAAATGAGCAAGATGCAGGTGGTCTGGCCAGACGCGAGGTTGAAGATGAAGTTTGTCTTCAGGAAGTAGTTTCTAATATATATTTACGGTTTAACATAAGTTAACGGATGTATAGCCACCCCATTGGTAAGGCAGCGCGTTGGTAACCAAGAGGTCATGGGTTCAACAAACAACGCACCTCCGTTTGCATTTTTCACATTTTCTCACATTTTTTGACTTTTTGCAGCGCCTGAGCCTCCTTTTGTTTGGGCCTTATTTTTTGCTATATTCTGACCCCCTGCCTTGTTGTTCATACATCCTGGCCCATTTTATTTTATTTTTACTCTTTATTTTCATTATTATTATTATTATTATTATTATTATTATTATTATTATTATTAGTTTTTATTGTTAGTAATAAAAACCCAAAAAATATTTTTATTTATTATTTTCACATATTTATATTTTATTTTTCTTCACAAGAACAAAAGAATAAAAACATTTCTTTTACATTTTCTTTAATAATTAAATTTACCCTTTTTTACTTACATAATTTAATGTTAATTATTATTATATTATTTATTTATTTTTCTAGTAAATTAAAATCAATTTAGAATTTAGGATTTTTATTTAATTATTTTTATTTACTAATTTAGTTAAATTCACAAAAAAACCTAAAAACTTGTTTTCTTTAAATTAATTTAGTTTACTAACTTAATCTTAATTTTCTTATTTTTAGTTAATTATTTTATTTTAATTAATTAGGTCAAAAACCCTTTTCTTGAAAAAAACAAACAAAAATCATATTTCTTCTTACATTTTATATTCTTGCATTTTATCTTTATTTTGTACATTTAATCAAAACTTAATATGGTTGTAATAATCATTTAGATTTAATTTCTTGCAATATTCCCCATTTGTAATTTGTATACCCCCTCCCCTACATGATGTAATAGCATAGTAATTTTAATTTTCGCAATTTATCGCTTTATATACAAATGCTACTAATTAGGGTTTTGTATGGAAAGATTAAAACCAATAAATAGGAAACCCTAATCAAAGACAAAATCAAGCATGTAAATCAATACAATTGCACACAAACACCCTTAGGGTAAATCCACTTGGTTGCCTTATAAAAATGGCCATATTATGCATGTGAGGTATCTTAGCAAAATCAAGCGAAATGCAAGATCATAGTCCCTCAATGACGCTATCTATGTTGCCTTTCAAAATGATCTTAGTCCCTAAAAAATGCTAAGATATCTTGCAACATTGCTAATCATGGTTATACGATGATCCACGACCGTCCCTTTTACATCCAAAGATAGGGTTACTTACCAAATCAATGGTAAGATAACAATGTCAAAGGAAAAAGGAAATGAACATGAAAGACTTTTGAGTAGGTAGAATGTTCCTAGTTACTTGCTCCATTTCAAAACAAAAACATCCTTGCTATTTTCAAAGAAAACACCAACACTTTCAAAACATCTTTCAAAACTTGAAAGCATTTTCAAAAGATCAAACACTTTGTATACATTCTTACGAACGAGAATCATTACAAAGTTTGCCTAAACGATGGCGCCTTTACAAAATACTTTCAAAAACCACACAAAGCACATTTTCAAACAAAAGTAAGTGATCTAGCAAGTAACTAAGAGCCCATGTAAAACCATGGATGAAAAAGGTGCTAATACCTTCCCTTTTCATAATCTATCCCCAGAACTTAAGAAACAATCTCAAAGGTATTTCCTGTGCTTTTTCACCTTTCCTTTTGGACAAAAGAAAAGTCGGTGGCGACTCTTGCTAACCGTAACATTTTAGATCAAACACAAAACAACAAGTGTTAACAGTCAGTTCTCCCACCGTATCACAGAACTGGCAACTCTGCTGGGGAATATTTAAAAGTGGGGTTACCTTAAGGTTAGATCACATTTACTTGCTTTCATTGTTTGACTTGTATGCTTTACATTATGGTTCTTTTTTTGGGTTTGAATCTTCTACCCGGATTTGGGATACCTTATAGGTAGGTAGCAATATGTTGTGGAAACTGTGCGGGGTATACCGACATGGTCTAAGCAACAACTACATTATTGCAACATATTTGTGGGTACCGGTAGCCCTTGAGTAGTCAAGGAGAATACGGGGCCTCTGAGTGATGTCATGAAGCACTAACTAACTTCTAGAACCTTTACTTGACCAATTTGGCCATTAGGACGTAGTGAGATGACCGGCTTTGGTGCAGTCTGAAGTTGGTAGATACTCGATACTACACTCATTGAGGTTTGTTTTTTTGGGTTATTTCGGTCGCCATTAAAGAGGCTTACGCTGAAACAATGCCCGAGAAAACAAACCAGTGATATTGAGCTCCTTAGAACCCGGTTACTATTACTAGGACAAGTTTGAGCCAACTAAACTTCAAGAGGGTACTTACCTATGAGACTTCATGCAAGCCTAAACCTAAGGACTTGTTTGTTTTTTTTTTGTATATATTTACTTGTACATAACATCATAAACATCATAACATCATACTCATACTCACTAACCATTTCAAGGATCTTGGGATTTATCTTTGTTCTGTTTTGTAGGACATGGATTCTATTCGCAGGAAAACCATTCAAGTCAACCTTTTAAGGATCCCTCCTCAAATTAAAGAGCTAGCATCAAGGGCTCCTGAAAACTCTCCATTTATCGAAAGACATGTTCGCCTCCTAATTTTGGTTACTTCCCACACTGATGAGGACATGATGAAGGTGCTCTTCCAGTTCTTTGATCCTCTACACCATTGCTTCACATTTCCCGATTATCAACTTGTGCCAACTTTGGAAGAATTTTCCCAACTCTTAAGGATTCCTATTCTCAATCAACTACCCTTCAACGATACGAAAGAGATCCAAAGCTAGAAGAGATTGCTCAAGCTCTACACTTGCAACCATCTGATATCAAAACTAATTGGGAAACAAGGAGTGATGTCAAAGGTTTCCTAGCAAAGTTCTTGTTTGAGAAAGCCCAAAACTGTTGGAACTCTTTGGATTTGCAAGCTTTTGAGGAAATTGTGGCTTTCCTCATCTATGGGATGGTTTTGTTTCCAAATCCTGACCAACTCATAGATGTGAACACCGTCAAAATCTTCATGTCTCGTAACCTGGTGCCTACTTTGCTAGGGGACATCCTACATTCTTTTCACACTCAGACTATAAGGAAAAGAGGTATCCTTATGTGTTGTACTCCTCTTTTGGCAAGATGGTTTATTTCACATCTTCCCCACCCTGTATTGAAGAACGAGCAAGGTTCAAGGTGGTCACATAGGTTGATGGCGCTCAAACATTCAGACATTCATTGGTGTTCCCAATCTATAGAGAATGTTACTATCATCGACCGTTATGGAGAATTCCCTAATGTCCCCTTACTCGGAATTAGAGGAGGTATCACCTACAACCCCTTCTTAGCCTTAAGACAGTTTGGTTACGCCTGAAGGGATGGCCCACATGAGATGCTCATTCAAGGTTTGGTATTTGACTACGAGAATGACGATCAAGGTCACCGCCAGAGGTTTATCCAAGCTTGGAGGATGTTGAACAAGGTAGATAGCAAGACATTGGGGCATAAGAATTCCATCCCTCTTGAGCCTTTCCTGAAATGGGTACGAACTCGTGCTCAAAGTCTTATGATGCCTTACCCCTTCGTTCTCCCGGTTATCAAAGAGCATGTCGTGGAAGGAGATGTTCCATACACTATCCTACATCCTAACATGCCCACCTCTCTCAAAGACTTACAAAGGGATTGGATAAAACTTAAGGGGGAGCGGGACACTTTCGAGGCCCAATTCTACGCCAGCGAGAAGAAGGTTTTGGAACTCACTAAGCAACTTCATGAGGAGTGGAGCCTGAATGCCTACATCGCACCAAAGAGGATGCATACAACTTTTTTATCTTAGAGTTTTTGTATTTCTTTGTAATCCCAAAAGAGGCATGATGTACTCAAACTTTGATTTATTAATATAACGTGTGTTCCTTTTTGGTCTAAAGAAAATTTAAATCTCCAATTTCTTTGAAATCATTGCATATGCATCTCCATTCATCATAACATAAGCAGGTTTTCTTACAACAAGTCTCCTCATATTTCTACTGTTTATTTCAGTAAGATGGATCTCGAGCAGACAGTAAAAGACCTACAGGCGCAGAATGCTCAGTTTCAATAGATGTTCTTGACTCTAGCCAAGGGACAAGAGGATTTGAAAACTTTGCTGATTGAAGAAAAGAAGAAGAAAGCAACGAAAGCAACCGATGTTCTGAATCTAGGAAGAAGGTTCCCAGGGGCAGCCAGAAAGATCTTAGACTTCGCAACATCATATGGTGAAAAAGACAATCAAGAAGGGAAAGGAAAAGAAGCGACTGCCCATCCAGAATCTGAAGAGGAAGAAGAACAGGATTACTCTGAAGAGCAGTATACCCCGGCCGACGACAAATACAAACATCTGGAAGAACATGTAAGTGCAATGGAGATTCAGAAAGTACTCGAGCTGGACTTTGAAGAGTTGTGTTTGGTGTTGGGATTGTTATTCCACCAAAATTCAAGGCACCCGTATTTTCTAAGTACGACGGGGTTTCGTGTCCCAAGATGCATCTCCGATCTTATGTGAGGAAGATACAACCTCACACTACTGACAAAGATTTGTGGGTCCACTCCTTTCAAGACAGTCTATCCGGGACTCATCTAGATTGGTTCTATCAACTAGAGAGGGCCAATATCCATAATTGGGAAGACCTTGCCACTGCTTTCTATAAACAGTATCAATACAATGCAGACCTTGCACCCACCCGTACTCAACTCTAGAGTATGGCTATGTTTTCAAGTGAAGGTTTCAAAGACTACGCTCATAAATGGAGGGACTTAGCAGGAAGAGTTCAGCCTCCCCTGTCCGAAAGAGAGTTAGTAGACATGTTTCTGGGTACCCTATCCGGTCCTTTCTTTAATCATCTATTTGGAAGCTCTTCAGCAGGCTTCACTGAATTAATCTTGACCGGATAAAGAGTGGAAGTTGGGATTAAGAGTGAGAAGATTCAAAAGGATGCATCCTCCAGTGCCGTGAGAAAACCATTTATTGGGAAGAAAGAAGTTGGTGTTGTGTATCCTCAAAGGAATCAAGAAAGAAGTGAACACTGTCCAATGGTGGGGGCTGTCATGATCCCTAAGCCTGCATCTACTCAACAAAAAAGCAACCAACCTAGAACAGAAAGACCAGTAAGACAATTTACCCAGATTAATATGACACTATCTCAAGTCCTGCCACATTTATTGAGATCTAATCTGGTAACTTTGAAGGAAGCCCCGAAGAATCCCAACACAACCTCTCCTTATTACCATCCTAATGATCGACGTGCTTACCATTTAGAAAGCCCAGACCATGATACAAACAACTGTTGGGCTTTGAAAACAAGGTGCAAGACCTTCTTAAAGCAAAAGAAATTGAATTTGATGCTCTTGAAATCCCAAATGTTATCACCGCTTCTATGCCCAAGCGTGGCCGTGATGTTAACGCCGTTGAAGATGATATGTTTGTTACTACTGTTGATGAACTTTTTACTCCTCTCCTGACTGTCAAGAGGAACCTATTGAGGGCCGATTTATTTCCGGGCTATGACGAAAGCTGACACCTCTGTTTATCCCTACCAACTGGCTGTCATTTATTGAAAGTAGGTGTTCAGCGCCTAATGGATGACAAAGAGATTTTATTTGAAAAGACTCTCGTTCCAACCATTTCTTACAATGACGTTTCAATAGTAACCATTTCCGCCAATCCTTCTAGGGTATCCACCAAAATACCCGTTAGGATTACAGCAGTTCCTAAAGTAGCTCCACTGATAATTACTATGTCTGGACCAATCCCGTACTCATCAGATAACTGTCCCATGGATCTATAGGGGCGACGTCTATTATCACGGTGTCAAACATGATTGGCTGGCTTATGAAGACTCAATTTTTGAGAAGGCTGACCCCGACATCAGCAACATTACAGGAACCACCAAGATAACCCGAAGTGGCAGAGTATTCTCTCCCAAGATTACTCCTTCGAAGACTGTTACCGGTCCTGTGATCATCCATGTTTCTGTTCCTGTTGACACTGCTACTACTACAATCCCTATGGTTACCCCTACTGACACTCCTACCACTGATTCGACCGAGACTCGGGGCAAAGGCATCCTGGTTGAGCCTGTCCGGATGAAGGCGCAATTAGTATCTATCCCAGAAGCCTCCCAAAAGGAGATGGAAGAAATTCTGAAAATTATAAAGAGAAGCAACTACAACGTAATCGAACAGCTAGGGAAGATTCCGTCAAAGATTTCCATGCTGGCTTTATTGTTGTGCTTCGAGGCTCATGTGAAGGCCTTGGTGAAATTCCTTAAAAATTCCCATGTGCCACAAGAAACCTCTACTGATCAGTTCCAAGACTGTGTGGCCAGCTTAACCGTTGACAACGATTTTGGCTTTTCTGATGCTGACTTGACACCTAGAGGGAGGAAGCACAACGAGGCATTGCATGTCTTTGTCGAATGCAGGGGCACAACTTTGGCCCATGTCTTGGTTGATACCGGTTCATCTTTGAATGTGCTACCTAAAAAAGCTCTTGATAGACTCGACTGCGAAGGTTTGATCTTTTAACCCAACAACATAGTGGTAAGGGCCTTTGACGGTTCAAAGAGAATGGTACATGGGGAGGTGGACAATGCCCATAAAAGTTGGAACTCAAACCTTTGATTCAACTTCCTACGTGATGGACATCCTCCCTTCCTATTCCTGCTTGTTGGGCCGACCAAGGATTCACTACGCTGGTGCCATCACTTCTACATTACATCAAATGCTGAAATACCCAACCAAGGGGAAAATCATTATTGTCCATGGAGAAGGGGAATATATGGTCAGTCACTTGAAATCCTTCAGATACGAGGAATTGGATGGTGAATTCATTGAAACTCTGTTTCAACATTTTGAGGAAGTCCCACAAACCGTGGTAGTAACCAAGACTGTTTCCCATGTCCCGAAGATTACAAGACCTCCGCTAAAGATGTCTTCACTGAAAGATGCCAAGGCCGTAATCAAAGAAGGTGGGTTTACTATTTGGGGCCAGCTCCCGGATATCCCATACAAATTTGACAAATTTGGTTTGGTTTTCAATTAAGGAGCCCAGAAAGCTGTACGCCGTGCTCGTTCCAGGGGACCACCCTTGAAGATCAGCAACCACGAAATCAATGCAGTGGAGGATGATGAGGACAACTACGACCTAGAGGAATGGATTTTCCCAACTGACAACAGAGGACTCAACAACTAGGAAGCTAAAGACTTTGTCCCAATTACTTTCATCCAATAGTAATTATCTTTAAATTTTTGTCGGACCTGTAATAATTAAACAATTCAAACTTTTAAAACCTTGTGTCTTACCCGAGGCACAACGGTCCGTTTATAATGGTTGTTACCTCATTTTCATATGTCATCAATGAATCATGGACGTTTTTGCATACAAAATTTGTGCTCTTTGTCTTTCTTTTTTTACATTTTTATTTCTTCCAAAGATAGCTATACTCTTACACACACTCACATTCAAAATGCAGATCTACATCCATTCGGGATCCCATGGGTAACAATTCTGCTATGGCCTTTTGTGACTATGAAAATCTAATCTACCAAGCCGAAGATGAAGGTGAGGAAGATTTTGAAGTGCCAGGGGAACTAGCCAGGTTACTACAACAAGAAGAGAGGACCATACAACCCCACGAAGAACCAGTGGACACAGTTAACCTAGGTACCGAAGAGGACAAGAAAGAAGTCAAGGTGGGTGTCAATCTGGAACCTAGTGTCAAGAAGCATCTGACTCAGTTTCTACATGATTATGTTGAGGTCTTTGCTTGGTCGTACGAAGACATGCCAGGACTGGATGCTGATATCGTGGTACATCGTCTATTGACAATAGAAGACTGCCTTCCGGTAAAACAGAAAGTCTGTCGCATGCGACCAGACATGTCAGAGAAGATGAAGGCCGAAGTCATGAAATAGTTCAATGCTGGATTCTTAGTCATTACCTCCTATCCACAATGGGTCACCAATGTTGTTCCAGTACCTAAAAAGGACGACAATGTATGAATGTGTGTGGATTACCGAGATTTGAATAGGGAAAGCCCTAAGGATGATTTCCCACTTCCCCATATTGACATTCTGGTTGACAATACCACACATCATAAAGTGTTCTCATTTATGGATGGTTTCTCAGGCTACAACCAGATCAAAATGGCACTTGAGGACATGGAGAAAACGACCTTCGTCACACAATGAGGCATATTCTGTTTCAAGGTTATGCCATTCGGGTTGAAGAATGTTGGGACAAACTATCAGCGTGCCATGGTAGCTTTATTTCACGACATCATACATCACGAAATAGAAGTCTATGTGGACGACATGATAGCCAGATCTCAAACTGAAGAGCAACATCTTGACCATTTGTAGAAACTGTTTGAGAGACTAAAGAAATACAAGCTAAGGTTGAACTCGAATAAATGCACATTTGGGGTGAGGTCCGGTAAACTCCTAGGCTTCGTCGTCAGTGGTAAAGGTATCGAAGTGGACCCTGTCAAGGTGAAATCAATACAAGAAATGCCCGCTCCTCGCACCGGGAAGGAAGTTAGAGGATTCTTAGGACGACTAAACTACATTTCCAGATCCATTTCTCACCTGACTGCTACTTGTAAACCAATATTCAAATTATTGAAGAAAGATCAAGTAGTCAAATGGAATGATGAATGCCAAACTGCCTTCGACAAGATCAAAGAGTACCTACAAGAGCCTCCTGTTTTGATGTCGCCCGTTGAGGGAAGACCATTGGTCATGTATCTAACTGTTTTGGAAAATTCAATGGGGTGTGTGCTGGGGAAGCATGACGAGTCTGGCCGAAAAGAGCATGCTAGTTACTACCTGAGCAAAAAGTTTACCGACTGTGAAACAAGATATTCACTGCTCGAGAAAACTTGTTGCACTCTGGAATGAGCTGCTCAACGGCTAAGATAATATATGTTGACCCATACTACCTTGTTGATATCCAAGATGGATCCAATAAAATACATATTCGAGAAGCCTGCCCTCTCTGGGAGAATAGCAAGATGGTAGATGATCCTTACTGAATACGACATTCAGTACACTACCCAAAAAGCAATAAAGAGAAGTGTACTATCCGTTCACCTTGCTCATCAAGTTGTGGATGACTATCAGTCCATGAAGTTCGAATTCCCAAATGAAGACATCATAATGGTAAACAACTGTGAGGAACTCAGACCATATGACAGCCCTGAACAAGGATCCCGATGGATCCTGGTTTTTGATACAGCGTCCAACGCACTTGGAAATGTCATAGGTGTTGTACTCATATCCCCTGAAGGATGTCACACTCCCTTCACTACAAGACTCTGCTTCAACTGTACAAATAACATGGCAGAATACGAAACATGCATTTTTGGTCTCAAAGCTGCCATAGATTTGGGGATCAAGTCCTTAAGTGTATTCAGAGATTCAGCCTTAGTCATCATCCAGATCAAAGGAGAATTAGACACGAAGCACCCTAACCTTATCCCTTACAAAGAACATGTGTTGACATTAATCCTATATTTTTAGAAGATTACCTTCGAGCATTTCCAGCCAGAAGAAAATCAACTAGCGGACGCACTAGCCACAATGTCATCCGTGTTTAAACTCAAATGGGATAACGAGGCTCCCTAGATCACCTTTGAACGAATGGATGAACCAACTTACTGTTGCGAGATCGATACTCAAGAAGTAGTGGACCAGCCTTGGTTCTATGAATTCAAGAGATATCTCGAGGCTCAAGAGTATCCGAAAGGAGCTTCAGTCAATGATAAGAAGTTCTTGAGAAGATTCTCTGCTAAGTTCTTCATCAGTAATGGCATTCTCTACAAGCGCAACTACGACTCTATTTATTCGTTGCATAGACAAGGTTGAGGCTGAAAAGATCATGGATGATCTACATGAAGGCACTTTTGGCACCCATTCCAATGGGCATACGATGGCTAAGAAGATCCTACGGGCAGGGTATTATTGGTCTACCATGGAAGCAAATTGATATCAACATTCCCGAACCTGTCATAAGTGTCAGATCTATGCTGACAAAGTGCATGTACCTCCAGTTCGTCTGAATATCCAGACTGCTCCCTGGCCATTCACAATTTGGGGCATCAATATGATTGGAGAAATCAAACCTATAGCTTCTAATGGACACCACTTCATCTTGGTGGCCATTGACTATTTCACGAAGTGGGTTGAGGCAGCTTCTTTCGCTTTCGTTACCAAGAATGTCGTGGCCCGGGTCATCAAACAAAATCTTATCTATCGGTACGGTATCCCAGAGAGAATCATCATAGACAATGGTACAAATCTCAACAATACTATGATCACCGCACTGTGCACGCAATTCAAAATCCAGCACCATAATTCTTCTCCTTATCGGCCAAAGATGAATGGTGTTGTCGAAGCCGCAAATAAGAACATAAAAAAGATCATACAAAAATGACGGTAACCTACAAGGACTAGCATGAGAGTTTACCATTCGCTCTCCACGGTTACCGTACCATGGCGCACACATCAACCGGGGCAACACCTTACTCTCTTGTATACGGCATGGAGGTTGTCTTGCCTATTGAGGTCCAGATCCCTTCTCTGAGTATCATGAAGGACGTATGGTTGAATGAAGAGGATTGGATCCAATCTCGACTTGACTAGTTGAACCTAATTGATGAGAAAAGGCTCATGACTGTCTGTCATGTCCAGATGTGCCAAAAACACATGATCAAAGCCTTTAACAAAAAGGTCAGACAACAAGTATATCAGGTTGGTGACTTGGTGATCAAGCGTATCATATTACCACAAGGTGATCCCAGGGGAAAATGGACTCCTACATATGAAGGACCTTTTATGATCAAAAGCATATTCTCTGGTGGAGCAATGATCTTAACCACTATGGATGGCGACGACCTGCTGCACCCTGTGAACACGGACATAGTCAAAAGATACTACGCATAAGAGACCCGCTAGGTTGACACACCTAGGCAAAACAAGGGCATCCCGGTGAACCAAAAAAAAGTTCGGGAAAAAATTAGGGATAAAACAAAGAATATGTACACCCGACAAGTTTAAAACCCGAAAGGGAGACTTGGGCAAAAAAGGGGTATCCCGGTGGACTGAAAACCCAAAAGGGCAGTCCAGGAAAAAGTTAGGGAGTTAAAGCGTATGACTACGTCCCGTTGGATCATCTTAGAGACAACCTTTAGCTTCGACTGACAAAATCAATGGTTCTGATCAATCCAATCAACTTCCGACAAGGCAGCAAGTGGACAAGACTCTCAGAGGCACGAAGGCTATAGCAGAATGGGAACCCCATAGGATTATTTCACATAGCTATCTTTTCTTTGTATCAAATTTTAATTTTTTACGATGACATTCCCTTACTAGAATGTTCGTCTCATTGTACAAAAAAGACTTATTTAAGTTAATACAAAGATACCCCTTTGAAAGTGCAAAACTATCTGTTTTTTCTTTATTCCTGTGTTTTGTTTACAAAAACGTCCAATGATTTATTTTTGAATATACGCATTTGAACGTAACTACTGTCTACAAATGAACAAAAAGGAACAGAAAGTAGAGAGACAATTACTAATGGCTTTAAAAATAGGATAATATCTTTAGACTATAAAATCCCCACGGTGTGCAGCTTAATGATATCAAGCTCTCTCACATCCCCGACAAAACAAAACTTCCAATTCTCATTCCCCAGTAGAAGTCGCCCAATTTCTCAGGATTCCCCAACAGGATTTCACAAGCAATACACGGTTTTTCCCTTACAACAAAGTTTATTTCTCTAACAAATAGAAGCTCATCAACTCATCATCACTTTAGAACATAAAGACTTACACTCCACATCCCCAGTAGAGTCGCCAGTTCTGTGATACAGTGGGAGAACAGACTTGGTTGTTTTATGTTTGATCGCAAATGTTGCGGTTAGCAAGAGTCACCACCGACTTTTCTTTTATCAAAAAGGAAAGGTGAAAAAGCACATGAAAGACTTTTGAGTAGGTAGAATGTTCCTAGTTACTTGCTCAATTTCAAAACCAAAACATCCTTGCTATTTTCAAAACAAACACCAACACTTTCAAAAACATCTTTCAAACTTGAAAACATTTTCAAAAGATCAAACACTTTGTATACATTCTTATGAACGAGAATCATTACAAAGTTTTCCTAAACGGTGGCGCCTTTACAAAATACTTTCAAAAACCACACAAAGCACATTTTCAAACAAAAGCAAGTGATCTAGCAAGTAACTAAGAGCCCATGGAAAAGCATGGATGAAAAGGGTTCTAATACCTTCCCTTTTCATAATCTACCCCCCGAACTCAAGAAACAATCTCAAAGGTCTTTCCTGTGCTTTCTCACCTTTCCTTTTGGATAAAAGAAAAGTCGATGGCAACTCTTGCTAACCGCAACATTTGCGATCAAAAGCAAAACAACCAGTATTAACAGACAGTTCTCCCACCGTATCACACAATGCTTTATACTTTGCTTCATAGAGTTATTGGACACTTTAGGCATGATTGTCTAATTTTGTGTGTTGAGTGTGTGTAGAAGGAACAAGTTTGAAGCTCAAAAAGAGCTGACTTTGTGATTAAAGCTACTTTGCAAGAATGGCAATGTCAACTTTGTGCCAAAAATGAAAAGATCACTTGGACAATGCTTAAATCAAATGGACCATAGCTCAAAAGTTTGTGTAAGAATTAAATTATGGTGATATTTGCAAGTTAGAAGGCATGTAACAGAAGATTATGCGGCATAGCATGTAGATTAAATTATGTGTTCTTCACCAAAATGGCTTGCAATTCAAGAATGGATGCCCAACTTCATGCCTTTGGATCTCCTAGCTCAAGTATGATAAATTCATGCTCTGGAATGTTTTGGAAAGCTTGAAACTTTGTATACAACTTTAATGTTGACCATTTTGGCTAAATCAAATTGGAACTTGATGAAAACTGGCAAAGAAGTTGGGACATAAACCTGTTGAAATTTTTTCTAAGTGCTAGATAAAAAATGTCATAACTTCATGGGCTTATATCTTCAAATCTAAGCATTTTTTGGACATCAACCCTCTAACACAAATTTGTATAATTCATCAAGATCTACAACTTTCATGTTGAAAGTTTTCTTTGAATCATCTTACATCTTGGTGAAAAAATGTCATGAAGTATTGAAATTATCAAGTGTAAAAACAATTAGAAAATTTCTAAGTATTAGAAACTTTAACATTTTTGTTGAATTTCTTGATTTTCTTGATGATCAAGTTTGATATTTTTGTAGGTCTTGATGAATTTTGATCTTTGAAATTTAATGTTGACCGAAAAGTCAAAGTTTGACTTTTTGTGTATCGGTTGACCTTTCGTTAGTTGATCCAAATTTCGACTATCAAACCTTTGATCCTGAGAAATGATTCGAGCCATGAAATTAGGTCAACATTTTGTGTTTGATTTCTTGAGATTATGCTTCAAGACGTATGTTCATGTATTAAGTCACAAGTTAATGATCAATCATTCTAAGTCAAAACCCTAATTTGGAGGCTCAACGTTTTGGAGGTGAGCTTGTCTGATCAAACCCTTGAGAACCCTTGAGCAATTGAGATATTTGGTGAGAAATGTCTTGAGAAAGGAGAGGGCAAATTTCGGGGTACAACATCTTCCCATGTTCAATATTCTTAAACCTGAAGAGCTAGATTGGTATGTTCGCCATTCGTAACTTAAAGGTGGAAGATGATTGAACACTAAAGTGCCCAGAAATTTGCACTCGTTGGTGCATGAAGTAATTCTATTAGTTGATTGTATAGGGAATGGGATTAAAGATGCCATTTGAAAAGGTGATGGAGAGTTGTCAGAGATGGGCTTAGAGATTCCATCTAAATTTGACTTCAATTGAAAGAAGTATCAGAATAAATCTTTGGTCGATTTCATCTGAATGATATGCTGGAATGAACCCGTGTTAAGCCGTGTCCAGAAATGTATTAGAAGGAACCCATGTGGCATTGCTTCAGGATGAGCCCGTGTGAAGTCTGCATCTAGAAATATATGAGAAGGAACCTGTTTAAGATTTCTTCAGGATGATCCTGTGTGAAGCTACATCTGGAAGTTTATGAGAAGGAACCCGTGTAATATTGCTTCAGGATGAGCCCGTGTGAAGTTGCATCTGTGTAAGATTTCTTCAGGATGAGCCCGTGTGAAGCTGCATCTGGAAGTATATGAGAAGGAACCTGTATAACATTACTTTAGGATGAGCCTGTGTGAAGCTGCACGTAGGATTTTATGAGAAGGAATCTGTGTAAGATTTCTTCAGGATGAGCCTGTGTGAAGCTGCATCTGGAAATGTGTATGAGAAGGAACCCGTGTAAGATTTCTTCGGGATGAGCCCGTGTGAAGCTGTATCTGGAAATACATTAGAAGGAACCTGTGTAAGATTGCTTTAGGATGAGCCTGTGTGAAGCTGCATCTGGAAGTATGTGAGAAGGAATCCGTGTAAGATTTCTTTAGGATGATCACGTGTGAAGCTGTATCTAGAAATACATTAGAAGGAACCTTGTAAGATTTCTTCAGGATGAGCCCGTATGAAGATGCATCTGGAAGTATGTGAGAAGGAACCCGTGTAAGATTTCTTCAAGATGAGCCCATGTGAAGCTGTATCTGAAAATACATTAGAAGGAACGTGTGTAAGATTGCTTCAGAATGAGCCTGTGTGAAGCTGAATCTAGAAGTATGTGAGAAGGAACCCATGTAAGATTACTTTAGGATGAGCCTGTGTGAAGCTGCATCTGGAAGTTTATGAGAAGGAATCCGTGTAAGAGTTATTCAGGATGAGCCCGTGTGAAGCTGCATCTAGAAATGTGTATGAGAATGAACTTGTGTAAGATTTCTTCAGGATGAGCCCGTGTGAAACTGCATCTGAAAGTATATGAGAAGGGATCCGTGTAGGATTGCTTCTGAATGGTCGTGTAGATAGTTGCTCTGGATTTTCTCAGGAACTAATCTTGGACCAGTTGTTCATAGATAGTTGCCCTGTCTTGTTTCAGGAATTAATCTGGAACTGTTGTTCATAGATAGTTGTCCTGTCTTGTTTCAGGAATCAATATGGAACTTTTTGAAAATTTTTGATGATAATTATCTGTTGATTGATTTTTCCTGAAAAGGTAAAGAATTAGCTGTATTCAATGTCATGATGTATGAAATGCATTGCGTAATGATGTTCTAAAAAATGAGGTTATGCTATATGTGCTTCGTATGCATATGCTATGATGTATGAATGTGAAATATTGTTGAAGTGTATCTTCGTATGGGAAAATAAATCACTGACTGTTGTTGTGGTTGAAGAGTATGTGTATTTTCAATTTCATTTTGAATGCTTCCGCTGGGGATTCCTGTTTTCTGTTTGAGTAACCTCTGCAGGGGATGTTGATTTCTACTTGGGGAGTTTTCGGAAGCTAAATCCTGGACTACTGTTGTGGACGAAGAGTATGCATATATTCAACTGTCTGGAATACTTTCGCTAGGGAATGTTGATTTCTGCTTGAGGAGTAGAGTTTAAGAGTCTTAGTTGTCCATTGCTCTACTGGGGAATTTAATTCTTATACACCCTGACTGGGGTTAAAAGAGATAATTAAACTTCCAATTTGTCTAGGGAGAGTAAAGTTAACAGGTATTCTGGTCGGATTCCAGATTTTTATAGTAACTCTATGGGGATAGTATCAACTCTACTGGAGAAGAGGAGTTATGTCAGTGATGTGTACTAGTTTGAGGAATAGACTCAAGCTGGGGAGATTGTAGTCGGTTGGGGAAATAAACCATGTTGAGGAAAGTATTCTAGCGATCTTAAACGGGAAATGAAATCGTCTGGGGAAGAACTTTTACAAGGTTTCTTTTCTAGTTTTTGAAGACCAAACTCGGCTGGGGAATGTCAGAATAAATCCAAACCTTGATTGTATCTAAGGATGTATTGAATGAGTATCAGAATGACATCCATATTTGGATCGTATCTGAACTGTATTGGGGAGAGAATCTAAAATGAGTGTCAGAATGAATCTGTATTTAGATTATATCTGAACTGTATCTAAAAGTGGCAATTTTATGAGTATCAGAATGACATCCATGTCTGGATCGTATCTAAACTGTAAGAGAATCTGGAATGAGTGTTAGAATGAATCTGTGTTTAGATTGTATCTGCACTGTATCTGGAAGAGAATCTAGAATGAGTGTCAGAATGAATTTGTATTTAGATTGTATCTGCATTGTATCTAGAAGATGATAAACTGCCGATAATTTCCATCCGGTTGGGAATTGGCATGATGTGTGCGTTTGTTGGGAGAAGATCAAACTGCTCTATCCGGTGGTGAGTTTGACTATGTCATCGGCTGGAGGATACCCCACTTTTGTTTGAAGATGATTCTGCGCTTGCTGGGGATAGCCTTGTGGGGGATGTATCTTGTGAAGATTACTTTATAGAGATAATCCATGGAAGTGGCTTGGCGACTTCACTGGGGATCACCTTATGAAAGGGACTTTGTGGGGATTTGTATACAACATGAATTTTGTCTTATCTCCTAGAGTCCTAAGTAAATGCTGATCAGAGTGACAAATCTCTTACTGATAGACAAGTGATGAGATAATGGGACATAGTCGTACGCTTTAATCCATAACTTTTTCCTGGACCTTTCTTTCAGATTTTCAGTCCACCGGGATACCCTTTTTTTCCCAGGCCGCCTTTTCAGGTTTTCGACTTGCCGGGTGTAGAATCTTTTATATGTATATCCCTAATTTTTACCCGAACCCTTTTGGTTCGCCAGGATGCCCTTACTTTTGCCTAGGCATGTCAACCTAGCGGGTTTCTTTTATGGGTAGTATCTTTCGACTATATCTGCATTCACATGGTGTGGAGAGCTATCACTATCTATGGTAGTTATAGTAAGGCCAGGAAATGTTTGCTTGGTCGTGCGCGACCCTTTACTGAAATTCATGTTCAATGCCCTAAGTGATTCTGATGGAGACCTGCCCCTGGATATTCAAGACTTTATGAGAGATTTCTTGGAATCTTGACTTGACTGCCACAGATGAGTTAGACAATAACATGTCATGCCCCCTTGATTATGCGATATTTGTGATTTGAAGTGTCTTTCCATTTGAAGTGATTCTATTTGTTGAGAGAATTTTTGTTCATTGGACATTCGTCGTGCGAATTTCTCTGCTGCCAAACAATCAGTTATATGGAAACAATGGTATTCAAACAATTGAAAGCTTATGTGTCTTGAAATGTTTTTTGAAAAATGCATTTTTTTATCAAGCAGCAAAATTTTGTAAGAATATGAATTCAACTCAGGATTTACAGTAAGCCTTACAGGAGTCAGGATATCTTTTGTAACAATATGCTTTTGAAACTAACATATGCTTCAATTAACACTCTTTAAAGGGTTGTAACGTGGCCTGGTTCACAATTTAAGAAATAAAGGATAAGGCTCAAGGTTTATTTGTACCCACTCGTTCTTCATGATGTTCTTCAACCCTATACTCAATTAATTGTGTATTTATCTCCCAATAGAATCTGGAATGATATTTTGGTGACGGTTCAGATACTGGAAGTTTATTTGAGGAGGCAGTCTTTTTTGCAACACTTTTTTCTGTTTGTTAAGGATTTGTAACTGTTGTACCCCAAAATTTGCCCTCTCCTTTCTCAAAGGATCATCCTGGACCCTCAGGTTTGCTTCTATCAAAGTTTCAAGTCTTGAATTACAATTTTCCAAGAAAATCATTCACAATGGCGAAATGGTCAAAAGCACACTGAAAAGTCAAACTTTGACTTTTAGATCAAAAATCATGTTTCAAAAATTATATTTCATCAAGACATGAAATTGGTTCATCAAAAATCAGAAGTCAGAAATTACTTTGAAAAATCCAAATTTCTAAACATTTAGAAATTTTTCTAAGTGTTAAGAGAATATGGTACTTCAGAACTTCTGAGCCAGCCTCCATGCAAGTGCAGTCAGAATTTGCAAACACGGTTTAGAGCATGATGCTTCAATCAGAACATGTGGAAGAAGTGCTCTTCGATCAAAACCTGATTCTTCAGTATATGAAGGCTATGTTCAACGCTTCAATCAGAACATCACCCTTCGAGTGTCATTATGGTCTTCTATGATCATAACATCACCAAATCCCAAAACCTCGTTTAAACAACCTGCTGCAATGCTTTAGCACAGTCCTGCTACCAGCTGCCACAACACTCCAAGGTGCTGCTGATCCAGCCCACGCCTGCATTTTTTTTCAAACCCCATAATTGCACCAAACTAGCATACGAAAACTGTGTTTAAAAAGAAATGGAACAGTATGCCAAAAAGGTTTAAATCCCATTTTCCCCCCAAAACCACAACAAACTCGCCTATAAATAAGTTTCTCCATCACATGTTCAAGAGGCTTGGAGAGAGAGAGAATTTTCAAAAGAGAGAAAAGAAAACGGTGAAACCTTCGTAAAAATCAAGGATTCCCAAATAGAAAACCAAACCTTTGTTCTTCCCTTTGAATCAAAGTACTTGGAATTTTCTCTTCCGTTGCTCTTGCTGACTCCAGAACATCTGAAGGCAGCAGTTCAAGTTCCAAGCACACGCTCCAGATTCAAGGTAAGTCTTTCTGACTGTGCATCTTTTCATTCAAAATATCCTTAAATATGTAAATATCATAGTATTAATGCTGACCATATCATTGCATAAGTAGAAGAAACTATGGATCAGAACTTCTTGATTAAGGATAGGCTCAGAGTTAGGATTAAAACTTCTATAAACTGATGTGATTTTATCCTTCTAATTTGCTGTTTATTAAGAACTGAATAAATTGCTGATGTGCTGATTAATATGAGGAAAGAGTTGAAATGTAGCACATAACTTCTGATTTTCCTTCACAGTTTTAGCACAACACATAACTACTGAGTTCTCTTCATTGTTTTAACACACATAACTGCTATGATTTTCTCACTGTTCAAACACACTGAACTTCTGATGTTTACTCACTTTCTTAGCATATGCTGAACTTGAGTTCTCTTCATTATTTTAATACACAAAACTTCTAAGACTTTCTCACTGTTCTAACACTCAGAAGTTCAACACATAGCAACCCAGAAAGTCTGTATCTTTCCTCTAACATTTCTTGCAGGACCTTAGAGTGTACCAATCCATAACTTTTTATGCTTCTTTCTTGACCACAGCGTGCCCGACATCAGAAATTCTGATCCCCTTTGTGTTGCTTTCAGCAGCATGCTAATTCTATCTCTCATTATTTCCATTTTTATCATTTTAAAAATTAATACCCTTTTATTAATATAGAAAAGACATAAAAATATTTTCTTTTATTAATTAATTTATTTCTTTTTCTTAATTCATCAAGACAAAAAACCATTTTTTAAATAAATCTTTTTCTTTCTTTCTTGCATTATACATTTTAGTATGGTTGTAATAGTTAAATAGGATTTAAATTCTTGCAACCCCCCATTCCTAAATTTATATCCCCATCCCCTTAATGATGTAATAGTGTAGGACTTTACTTTTCCCACACTTTTATTGCTTTCATATATTGTTAGTAATTAGGGTGTGTATGGCAAGATAAAAACAACAAACAAACAACCTAAAAATCAAAGACTAAAATGCATGCAATCAAACACACTATTCACACATGCACCCTTAGGGTAATCTCACTTGTTACCTATCGGAAATTAGTCATGTCCCTCGAACATGGGAGTTTTAGCAAAGACCTTCAATAAAAGATCGTAGTCTCTCGATAGCCCTCGATGTTGCCTTCGATAAACGATCTAGTCCCTAAACGACATTGCTAAGACGTCCCATAGGTTGCCTTCTATGACTATGCGAATGTCCTGCGCCCGTCCCTTCACATCCGACGATGGGGATTCTTACCAAAACAATGGTGAGATAGAAACATCTAAAGGAGGAGGAAAAGAACATCTAAGACCTTTTGAGTAAGTAGATTCGCTCCTAGTTGCTCGCTTGCTCACAATAAAACATTTTTACACCAACACTTTCATTTCGAAACATTTTTGAAAGACAAACACTTTGTATGCGTTCTTATAGAAACGAGAGCCATTACAAAGACACCTTTTTAAAATCACTTTCAAAAAACACATTCCACAAACACTTATTTGAACTATTTTCGAAACAACACTTTGTACGCGTTCTTATAGAAACGAGAGCCATTACAAAGAAATTTTCAAAATACTTTCAAAACTCACACCACAAGCACATTCAAGCAAAAGCAAGTGATCTAGAAAGAAACTAAGATTCCATGGAAAATCATGGATGAAAAGGGTGCTAATACCTTTCTTTATTCATAATCTACCCCCCGAACTCAAGAAAACATCTCAAAGGTCTTTCCTGTTCTTTTCAGCCTTTCCTTTTGGATAAAAGAAAAGTCGGTGGCGACTCTTGCTAACCGAAACATTTGCGATCAAACGTAAAAACAACCAAATCAGTTCTCCCACCATATCACAGTAACTACCTCCTTTTTTTATTTATTATCCCTAATTTTTGCCTTACTATTTTCTTGTTTGGAGACTACAGTCAGTGGGATGCCCCAGTTTTTCTTAAATCTCCTTCATAGGTTTTTACTTAGCGGGCTTTTCTCTTGAGAGATAATGACTTCCTATTTTACAGGGAATCATCGCCGTCTTTTTTTTTATTCAGGAGGATGTTTTTGTTGTGTATGAAGTGAAAGCTTGCGGCTGAATGCGCATCTGAATTAACTGAGAAACTACCTTGCCTCAGGTTATGATTAAAGGTTTTAATTTGTGTGAAAAGAAAACTCCTACTTCTTAGGCTCAAAAAAGGGGTTGAATAGGGATTATCTTCCTTATAACTCCACTA
This sequence comes from Vicia faba, assembly GCA_948472305.1. NCBI lineage: Eukaryota > Viridiplantae > Streptophyta > Magnoliopsida > Fabales > Fabaceae > Vicia > Vicia faba. The sequence continues at coordinate 792,040,016 of OX451739.1, forward strand.
TTTAGGGTTTGAAACAAAGCATGTACATCGTCAGCAAGGTCCGTTCAAAAGCATACTGTAGGGATTATGGTATTTTTTCATCATCCTCCCTCTAAAGGCTTATAACTTTTAATCGAGAGTTGAATATCATAATAGAAAAGAAGTAAACGCATAGTTTCAGTATAGTGAAAATGAATGGATTAATTTAAGACAAACATATGCAATGCATTAATGAGAACAACCAAAGTCTGACATAAAGACAAGTGTTTAAACAAACAAAGAAATTACAACTGGAAATTCGAATAAACAAAAAGCTTATCCACCTAAATTTCTCACTTCAGATGGTGTGACTTTGAGGGATGAGAGAAAAACTCAATTTGACCATCTTATGTGAATTCCAATGCTTCTTCGTCAATTAGGTCTGGAATCCTATTTTTCAATGCCCAACAGTGGTTTGTGTCGTGTCCAGGACTGTTGGAATGGTACGCGCACCTTTCATTATGTTTGTAATGGGGAGAAGAAGTATTGGGCTTTTGAGGAGGATTCTTCAATGTAACCATCTTGGCCTCCAACATATGATTCAATGGTTGAGCCAAGGACATGTTGATCTCGGTAAATTGTCTTTTTGGTGTATCTTGCTTATACTGACCACCCTGTCTTTATTGGCAAGGTCGTTGTTGGGCTCGTGATGTAGAAGTAATTTGGAAAGGTCTACTCTCAACCAAGCCAACTTCTTGTCTCATTGGGGGCTGATTAATGACTTGATTCCAAATTCTATCTGCTCGTTCCATACGATTGTATTCGTCTTAATGAAGCTTGTTGATGAGGATTCTCAACTCTTCTTGTCCCCGAGCTATGTTTTGGATAAGATCCATTTGGCCCACCATCTGTATTCTCATCGTTGTTATCTCATATTGCAATTGATTCATCTGGCCATCCTCGTTGTCTTCAGGACTCTTCTTGGTCATTCTCTCAATGAGGAGTGTTTTCACTTCTTCTTGCACCTTGGATAGGTTCAGGAACAATTCTTGAAGCTGATCATTTTGGGTCTGAAGATCTTTGACAGTCTGTTCGAGAGCCATTTTTGACTGAAATAAACTATAAGCGGATGATAAAACCTGTATGGGGAAAACCTGTTATGATATGATGCATGATATGTGGATGCAATGTTTTCAAGGATCTCGTGGGGTAAACACAAGAAAATGTCAGAAGTTGAACTTTGATTACAACTTTGAATAACTTCATATCGTTGAATGTCCTTCTACGAGAATCAAGATCACCATGTCAAGTGGGTCATATCCTTCGACTCAAGACAATGTGTTTTGGGCTTTGACATCATGGGTTAGAGGAAAATAAATCCCCTTTCCCCTTGTTGGACGTTGGTTTATGATAACCTGCATCACTGGCCCTTGAGATCCTTGAAATGGTCAGTGGAAATGATATGGTATGATGTCATGATGCGCATGCTATGCACCAAGCAAAAGTGTAAAGTAGTGACTACAAACAAGCCCTACAAGGAATTCAAGTTTGGTTATATATTTAATACAGACAAACCCTGCAAGGAGTTCAAGTTGTTAGATCATAAATTTAAACAAGTCACACAAGTAACCTTAGGTTCAAGATTGCACGGGGTTTATAGGCAAGTACCATCTTGAATTTAGTTGGTTCAACCTGTCCTAAAACGTAATCGGGTTCTAGGGAATCTCAATATCATTGATCTTTCTTCATTGGGCATTGTCTCAAGATAATCAATCTTTTCTTGCGGCCGAAATATCCCAAAAGTTCGATCTCAATGAGTGTAGTATCGAGTATCAACAAATCTCCAGCTTTCCACCGAAGTCGGATATCTCACTACTTCCTAATATCCAAGTTGTTCAACTAAAGGTTCTACGGTCAGTTAGCACTTCATGACACCACACAGCGACCCCTTATTCTCCTTGATTCAACACAAAGGATACCGGTACCCACAAATGTGTCACACTAACGTAGCTATTATTTCTACCATATCAGTCTATGCTGTATAGTCTCCACAATCTATTTCTACTTACCTAATATGCCCCTAAATCCAGGTATAGGATTTTTACAAGAATAAACCCAAGCATAACCCACAAATGTAAAGCAAGCAAGACAAACAAATAAAGAAAAATAAGGGTGATCTAGCTCTAAAGGTAACCCCACTTTTAGTTATCGTCCCCAGCAGAGTCTCCATTTTTGTTATATGGTGGGAGAACTGACTTGGGTGTTTTGTGTTTTATCGCAATTATTGTGGATAGCAAGAGTCGCCACTGACTTTTATTTTATCCAATAAAGGAAAGGGTGAAAAGAACAAGAAAGACCTTTTGAGAATTTTCTTGAGTTAGGGGGGTAGGTTATGAAAAGGGAAGGTATTAGCACCCTTTCCATCCGTAGTTATCTACGGGCTCTTAGTTTCTAGCTCACTTTGAAAATGCTTTGTAAATGTTTTTGTGTTTTGTGTAAGTTTGAAAATATTTTGAAAATGCCTTTGTTTCGGCAAACTTTGTAATGATTCTCGTCTCTATAAGATGTATCCAAAGTGTTGGTTTTATAAATAGTTCAAAGATATGTTTGTTTTTGGAAAGATGTTTTGAAATTGTGAGTGTGAAGATGGTTTTGTTTGAGAGCAAGAAACTACGAGCATTCTACCTACTCAAAAAGTCTTTGTTCTTTTCCTCCTCCTTTAGATAGTGTTATCTTACCATTAGTTAGTAAGAAACCATATCATTGGATGTGAAGGGAGGGGCGTGGGTCATCGTACAGTCATAGAATGCAACATTGTAGGGGTTTAAGATCGTTTACCGAAGGCAACGTTGAAGGTTCATCAAGGGACTACGATCTTGTAATCGAGGGTCTTTGCTAAAGTATCCCACGTTCGAGGGACATGACAGTTTATTCTAAGGCAACAAGTGTGGGCTAACCCTAGAGGTGCAAGTGTGAAAAGTGCTTGTTTTCATGCATTTGTCTTGATTAGGTTTGTCTAGTGTTGATTTTAAGATCTTGCCATACAAACCCTAATTACTAGAAATAATATGGAAAGCGAATAATTGCGGAATTTAAATATCCTACGCTATTACGATACTTTGAAGGATGGGGGATGCAAATTTACAAATGGAGATGAAAAGTAAAGTAAACCCTAATTACTATTACAAGGCTTTGACAATTACATAATTCATAATGTAAAAAATGCGCAAGAAAATGCAAAGTGAAAAGAAATAATTTTTTAGGGTTTTTTGATAGAAAAGGTTTTGTAGTTCATTTAATTGAAGAAAAAAACCTAGGTCTAAGTTTACTTAAAAGAACACAAATTGTTTAGGAAAATGTTTTTGATGTCTCATTCTAGGAAAAGGTTTTATGGTGTTAGGTCATCTCCAAGCAATGCAATATGTCCAAAATAATCTAAAAAATCTCAAAATCAAGAAATTTGGTGCCTGAGATGACACGAGTCGTGTCAGTGGATACGTGGACCCGTGTCAGGACCTGTTCCTGGCTCCTTACACATTTTGTTCCAGCAAAAATGACACGGGACATGCCATGTGACACGGGAACCCATGTCAGCTCCTGTTCTGCTTGCTTTTGCACGTGTCTGAACCAGTTGAGTTGACACGGGCCGTGTCATGTGATACAGGTACCCGTGTCAAGACCTGCCCTGCATTTTTGTTAAGTTTTCAACCTATATGAGCTGACACGGGCTGTGTCGTGTGACACGGGCACCCGTGTCAACCCCTGGCCTGCCTTTTTACTAAGTTTTCTCTTTGATTTATCCTATTGTATCCTTTTGAAAACGAAAATAAATGATGTATGGATAAAGATATCAAAGTTTGAGGAACCTTACCTCTTGAAGAGAAAACTTTAGAACACGTACGGACGTTTTTGGATGCAAAGTGGTGATTGATTGAGATCCTTTAAACCTCCTTGAAGTTGTTCCAATCCTTACTTTATGTTGAAAGTTTGTTGAATCACTCCCACCAAGTCAAGTTACAAAGCACTGTTTTTGTGTTTGGAAGATGGTGATAATGATGTTGCAGGAGTTGTTCTTGTATTTGAACAACTTCTATATGGTGTATGTGATGTATTTGGATGATTTGTTTGGGTAAAATTTTCAAGGTGCGAGAGGTTCAAAGATTTGGACTTCAAAGATCAAAAATGGAGATTTTATTGACAATTCTTGTTTTTTGAGAGTACAGAAGTTTGGAGGGCTTATTCATCTCCTTTTATATTGCAAATGTTCTCTCTATTTATAGGCAAGAGGTTTTAAGACAAGAGTTGATCAGATTTTCAAAATCACATGTTGTGGCTAGGTTGAATGGCACATGAAGCAAGCTTGAATATTATAGTTCCAATGCTTTATACTTTACTTCATAGAGTTGTTGGACACTTTAAGCATGCTTGTCTGATGTTGTGTGTTGAGTGTGTGTAGAAGGAACAAGTTAGAAGCTCAAGAAGAGCTGACTTTGTGATTAAAGCTACTTTACAAGAATGGCAATGTCAACTTTGTGCCAAAAATGAAAAGATCAGATGGACAATGCTTAAATCAAATGTACCATACCTCAAAAGCTTGTGTAAGTATTAAATTATGGTGATATTTTCAAGTTAGAAGGCCTGCAACACAAGATTATGCGACATAGCATGTAGATTGAATTCTGTGTTCTTCACCAAAATGACTTATAATTCAAGAATGGATGCCCAACTCCATGCCTTTGGAACTCCTAGCTCAAGTATGATAAATTCATGCTCTTGAAATTTTTGGAAAGCTTGAAACATTGTCTACAACTTTAATGTTGAACATTTTGGCTAAATCAAGTTTGAACTTGACGAAAACTTGCCAAGAAGTTGGGACAAAAACCTGTTGAAAATTTCTCTAAGTGTTAGATAAAAAATGTCATGACTTCATGGGCTTATATCTTCAAATCTAAGCATTTTTTGGACATCAACCCTCTAACAAAAAGTTGTAGAATTCATCAAGACCTACAACTTTTATATTGAAAGTTTTCTTTGAATCATCTTGTATCTTGGTGAAAAAATGTCATGAAGTATTGAAATTATCAAGTGTAAAAACACTTAGAAAATTTCTAAGTATTAGAAAATTTGACTTTTTTGTTAACTTTCTTGATTTTCTTGATGATAAAGTTTGATATTTTTGCAGGTCTTGATGAATTTTGATCTTTGAAATTTAATGTTGACCGAAAAGTCAAAGTTTGACTTTTTGTGTATCAGTTGACCTTTTGTTAGTTGATCCAGATTTCAACTATCAAACCTTTGATCCTGAGAAATGATTCGAGCCATGAAATTATGTCAACATGTTGTTGTTGAGTTCTTAAGATTATGCTTCAAGCCGTAAGGTCATGTATTAAGTCACAAGTCAATGATCGATCATTCTCAGTCAAAACCCTAATTTGGAGGCTCAGCACTTTGGAGGTGAGCTTGTCTGATCAAACCCTTGAGAACCCTTGAGCAATTGAGATCTTTGGTGAGAAATGTCTTGAGAAAGTAGAGGGAATATTTTTGGGTACAACCCATGCCAATGGACATTCGATGGCAAAGAAAATGCTTAGGGCAGGTTACTACTGGCTGACAATGGAATCAGATTGTTACAAATTTGCGAAGAAGTACCATAAGTGTCAGATTTATGCTGACAAGATTCATGTGCCTCCGACACTTTTTAATGTTATTTCTTCCACATGGCCTTTCTCTATGTGGGGTATTGATATGACCGAGATGATTGAACCCAACGCATCGAATGGGTATTGTTTCATCTTAGTGGCAATTGACTACTTCACCAAATGGGTGGAAGCAACTTCTTATGATAATGTCACTAAGCAGGTGGTAGTGTGCTTTATCAAGAATAGTCTTACTTGTTGGTACGGTGTGCCAAGCAGGATCATCACTGACTACGACTCAAATTTTAATAATAAGATGATGACAGAGCTTTGTGAAGAATTCAAGATTGTCCATCACAACTCGTCTCCTTACATCCCTAAGATGAATGGGGTTGTGGAAGCTGCTAATAAAAACATTAAGAAGATTATTCAAAAGATGGTTGTTACCTATAAGGGTTGGCACATGATGCTCCATTTTGCTTTTCATGGGTATCATACATTTGTCTGCACATCAACCGGGGAAACCGCGTTCTCACTCATTTATGGCATGGAAGCAGTGCTCGCTGTGGAGGTTGAGATTCCTTCTTTCTGTGTAATAATTGAAACCAAGTTGTCAGAGGCTGAATGGGTCAAGAACATGTTTGACCAGTTAAATTTAATTGAAGAAAGGAGAATGACGGCCTTGTGTCATGGTCAGTTATATCAAAAGAGAATGAAGAAAGCTTTTGATAAGAAGGTCAAGCCTCGTGAATTCAGAGAAGGCGACCTCGTGCTCAGAAAGATCATGTCTTTTAACACTGATTCTAGGGGAAAGTGGACTCCAATTTATGAAGGCCCATATGTTGTCAAGAAAGCCTTCTCTGGCGGTGCATTGATTCTATAAACTATGGATGGCGAGGAGTTCCCACGTTCTTTGAATGTTGATGCAGTCAAGAAATACGTTTCCTAAAGAAATAAAAGAACAACTCGTTAAGTTAAAAACTCAAAAGGGCGACTTAGGCAAAAAAGAGTGTCTCGGTAGGCTGAAAACCTGAAAGGGCAGTCTAGGCAAAAATTAGAGACACAAACAGAATAAATTTTCCCGGTAGGTTGAAAACCCGCAGGGAAACCTAGGCAAAAGTTAGGGACTTTTTTGGCATGTAACTGCATCAGACAAGACGTAACCATTGTAGCAATAATATCCTTGGATTTTCATCATACTTCAACTGAAGTCTCTGCTCAGGAGTTCAAAGTTGTTAGGGAGAATAGTGGTCATTGTATTTCAATATATCTTTTCCATATATTTACCATTTTATAAACTTTGTAATTATCCATGGAGTCTCGCGATTCGTAGACTACCATTCTATTAATAAAGTTTGAGCCTTTATCCAATTCTTTGTAGTGCTTATTTTATTTTATCTGCAAAGATTTCATTTATTATTAATAGTAATTTCCAAAACAAAAAGACTTAATAAAAAAATTTGAAAAGAATTTACAAATTACTTTTACTTCTTATTTTGTGATTCTAGTAGAACAAAAAGTAGTGATTCCAAGTGTTCAATTTTCTTAAACCTGAGGATATTCCCCGATGGAGTTGAATCATATTCCCCAGTAGACTCTGGAAGCTTACCCCCTGCGAAGCACAAATAAGTCTCCTCAGCCAAGTTCAGAAGTTATCCTCACAAGAGTCTAACCGGGTTATCCCCAGCAGAGTCGCCAGTTCTGTGATCGGTGGGAATGAGAACTGGCTATTTTGGAATGCTGGTTCACGTTTGCGTTTGTTTTCGCAAAATGCCACGGTAAGCAAGAGTCGCTACCGTCTTTTATTTTATCCAACAAGGAAAGGACAAAAGCACAGAAAATTCCCTTTCGAGATGTTTCTCAGGTTCGGGAGGTAGATTATAGAAAGGGAAGATGTTAGCACCCTTTCTATCCGTGGTTATCCACGGGCTATTGGGTACTTGCTCACTATGTTTTCAAAAGTTTGCTTTTCTTTGTGTTTGTGGGTTTTGAAAAGAGTTTTGTTTTTTTGAAGAGAGTGTAAGTGCAAAAAGTTTTGTTTTGTTTTTAAAAGGAGCAAGTACTTAAGAACCTCTACCTACTCAAAAAAGGAATTAAATTGTGCAAATGTCCTTTAGACAGTGCTATCCCACTATTGAGGAGTAGGTAGCACAGTCGTTGGAGTTTTTGGGTCAATTCGATTTAAGGGACGTGTGGTCACTAAAGCAATGTTAGGATGCTTTAGCGGTAACCCTAATGTCTTAGATCATTTTTTATCGAGGCAACCATTTCGAGGCAACTTTTGATCTTTGGACAGGAGGGCGACCTCTAAAACATCCTATACTTAATGACCACGTTCGAGGCAACCAAGTGAGGTGTACCCTAAGAGTGGCATGTGCAAGTGTGTCAATTTTCAGTTATATTATCTTTGCATGTCATGGTGAGCTACTGTTGATTTTAAGTTAAGAGTTAATCTTGTCATACAATCCTAGTTAGCATACATCTAAGCAGTTAATATATGTACAGGAATTTAAAGTGCGAGAATTGTAAATCCTACACTATTACAAGGCTTCGGGGATGGGGATTATTTACATGTCCAAAATTGGGGGAATAAAGCAGTAAAGTGTAAAAGGTCTTAGTTAAGTTATTACAAACCAGTAGGCAGTTACAATAAAATAAGCGCGCGCGGAAAAAAAAGAATCGGAGTGTCCTTGGGTTTTGACCCTTTTTTTATTAAATAAAGCATATTTTTTGTCATTTTTTGATTTAAGAATTAAGACTAACTAATGATTAATTAATTAAAAATAAAATATTTTTTGAGTTTTATTTTATTTTGAGAAAACGATCTAAATCTACTTAATTTTAGTTTTGGAAAAAATGTTAAGATAATTAAAAGATTAATTAACAAAACTAATTTAATGGGAAAAACTAGCCTAATGTTTTTGTGTTTTTGATTTTATGTTGATTAAAAAAAAAAGAATAGTCAAAATAAGGATAAAAAACGAAGGAAACAGGCAGCAAATAAAAAAAGCATAATTCTGGAGGCCTGGGTCGAAAGAGGCGTGGGCTGCCTTTCGACCCAGTGAAGAGGCTTGATTGAAGGTTCCTGAGGGGCTGCACGTTGGGGGTGTTTGATTTGGATATGTCATCCTTCGATCTGGGATTCTGCAGGGAAGCTTCGATCCAGAGAAGGTGTCTCCTTCGATCTGGGATGCTATACCTGCAAAAGTATGTTAGCAAAATAAAACTCAGGGCCTGGTATCGAACCCCAGGCCCTTCGATCCTGCGTGCGCTGAGTCTTTCCAGGCTAAATCTGCAGCAAATGTTAGTAAACGAAGAACATGACCTGGGTGCCAAACCCATGCCCTTTGATCCTGTCTAGGATAGTAAATTGAAGGTAACAACAAGCACGAATGTGTAATGCAAATACAAGGTTGGACAATTTACCCTCTCTTACCAGTAGATTGGACCTTCGATTTGGGCGCTTCTTGGATGTAGGCACCTTCGATTTGGGCTTGGCTACTTTTGCTGAAGGGTGGCTTTGCTTGGAAAATTCTGGCAACCTTTGATGGATTTTGTGGGCAGCCTCTCTCCAATGTTTTTTGTTCTCCTGTTGTGTGTTTTTTCGTGTCTCCTTGATATGTATGCTGGCCTCTGTATTTATAGGGGTGTGAGGGTGCAGTAACGGCAAGAGACAACCATTTAACCAGGCCTTTAATGCCATGAGACAAGAATCAGACACATTAAAAGTTTTCCTTTTTTGAAATATTCATGTCTCTTGAATGAACCTGGACGCTTTTGATTTGAGTGCCATCTTGATGACCTCCTTCGAATGGCCCTTGTCCAAAGTCCAATCGAAGGGTACTAATTAAAATTCCAATCGAAAGGCTTTGTTAACAGGCCAATCGAAAGGTGTTGTTTCATGCTAATCGAAGTGCTCCTTCAGAATACCCATCGAAGGGTCTTTCAGAATTCCAATCGAAGTGCTCCTTCAGAATACCAATCGAAGGGTCTTTCATAATGCCAATCGAAGTGCTCCTTCAGAATACCAATCGAAGGGTCTTTCAGAATGCCAATCGAAGGGTATTTCAGAATGCCAATCGAAGTGCTTTTCCATAATGCCAATCAAAAGGCTCCTTCAGAATACCAATCGAAGGGTCTTTCAGAATCCCAATCGAAGGGTCTTTCAGAATGCCAATCGAAGGGTCTTTCAGAATGCCAATCGAAGGGTCTTTCAGAATGCCAATCGAAGTGCTTATCCATAATGCCAATCGAAAGGCTCCTTCAGAATACCAATCGAAGGGTCTTTCAGAATGCCAATCGAAGGGTCTTTCAGAATGCCAATCGAAGGGTCTTTCAGAATGCCAATCGAAGGGTCTTTTAGAATGCCAATCGAAGGGTCTTTCAGAATGCCAATCGAAGGGTCTTTCAGAATGCCAATCGAAAGGTCTTTCAAAATGCCAATCGAAAGGTCTTTCAGAATGCCAATCGAAAGGTACTTAAAGCACCACTCAAAAATTTTCTTTTTCCTTAGGCAAGGGTTTGTGATCAACCATGCAGGGGGAAGACTTTGGAAAACATGGGAGGGAAAATTTTAGGGTACAACACCAAGGATGGACGAACTCTGAAGTTTTGAAAAGATTCTCCAAGAAATATTTCACTGGTTGAGCTTGCTGATATGTGCGTATTCCACTTGTGATATTTCTTCTTTACTTGAGATTGATGAATTTCATACTAGTCAATATATGGTGCAGCGTTTGAGTTTATGATCCCATTTCCCCCAGTTAATTCTCAATTCAGATCTTTCTTCAAGTTGTTATTTATTATTGGGTTTGTAATCCCATTCTCCCCAATCAAGTCTTGATGCAGACTTCCCCGACTGAGTGTGATTTCTTTCCGCAGTCAAATGGTAATCAAGCAGAGGTTACAAAGATATTACGCTCTCTAGTTATGACATTGTTGTTGTGGTGTTCCTCCAAGTATCCAGACAAGGGTAGTATAACTTTTAAGAAGTGTTGAGATAAATATCAACTCCTTGGGTTTTCTCTCGCCATGTGCTGAGTTTAATTTAAAATCCCCATAAGCTGACCTATTGATATGATGTTAACTTCTCAATTCTCCAGAAGAGTCGAAGATGATGCTTCCCTATAAAGTTGTTATCCCATGAAATTTCATGATTTCTCGCTAGAGAAGTTCACACAACTATTATTCTTAATATTGAAGTCTGTATTTGGGCTCTCTTCGGTGTGCGTGGTTTCTTTTTCCACCAATGAAGTTAACATGACATCCCCAGTTCAAGTCTCGACGATGTGTTTTTCATCTTTCCTAGTGAGGTCTATATTGACATTCCTATTTGAAGTCTCGACAATGCATTTTTCATCTTTCCTAGTGATTATAGTTTTGGAATCTCCAATTGAAGTCTAGGAGATGAGGTGTTGTCTTCCCCAGTCAATGTCTGTATGACATCCCCCGATGAAACCTAGAGGAGTTTATTATATCCCTGCGACTTTATTTGTTTCTAATCAGGTGGTGTTTTGATTGTTTTCAAGCTATGCTCTTCCTAGTGAAGTTAAGCCTTGAAGTAGGACCTTGTTTCCTCAGTTGGTGCTTACTCTCATATGGAATCTTCATCCTGGATGTGATTTAGTCGAGTGTTGTCTTTACCCAAGTAGGCTTTTTCTGGTTATCCCTAATGTAGTTTGGTTATTTTGTCAGCATATACATGATGATATTCATATACATCATGCATAGCTGAATTTAAAAGTCATAATCATTTGCATATATTGATGTTTTTGTTGGCATAGTATTCTATTTACAGAGTTATCTTATCCTCTCTCCAATAGATTATCAACTTTAAACATAAAGTGTATATCCTTTAATCTCCCCACTAAGTTATCCTTCTTGGAAGAATTTTTCTTTAGATTTCCCATCTAGCTCATTATATGCTTGGAAATTTATCCCCTTTTGAGTTTATTTCTCATTAGGTGCTGTCTTGGTTGACCATTTCATTCCAGTTTATTTCTGGTTCGAACCTGTGGTCCCCAACAATATTATTATTCTGATTTTTTTACAGGCTTTGAGCCTTGGTTTGAGAATGTGCATTTATTTTGCACACAAAGACTTTTTTCTCTTCAATAGGAATGTGTTGGTATTTCTTCACGAAATCAAGATTCATTTCCCGCCAGTGTTATTGCAATTCCTTCTTAAACAGCAAGTGACGGGTCTCTTTATTTGAGAAACCTGTTCTTTCCCAGTAAGTTTTTTAATGCCAGAGAAGATGTATTACTCTAATGAATGGTAGTCTCGTCATTATGGGAGATAGTTCGTTGTTGAGATTTGTATTCGAATGAATGATAATCTCGTAATTATGGGAGATAGTTTGTTGTGGAGGTTGGCTGTACTTCAATGATAAAGATAGTTCATTGAAAGAGTCTTACAACGGCTTATTACCCTTTTTAGGTGAATCATCTTGGTTAAAGAAGAAACTAAGACCAGTTCGTGGCTTATGGTCGGGCACGAGTGGAGGTTTATCTGATTCTCTATCAAATGGTATCTCTTCAAAGAAGTCTCGTAGAGAAGTTTGTTGTGAAATATTTACAAGTGGTAGTCTCTTTATTTGATATAGCTTGTATTTTTACCCATTCCAGGTTAAACATCTTGGTTAAAGAAGAAACTGAGACCAATTCGTGGCTTATGGCTAGGATCGAGGAGAGGTTTATCTGATTCTCCATCAAATGGTATCTCTTCAAAGAAGTCTCATAGAGAAGTTTGTTGTGAAATCTTTATAAGTGGTAGTCTCTTTATTTGAGATAGCTTGTATTTTTACCCATTCCAGGTGAAACATCTTGGTTACAGAAGAAACTGAGACTAGTTCGTGGCTTATGGCTAGGATCGAGGGGAGGTTTATCTGATTCTCCATCAAATGGTATCTCTTCAAAGAAGTCTCACAGAGAAGTTTGTTAGGAAATATTTACAAGTGGTAGTCGCTTTATTTGAGATAACTTGTATTTTTACCCTTTCCAGGTGAAACATCTTGGTTAAAGAAGAAACTGAGACCAGTTTGTGGCTTATGGCCAGGATCGAGGGGAGGTTTATCTGATTTTCCATCAAATGGTATCTCTTCAAAGAAGTCTCATAGAGAAGTTTGTTGTGAAATATTTACAAGTGGTAGTCTCTTTATTTGAGATAGCTTGTATTTTTACCCTTTCCAAGTGAAACATCTTGGATAAAGAAGAAACTGAGACTAGTTCGTGGCTTATGGACAAGATCGAAGGGAGGTTTATACGATTCTCCATCAAATAATATCTCTTAAAAGAAGTCTCGTAGAGAAGTTTGTTGTGAAATATTTACAAGTGGTAGTCTCTTTATTTGAGATAACTTGTATTTTTACCCTTTTCAGGTGAAACATCTGGTTAAAGAAGAAACTGAGACTAGTTTGTGGCTTATGGATAGGATCGAGGGGATGTTTATCTGATTCTCCATCAAATGATATCTCTTCAATGAAGTCTCGTAGAGAAGTTTGTTATGAAATATTTACAAGTGGTAGTCTCTTTATTTGAGATAGCTTGTATTTTTACCCTTTCTAGGTGAAACATCTTGGTTAAAGAAGAAACCGAGACCAGTTCGTGGCATATGGACAGGATCGAGGGGAGGTTTACCTGATTCTCCATCAAATGGTATATCTTCAAAGAAGTCTCACATAGAAGTTTTTTGTGAAATCATTGCAAGTGGCAGCCTCTTTATTTGGGATAACTTGTATATTGGCCTTTCCAGGTGGAATACCTTGGTAAAAGAAGGAGTTGAGACCCCTTCTAAGTCTAACGCTAGAATCATGGGAAACTCGTTATTATTAATGCAGATCCTACCTTTAGTAAACGTTAATGCATCTGTTATCTCTACTTTCAGTAGAAGTTGGTAGTTCACCTTTATTAAACGTTGGTGTATCTTCTGTCCCTTTACCTTCAATAGAAGTCGGTATTGATTCTATTTTTTTCTACCTTCATCTTTGAGTTGGTAGTTCATTGTCATTTTTTAGTCGAGATTTATCTATTTCTCCTCATTGGACCTTACTCCGATTGAGTTGAGTTGTTTCCAGACATAAGTGCTGACATTAAATCTTTGTTACCATTCATAAGTACTGATAACAATTAGTTGTTTACTAGTCTCGTTGTTGATGTCTATTGTCATTTGTGAGACGATATTATCTTACTGTTTATGTTTGTGCCCTTCGGGTTAGCAGTTGTCGATCCCCTGTGAGTTGATGTTATTCAATTTTTGCTATCTCCTCTATGAGTGGATAGTTCACAGTTATCATTTAATTGTTGTTATCCATTACTTTTCTCCTCATTTTAATCGAGTTGATGTTATTTTGTCTCATCTATGGGTTTTACCCCAGTAAAGTTGAGTCTTCTTTTTCCCCAGCAGAGTTGATTTGTCTCTAATGAATTCAAATTTCTATTCCCAGAGTCGTGTTGTTCCCCAGAGATTTATTTTCCTGGTCGAACCCTTTTTGTTAGTCTATTGATTTTATTTTTGCTTCTCTAGTATGTCTTGTTCACCTGCATGAAGTTTATATTTTACATCCATAATCCTAATCATCACATGGCATCTTAGGACCAAAAATAGGGCTTGTTTTATATTTAAGTATCTTCAATCGCGTCGAGACGAAGATTTTAACCTTCATATCTCTGGATAGAAGATACTTAAATAAGGACAGTTGTTATACCCTAATTTTTTCCCCTAAGATCCCTCATCACATCATATACATATCATTCATATCATTGGATCCATGCTCGTGGGATCAAGGAATTTCATCAACACAACAACGATCTCACATTTTTCAAAGCATGCTGAGTTGTGAATGATTTGGGTGTTTTCGGTAAATTTAAAGCAGCATGAATTGGAAACATTATTTCAACTGATCTGAGTTTAAAAATTTGTATTTCCTACTTGGGAGCTGTGTTTTGGGGTTGATTCTTGAATTTTGAAACCGTCTGGGTGTCCTCTCAAACTTTTGTGTCCGGACCAAAGGCTAATCCTCAAACAATGACTTCTGAATATGCAATTCTCTTGGAAGTTATACAGTGGAAAGTACGAAGAAAAGTGTGTTGAATCGTTGTTTCATGTGCATTAGAAAATTCATAATTCCCGACTGGAATATCGTATGCGCGCGGTTTTGATTGCCAAAATTCTATCTTGATGTCATCTTTGAAAGTAAAAAGATGATTCACTAAGGAAGGACCCGTGAATTTTGAGTTTCTGAAGACATGTTTGTGTTGAACCAGAATTCATTTGTATAAATGTTCAATACGATAAAACTCACATCCCGTTCGATTTTTATCATATTGAGCTGATCCAGGAGGCGTTGGTTTACAAATTTCGTCTATTACATTTTCTCTTCAGATGCCAAAATCAAACGGTGACTCGAAGGCTTCCATTTTTGGTTTGTTCCGCGTGTGATGCAATAAAAATACTGCACAAGAAATTATTTTGCCTGACACAGCGTCAGAGAACTTAAAAAAATCATAACTTCCTCTTTGTTTATCCGATTGATCCCGTTTTTACGCGTCATAAATTTTATGATCTTCATTTTTCATTTTGGAGTCGGTTCGAGATTCCATATGGATGATGATGTGGCACTTTGTGTACGTATCAAGCTTACACCGTCAAATGGAGGCCAAATTTAATTTCTCATACAAAGCCCAATTGGCCCATGTATATAATTTTGAAATCTGAATTTTCAAAAGGAGGAGGCTCATAATTCACAAGAATCTCATAAACACTCAAAAACTTTTCTCTTAACTCTCAAAAGGATCAAATCAAGGTTCTACAATTTTTTGATCAAGAACATTCAAAACCTTTTAAAGATCAAGAAAATCAAGAGAAATTTTCCTCTGATATTCGATCCGTTTGTTGTGATCTCCAAACCTATGTCTCCTCATCATTTCCATCAGTGAGTTTTCTTAAATTAAGCACTTTTGAAATAAGCGATTATTGGAGAAGCACTTTTTGATCAAACATGAATTAAATCTAGGTTGAATTTTAAATTAAAAACTTAGATTTAAGCCTAGAATTGTGATTTGATTTGATCATCATGTGTAAATATGGAATTGGATAGTGGAATTAAGTTCTTATTTGACTTAAGTGATTTTTCATGAAAGTGCTTAATTGTTGAATCAAATTGTTGATGTTGCATGAAGCCTAATTGTTGATCTTATATCAATCATGTGCTGTTGGAATCTATGCTTTGAATTATGCAAAATCATGTGTTGAATTTGAACATGACATGTGTTTAATAAAATGCTTGAACTATGATCTTGCCTTGTGTAATACGGTGGGAGAACTGACTTGGTTATTTTGCGTTTGATCGCAATTGTTGTGGATAGCAAGAGTCGCCACCGACATTTCTTTTATCTAACAATGGAAAGGGTGAAAAGAACATGAAAGACCTTTAGAGATGTTTTCTTGAGTTCGGGGAGTAGGTTAAGAAAAGGGAAGGTATTAGCACCCTTTTCAACTGTAGTTATCTACGAGCTCTTAGTTGCTTGTTAGATCACTTTCTTTTGTTTGAAAATGTGCTTGTGGTGTGGGTTTGAAAATATTTTGAAAACGTCTTTGTAATGATTCTTGTCTCTATAAGAATGCATACAAAGTGTTTGGTTTTGAAAATAGTTCAAAGAGATGTTTGTTGTGGAAGATGTTTTTGAAAGTGATTTTGAAAAGTGCCTCTGTAATGATTCTCGTATCTATAAGAATGCGTAAAAAGAATTTTGATTTTTAAAAATATTTCAATTGAAAGTGTTGGTGTGAAAATGGTTTTTTAGTTGTGAGCAAGCAAGCAACTACGTGCTTCCTACCTACTCGAAAGGTCTTTGTTCTTTTCCTCCTCCTTTAGATGTTTCTATCTTACCATTGATTGATAAGAAGCCCCATCGTTGGATGTGAAGAGATGGGCATGGGTCATTTGTATAGTCATAGAAGGCAAACTATGGGACGTTTTAGCAATTTTTGTTAGGGACTAGATCATTTACCAAAGGCAACATCGAGGGACTACGATCTTTTATCGAGGGTCTTTGCTAAAACGCCCATATTTGAGGGACATGACTATTTTCCGAGGCAACATGTGTGTGAATAATGTGTTTGATTGCATGCATTTAGTCTTTGATTAGGGTGGTCTACTTGTTGGTTTTATCTTGCCATACACCCTAATTACTAACATTTATGAAAATAAAAAAAATGTGGAAAATAAAGGTCATACGTTATTACATGTTTTTTTGGGGACGGGGTATACAAGTTTACAAGTGGGTATTGGAAAAAATTAAATCCTAATTAATTATTACAACCATATCGAAGGTGAATAAATGTACAAGAATTAAAATAATATACAAGATATGAATAAAAATAATATGAAGTTATCTTGACTTTATTAAAGAAAGGTTTTGGTTAATAATTATGAAAATGAAATATTTATTGTAATATTTTTATATATTCATAAAATAAAACTTATAAATAAATAGTGTGCAACAAATCAACTCAAAAGGAGTTATTTTGATTTTTTGGAAAGATGTTTGAAGTTTGTTATAAAAGAAAAAGAAATAAACAAAGGATAAAAATTTGTTCCGGTCCTGCCAAGGTTTGAACCCAAGACCCTATATAGAAATGTCTTTCGCGCGCGCTGTTGGAACCACTGCGGTGGTCTGTTTCATTCGTTCATAAGGCAACTTCAATTGGGTACAATATGAACCTGTTTTTGAATGTTTGACATGCCCAGTTTCTTCCTTCGATTGCAGGAGTGCAAGACTCCCAAGTTGAGATTCAAAAGGCTTTAATCCTTAGCCAATCAAAAAATATACCCAACCAGCCTAAAGTTTGAAAATGTGTCTAACAACGTAACTTTCGAAACCTACAGGCCAGGGGTTAGTACAAGCTTGTTTGGCACCAAAATTAAAGGCTGACTAGTCATAGTTGAGATTCTCAACATACAGGCAGTGATAATCGAAGCTAAAAGCATCGACAACTTCCTAAATATGATATCTACATTTTTATTTTATTTGTATGTACAAATAATATTTAAATGGAAAGTTCCAAGTTTAGAAGAAACTTACCTCTTGAAGTGCCAATCGAAGGACCTCTATATAAATCAGACTTGATGATGGATTGAGTTTCACTGGAATCTTCCTTAAGCTCATGGGACCACTTCTCTGCTTGAATCTAAAGGCTGGTACGTGGTAGTTATGAGGAAATCAGAGGTTGGTGTGTGATAATGGTGAGTGAATCGAAGGTTGTTATATAACAGTCTAGGAAGTGAATCGAAAGATTGTTATGTTGATGTTACGGAATGAATCGATGGTTGATTATCTTGCAATTAGGGAGTGAATGGAAGGGTTCACTAATGCAATGAAGGGATCTGAGATTTTTTGTGAGAGTTTGAATGTTTGAGAGTGTTTGAGAGTTTGATAATTTTCCCACAACAAGAGTTTTTTCAGCTACCAAAAAGCCACCCTAGATGTGTTGGGGAACCTTTTATTTACAGATGAAATTCACTAAGTTTTGGGATGGAAAATAAACGAGATTTGAACAAATTGGGTATGCTATTTTTGTAGCCTTTGAGGTGCAGTTTTTTATGCCAATTTGGTGCAAATATGGGAGCAGCGTAGCAGGACTGCTTTGTAGCAGTTTTGGAGTGTTGTGACTAGTGCAGCAGGCTTATACTTGGAAGCACATAGGACTCTGGCCAGCAAGCATCTTTGGATACTTCAACCTTTTCTTTTGACCACATAGGTCCAAACTTCGACCAGACTTCTTCTTCAATCAATATTTGGTTTCCACCCAAGGTGTGTCCTTCGAATGGGACATCAACTATGTGCTTCAAATCCACCAATGTATATCCTTCGAATGGGACATCCAGCTATGTGCTTCAAACCCACCAATGTATATCCTTCGAATGGGACATCCATCTATGTGCTTCAAACCCACCGATGTATATCCTTCGAATGGGACATCCAACTATGTGCTTCAAATCCAACAATTTATGTCCTTCGAATGGGACATCCATGTGCTTCAAATCCACCATTGTATATCCTTCGAATGGGATATCCAACTATGTGTTTCAAATCCAATAATGTATCTGCTTTGAATGGGACATCCAACTATGTGCTTCAAATCCAACAATGTAGGTCCTTCGAATGGGACACTCATTGTGTGTCGTAGAGTAGGAACTATGTGTGTTGAAGGTTTTCAAAGGTGGAATCGAAGCAAGCTATTTCAAAGGGAGATATTGTCCAGTCGAAGCTAGTATGAAAATAGACAATGCCCTGTGGGTGCTAGCATAAGGTAAGTTCCTACCTTGTGAATTGAAGCAAGCAGGAAAGAGGCCTTTTGCTTCCTGAATCGAAACAAACTCTGTAAGAGACTATTGCTTTGTGAATCAAAGAAAGCATGTAAGGGGTCATTTCTCAATCAAAGCTTGCATGTAGGAGGCCACTTGTTTTGTGGGCTCTAGCATGAATGATATAGTTCTCTTGCAAGCATGAAGGAAGTACTGCTAATGCTTGTGAATCGAAGGGTGCATTAGGAGGTTGATGCTGGATTTTGAATTGAAGGGTTCAGAGTTAAATTCGAAGTATGTTACTTCAAAGGAAACTAGTACTCCAATCGAAGCTTGGAGGCCAAATGTTCAAGCGAAACCTCTGATCAAACCAATCTATTTTCTTCAATTTTGTCAAAAAAATCTACTTTACCTGCTTTGCTCTTTCAATAGTTTCCTCTTTAACTTGATGCTTGAAAATCCAATATGATCTAATTGTACTTGTGCAAACTTGAACTAGTAGAAATTTTGTGAGAAAATCTTGAGAAATGAGAGGGAAAATTTTGGTGTAAAACAATTTCCCCTGTTCAATCTTCTTAAAACTGAAGAGTTAGATTGGCGAGTCCTCTACTCGTGACTTGAAGGTAGAAGATGATTAGACACTAGAGTGCCCAGAAATTTGCACTTGATGATGTGTTAGTTGATTGTGTAGGGAATGGGCTTAAAGATTCCATTTTGAGAGTTGATGGAGAGTTGTCAGAAATGGACTTATAGATGCCATCCAAAGGTAATTGTCGATAGAAATTAGACTAAGTCTAAGCTTGATTCCAAACTGGAAAAGAATCAGAATAAATCTTTGGTCGATTTAAACTGAACCAGCTGAAGTGCCTAGTGGAAAAGTATCTGAATAAATATTTGACATTTAAACTGAACCAGCAGATGTCTACGTTCGTCTTCAACTGGAAAATAATCAGGATAAATCTTTGGTTGATTTAAACTGAACCAGAAGAGGTCTGTGTCGTCTTTAACTGGAAAAGAATTAGAATAAATCTTTGTTTGATTTAAACTGAACTAGCAAAAATATCTACTGGAAAAGTATCAAAATAAATATTTGGTCGATTTAAACTGAACCAGCAGATGTCTATGTCGTCTTCAATTGGAAAAGAATCAGGATAAATCTTTGGTCGATTTAAACTGAACCAGAAGAGGTCGGTGTCATCTTTAACTGGAAAAGAATCAGAATAAATCTTTGGTCGATTTAAATTGAACCAGAAAAGTGTCTAATGGAAAAGTATCAGAATAAATCTTTGGTCAATTTAAACTGAACCAACAGATGTCTGTGTTCGTCTTCAACTGGAAAAGAATCAGGATAAATCTTTGATTGATTTAAATTGAACCAGAAGAGGTCGGTGTCGTCTTTAACTGGGAAAGAATCAGAATAAATCTTTGGTCGATTTAAATTGAACCAACAAAAGTATCTATTGGAAAAGTATTAGAATAAATATTTGGTCGATTTAAACTGAACCAGCAGATGTCTGAAGGAAGTGTTTGTTATGTAGATAGTCACCCCCGTCCTGTTTCGGGAATTGATCTACAATTAATTTGTTAATAGATAGTTGTCCTTTCTTGTTTCAGGTATTAATCTGGAACTTTCTTTTGTTGGTCATAGAGATAGTTGCCCTGTCTGGTTTCGGGAATCAATCTCTGACCTATTTGAGAAAGAAAGATAGTTTCCATGGCTTGTTTAAGGAGTTAATATCCAATCTTCTCATGTAGATAGTTATCATGTCTTGTTTCAGGTATTAATCTACAATCAGTCGCTCACAGATAGTTGTCCTGTCTTGTTTCAGGTATTAATCTGGAACTTTGTTGAAAATTGGTAATGACATTTGTTTGCTTGTTAACTTTCCTGAAAAAGGTAACGAGTCAGTTGTGCGCAGTGTCATGATGCATGAGATGTATCGAGTAATGATGTTCTCAAAATAAATGAGATTGTGATATATGCATTTGTGCTATCGATGCTATGATGTTTATAAAATGATGTATGAATGCAATGTATGAACGTATTATTTGTTCTACTGCGGTGTTGTTAGACTTGGGAAAATTAACTCTTGACTTTTACTGGGGATGAAGAGCGTGAGTCATCATATTTTTTTGAAGTTGAAGTGCTGAGAGAAGGATTTCCGTTGTTTAGAGAAATGAACTCTGTTGAGGAAGGGAAACTTCATGAACTTGCTTGGGGATTTTTATGAAATCCTGCTGGGGAATCCTGACATCATTAGGATTTATGCCGAGGATATGGCAGTGATTTTATAGTAGGATGCCCTTGTCTCTGTACCTGCTGGAGAAAGTACATGCAGAGATTTTGTGGATGGACTTTAGACATTGTCCTGTTTCTTAAAGCCATTAACAACTGTCTTTCTGTTTTTTATGCACGTTTTTGTAAAAGGTAATCACATTCAAATGCATATGTTAAAAAAATAATCACTGGACGTTTTCGCAAGAAAAACAGAAAAATAAAAAACAAATATTTTTGTACTTTCAAAGAGATAATTTTGTATTAATTTGAATAAGCGTTTTTGTACAAGGAGACGAACATCCTAGTAAGAGAATGTCGTCGTAAGAATGAAAACTATACAAAATGATATACAAAGAAAAACAACTATGTGAAATAATCCCGTTGATTTCCCATCCTGCTATTGCCTTTATGTCTTCAGGTGTCTCATCTCTTTGCTTCTTGTCCGAACTTGACTAGATTGATTAGTACCACTTGAGCTTGATAGTTGTTACCGAAGATTGGTTGTGAGGTGATCCAACAGTACATAGTTACACGCTTAAAAATCCCTAACTTTTTCCTGGACCACCCTTTCAGGTTTTCAGTCCACCGGGATACCCTTTTTTTGCCCAAGCCGCCTCTACAGGTTTTCCACTTGCTGGGTGTACATTTTTTCCATATGTATATCCCTAACTTTTGCCCAAACCCTTTTGGTTCACCGGGATGCCTATATTTTTTCCTAGGCCAGTCAACCTAGAGGGTCATTATTCATGTGTAGTATCTTTCAACTATGTATGCGTTTACAGGGTGGGAAAGGTCGTCATCGTCCATAGTTGTTAAGATCATGGCTCTACTAGAAAATATGTTCTTGATCATAAATGGTCCTTCGTATGTAGGAGTCCATTTTCCCATGGGATCACCTTGCGGAAATATGATGCGCTTGATTACTAGGTCACCAGCTTGATATACCTGACGTCTGACCTTCTTGTTAAAAGCTTTAATCATAAGTTTTTGGTACATCTGACCATGGGAGACAACCGCGAGTCTCTTTGCATCAATCAGGTTCAATTGGTCAAGTCAAGTCTGAACCCATTCGTCTTTATTCAAACATGAGTCCTTCGTGATTCTCAAGGAAGGGATCTGGACTTCCACGGGTAGGATGGCATCCATTTCGTATACCAAAGAGAAAGAAGTTGCCCCTGTTGATGTGTGTATTATGGTACGGTAATCGTGAAGAGAAAATGGTAACATCTCATGCCAGTCTTTGTAGGTCACTGTCATCTTCTGTATGATCTTTTTGATGTTTTTATTGGCAGCCTCCACAGCGCCATTCATCTTCGGCCGGTAAGGAGAAGAGTTATGATGCTAGATTTTTAATTGCACGCATAGTCCGGTGATCATAGTATTATTGAGGTTGGTACTATTATTTGTAATGATTCTTTCTAGAATACCATACCGACAGATAAGGTTATGTCTAATGAATCAGGCCACAACATTCTTGGTAATAGAAGCAAATAAAGCCGCCTCGACCCATTTTGTGAAGTAATCGATGGCGATAAGGATGAAACGGTGCCCATTAGAAGTTGTGGGTCTGATCTCTCCAATCATATTGATGCCCCACATTGCGAATGGCCAGGGAGCAGTCAAGACGTTCAAGGGGACTAGGGGCACATGTATTTTATCAGCATAGATCTGGCACTTGTGACAAGTTCGTGAATGGTGATAACAGTCTGCTTCCATAATGGAACAGTAGTATCCTACCCTCAGAATCTTCTTAGCCATTATATACCCGCTAGAATGGGTTCCAAAGGTGCCTTCAAGAAAATCTTCCATAATTTTCTCTGCTTCACTCTTATCCACACGTTGAAGCAAAGTACAATCATGGTTGCGCTTATAGAGGATTCTGTTACTGAGGAAATACATGGCAGAGAACCTTCTTAGGAACTTCTTATCATTGACGAAATCCCCCTCGTGATACTCTTGGGTTTCAAGGTATCTTTTGACTTCACAGAACCAATGTTTGTCCACTACTTCTTCAGTATCAATCTCATGGAAGTATGCTGGTTCGTCCATTCTTTTAATAGTGATCTGAGGAGCTTCATTATCCCAACTAACCTTAAACATGGATGACATAGTAGCTAGCGCGTCTGCTAGTTGATTTTCCTCTCGTGGAAAATGCTCAAAGGTAACTTCTTCAAATCATGGAATTAATGTCAGCACATGTTCCCGGTAAGGGATGAGATTAGGGTGCTTCGTGTCCCATTCTCCTTTAATTTGATTCATTACTAGGGCCGAGTCCCTGATACACTCGTGAATTTGATCCTCAAGTCGATAGAGGCCTTGAGACCCATAATACATGCTTCATATACAGCCATATTATTTGTACAATTGAAACATAGCCTGGCAGTGAAAGGAGTATGATAGCCTTCGGGAGATATGATCACAGCACCGATGCCATTTCTGAGTGTGTTGGAAGCTCCGTCAAAAACCATAGTCCATCGGGATCCTTGTTCAGGTCTGTCATACGGTCTAAGTTCTTCACAATCATTCACTAACAAGATGTCCTTGTCGAGGAATTCAAAATTCACGGATTGATAGTCGTCCACAGCCTGATGAGCCAAATGATCAGCTAGTACACTTCCTTTTATTTCTTTTGGGTAGTGTATGGAATGACGTGTTCGGTCAGGACCATTTTCCATCTTGCTATCCTTCTAGAGAGAGTGGGCTTCTCGAATATGTATTTGATAGGATCCATTTTAGATATTAATAAGGTAGTGTGATTCAGCATATACTGTCTTAGCCGGCGAGCAGCCCATGCTAGAGTGTACCAAGTTTTCTGGAGCAGTGAATATTTGGTTTCACAGTTGGTAAACTTTTTGCTCAGGTAGTATATTGCATGCTCTTTTCGACCAGACTCGTCATGCTGCCCCAACAAACCCCCCATCGAATTCTCTAATACCGTTAAGTACATGATCAGAGGTCTCCGTTCAACCGGCAACGTCAAAATTGGAGGCTTTTGAAGATATTCTTTGATTTTGTCAAAGGCGGTCTGGAAATCATCATTCCATTTCACTGCTTGATCTTTCTTCAGTAATTTGAAGATTGGCTCACAAGTAGCGGTTAGATGGGAAATGAATCTGGCGATGTAGTTTAGACGTCCCAAGAATCCCCTAACCTTCTTTTCATTACGAGGAGTTGGAATTTCTTGTATGGCTTTTACCTTTTCAGGGTCTACTTCAATACCTTTGCCGCTAACAAAGAAGCCTAAGAGTTTACCGGATCTTACTCCAAAGGTGCACTTATTCGGGTTCAGCCTTAGTTTGTATTTCTTCAGTCTTTCAAACAGCTTCTGCAGGTGGTCAAGGTGTTCCTCTTCAGTTTGAGATCTGGCTATCATATCATCAACGTAGACCTCTATCTCGTGATGGATCATATCATGAAACAAAGCTACCATGGCACACTGATAGGTTTCCCCGACATTGTTTAACCCAAATGGCATAACTTTGTAGCAGAAAGTTCCCCACTGCGTGACAAAGGTTGTTTTCTCTATGTCCTCAGGTTCTATTTTGATCTGATTGTACCCGGGTAAACCATCCATGAAGGAGAACACCTTGTGTTGTATGGTGTGGTGTTGTCAACCAGAACATCAATAAGGGGAAGCGGAAAGTCATCCTTGGGGCTCGCCCTATTCAGGTCTCTGTAATCCACACACTTATGTACCTTACCGTCCTTCTTAGGTACTTGAACAACATTAGCAACCCATTATGGATAAGAGGTAACAACTAAGAAACCGGCGTTGAACTGCTTCATGACTTCACCCTTGATCTTTTCTGACATCTCTGGCCGCATACGACGAACCTTCTGTTTCACTAGAGGGCGGTCTGCTTTTTTCGGCAGACGATGGACCATGATATCAGTGTCGAGTCCTGGCATGTCTTCATATGACCAGGAAAAGACCTTAACATAGTCATGTAGCATCTGAATTAAATGTTCCTTGACACTATGCTCCAGATTGGCACCTATCTTGACTTCCTTCTTGTCCTCATCAGTACCCATTTTTATTGTCTCAACTGGATCTTCATGGGGTTGTATTACCCTTTCTTCGTGTTATAATAGTCTGGCAAGTTCCCCTGGTACTTCACAATCTTTCTCACCTTTGTCCTAGGCTTGGTAGATTTGATTTTCAAAGTCTTAATTGGCAATAGCAGAACCGTTATCAATGGGATCCAGAGTGGATGTGGATCTGCATTTTGATATGTGAGTGTGTGTAAGAGCATAGCTATTTTTGATAAAGTAAAAAGTAGAAAAGAAAAACAAGGAGCGTAAAATTTGCATGTAAAACGTTCAATGATTTATTAATGACATATGAAGATGAAGTAATAACCCTCACAGATAGACCATTGTGCCTCAGGTAAGACACAAGGTTTTAGAGTTTTAATTGTTTAAATATTACATATCCAAAAACTAAAAGACAATTACTCTTGAATAAAAGTAATATGAACAAAATCTTTGGCCTCCCAATTGCTGAGTCCATCGCTGATAGTTAGGAAGATCCACTTGTCCATGTCACAGTCCCTATCACTGTCCTCCAACGCACTGACTCCATGGTTGTTGATGCATAGTGGTGGTCCCCTGGCGCGAGCACGACGAACAGCTCTTTAGGCCTCCGAAGTAAAACCTAAACCAAACTTGTCAGATTTGTAGGGAATATCCGGAAGTTGGCCCCAAATGGTACACCCCCTTCTTTAACTACTTCTTTGGCATCCTTCAAAGAAGCCATTTTCAACCGAGGTCTGGTAATCTTCGGGACATTGATAACAGTCTTGGTTGCAGCAACTGTCTGTGGAACCTCCTCAAAGTTCTGACAGGGGGTCTCCATGAACTCGTTGTCCATCTCAACCTACTTGAAAGAGTTCATGTGGCCTACCATGTATTCTTCCTCGCCATGGACCGTAATAATCTTTCCATTAACCAGGTATTTCAACATTTTATGCAGAGTAGAAGTAACGACATCGGCCCCATGGATCCACGGGCGACTCAATAAATAGGAGTAAGATGGGTGGATGTCCATCACGTAGAAAGTGGAGTTGAAAGTATGAGTACCAACTTTGATAGGGATGTCCACCTCCCCGTGCACCATTCTCTTGGAACCATTGAAGGCCCTCACTAGAATATTACTAGGCTTCAATGTGAGTCCTTCACAATCCAATCTGTCCAAAGCATTCTTAGGTAAGACATTCAACAATGAACCTGTATCTACCAGAACATGAGCTAGGGTAGTGCCCCTGCATTCAATGGAGATATGCAGGGCATCATTATGCTTTCTTCCCCTGGACGTGAAATATGCATCGGAGAGACCCAGTCCATTTTCAGTTGTGAAACTAGTAATGCAATTCTCGAATTGGTCGGCAGAGGTCTCTTGAGGCAAATGAGATGACTTCAGGAATTTTACCAAAGCCTTAGCATGGGCTTCAGAGCATAAAAGTAAGGTCAACATTGAGATTTTTGAAGGGGTCTTCCCCAACTGCTCCATAACATTGTAATCACTTTTCTTTATTATCTTCAATATTTCTTCCATTTGTTTTTTAGAAGCCTCAGGAATGACTTCTTTGTGCGCCTTCGTCTGGACAGGCTCAACCAATACCTCTTTGCCCCGAGTCTCGGCTGACTCAGTGGCAGGGATAACAGCAGGGATAACAGTAGGATTAACAATGGGAGTACTAACAGGAGTAGCAGCAGGAACAATAAAAGGAGTAAAAACAGTCTTCAAAGATATTTCGGGAGAGAAAATCCTTCTGCTTCTCATAATTTTACTGGTCCCGACGATGTTGTCGACGTCAGGATTAGTATCTTCGATAAATTTATCTTTAACAGCCAATAGGTCTTGCTTGACGCCATAGTAGTAGACGTCAGCCCCATAATTCCAGGGAATAGCTTTACTAGAGGAATATGGTATCGGCCCAGGAACGGTGATAATCAAAGGCGTAAACTTGGGAACGGATGTAATCCTGATGGGTCTTTTGGTGGAGACCCTGGGAGGATTTTCGGAAATGGTAATTATTGAGACATATTCACACAAATTTCTTGCAAGGGGAACTTTCTAAAAGAGAATTTCTTTGTTAATCATTAGGTGTTGGACACCCATTTTTAACGAAAAGCAACCATCTGGTAGAGACATACATAAGTGGCAACCTTCACCATATCCCGGAAATAAACCGGCTCGCAACAGATTCTCTTTAACAATCATAAGAGGAGTGGCCAATTCATCCATAGAGGAAACAAACAGGTCGTCATCAACAACATTGACACACTGGCCCTGTTTGGGCATTGTCGAAGTTATTACATTAGGTGTCTCTGGAAGGTCAAACACAATCTCCTTCGCCTCGATAAGATCCTACACCTTATTTTTCAGAGCCCAACAATCGTTTGTATCATGCCCCAGACTCTCGGAATGATAGGCACATCGAGCCTTTGGGTTGTAGCGGGGAGATGCAATATTGGGATTCTTGGGAGCTTCCTTTAGAGTCACCAGATTGGACTTCAACAAGTGTGGTAAAACCCGGTACAAGGTCATGTTGATCCGGGTGAACCGTCTTATGGGTGCATCCGGCCTACGTTGATTGTTTCGTTGTTGATTTGATAGATAATTGGAGATCATAACAGCCCTTACCGTCAGACAACATTCAGTTTTGCTTTGATTTCTTTGTCCATAAGCAGTACTGACCTCCTTATTTCTAATGATGGGTTTCTTCATTGTACTTAAGTATGCATCCCTCCAAATCTTACCACTCTTAGTACCAGCTTCTACCCGCTCACCAGTCAAGATCAGCTCAGTAAACCCAGCTGAAGAGCTTCCAATCAGATTGTTAAAGAATGGACCAGACAATGTGCCCAAGAACATATCCACCAGCTCTCTATCAGATAGAGGAGGTTGGACTCTTCCCGCAAGATCCCTCAATTTCTGGGCATAATCTTTGAAACCTTCGCCAGAACCCATAGACATACTTTGCAGTTGTATACGAGTTGGAGCGAGGTCATCATTATATTGTTACTGCTTATAAAAAGCAGTAGCCAGATCTTCCCAATTGTGAATGTTGGTTCCTTCCAACTGATAGAACCAATCCAACTGCGTCCCTGACAAACTTTCTTGGAAGAAATGTACCCATAGGTTCCTATCAGAAGTATGGGGTTGGATCTTCCTGACATACGACCTTAAGTACATCTTAGAACAGGAGACACCGTCATTTTTAGAAAATGTGGGAACTTTGAACTTTGGTGGAACGCCCACCCCAGGAACCAAACCTAGTTCTTGAAAATCCATACCAAGTACTCTCTGAATTTCCATGGCATTGAGACAATCCTCCAGCTGTTTAAATTTGTCATCAGCAGGAGGATATTGTTCTTCAGCATAGTCATTCTCCTCTTCATCAAACCCGAGAGTATGGTCTCCTTCCTTTGCCTTCTCTTCCTGATTTTCTCCCTCATTTGAAGGAGTTGAGAATTATAGAGATTTCTTTGTTGGTTCTCTGAACCTCCTTCCCATATTCAGGACACCCACCGTTTTCTTTGTCTTCTTCTTCTTCTTTTCTTTGATCATAAGATCCTTCAGGTCCTCTTGTCCTTTAGCAAAGCCAGGAACATCTGTTGGAATTGAGCATTCTGTGCTTGAAGATCCTTTACTGTTTATTCAATATCCATCTCACTCAAATAAATAGTAGAAAGATAAGGAAACCTCTTGTGAAAAAACCTGTTTGTGTTAGGATGAATGAAAATGCATATGCAAATGATTTTAAGGAAACTAGGAGATTTAAATTTGTTTAGACAAAAGGAAACAAACATTATATTAATAAGTCCAACTTGATTACAATATTCCTCTTGGGCTTAAAATGGAGGAAATAAACACAAAATAAACTCCTAAGACAAAAAGGTCGAGCGCATCCTTTTTGGCGCAATGTAGGCGTTCAAACTTCGCTCTTCATGAAGATGTCTCGTAAGCTCCAAAACCTTCTTTTCACTCGCGTGGCAATGGGCTTCGAAGGTGTCTCGCTCTTCCTTTAGCTGAATGAAATCTTTTTTCAAATCTTCAAGAGAAGTAGGCATGTTAGGATAAAGGATAGTATACGGAACATCTCCTTCGGCAACAGGCTCCATGATGGTAGGTAGGATGGAGGGGTAAGGCATCACGAGACTCTGCGCATGAGTCTGTACCCACTTAAAGTAAGGCTCAATGGGAATAGAATTGTTTTTCCTAATGTCTTACTATCCATTTTGTTTATCATTCTCCAAGCTCGTATAAACCTTTGACGATAGCCTTGGTCATCGCTCTCGTAGTCGAATACCACGCCTTGGATGAGCACATCATGGGGACCATCTCTTCGTGCATACCCAAACTGTCGTAAAGTCAAGAAAGGGTTATAAGTAATACCTCCCCTAATTCTAGATGAAGGAACATAAGGGAATTCCCCATAACGGTCGATGATAGTAATGTCCTCCAAGGATCGAGAACACTAGTAAATATTTGAATGTCTGAGTGACATTAACCTATTGGACCATCTCAAGCCTTACTTGTTCTTCACAACAGATCAGGGCAGGTTCGAAACATACCACCTAGCCAACAGAGGAGTGTAACACATGAGGGTACCCCTTCTCTTCATTGTGAGAGAGTGAAGAGAACGCAGGATGTCCCGAAGTAAAGTAGGCACCAGATTGCGAGATATAAAATTTTTAACTGCATTTACATCTATAAGTTGGTCAGGATTAGGAAATAGTACCATCCCATAGATGAGAAGAGCCAAGACTTCTTCAAAGGCTTGTAAATCCAGAGTATCCCAACGGTCTTGAGCCTTTTCCAACAAGAACTTGGCTAGAAACCCTTTGACACCACTTCTTGTTTCCCAGTTAGCCATGACGTTGGATCATTCCAAATGTAAGGCTCGAGCAATCTCCTCAGGGCTCGAGTCTCTTTCAATACTGTTGAAAGGTAATTGATCAAGAATATGATTTCCGAAGATTTGATAGAATTCTTCCATAGTAGGAACAAGTTTGTAATCGGGGAAGGTAAAGCAATGGTGTAAAGGGTCAAAGAACTGGAAAAGCGCTTTCATCATGTCTTCATCAAAGTTTGAGGTAACCAGATTGAGAAGTCGTCCATGTCTTTTGGTGAATGGAGAATTCTCAGGAATCCTTGATTCTAATTATTTGAGTTGAAAAGGCACTCGTACGAGGTTGACTTGGATCGTATTCCTGCGAGTGGGACTCATGTCCTATAAAATAGAAACAAAGATGAATCTCTAAATCCTTGAAATGGTTAGTGTAAAATGCTATAGTATGATGTCATGATGTTATGTACAAGTATATACACAAGAAAATCAAACAAGTCCTTAGGTTTAGGCTTGCATGAGGTTCATAGGTAAGTACCCTCTTGAAGTTTAGTTGGTTCAACCTGTCCTACAAAGTAATCGGGTTCTAGGGGATCTCAATATCACTGATCTTTCTTCATCGGGCATTGTTTCAGGGAAAGCCTCTTTATCGGCAACCCAAATATCCCAAAAGTCCGATCTCAATAAGCGTAGTATTGAGTATCAACCAACTTCAGACTACACCAAAGTCAGATATCTCACTACTTCCTAATGGTCGAGTTATTCAATTATGTTTCTAAGGTAAGTTAGTGCTTCATGACACCACACTGCGGCCCCGTATTCTCCTTGAATACTCAAGGGCTACCAGTACCAAAAAATGTATCACACTAATGTAGCTATTTCTTCAACCATGTCTGTATACCCCGCACAGTTTCCATAATCTATTGCTACTTACCTAAAAGGTGCCCCAGATCCGGGTAGAGGATAAAATAAACCCAAATAAGGAACCATAATTTAAAGCAAGCAAGTCAAACAAGAAAGGCAAGTAAATGTGATCTAACTCTAAGGTAACCCCGCTTTTAAGATTTTCCCCAACAGAGTCGCCAGTTTTGTAATACGGTGGGAGAACTGACTTGGTTGTTTTATGTTTGATCGCAATTGTTGCTGATAGCAAGAGTCACCACCGACTTTTCTTTTATCCAACAAAGTAAAGGGTGAAAAAAACAGGAAAGACCTTTAGAGATGTTTTCTTGAGTTCGGGGGGTAGGTTATGAAAAGGGAAGGTATTAGCACCCTTTTCATCCATAGTTATCTACGGGCTCTTAGTTGCTTGCTAGATCACTTGCTTTTGTTTGAAAATGTGCTTGTTGTGTGGGTTTGAAAATATTTTGAAAACGTCTTTGTAATGATTCTCTTCTCTATAAGAATGCATACAAAGTGTTTGGTTTTGAAAATAGTTCAAAGAGATGTTTGTTGTGGAAGATGTTTTTGAAAGTGATTTTGAAAAGTACCTCTGTAATGATTCTCGTCTCTATAAGAATGCGTACGAAGTGTTTTGATTTTTGAAAATATTTAAATTGAATGTGTTGGTTTGAAAATGGTTTTTTAGTTGTGAGCAAGCAAGCAACTACGAGCATCCTAGCTCATAAGGTCTTTGTTCTTTTCCTCCTCCTTTAGATGTTTCTATCTTACCATTGATTGATAAGAAGCCCCACCGTTGGATGTGAAGGGTTGGGCATGGGTCATTTGTATAGTCATAGAAGGCAACCTATGGGACATTTTAGGAATTTTTGTTAGGGAGTAGATCGTTTACCAAAGGTAACATCGAGGGACATCGAGGGAGTACGATCTTTTATCAAGGGACTTTACTAAAACACCATATTTGAGGGACATGACTATTTTACGAGGCAATAAGTGAGATTACCCTAGAGGTGCATGTGTATGAATAATGTGTTTGATTGCATGCATTTAGTCTTTGATGAGGGTGGTCTACTTGTTGGTTTTATCTTGCCATACACTCTAATTACTAACATTTATGAAAACAATAAAAATGCGGAAAATAAAGGTCCTACGCTATTACATGTTTTTTTGAGGGACGGGGTATACAAGTTTACAAGTGGGGAATGCAAGAAATTAAATCCTAATTAATTATTACAATCATATTAAAGGTGAATAAATGTACAAGAATTAAAATAATATACAAGATATGAATAAAAAGAATATCAAGTTGTCTTGATTTTATTAAAGAAAGGTTTTGGTTAAAAATTATGAAAATAAAATATATTTTGTAATATTTTTATATATTCATAAAATAAAACTTATAAATAAATAGTACACAAAAAATCAACTCAAAAGGAGTTGTTTTGATTTGTCGGAAAGATGTTTGAAGTTTGTTAAAAAAGAAAAAGAAACAAACAAAGGATAAAAATTTGTTCCAGTCCCACCATGGTTT
The DNA here is from genome assembly GCA_948472305.1 of Vicia faba. Classification (NCBI taxonomy): domain Eukaryota; kingdom Viridiplantae; phylum Streptophyta; class Magnoliopsida; order Fabales; family Fabaceae; genus Vicia; species Vicia faba. Next base: position 792,072,480 of record OX451739.1, read on the forward strand.
GAACATAAGATCCTATACATAAATGTTCGCGTGCTGTTTGTACCACTAGGGTGGTATGTTTCATCCATTCATAAGGCAACTTCGATTGGGTACAATATGAACCTGTTTCTGAATGTTTGGCATTCCCAGTTTCTTCCTTCGACTGCAGGAGTGCAAGACTCCCATATTGAGATTCGAAAGGCTTCAATCCTAAGCCAATCGAAAAATACACCCAACCAGCCTAAAGTTTGAAAATGTGTCTAACAATGTAACTTTCGAAAGCTACAGGCCAAGGGTTAGTACAAGCTTGTTTGGCACCAAAATCAAAGGCTAACTAGTCAGAGTTGAGATTCTCAACATACAGGCAGTGATAATCGAAGTTAAAAGCAGGGTCAACTTCCTAAATATTATATCTACATTTTTCTTTTATTTGTATGTACAAATAATATTTAAATGGAAAGTTCCAAGTTTAGAGGAAACTTACCTCTTGGAGTGCCAATCGAAGGACCTCTATATGACTCAGATTTGATGATGGATTGAGCTTTGCTGGAATCTTCCTTAACCTAATGGGACCACTTCTCTGCTTGATCGAAAGGTTGGTACATGGTAGTTATGAGTAAATTTAAGGTTGGTCTGTAATAGTGGTGAGTAATTCGAAGGTTATTATATAACAGTCTAGGGAGTGAATCGAAATACTGTTATGTTGCTGTTTGGGAATGAATTGAAGGTTGATTATCTGGAAGTTGGGGAGTGAACCAAAGGGTACACTAATGCAATGAAGGGATCTGAGATTTTTGTTGTGAGAGTTTTAGAGTTTAAATGTTTGAGAGTGTTTGAGAGTGTTTGAGAGTTTGATGATTTTCCCACAACAAGAGTTTTTTCATCTACCAAAAAGCCACCCTAGATGTGTTGTGGAAGCTCTTATTTATAGATGAAATTGGATGAGTTTTGGGAGGGAAAATAAATGAGATTTGAACAAATTGGGTATGCTATTTTTGTAGCCTTTGAGGTGTAGTTATTTTATTCCAATTTGGTGAAAATATGGGAGCAGCGTAGCAGGACTGCTTTGTAGCAGTTTTGGAGTGTTGTGACTAGTGTAGCAGGCTTATACTTTGCAGCACATAGAACTCTGGCCAGCAAGCATCTTTGATACTTCAACCTTTTCTTTTGACCACATAGGTCCAACCTTCGACCAGACTTCTTCTTCAATCAATATTTGGTTTCCACCCAAGTTTTGTCCTTCGAATGGGACATTCAGCTATGTGCTTCAAATCCACCAATGTATATCCTTTGAATGGGACATCCAGCTATGTGCTTCAAATCCACCAATGTATATCCTTCGAATGGGACATCAAGCTATGTGCTTCAAACCCACCAATGTATATCCTTCGAATGGGACATCCATCTATGTGCTTCAAACCCACCAATGTATATCCTTCGAAGGGGACATCCAGCTATGTGCTTCAAATCCAACATTGTATGTCCTTCGAATGGGACATTCAGCTACGTGGTTCAAATCCACCAATGTATATCCTTCGAATGGGACATCCAGCTATGTGCTTCAAATCCAACAATGTATGTCCTTCAAATGGGACATCCAGCTATGTGCTTTAAATCCAACAATGTAGGTCCTTCGAGTGGGACACTCATTGTGTGTCATAGAGTAGGAACTATGTGTGTTGAAGGTTTTCAAAGGTGGTTTCGAAGCAAGCTATTTCAAAGGGAGATATTGTCTAGTCGAATCTAGTATAAAAATAGCCAATGCCCTGTGGGTGCTAGCATAAGGGAAGTTCCTGCCTTGTGAATTGAAGCAAGCAGGAAAGAGGCCCTTGCTTCCTAATCGAAACAAACATTGTAAGAGACCATTGCTTTGTGAATCAAAGCAAGCATGTAAGGGGTCATTGCTCAATCGAAACTTGCATGCAGGAGGCCACTTGCTTTCTGGGCGCTAGCATGAAGGATATACTTGCCTTGCAGGCATGAAGGAAGTATTGTTAATGCTTGTGAATCGAAGTTTGCATTAGGAAGTTGATGCTGGATTTTGAATTGAAGGGTTTAGAGTTGGATTCGAAGTATGTTGTTTCGAAGGAAACTAATACTCCAATCGAAGCTTTGTGTGAAGCAGGACAAATGTTCAATCAAAACCTCTGGATCTAAGCAATCTATTTTTCTTCAATTTTGTCAAAAAAATTAAAATTTATCTGCTTTGATCTTTAAATAGTTTCCTCTTTGACTTGATGCTTGAAAATCCAATATGATCTAATTGTACTTGTGCAAACTTGAACTAGTAGAAATTTTGTGAGAAAAATCTTGAGAAATGAGAGGGAAATTTTTTGGGCACAACACCTTGCAATAGAATCAATAGCTTGTGCAAACCATGAGTCAAATCTCAAAAAACTGTCAAAAAATTGCTTTATGCCCGAAGGTAACCGGTTACCCAGTTATGGAAACCAGTTACCCCATTTATAGTAGCATTTCCCAGCTTTTTAGGCTTGGGTAACCAGTTACCCGGTTATGGTAACCTATTACCTCAAATCAGTAGCTATTTTCCCAAATTTTTGAGTTAGGGTAACCGGTTACCCAAATTTTGGTAAGCGGGTTCCCAGGCCAAAAATCAACAACTTTTTTTTTTTATTTTGTTTCATTTCTCATTGTGTTTCCTCTTTTGGCTTAGTTTTTCCTTGTTATTTTTTACATGTGTGTTGATTGTGCAAGGACTCATACCAATGGGTTATTATAATCATATTAATTCGTAATCCACTTTATTTTGGGAACATGAATTCAATATTATAATTGATTCGTTTTTCGCTTTATGTACGAGATACGGATGCGATTCAGACAAGTTTATGCTTTGATGCTCTTGACTTGAGGAATACACATATTTATGTGTTTTTGTCTGGATTGTATTTTTATGTAGGATAAGTTTTGTAATAATGTCCAATGCATATTGTTTGTGGCTTGTTTTCACATCATTGCTTCGAGGCTTATGTTGGACATTCGATTTCTGACTTGCTTTGTTTGATGATGCTAGCTTACTCGAAGTTTCTTCGGGTTTCTTATTTTTTCTTGCTTGTTACCGATTATTATCCGTTTGGTATTGCACTGCCTCCTTTTTGTTTCTTTCGCTATTTACAGTTTTCTAAATAGTTCTGAGGGGACCATGGTGTCAAAGTCGCTATTTAAAGACCTGTAGCAGGCATTCTGCACTTTATTTAATGTATGTGTTATGCTTGTGTTTACTTCCTTGGTTGTTGATTGATGAGTCACTCAATTTAGAGATTGAGATCACGACTTCGCTCTCAGTGCATGCTCCCAATAGGATTTTATCGCTTTCCTTAGTTTCTTATTGATCGATGAGTCACTCAATTTAGAAATTGAGATCACAACTTCACTCTTAGTGCATACTCCCTATAGGATTTTATCGCTTTCCTTTGTTTTTTGTTGTTCGATGAGTCACTCAATTTAGAAATTGGGATCACGACTTCCCTCTCATTGCATGTTCCCCATAGGATAGTTTTGTTATACTTTCTTTAGTATGCTAGCCTAGATAGGATTTCTCTAGGTTTGCTCGCTTGAGCCTTTTGATTGTTGATTTTTTTTCGTACCTTGATCCTTAATATCTTGGTTAGTGTAATACGGTGGCAGAACCGACTGTTAATACTGGTTTTGCATTTGCATTGCAAATGTGCGGTAAGCAAGAGTTGCCACCGTATTTTATTTTATCCAACAAAGGAAAAGGGAAAAAGAACATAAGAAACCTTTTTCGAGATGTTTCTGAGTACGGGGGGTAGATTATAGAAAGGTAAGGTGTTAGCACCCTTTCTATCCATGGTTTTCCATGGGCTCTTAGGTACTTACTCATTCTTGAAAACTGTTTGCGTGTTTGAAAAAGTTTTGAAATTGCCTTAGTGTGGCGTTTCAATTTATGGTAACCCTTGTATCAGTCCTCAAGGGTGTGATAAAGTGTTTTTGAAAACTTTTGTTTGAAAAGTTTGTTTGAAAGTGTATGGTGTAAAAGATTATTTTGCGCAAGTACTTAAGAGTTTCTACCTACTCGAAAAAAGACTGTTCGTTTTTCTTATTTCCTTTAGACAGCACAATCCTACTATTAAGGAGTAGGTAGCTCCATTGTTGGAGTTTGAGGGACAATCGAAGAGGAAGATTACGGTCACTTAAGGCAACAGGGAAAGATCTCTTAGTAATTGTCCTAAAACTCTAAGATCACTTTTTTTACCGAGGCAACATCGAAAGGGTCATCAAGGGACTAATAATCTTTCAAATTAGAGGACAACCACTAAAAATTCTCACGTTTCGAGAATAGTGACCGTTTTCCGAAGGCAAATAAAGTGGGAGATACCCTATGGGTGAGCATGTGTAAGTGTTTGATTTCAGTTTATTTATCTTTGCACAATTAGGGTGTTCTACTATTTTAAACATTTGACTTATCTTTTGCATACAATCCTATTATCCATACATCTAACAGTTAATAGTAGCGAAAAAATAAAATGAGAGAATCTAAAACGTAGCTATTACAAGGCACTGGGGAGGGGGTTACATAACCAAACTTGGGGGAAAGTGGCAAATAAATAAGAAAAACAGTAAATAAAAACCTAATTCACCACTATTACAAACCATTGACAGTTACATTAATTTGGAAAATAAAATGAAAATAAATAAGCGCGCGAGAAAATAAGACGGGGATAAAACCTAAGTCCTAAAAAACTTAACAATTAAAGAGAAAATATTTTTGTCATTTTTTTTATGTTAAAAAATATATATTTGAAAACTTAACCTAAATCTAATTAATTTTTATTTAATAAAAATTATCAAGTTACAATAATCAAAATTAATTAATTAATTTTTAAAAAAAGTTAATTTTAATTATCAAACCTAATTCTATTTATTGAATTTTTATTTTTTTAATTATTAAAGAAAATGACATCAAGACAATTAAAATAAAATAAAATGATAGTAAAGAAATAAAAAAAATGAATGGGCCTGGTGTTGTTTGGCCAATTGGGGGGTGTGAATTGAATATTTGCAAGGCCCAAAGGTGCTGGCCCAAATACCAGAGTATTCCAACATAATCAGCCTTCAGGGAGTGCACCATGGATCTTCAATTCTGGAGCATTGAATCTGCTTTGAGATGATCCAAAGGGTGGGATCTGAGGACGTATGGTGGATGCTTGGCTAGGAGATGTATTAGATCTGCTGAATAACTATTTGAAAAAATAAACTGCTGGACCTGGGGCTCGAACCCAGGTCCTCTCCTTTACACATGTGCTAGCTTACCAACTGGCTTATCTTGGTCATTCAAACATATAATGATATTAATATATTATATATAAAAAAAAACATTACCTGAGAAAAAAACAAAAACACGCGCCAGTTTGAATCTGCCAATGGGGGACTGACACCTAGTCTTCTTCCTCCTGCAACCGTCACTTTAGAGACCAAACTTTTACCTACGGACAAATTTGTCACTATAGGCTATAGTACAGTTTTTGTCTGTGGCTACAAACCTTTAAAACTTAAAAACGTAGTACAAACAAGATAAATCCTAACCAAAGGCATAGATCTCTTGCATTCATTCCCCAGAACACAAAGATGCCCTCGATTTGGCCCTATTTTACCTCTACATTAAATTCCCAATTTGAGACCTTGAAACCCTAACAATGGCTTCATACGATTCCTACATCTATACTCAAATTAAAGTATTCAAATACCTTGCATACATGATAACAAACATGAATATAGAATTGAAATATGTTTATGATGCCATAATTAAAGGAATCGAAATAAAATAAAAAGTGCAAACCGTAAGGTAGTGAGAACGTGTTTCAGATTGCTTTGAGGCTTGGTGATGATTGGAATCGGTCCAGGGGACTTCCATAAACGTGTTTTGACACTTATTTGGGATTGAAACAAGATGGAAATGAAAATTCGAATTTGACAACTTAGTGTTTTCTTTTCAAATTTGACAGGGGTTCTCCAGATCCTCTCACTCTGTTTGATGCTTGGCAAAAGCTTGCTTATATAGAGAGTAGTGAGAGAACACGAAAATGCCATGCTTGTAAAGTCATGAATGGCCCTTTGAAACCTTGGCCAAAGTCATGGGATTTTGTCCCATTTTGAATTTTGAATGAGTGCAAACATCTTGGCCTTGTTGTACACTAAAATTGGGAACCCTCCATGCATTAAAACAAGCCTTAAACATATTATTGGTAATAATCTTGATTTATTTGATTTTTAATTAAATAAAATTAATATAAAATGCAAATAAAATGAAGACTATGCAAAAATGTTTTTAGGAGTCCTCTATGATCTTAGAAACATGTTTGAAGTTCAAGAATTTGAGCCATTGCCTTAAAAATTCAAATTTGCCCAATGCATATTTCTTGCAATTTCCCAAATTTTCCCAACTTGGGAAAGCCATAACTTGCTCAATATTTACCTCATGATGATGATCTTACACTTTTTGGAAAGCCCGGGATTTCTAATTCAATCCCTCTTTTGATCAATTTTTCTTTTGAAGATGTTATCTTGATAATAAAGGTCTTGGCAAAAAGTGGATTTTATTGACTTTCTAAAAATGACCTATAATGTATGAACTTGTATCTTTCAAATGGTGCATTTCTTGGAATTGAGGAGCAATTCTTGACTTTTGACTTTTTCCTATAGAAACCCTAATTTGTTATTTTTGACTTTTGATGAATTAGGAGCAATTCTTGAGGAATCATGATCAACCCTTGATCAAATGATGGATATCACATAAAAATGTTGATGTTGACGAAAACTCTTGAAGTTTGACTGTATATAGGTTATAGTTAACTTTTGACCTAACATAGTTTATTTTCCAATACTTGAGTAATTGTCTGAGTAAACTTATTGAGCAAAGCATGAAACTTGGAATGGATGATTTTGAGGACATGTTAGGACCATGGGAAGCATTTCAGACCATTGGAGCTCAAACATCTTGATGAAAATGGAAACCCTGGTTAGGGGCTCATTACCTTAGGAGGAGGATTTGCCTGATCAATTCTTGGGCATCCTTGGGGCAAGTTGAGGATCTCAATAGGCCTGTGTTGAGTAAAATGAGAGGGAAAATGTTGGGGTACAACAGTTGCCCCTGTTCAATCTTCTTACACATGAAGATACAGATTGGCTTGTCTGCCTTTCGTGATCTGAAGGTGGAAGATGATTGAACACTAGAGTGCCCTGAAATTTGCACTCGTCCGAGATGATACCTGGCCGTGTAAGTAGTATCAAGAATGGGCTTATGGATTCCATTTGGAAAATATGATGGGAGACTGTCGGAGATGGGATTAAATATGCCATCCAAGGAGTATGATGGAGAGTCATCGGAGATGGTCTTAAATATGCCATCCAAAATAGATGCTGACTTCATAAGAATTCTCTCTGTGAGGATTCCTAATCCTGCTGTCTGAGAAGGAGTCCGCTAGGAAATGTTTCTCAGGGGAATAGAGTCTAGGAGTCTTGGTTGTCCATTACTCTACCGGGGAGTCATCTCTTGACTGAAGAGACTGAAGTGAACTGCTATCTGGTCAGGATCCAGGCTTTGCAGTGACTTGCTGAGGATGATAAGGCTAGCTGTTATCTGGTCATATTCCAGGCTTCACAGTGACTTATTAGGGGAATGAGATTGAACTATTATTTGGCCATGCTCCAAGCTTCACCGTAACTGAAATTGTTATCTGGTCGGAATTCAGGCTTCAGTGACTTGAACAAATTAAGTTGTTATCTGGTCGGGTCTAGGCTTCAACTTGAATCTAAGGCATACTATTATCTGATCGAGTCCAAGCTTCATAGTAATTAACAGAATAAACTGCTATCTGGTCGGATTCCAGGCTTGGCAGTGTCTGAAGAAGTTAACTGTTATCTGGTCATATTCCAGGCTTCGCAGCAACTTAAACTATTATCTAGTCGAAACCTAGGCTTCAAAGTGTCTGAAGAAGTGGACTACTATATGGTCGGATTCCAGGATTCGTAGTACCTTATACTGTTATCTGGTTGAAACCCAGGCTTCACAGTGTCTTTGAAGAAGTGAAACTACCATTTGGTTGGATTCCAGGCTTTGTAGTGTCTGAAGAAGTTAACTGTTATCTGGTCGTATTCATGGCCTCATATCAACTTAAATTGTTATCTAGTTGAAACCCAGGCTTCATAGTGTTTTTGAAGAAGTGAAACTACTATCTGGTCAGATTCCAGGCTTTGTAGTATCTGAAGAAGTTAATTGTTATCTGGTCGTATTCCAGGCTTCGCAGCAACTTAAACTGTTCTCTGGTTGAAACCCAGGTTTCATAGTGTCTGAAGAAGTGGACTACTATCTGGTCAGATTCCAGGCTTCGTAGTACCTTATACTGTTATTTGGTCGCAACCCAGGTGTGATACGGTGGGAGAACTGACTTGAAGGTTTTGCGTTTGATCGCAATTGTTGCAGTTTAGCAAGAGTCGCCACCAACTTTTCTTTTATCCAATAAGGAAAGGCTGAAAAGAATAGGAAAGACCTTTAGAGATGTTTTCTTGAGTTAGGGGGGTAGATTATGAAAAGGGAAGGTATTAGCATCCTTTTCATCCATGGTTTTCCATGGGCTCTTAGTTACTTTCTAGATTACTTGCTTTTGTTTGAATGTTCTTGTGGTGTGGGTTTTGAAAGTATTTTGTTAATGTAACTTTGTAATGATTCTCGTTTCTATAAGAATGCATTCAAAGTGTTTGTTTCGAAGATAGTTCAAAAAGGTGTTTGTGAGATATGTTTTTTGAAAGTGATTTTGAAAAGGTGTCTTTGTAATGACTCTCGTCTATATAAGAACGCATACAAAGTGTTGTCTTTTGAAAATGTTTCAAAGTGAAAGTGTTGGTGTATAGAATGTTTTTTGGTTGTGAGCAAGTGAGCAACTAAGAGCGAATCTACCTACTCAAAAGGTCTGAAGTGGTCTTTTCTTCCTCCTTTAGATGTTTCTATCTTACCATTGTTTTGGTAAGAAGCCCCGTCGTTGGATGTGAAGGGACGGGTATGGGACGTTTGTATAGTCATAGAAGGCAACCCATGGAACGTTTTAGCAATTTCGTTTAGGGACTAGATTGTTTACCGAAGGAAACATCGAGAGTCATCAAGGGACTACGATCTTTTATCGAGGGTCTTTTCTAAAACGCCCATGTTCGAGGGACATGAATATTTTTTCCGATAGGCAACAAGTGAGATTACCCTAAGGTTTGCATATGTGAAAAGTGTGTTTGATTGCATACATTTTTGTCTTGATTAGGGTTTGCTACTTGTTCATTTCATGTCTTGTCATACACACCCTAATTACTAGCAATATATGAAAGTAATAAAAAGTGCGGAAAATAAATATCCTATGCTATTACAATCATTAGGGGGATGGGGTGTACAGATTTACAAATGGGGATTGCAAATAAAAATTAAATCCTAAGTTACTATTACAACCATATTGAATGGATAAGAATGTACAAGAAAATGTGAAATGGACTTGTTTTGTTTAAGAAAAGAAATAAGTTTTGTTTAAGAAAATATTTTTGATATTTTTGTTTTAAGAAATAAAATAAAGCATGTAAAATGTAAAATGTTTTTGGTGTTTTTGATTGTCAAAATAGAAGTGATAGCAAAAATAGTAAGGAAAAAGAAAATAGAATCAGCGCATTGCTGAACTAAAAGAGATCAGAAGTTCTGACTTTGGCGTGCTGCAAAAACAGAAATCATATTAGTAGAAATAGATAAAGTCAGAAGTTCTGGGTCCGCTGGGAACAAAGAAGATTTCATAAGTTCTGATGCCTCTTGCAGAACTTCGCCTCCCTCTCCATGCTAGTCAGAACATCTGTAATCTAGTCATTTCTCAACAAAACAGAAGATGTGCATATAACAGTTATGGCAGGTTTCATAATGTTTCAGAAACAAGAGATATCAGAACTATAAACCAGAAGCAAGCATGAATTTGATAATCCTAATTCTGAGTCCTAATTTCTTCAAGAAGTTCGGACTGAAATTCCCCCTGCTTAGGCAAACATACATGGAATATATGAATATATATTGAATCAGAGTCAGGATGTCTACATTGTGTTTTTGAACGTGCAAATCTAACAATGTTTAAGTAATATGACGAGAGTCAGCAGAAGCTTACCTAGCAACTGGAAAATGCTTTTTGAACTGGAGTCTGGTTCTGACCGCTTGCGATGTTCTGACCAACTTCCTCACGTGCTTAGTAGGCTGGAAACTTTCAATGTGGTCTATGAATGATTGGAAAATTCTGGAACAACCAAGGAGTAAAGTTCTGACTTCTTTGAGAGGGATGATATGGAGAGTGTGTTACAGTTTGACTATAGAAGTTAGAATGGCTTCTGAAATGTATATCAAAAACTGTATGGATGGCTTTGGTCAAGAAACACTCGAGGAAAAATGGAGTCTGAATGCAAGAATCAAAAGCTAACAGGTTTTGTATTTTTGTGTTTGCAGTTTTGGACTCTTGGAACTTTAGCAGGGGTTCAAGGCCTTTTCTTTCTCAAATTTCTCGACCTTTTTACAGTTTCCAATGAATTTCAATTTATAGGCAAATGTTTAGTAGCTTAGAGAGGTCAAGGGTACAACCATCATATGTTAAGCGCTGACTTGGTCTTAAAGCAAGTTCAAATAGGTATGGTCGTTAGCATCTTTAGCCGCGCTTAAGTTGGATTTGTAAGCAGGGATTAAGGAAAAGTACTCTCAAAAGCAACAGCAACGCATGGGCCCAGCACACTCTTGTACAAAAGTTTGCTTTTCCAGGACAGCAATGGTACTTCTATACCACACGTGGGGAAATCCTTTGGATAATAACCCAAAAGTGGTTGTGAGCATTAAATGATGATGAGATTTATCAAACCAGAAATCCTGCAATGAGAGATTCTACATCATTGCTTAATTCTGGATCAGAAGTTCAGCTTCAGCGTAACTTAGAGTAGACATCCAACTTCTGATCTTTGTATCTCCTTGCTCTAGCATGTTCTGAAGGAGATCTCAGACTTTCTAGGAAGCTTGCAATATGCTTTGTAAACCTTCTTTGAATTACCCTTGCAAACTCTGACTAAATCTTTGTGAAAACTGGCCCAAAAGTTGTAACCAAACTCTGTCTTGGAACTGTCCAAAATTTGCTGAGTGCTTCAGTTTCATGGACGTGTCTTTGAGGAGTCATAACTTGAAATTCCAGCATTCCTGGGAGAAGCTTTGTTCTTCAATGTTTCAGATCTTGTTGGAGTCCATAACTCTTGTGTCAGAAGTTCTTCCGGAATCAGCTTCCAACATGGTGAAAACCTGGCCAGAAGTTTTGAATTTATCATCTTTCACAAATACTTAGAAAAATGTCCAAGTATTTAGAATTTTGACTTTTCCAATGTAGCTTTGACTTTTGAATTTCTTGATGAAACAAACTTCTTATTTCAACATGTCTTGATGAAATATGATTCTTGAAACTTGATTTTAACCCAAAATTCAAAGTTTGACTTTTTAGTATGCAAATGACCATTTTACCCTTATGCCAATTCCAAGCCTAAATTGATGTATTAGTGCTGTAAACTTGATGCTATAGAAGATATTATGAGAGAGTTTTTGAGAAATGAGAGGGAAAATTTTGGGGTACAACAGTTTTCCCTGTTCAATCTTCTTAGACCTGAAGAGTTAGATTGGTGAATCTGTCGTTCGTGACTTAAAGGTGGAAGATGATTGAACACTAGAGTGCTCATAAATTTACACTCATATGAAGTGGTGGTTCATTATGTAGGGGAATGGGCTTAAAGATGCCACTCAAAGGTGATTGGTGACAAAAAACTGAAGAAGTATCAGAATAAATCTCTGTTTGATTTATACTGAAATAGTGGATGTGTTAGGTTGAGTACCAGAATAATATCCATAAATATCTGACTCGTATCTAAAAGGTACTGAATGAGTATCAGGATGGCATCCGTGTCTGGAGCGTATCTAAACTGTATCTGAAAGATGAATCTGAACGAGTATCAAGATGGCATCTGTATCTGGAGCGTATCTGAACTGAAAGCTGAATCTGAATGAGTATGAAGATAGCATCTGTATCTGGAGCGTATCTGAATGGTATCTGAAAGCTGAATCTGAATGAGTATCAGGATGGCATCTGTATCTGGAGCGTATCTGAACTGTATCTGAAAGCTGAATATGAATGAGTATCAGGATAGCATCCGTATTTGGAGCGTATCTGAACTGTATCTAAAAGTTGAATCTGAATGAGTATTAGGATGGAATCCGTATCTGGAGCATATTTGAACTGTATCTGAAAGCTGAATCTGAATGAGTATCAGTACGACATCCGTATCTGGAGCGTATCTGAACTGTATCTTAAAGCTGAATCTGAATGAGTATCAGAATGACATACATATCTGGAGCGTATCTGAACTGTATCTGAAAGCTGAATCTGAATGAGTATCAGAATGACATCTGTATCTGGAGCGTATCTGAACTGTATCTGAAAGCTGAATCTGAATGAGTATTAGAATGGCATCCGTATCTGGAGCGTATCTGAACTGTATCTAGAAGTTGAATATGAATGAGTATCAGGATGGCATCAGTATCTGGAGTGTATCTGAACTGTATCTAGAAGCTGAATCTGAATGAGTATCAGGATGGCATCCGTATATGGAGCGTATCTGAACGGTATCTGAAAGCTGAATCTGAATGAGTATCAAAATGACATCTGTATTTGGAGCGTATCTGAACTGTATTTGAAAGATGAATCTGAATGAGTATCATAATGGCATCCATATCTGGAGCATATCTGAACTGTATTTGAAAGTTGAATCTGAATGGGTATCATAATGGCATCTGTATCTGGAGCGTATATGAACTATATCTAGAAGTTGAATCTGAATGAGTATCAGGATGGCATCCATATCTAGAGCGTATCTGAACTTTATCTAGAAGCTGAATCTGAATGAGTATCAGAATGGCATCCGTATCTAGAGCGTATCTGAACTGTATCTGAAAGCTGAATCTAAATGAGTATCAGAATGGAATTCGTATCTGGAGCGTATTTGAACTGTATCTAGAAGCTGAATCTGAATGAGTATCAGGATGGCATCCGTATCTAGAGCGTATCTGAACTGTATCTAGAAGCTGAATCTGAATGAGTATTAGGATGGCATCAGTATCTAGAGCGTATATGAACTGTATCTAGAAGCTGAATCTGAATGAGTATCAGGATGGCATCCGTATCTGGAGCGTATCTGAACTATATCTGAAAGCTGAATCTGAATGAGTATCAGAATGGTATCTGTATCTGGAGCGTATCCGAACTATATTTAGAAGCTGAATCTGAATGAGTATCAGAATGGCATCAGTATCTGGAGCGTATCTGAACTGTATCTGAAAGCTGAATCTGAATGAGTATCAGGATAGCATCCGTATCTGGAGCATATCTGAATTGTATCTGAAAGCTGAATTTGAATGAGTATCAGGATGGCGTCTGTATCTGGAGCGTATCTGAATTGTATCTGAAAGCTGAATCTGAATGAGTATCAGGATGGCATGCGTATCTGGAGTGTATCTGAACTGTATCTTAGAGCTGAATCTGAATGAGTATCAGGACAACATCCATATCTGGAACGTATCTGAATTGTATCTGAAAGCTGAATCTGAATTAGTATCAGAATGGCATCCATATCTGTAGCGTATCTGAACTGTATCTGAAAGCTGAATCTGAATGAGTATCAGAATGACATATGTATCTAGAGCGTATTTGAACTGTATATGAAAACTCAGCAGCATGATGAAGGAATCTTGGATGATTACCACCTCAAAAAGAATGATGAACTTTATTTGTTGATTGATCTTTCCTAAAAAGGTAAAGAGTTAGTTGTATGCAATGTCATGATGTATGCATTGCGTAATGATGAGATTTGTGTTATATGTATTTTGCATGCATATGCTATGAATGTTGTTGAAATGTAATTTTGTCTTGGAGAATAAATCCTTGACAAGTGTTGGGTAGTCATTAAATCCCGGATTGCTATTGAAGGGTAAGTGTTTCTTCAAACTTTGCTTGGAATGTTACCACTGAGGACCCCTGTTTTGTTAAGGAGAACCCCGTTGGGGAAAGTTGAAAACTTTGTGGAGATTGTTGATTCCTGCTTGGGGAAAAAGTTCAGGAGCCTCGATTGTCTGTTGCTCTACTGGGGAGTCAAAGTTGAACTGATGTCTGGTTGGGTCCAGGCTTCACAGTAACTTGATGGGGATTGTAGAGTAGTCTACTAGGGAAGAGGAGTTGTGGTCCTTTGATTTGTAGTAGTCAGAGAAGCCACCTCAAGCTGGGGATTCCGTAGTTTTTTGGGGAAATAAACCCTGTTGTCAGTCTGTTGGAGAAGATAGCGACTTCACTAGGGAAAATCCTCAAGGATTCTTGAGGTCGACTCAGTTGGGGAAAATGTTTTCAAAGATTGAAACTCTGGCTGGGAGTCATCCTATGAGAAGGATTTGGGGGAGATTTGTCACTGCCCCTAGTAGTAGGTGTTGGTGGTACTGCCAGGAAATGTTTGACTGTAAGTAAACCTTTGTCGGGATTTGCGTTCAATGCCCCAAGTGATGGAGACAGACATGCCCCTGGTTATTCATCATTTTTGAGAGATTTCTTGGAATCTTGACTGGACTGCCCCAGGTGTGCTGGTTAGTGACATGTCATTCCCCTTGTTGATAGGAGATTTGTTATTGGAAGTGCCATCCCACTTGAAGTGATTTTGTTCACTGAGAGAGCTTTTGTTCATCGAATATTCGTTGTGTGAATTTTTCCGCTGTCAAACAAATAGCCATATGCAAACAGCGATATTCAAATAATGCAAAGTTTATGCTTATCTTGAAGTTTTGAAAATGGGTTTTTAGCAAGAAAAGAATTTTTGTAAGAAAACTCAAACTAAGGATTTAGAGTAAAGCCTTACAGGAGTCAGGATACCCTTTATAACAGTATGCTTTCCAACTAACCCATGCTTCAATTAGTACTTTTTAAGGGTTGTAACGTGGCTTGGTTCATGGTTTAAGAAACAAAGGATTAAGGCTCAAAGTGTATTCTTACCCACCCGTTCTTCGTGATGTTCTTCAACCCTAAACTTAGTTAATTATGCATTCGAACTCCAATTGAGTCTGGAATAACGTCTTGGTGATGGTTCAGACAAGTTAAGTTTGTCGGAAGGCAGTCATTTTTGCAACATTTTTTATTTTGTTGAGGATTTGTAGTGACCTCTTTCTTTTGATTTGTTATCCCTAAGTTTTGCCTGACTGTTCTTATTTTGAGATTACGGTCAGCGGGATGCCCCAGTATTTCTTAAGTCTCCTTTGTAGGTTTTGAATTAGTGGGCTTTTTTTTAGAGATATAGACTTCCTATGTGATAGGTAACCATCACTTTCTTTTGATTCCAGAGGAAAGTTTTGATGCCAGTCGTTGTGTTACAAGATGAGAGTTTGCGATTTCAACACGCGTTTGAATTAACTGAGAGACTACCCTGCCCCAGGTTTTGATTAAAGGTTTCAATTTGTGTAAAAAAGAAAACTTCTACTTCTTTGGATCGAAGGGTTGACTAGGGATTATCTTCCTTATAACTCCAGTGTTTAGGATTTGAAAGAACGCATGTACATCATCAGCAGGGTGTGTTCAAAAGCATATTGTATGAGATTATGGCATTGTTTTCATCATCCTCCCTCTAAAGACTTGTAACTTTTAGCAAGAGTTGAATGTCATAAAGAGAGTAAAAAGCATAGTTTAAATATAATGAGAACGAATGGATCAATTCAAGACAAACATATGCGATGCATTAATGAAACGGGGTTTAACATTAATAGATAAGTGTTTGAACAACAAAAGAGATTACAATTGAAAATTAAAATAACAGAAGCCTCTTTGTCTGAACTTGTCACTTTAGTTGGTAAGCCTTTGAGGGATGGTAGAAAAATTCAGTCTGGCCATCTTGTGTGAACTCCAACTCTCCTCCATCGATCACGTTTTGAATCTTATACTTCAGCGCCCAACAATCGTTAGTATCATGCCCGGGAATTCCGGAATGATAAGCACATGTTGCATTAGGATTGTAGTTAGGAGAAGAAGTTTTGGGGTTTGGATGAGGTCCTATCAACGTAATCATATTCATCCTCAACATGTGTTGCAATGCTTGAGACAGTGGCATGTTGATGTTAGTAAACTGTCTCACGGGTTTGTTTTGCCTTTGCTGATTTTCCCGTTGATGTTGACGAGGTCATTGTTGGGCTCGTGACGTGGCAGAAAATTGGGAAGGTCTTTCAGCTTCTTGTCTCATGGGAGGCTGAGTAGTGACTTGATTTCCAATTCTGGTTGTTTTCCCCATACGGTTGCAACCGTCTTGACGAAGTTGGTTGATAAGAACTTTCATCTCTTCTTGTCCTTAAGCAAGATTTTGGATAAGAGCCATCTGGTCCACCAATTTTCCCATCATTTGGACCTTCATTATGGCTATCTCGGTTTGTATTTGTTCCAACTAATCGTCCTTGGTGCCCTATGAATTCCCTATGACCATGCCCCTTGTGGGGTGAGCTTTCACTTCTTCTTGCCCCTTGGACAGGTTCAAGAACATCTCTTGAAGTTGAGCGTTTTGAATCTGAATTCTCTTGATGGTCAGCTCTAGGGCCACCTCTACTGAAATAAACAATTGGAAGATGAGAGAAAGCTTTGATTGGAGAACTTCGTATCGGTGGATATCCTTCAACGAGAATTAAGCTTATCATGTCAAGTGGGTAGTAGCCCTTGACTCAAGTTTGTTATACTTGGTTTTTGACGGCGTTTGGTTAGAGGAAAATAAATCCTCTTGCCCCTTGCTAGACGTCTCGTTCAACGTGACCCTGCATTAAAGGCCCTCGAGATCCTTGAAATGGTTATTGAAAATGCTATAGTATGATGTCATGATGTTATGTACAAGTATGCAAAGTAAGCAACTTTATATACAAATAATCATATTCACACAAAGCAGACAAGTCCTTAGGTTTAGGCTTGCATGGAGTTTGTAGGTAAGTACCCTCTTGAAGTTGGATTGGTTCAATCTGTCCTATAAATAGTAATCGGGTTCTAAGGGATCTCAATATCACTGACCTTTCCCACAAGCTTCGTTCGATATGCGATTGACTCGCAACCAAATAAAAGTCAGGAGTCAAGTCTCAATGAGTGTAGCATCGAGTATCAACCAATCTTCGGTCAAAACCAAATCCGGCTATCTCACAACTTCCTAATGGCCATGTTGGTCAAGTAAAGGTTCTAAAAGTTCATTAGTATTTCATGACATCACTCAGCGGCTACCAGTACCCACAAATATTTCTCACTAACGTAGCTATTGCTTAGACCATGTCGGTATACCCCGCACAGTTTCCACAACTTATTTCTACTTACCTATAAGGTATCCCAAATCCGAGTAGAGGATTCAAACCCAAACAAAGAACCACAATGTAAAGCATACAAGTCAAACAATGTAAGTAAGTAAATGTGATCTAACCCTAAGGTAACCCCACTTTTAGTTATCTCCCCAGCAGAGTCGCCAGTTCTGTGATACAGTGGGAGAACTGACTTGAAGGTTTTGCGTTTGATCGTAATTGTTGCGGTTTAGAAAGAGTCGCCACCGAATTTTCTTTTATCCAATAAGGAAAGGCTGAAAAGAACAGGAAAGACCTTTAGAGATGTTTTCTTGATTTTGGGGGGTAGATTATGAAAAGGAAAGGTATTAGCACCCTTTTCATCCATGGTTTTCCATGGGCTCTTAGTTACTTGCTAGATCACTTGCTTTTGTTTGAATGTGCTTGTGGTGTGGGTTTTGAAATTATTTTGAAAATGTAACTTTGTAATGATTCTCATTTCTATAAGAACGCATACAAAGTGTTTGTTTCAAAGATAGTTCAAAAAGGTGTTTGTGAGATGTGTTTTTTGAAAGTGATTTTGAAAAGGTGTCTTTGTAATGATTCTCGTCTCTATAAGAACGCGTATAAAGTGTTGTCTTTTGAAAATGTTTCAAAGTGAAAGTGTTGGTGTATAGAATGTTTTTTTGTTGTGAGCAAGCGAGCAACTAGGAGCGAATCTACCTTCTCAAAAGGTCTTAAGTGTTCTTTTGATCCTCCTTTAGATGTTGCTATCTTACCATTATTTTGGTAAGAGGCCCATGGAACATTTTAGCAATTTCGTTTAGGGACTAGATCGTTTATCAAAGACAACATCGAGGGTCATCGAGGGACTACAATCTTTTATCGAGGGTCTTTGCTAAAATGCCCATGTTCGAGGGACATGACTATTTTTTCCGATAGGCAACAAGTGATATTACCCTAAGGTGTGCATATGTTCAAAGTGTGTTTGATTGCATGCATTTTTGTCTTGATTAGGGTTTTCTACTTGTTGATTTCATGTCTTGTTATACACACCATAATTACTAGTAATATATGAAAGTAATAAAAAGTGCGAAAATAAATATCCTATGCTATTACAATCATTAGGGGGATGGGGTGTATAGATTTACAAATGGGGATTGCAAATAAAAATTAAATCCTAAGTTACTACTACAACCATATTGAATGGATAAGAATGTACAAGAAAATGTGAAATGGACTTGTTTTGTTTAAGAAAATAAATAAGTTTTGTTTAAGAAAATATTTTTGATCTTTTTGTTTTAAGAAATAAAATAAAGCATGTAAAATGTAAAATGTTTTTGGTGTTTTTGATTAGTTAAATTAGAAGTGATAGCAAAAATAGTAAGGAAAAAGAAAATAGAATCAGTGCATTGCTGAACTAAAAGAGATCAAAAGTTCTGACTCTGGCGTGCTGCAAAAACAGAAATCATATTAGTAGAAATAGATAAAGTTAGAAGTTCTGGGTCCCCTAGGAACAAAGAAGATTTCAGAAGTTCTGATGCCACTGGCAGAACTTCGTCTCCCTCTCCAGGCTAGTCAGAACATCTGCAATCTAGTCATTTCTCAACAAAACAGAAGATGCGCATATAACAGTTATGGCAGGTTTCATAATGTTTCAGAAACAAGAGATATCAGAACTATAAACCAGAAGCAAGCATGAATTTGCCAATCCTAATTTTGAGTCCTAATTTCTTCAAGAAGTTCTGGACTGCAATTCCCCCTACTTAGGTAAACATACATGGAATATATGAATATATACTGAATCAGAGTCAGGATGTCTACATTGTGTTTTTGAACGTTCAAATCTAACAATGTTTAAGTAATATGACGAGAGTCAGTAGAAGCTTACCTTGCAGCTGGAAAATGTTCTTTGAATTGGAGTCTGGTTCTGACCGCTTGTGATGTTCTGACCAGCTTCCTCACGTGCTTAGTAGGCTAGAAACTTTCAACGTGGGCTATGAATGATTGGAAAATTTTGGAACAGCCAAGGAGCAAAGTTCTGACTTCTTTGAGAGGGATGAATGGATGGCTTTGGTCAAGAAACACTTGAGGAAAAATGGAGTCTGAATGCAATAATCAAAAGCTAACAGGTTTTGTATTTTTGTGTTTGCAGTTTTGGACTCTTAGAACTTTAGCAGGGGTTCAAGGCCTTTTCTTTCTCAAATTTCCCGACCTTTTTATAGTGGCTAATGAAGTTCAATTTATAGGAATAGGTTTAGTAGCTTGGAGAGGTCAAGGGTACAACCATTATATGTTAGGCGCTGACTTGTTCTTGAAGCAAGTTCAAATAGGTATGGTGGTTAGCAGCTTTAGCCGCGCTTAAGCTGAATTTGTAAGAAGGGATCAAGGAAAAGTACCCTCAAAAGAAACAGCAACACATGGGCCCAGCACACTCTTGTACAAAAGTTTGCTTATCCAGGACAAAAATGGTACTTCTATACCACACGTGGGGAAATCCTTTGGATAAAGACCCAAAAGTGGTTGTGAACATTAAATGATGATGAGATTTATCAAACCAGAAATCCTGCAATGAGAGATTCTGCATCATTGCTTAATTCTGGATCAGAAGTTCAGCTTCAGCGTAACTTAGAGTAGACATCCAGCTTCTGATCTTTGTATCTCCTTGCTCCAGCATGTTCTGAAGGAGCTCTCAGACTTTCTAGGAAGCTTGCAATATGCTTTGTAAACCTTCTTTAAATTACCCTTGCAAACTCTAACTAAATCTTTGTGAAAACTGTCCCAGAAGTTGTAACCAATCTCTGTCTTACAATTGTCCAGAATTTGCTGAGTGCTTCAGTTTCGTCGATGTGTCTTTGAGGAGTCATAACTTGAAATCCCAACATTCCTAGGCGAAGCTTTGTTCTGCAATGTTTCAGATCTTGTTTGAGTCCATAACTCTTGTATCAGAAGTTCTTCCGGAATCAACTTCCAACATGGTGAAAACCTGGCCAGAAGTTATGAATTTATCATCTTTCATAAATACTTAGAAAAATTTCCAAGTATTTAGAATTTTGACTTTTCCAAAGTAGCTTTGACTTTTGAATTTCTTGATGAAACAGACTTCATATTTCAACATGTCTTGATAAAATATGATTCTTGAAACTTGATTTTAACCCAAAAGTCAAAGTTTGACTTTTTAGTATGCAAATGACCATTTTGCCCTTATGCCAATTCCAAGCCTAAATTGATGTATTAGTGTTGTAAACTTGATGCTTAGAAGATCTTATGAGAGAATTTTTTAGAAATGAGAGGGCAAACTTTGGGGTACAACACCAGGCTTCAGAGTGTCTTTGAAGAAGTGAAACTATCATCTGGTCAGATTCCAGGTTTTCTAGTGTCTCAAGAAGTTAACTGTTATCTGGTCGTATTCCAGGCCTCGCAGCAACTTATACTGTTATCTGGTTGAAACCCAGGCTTCACAGTGTCTTTGAAGAAGTTAAACTACTATTTGGTCGAATTCCATGCTTTGCAGTGTCTGGAGAAGTTAACTGTTATATGGTCATATTCTAGGCTTCGCAGCAACTTTAACTGTTATCTGGTCGAAACCCAGGTTTCAGTGTCTGAAGAAGTGGACTACTATCTGGTCGGATTCTAGGCTTCGTAGTACCTTATACTGTTATCTGGTCGAAATCCAAGCTTCACAGTTTTTTCAACTAGTATGGAAATCAGAGAGATCTTAGTGTCGATCTAACTGAACTAGAGAAGGTCTTGTGAGGGCATCTTTCTGAGGAAGATCCTGAGATAACCCTTGGTTATACATGGCTTTAGAGAAGACTACCAGGTCACATAAGTAGTCAACGGTATTTGTTGATTTGACCTTTCCCGGAAAAAGGTAAAGAATTAGTCATATGCAATGTCATGATGTATGAAATGCATTATGATGATGTTCTCAAAATAAATGAGATTATGTTTTATATGATGTGTATGTGCATGCCATGATGTATGAATAGGGGATGCTATTACGATGCTGCTCAGTCTAGGAAAATAAATCCATGACAACTGTTGAAGAGTAATGGAAATTGAATTCCTGATCGTTGTGGAGAAAGTGGTTCTTCTACTTCCGCTGGGGATGATGAGTAGAGATGATTTGTCGACGATTTCCTCTTTCTGTTTGAGAATACTCGGTTGGGATTTTTTGTCTTCTGTTTAAGAATGAATCTGTGGGGAGACAAGTATTTCTGCTTGCGAATATTCCACTAGGAAGAAGATGCTCTATTTGGGGAATGTTCCGCTAAGGGAGAAGAATTCTTCTGTTGGAATACTCCATAGTGAGAAAAGAATTTTGTTGGAGACTCTACTGGGGAATATTCAATAGCTAGGAAAAATAAACTATCTTGAGGATAATCTTCTGCTGCCAGAGAAATAAACTCTAATGGGGATGAAGATTTGAAAGCTACCGGAGATTATAAAGCTCTGTGGGGAATGAGAGATCAAACTTTGGTCGTTTTACTCTGTGGAGACGAGGCTTCATAAACTGCTGGGGACAAAAATAAACTCAGCTGGAAATCATGGATTTCAAACTTTGGAAGAATTCTACTGGAGAAGGTAATTCCTGCTTGGAAAACAAACTATAGAGACTAGGATTGGCTTTCAGACATTGCTTCGTTCCTTAGGCCATTAGCAATTGTCTTTCTGTTCTTTATGTAAATATTTGAAAACAGTAATCATATTCAATATGCATATGTCACAAATAATCACTGGACATTTTTACAAAACAAAATAGAAAAAATAGAAAACAGGTAGTTTTGAGCTTTAAAGAACTGATTTGTATTGATTTTTTGCCTATAAAAGGCGTTTATATACAAGGAGACAGACATTCTAGTAAGAAAATGTCGTCGCAAGAAGGATTTATACAAATTTATATACAAAGAGAAAACAATTGTTTATAATGATCCCATTAAGTTTCAATTCTTCTATTGCTCTTATGCCTTCAAGCGTCTCATCTCTTCGCTGCTTGTTCGAAGTTGATTGGATTGATCTGTACTGCTTGAATTTGATAGTCTGATACTGAAGTTTGATCGCAAGGTGATCTAATGAGACATAGTTATACGCCTTTAATCCCTAATTTTTGCCTGGACCGCCCTTTCGGGTTTTCAGTCCATCGGGATGCCCTTTTTTGCCCAAGCCGCCCTTTCAGGTTTTCGACTTGCCGAGTGTATAGATTTTTTTGTTTTTATCCCTAATTTTTCACGAACGCTTTTGGTTCGTCGGAATGCCCCTATTTTTTTCTAGGCCAGTAGACCTAGCGGGTCTTTAATAATGCGTAGTATCTTTTCACTATGTTCGCATTCACAGGGTGGGGAAGGTCGTCACCATCCATGGTGGTTAGAATCATGGCTCCACCAGAAAATATGTTCTTGATTACAAATGGCCCTTCGTATGTGGGGTTCTATTTGCCCTTGGGATCACCTTGCGGAAGGATGATGCGCTTGATTACTAGATCACCTGCTTGGTATACCTGATGACTAACCTTTTTGTTGAAAGCCTTGATCATCTGTTTTTGGTACATCTGACTATGACAAACAACAGTAAGCCTTTTATCATCAATCAGATTCAGTTGATCGAGTCGAGTCTGGATCTAATCGTCCTCGTTTAAACCCGCATCCTTCATGATCCTCAAAGAAGGGATCTGGACCTCAATTTGTAGGACATCCTCCATACCGTATACCAGAGAATAAGGTGTTTCCCCTGTTGACGTACGCGTTGTAGTGAGGTAACCATGAAGAGAAAATGGTAACATCTCATGCCAGTCTTTTTATGTCACCGTCATTTTCTGTATGATCTTCTTAATGTTCTTATTTGAAGCTTCAACATCGCCATTCATCTTCGGCCGGTAAGGGGAAGAATTATGATGCTGGACCTTGAATTGTTTACAGAGTTCAATGGTCATTGTATTGTTGAGATTTGTACCATGGTCAGTGATTATTCTCTCTAGCACACCGTACCGACAGATCAGGTTATGCTTGATAAACCGCGCCACAACTTTCTTGGTAACAGTAGCAAAACAGGCAGCTTCGACCCACTTCGTAAAATAATCAATGGCTACCAGGATGAAGTGATGGCCATTGGAAGCGGTAGGTCTAATCTCTCCGATCATGTCAATGCCCCACAGTGAAAAGGGCCGAGGAGCCGTCAAGAAGTTCAAAGGAACCGGAGGTACATGCACCTTATCAGCATAGATCTAGAATTTGTGACAAGTTCGTGAATGCTGATAGCAGTCTGCTTCCATAGTGGACCAAAAGTATCCTGCCCATAGGATTTTTTTAGCCATGGTATGTCCACTCAAATTGGTTTCGAAGGTACCTTCATGTAATTCTGCCGTAATCCTTTCCGCTTTGCTCTTGTCTACACACCGAAGTAAAGTAGAGTCATGGTTGCGCTTGTAAAGGATTCCATTACTGAGGAAGAATTTCGCGGTGAACCTTCTTAGAAAATTCTTATCATTGACAGACGCCCCCTCGGGATACTCTTGAGCCTCAAGATATCTCTTCACCCCCATTGAACCAAGTTTTGTCTGCTACTCTTTCCGTGTCAATCTCGTAGCATTACGCTGGTTCATCCAATCTCTCAATAGTGATCAGAGGAGCCTCGTTGTCACACTTGACCTTGAACATAGAGGACATGGTAGCTAGAGGGTCCGCTAACTGATTCTCTTCTCGTGGGAAATGTTCAAAGGTGACCTCTTCAAAGTGTGGAAATAACGTCAGCACGTGTTCTTTGTAAGGGATGAGATTTCAGTGCATCGTGTCCCACTTGCCTTTTATTTGACTTATTACCAAAGTTGAATCCCCGAGTACACTCAAGAACTTGATCCTTAGGTCAAAAGAAGCTTTGAGACCCATGATGCATGCTTCATACTCCGCCATGTTATTGGTACACTTGAAACATAGTCTGGCAGTGAAAGGAGTATGACAACCTTCAGGAGATATGATTACAGCACCGATGCCATTACCTAGTGCGTTCGAAGCTCCGTCAAAAACCATAGTCCATTGGGATCCTTCTTCAGGTCCTTCATCTGGTCCAAGTTCTTCATAGTCAGCTACTAGCATAATATTCTCGTCCGGGAACTCAAAATTCATGGACTGGTAGTCGTCCACGGCCTGATGAGCCAAATGATCAGCTAATACACTCCCCTTGATTACTTTCTGGGTTGTGTATCGAATGTCGTATTCAGTTAGGATCATTTGTTATCTTTCTATTCTTCCGGATAGAGCGGGTTTCTCAAAGATGTATTTTATTGGACCCATCTTAGATATCAACAAAGTAGTGTGGGTCTACATATACTGTCTCAGTCGGTGATCAGCCCATGCCAAAGCGCAGCAAGTTTTCTCAAGCAGCGAATATCGTGTTTCATAGTCGGTAAGCTTTTTGCTAAGGTAGTATATTGCATGCTCTTTTCGACCAGACTCGTCATGGTGCCCCAGCACACACCCCATTGAATTATCCAATACTGTTAAGTACATTATCAATGGTCTTCCTTCAACCGCAAGCATTAGAATCGAAGGTTGTTGAAGGTAATCTTTGATTCTTTCATAGGAAGCTTGGCATTTGTAATTCCACTTCACTTCTTGATCTTTCTTCAGAAGCTTGAAGATTGGCTCACAAGTAGAAGTTAGATGTGAAATGAACCTGGCAATGTATTTCAAACGTCCCAAGAAACCCCTAACTTCCTTCTCAGTACGGGGAGTGGGCATCTCTTGCATAGATTTTACCTTTGCAGGGTCTACTTGAATACCTTTGTCACTGACAATGAAACCTAAGAGTTTACCAGACCTTACCCCAAAGGTGCACTTGTTCGGATTCAGTCTCAACTTGTACGTCGTTACCCTATCAAACAGCTTTTATAGATGATCGGGGTGCTCTTCTTCATTTTGAGATATGGCTATCATGTCGTCAACATATACGTCTATCTCGTGATGTACCATGTCATGGAACAAAGCTACCATAGCTTGCTGATAGGTTGCCCCAGCATTCTTCAACCCAAATGACATCACCTTGTAGCAGAAAGTGCCCCACTGCCTGACAAAGGTTCTCTTCTCCATGTCTTCAAGAGCCATCTTGATCTGATTGTACCCATAGAAACCGTCCATGAAGGAAAAGATCTTATGTTGTGTTGTGTTTTCAACCAGAACATCAATGTGGGGAAGCGGGAAGTCATCCTTGGGGCTTGCCCTCTTCAAGTCTCTATAGTCCACACACATACGTACCTTTCCGTCCTTCTTAGGTACCGGCACCATGTTGGCAACCCATTGGGGGTAAGAGGTGACAACTAAGAACCCAATGTTGAACTGCTTCATAACCTCTACTTTGATCTTCTCTGTCATTTCAGAGTGCATGCGACGAACCTTCTGCTTTACCGGAGGGAAATCCTCTTTAGTTGGTAGTCGGTGAACCACAATATTTGTATCCAGTCCTGGCATGTCTTCATATGACCAGGCAAAGATCTCGACATAGTCGTGCAACATTTGTATCAACCTCTGTTTGAAATTAAGCTCCAAATTTGCACCTATCATGACTTCTTTCCTATCTTCCTCTGTACACAAGTTTATTGTCTCAACTGGCTCTTCATGAGGCTGTATGACCCTCTCTTCCTGCTGTAACAGTCTAGCAAGTTTTCCAGACACCTCACAATCTTCCTCACCTTCGTCCTCAGCTTGGTTGATCAAATTTTCGAAGTTATAACTGGAAATAGCAGAACTATTATCAATGGGATCCAGAGTGGATATGGATCTGCAGTTCACACGTGAGTGTGTGTAAGAACATAGTTGTATAGACAAAGTAAAAGGCAGAAAGGAAAAATAGAGAGCACAAAATTTGTATGCAAAAACGTAATATGTTTTATTGATGACATATGACATATAATAACCCTCACAAATGAACCATTTCACCTCGGGTAAGACACAAGGCCATAGAGTTTATATTGTTTATTACAAATCCAAAAAACAAGCAAGACAATTACTACTGAACAAAAGTAACCAACACAAAATCTTTGGCCGTCCAGTTATTAGGTCCACCGTTGGTAGTAGGGTAGATCCAGCTTTCAATATCAAAATCTTCATCATGGTCTTCTATAGCATTGACCCCACGATTGCTGATGCATAGGAGAGGTCCTCCAGCCCGAGCACGTCGAACAACCCTTTGAGCTCCTTCTTCAATTACTGCTCTGGCGTCCTTGAGAGAAGCCATCTTCAAGGGAGGTCTGGTGATCTTTGGCACACTGGTAATAGTCTCGGTTGATGCCATAGTCCGGGGAAACTCTTTAAAATTTTGACAAGGGGTCTCTACGAACTCGCCTTCCATTTCTACATACCTGAAAGAGTTCAGGTGGGTTACCATGTACTCCTTTTCACCATGCACAGTGACAATCTCTCCCTTCACTGGATACTTCAGCATTTGGTGCAGCGTAGAAGTAACAGCTCCAGCTTCATAGATCCAAGGACGACCCAACAAACAAGAATGAGATGGCCTGATATCCATCACGTAGAAGGTGGATTCAAAAGTCTGGGAGCCCATTTTGACAGGGATGTCCACCTCCCCATGCACCATTCTTTTTGATTCGTCGAAAGCCCTCGCCACAATGTTACTGGGCTTTAAGGTCAAACCTTCACAATCTAGCTAGTCAAGAGCCTTTTTGGGTAGAACATTCAGTGACAATCTAGTGTCCACTAGCACATGGGCCATAGTAGTGCCCCTGCATTCGATCGAGACATGCAGAGCATTATTATGCTTTCTCCCCTTGGGTGTCAAGTCAGCATCAGAAAAACCCAACCCATTATCGGCAGTCAAACTGGCCACACAGTCCTTGAATTGGTCAGCGGAGGTTTCTTGCGGCACATGCACAGTCTTGAGAATTGTAATCAAAGCCTTTGCATGGGCCTCAGAACATAGTATTAGAGCCAACATTGATATTTTCGAAGGGGTCTGCCCCAGCTGTTCGACCACATTGTAGTCGCTCTTCTTGATTATTTTTAAAATTTCCTCCATGTCTTGTTTAGAGGATTCCAAAATAACTTCTCTAGGTGCCTCCTCCCGGGAAGACTCACCTATAGCTTCTTTAACCCGAGTCTCAGATGACACATCGGCAGAGATAACAACTGGAGTAAGGATGGGGGTAGTAGCAGAAGTGCTAGCAGGATCAACAAATGGAATAACAAAATGCCTAGCAACAGTCTTCGGGGAGATCTCGGGAGAGAAAACCCTTCCACTTCGGATAATTTTGCTGGTCCCGACAATGTTGCTGATATCGGGATCATCCTTTTCAGCTTTCTCGTCTTTACCGGTTAACAAATACCGTTGGACTCCATGGTAGTAAACGTCAGCACCGTAATTCCAAGGAACAACTTTGTCCGAGGAGTATGGTACAGGGCCAGGAAAAGTGATTATTAATGGAGCAATTCTTGGAGCAGGTGTAATCCTAACAGGTCTTTTGGAGGAGACCTTGGAAGGATTGGAGGAAATGGTTATGATAGCAACATATTCATATAGAACAGTTGGAACCAAAGTCTTTTCGAACAAAATCTCTTTGTTATCCATCAGGCGTTGAATACCTACTTTCAGCAAATAACAACCAGAAGGCAGATATAAACACATGTGGCAACCTTCATCACAACCCGAAAATAAACCGGCTAGAAACAAATTCTTCTTGACAGTCATGAGAGGAGTGGAAACTTCATCAACAGAAGTAACAAATAGTTCAGTATCCAGGGCATAAACACCACAACTGTGCTTGGGCATGGGAGAAGTTATGACATTAGGCATCTCAGGAGCATCAAACTCAATCTCCTTTGCTTCGATCAAATCCTGTATCTTATTCTTCAGAGCCCAACAGTCATTTGTATCGTGGCCTGGACTCTCAGAATGGTAAGAACACCAGGAGTTTGGATTGTAATGAGGCGATGTGGTGTTGGCATTCTTGGGAGCCTCCCTTAAGGTTTCCAAAATAGATTTTAACAGATGGGGTAAAACCTCAGACAACATCATATTGATTCGGGTGAACTGCCTTTGAGGTCTTTCTACCCTTGGCTGATTGTTTCGTTGTTGAGTAGCCACAGGCCTAGGTATCATCACAGCCCCTACCGTTGGAAGGTGCTCAATTATATTCTGACTTCTTGGATTGTAAATAGCATTGACCTCCTTCCTACCTATGAATGGCTTTTTCACTGTGTTTGAAGAGATGTCTTTCTGGATCTTGCCACTTCGAATCCCAGCTTCTACCCTTTCTCCAGTCAATATCAGCTCAGTAAAACCAACCGAGGAGCTACCAATCAAGTGATTAAAGAACGTACCAGATAGCGTACTAAGAAACATGTCCACCAACTCCCTATCAAACAAAGGGTGTTGGACTCTCCCTGCCAAATCTCTCCATTTCTGAGTGTAGTCCTTAAAACCTTCGCTTGCACCCATAGACATACTCGGGAGTTAAGTACGGGTAGGAGCAAGGTCAACATTATATTGATACCGCTTATAAAAAGCAGAAGCCATATCTTCCTAGTTGCAGACATTGATTCCCTCCAAATGATAGAACCACTCAAGCTGAGTCCCAGACAGACTATCTTGAAAGAGATGGACCCATAAGTTCCTATCAACAGTGCGAGGCTGAATCTTCCTCACATAAGAACGGAAATGAAGCTTGGGACAAGAAACCCCATCATACTTGGCGAACACCGGCACCTTGAACTTTTGCAGGATGACAACCCCAGAGACTAAACCCAACTCTTCAAAATCCAAACTCGATATCTTTCAGACCTCTATTGCATTCAAACGATGCTCTAGCTGTTTGTATTTTTCATCAGCAGGAGAATATTGTTCCTCATCATAGTCAAATTCGTCATCGGATTCTTTTGAACTGTAGTATTCCTCTCTTGTTTCCTCCTCTTGATTGTCCCTTCCCTTTGATGGAGTTTCAAAGTCTAGAGCTCGGTTAGCTGGTCTTCTTCTTCCCATACTCACAACACGGATTCGCTTCTTTGCTTTCTTCTTTCTCTCTTTCAGAAATAGGGCCTTCAGATCTTCCTTCCCTTTAGCTAAAACCACGAACATTTGCTAAAATTGGGCATTTTGTGCCTGGAGATCCTTGATACTTTGTTCAGAAGCCATTATTGCTGAAATAAACAGCGGAGAAGATGAGAAACCTACTTTGAAACCTGTTTATGCAATGTCATGGATGATATGCGTATGCAATGATTTCAAGGATTCTTAAAGACTCAAATTTTCTTAAACAAAAAGAAACACACGTTAATTGTATTAATAAGTTCGAAATATTACAAAGAGTGCCCTTTAGGCTTACAGTCAAACAAAATAAAACTTAAAGCAAAAATAAAATTAGGTTTCCCATAAGCGTATCCTCTTTGGTGCAATGTAGGCGTTTATATTCCTCTCTTCTTGAAGTAGCCTGGTGAGTTCCAAGACTTTCTTCTCGCTGGCGTAGAATTGAGCTTCAAATATATCTCGCTCCTCCTTAAGTTGAACCCAGGATTTTTGTAACTCCTCATGATCAGTTGGCATGTCAGGATAAAGAACAAGATAAGGAGTGTCTCCTTCAGCAATCGGTTCCATAATCATAGGTAGGATGGCGGGGTAAGGCATCATAATAATTTGAGTATGGGCTCTTACCCATTTGAGATGAGGCTCAAGAGGGATGGAATTCTTGTGCCCCAGTGTCTTGCTATCAACTCTATGTACCATTCCCCAAGCTCGCATGAACCTTTTACGGTAACCCTGAGTATCATTCTCATAGTCGAAGGTGATTCCTTGGATAAGCATATCATGAGGACCATCCCTTCTCGCATATCCAAACTGTCGCAGTGCAAAATAAGGATTGTAAGTGATTCCTCCCCTATTCCTAAAATAGGGACATTAGGGAATTCACCGCATCGATCAATGATGGTAACATTCTCCGAGGATCGAGGACACCAATGAACACCTGAATGTGTAAGAGCCATTAGCCTATGAGACCATCGCAAACCCTTTTCATTCTTCAAGACGGATCGGGGTAGGTGCGAAATAAACCACCTAGCCAAAAGAGGAGTGCAACACAGAAGGGTCCCTCTTTTCTTTATAGTGCGAGTATGCAGAGAATGTAGGATATCTCCAAGCTGAGTAGGTACCGGATTGCGTGACAGGAAAACTTTTGTTGTACCCCAATTTTTTCCCCTACGATTCCTTCATCATACCATATTATTTCAATCACAACAAGACCACATTAGGGCTTTTGGTTCTTCTACCTATCTTTAACTTTTCTCTATGAGGAGTTACCAAGCACCTTAACTTGTTTTCTTTTGTGATCATGGATATTTTGCTTTGATTTTCCCTCTAATTAACAAAATTCAATATTGGTTTGTCTTACTTGTTAATAATGTAGGTAAAGGCAATGAGGTTTAGCAAGTTGCATCATGCGTTCATGAGTTTATTTCCATGCCCTAGTCAACATAGTTTGAGAAATTCAGGCTTCACCATTGAAGTTGTTTTGGAATAATTGGTATGGAAGTGGATTTAGTGGCCATGAGTCCTTATCATTATCCTCAATAATTTCTATTCACAAAGGAATAATATTGGCACAAAAAGTTTGTTCAAACTTGGCAAAGTTCCTCAAAGCATTCTCTTGATTTAGAGGCTAGGTGTTTGGACTTCAAAGGGGAATATCTTGCTCATATTTGGGTATTTTTGAGTAATTCCAAAAGCATTCTTCTCTTCAAAGAGTTACTAACAAATCACTTCAAAAGTTCCAAGGATTTTTCATGTG
Source organism: Vicia faba (assembly GCA_948472305.1). NCBI lineage: Eukaryota > Viridiplantae > Streptophyta > Magnoliopsida > Fabales > Fabaceae > Vicia > Vicia faba. Next base: position 792,103,634 of record OX451739.1, read on the forward strand.
GAAGGAACTTGGTGAAGCAGAAAGATTACAAGTCACCCAGATGAATCCCCAATTTCCCATATGTGAACTCAAAGGGTCATAACTTGGTCAATTTTTATCACCTTGAGCCCATTCTTTTTTAATGATGATCCTAAGGATGTGTAATTCATTCCTTCTTCTATGTTCAATGTGAGAAAATGGATGGAAGTTTCCTTAAGAATGCAAAAGATTATAGGTCATTTCATGATTTTTGGCCAACTTCAACAAGTCATAACTTGCTCAATTTTTGGAGATTTTAAGTGGTTCAAATTGCAAAATGTCATTCAAGAGATCTAATTCATTCCATCTTATTTAATTAAGAGCAAATTCTGAGTGGAAGGCCATGTTTGGATGCAAAGGATTATAGGTCATTTTTAAAGAAGAATTTGAAATATTTCTAAGTATGGAAAGTCAACTATTTTTCTTCAACTTTGACTCCATGTAACTTCCATCTCAAGCATCCATTTGATTCCATTCCTTTTCCATTGCAAAGCTTGTAACCTCATATTTCCAAAGCATCAAGAGTTTTCCCTAAGACCCCTTGAGATGGAAATGCCATTGGATTGAACTTGGTAACTAGGAACTGAAGGTTCTCCATAAGTCAGAGTTTGAAATTCATGTTTTGGCCTCTAAACATCAAATTAGAACGCGTTTGTGATCTAAACATGTTTAACCAAGTTGCAAAAGTGGATTAGAGCCTTGAAATGCAAGGATTGGATGAGTTTTGATGCAAATCAGATCACACTTTGCTCGTGCATCAGGTTCACACGATTTCCCTCCAAACTTCATCATTTCACACGCTTGAACATTCCATTTGATTCCCTATAAATAGAGGGTCATCCCGCATTCAATTTCCCAAGCTTAGATAGCCAGAATCACCCTACCAAACTTGCTTCATAACCCAGAATTCAGCAACTTTGAAATCTATTCTCAGGCCTTTTTCAATCCATTTTTTCTCTCAATTCACCTTCCTTGATCTTCCCTGAAGCTAACCATATAATTACATTCAAGAATCGTGCCCTATATTGCTCTATAGAAGTCCAGTTTCAGAGCTCCGCAACTCAACTTCAATAGGTAGATTCCTTCATCAATTCTTCAAAACTCCGATATCATTGTGTTGCTCTCATTGCCATGGTTCTAGTCGCAACACTTACATTTCACTGGAAGCACGTTTTGACCATGAATTTTCAAATCTCTTTTCAAAACTTTCTTTCCAAATTGCTTAAGCTACAGTTCATATAAATTGGGCGCTTGGGTGTGGTTGTCTTCGTCTTGAAGAGACGAAGCGAATGACATAGGTCTGAGCTTCTGATTTTACAGTTTGAGAGACCTGCAATTCGTGATGGCTGGAAGTTGAAGATGACTAACGTGTCATGTTCTGACCAATGAAGGCGTGCCATTTGTTATTTTCAAATTCTAATTTTATTAATGATTTTGTACATTATTCATTAAAGACCATGATATGCACAGCGCGCCAGATCCCTTGGATTTGATTACTAACGCGTTTTGACTCTCATCCAATGGTCCACATCTTTTACTTTTATTTTATTTTTCTGATTTTTATATTTTAATTGTTTTAAATTTCAAAAAAAATCATAGAAAATTCATTTTTAGTCCAAAAAATCCGAAAAAATTATGAAAAATATTTTTGATTATTCGCTTTCTGATTTTTAATTTTTCACAATTTAATTTTGTGTTTTGGTATTTTTATGAATTTGGTACTTATTTGATTTGTTTAAAATATTTAAAAATACTTTTACACATTTTTAAATTCTGAAAAAATTATGGAATGATCCAATGATATTGTGACAAATAATGGTGGCCTTATTTTATTTTTGTTACTGACTTTACTATTTTTTACTATTTTTGTTTATTTTACCCATTTATTTTAATTTTTAAAAATAGTTTCTGACTTTTAAAATATTACCAAAAATTTCATAAAATTACTTGGCCTCTTTTCTGATTTTGCTATGGTCTTATTTTTCATTTTTTGATTAATTTGAATATAATTGATATTTTCCTCATTATTTTCCTCATTGATTAAATATTAATTCAAATGTGGTTTATCCTTTTACCCTAAATCTTCTTCATCTCATCCCCTTCTCATTGCACTAAATGTTGTTGGAGCATGATCTCTATATCATGTCTCAAAACAAATGGTGCATAAATTGTTATTGACCGGCCTCAAAATAGGTGCGACTTCTATATAAGTCCACTTACGACTGCTTAACATAGCGCTAAATTTTGTCCCGATTCGAATAAATGATCATTTGTGGCCCAAACTTATGATTGCAAGCCCAAGTATGTTAATTTGATCTCTTTGATCCAATAACCTTGAGATTCATTGTGTGGAGGCTTTGGTTCTACCAATCCTCTAATGGATCTACAACACCTTTGGTCAACGCGGATCAGTTAAACATCGTTGATCATTAAATGGTACTTGTGAGAATTCCAAATGGATGATATACTTGACAAAAAGCAAATGCAACTTGTTGTGTGGAGGCTTTGGTTCTACCAATCCTTTAATGAGTTCCAAATGCAAGTTTCAAGATGGTCATCCAACTAACCACTAATTATTGACTTGTTTATTCTATACTTTTATTCTTTTATGCTTTATGTACTATTTATTTCTTAGCATTTTTTTTCATTTCATGCCATTTTCATTATTGCTCATTTGAGAATTTATATTCTTGCCACTTTTATTTTTCTCACTTGATGGTACTTGGACTATTTGGTTACTATCCTTGGCATTATGGAGCAGTGGACCTTTTCTTGGACTTAGTATTAGAAGCCTTGGCCTATCTTGGAGACCTTGTGATTTTATCTGATTATTTTGTCTGGATCTCTTGGGGTTTACCTCAAGACATTGGGTTGCTTGTTTGTTTTTGTATGCAGGTTTTTGTGATTACATCCTTTGTTTGTAATCTGGAATTCACCCGTATACAGCCGTTACTCTGCCCAATTCTTATGAAGACTTAATACATTTGAAGAGGTCTAGTATCTTTACTTGCTTGGTTTCAATCCAAAGAATTGGAATTCTATCTTGAATCATAATGTCAAGTATTGGCTTCTTATTGGTTAGATGATTCTTCTCCTTAGCTTTTACCTTATGCTTTAGGATAGTCTCTTCTTCTCCTTCCATCTTCTTTAATTTCAAAAATCCTCTCCCTCCTTTTGAAAACTCTTCTTGTTTTGAAACTTAAACCACTTTCATAATAAACTTGGACTTAGGTCCATGGATTTTCAAAATATTTTCATAAATAAACTTCAATCAACTTAACAATACCTTGACATTTTTTTGTGACAAGACTAAAAGTCAATCAATCTCATTTCAAACTATTTTGCCACTTTGGCTTCTACTTTAAAACTTTTCTCAAAATATTGGACTCTTGTCAATCCTTGTAGTGATGCAACAACTATACTTCTACAATATGTAGTGAAGTGAGATATTTTCCACTTGGGTGTTGAGTGAGACCTTGTTGATTTTAAAATCCAAGCCATATCTTCCACTTTGAGATGATTCAAATTCTCCTTTCTCATGATTGTGGGTAGTAAGAATATTTTCCACACGGACAATGACGATGATGTCTTATCTCTTAAAATCAACCAACACACTTGTGTTTCAAATTTTTAAAAGTGGAACTACGTGTACCCTGATCCCCTATTTCACGAAAGGTGGTATGTAGGCACTAAAGGTTCGCAACCACGGCGGGTGCAAAAATCATAAAAACAAATACTTCTCTTCTCACCTCCACCATCTACTTCTTTATAGCCAAAATATACAAATTTTTTCAAAGATGTTCCTACGGAGTACCGTAGATGTTTAGGGTGCTAATACCTTCCCTTTGCATAACCAACCCCCTTACCTTGAATCTTTCCCCCTCTTTTTGGGTTATTCGCTCTTTTCCCATTCCTTTGGAAACAATAAAGCACGGTGGCGATTTTTATTTTTGATTTGTATAAAGTCTAGTCAATCAAATGGCCTAGTCTTGAAAATTTCTACCGCTACAGAAAAATGGCGACTTCACTGGGGAAAGATTGACCTCTTGCTGGTTCATCCCTTAGTGTGTTGAGCTTATCTTTGTTTATATCTGTATATATGCTATTGTTGTTTATGTGTTATATTTTGTATATATGTTTGTTTGGATTTTCCTGGTTTTCAGGGTGCTTGGTGATTACTCATAAGTCCTATACCCGGACTTGGGAAAACTTTAAGATAGGACGGGCGGTGTAGTGCGGAAGCTATGACGGAGTAATCTGGAAATAGTTGTCATGCGATACTACACTCGAACGAGTCTTTCTTGAGAATATTACTAATTACTGAGTTAATCGGGAAGTTGGTAATATCCGAAGGAAGGATGAAGACTCTGGGAACCTCTAGAACCTTGTTCGACAGGTGATAACTTTTTAGACCAACACCTTATGGGTAGTACCTTCGACCTCATGCTCGTGACATTGAACCTATGAACTGTATATGTGTGATCTTATGTGTGATTGTTGCGTCATGCATCCATGCACTCATAAGCATCTTTTGAAGAAAACAATATTTCAAGGTATTTAAAGGTTGACTATTTGTGAATATCTCAGGTACTGTTAACCATGGATTCTGGAAAGAGAAAGACCGGGAAATACAGTTTCAAGGATCCCAAGATAGATGAGTTGGTCATTCTAATTCCAGAGATCGAGTGTTCTGCAGACTTTCGGAAGAATTATGGATCCATTATTCCTCTCATGAAGATGAAGATAAAGGAGGGTATTCTCCCGACCTTGGTCCAGTTCTATGATCCGGTGTATCACTGCTTTGCTTTTCCCGATTATCAGCTGGTGCCTACACTGGAGGAGTATTCCTATCTATTTGATTTACCCGTTACCGATCGTGTTCCTTTTACTGGTTTGGAGGGTGAGCCAAAACCACATAAGATTGCTGCTTTGATTCATCTGGGGAAGTCCGAGGTGGAAGCCCATATGACTAGCAAAGGAGGGACTGGAGGATTACCAGCTCAGTTCTTATTGGAGAAAGCCTGTTACTTTTCCAGAATGAAGAGTACGGTTGCTTTTGAGGCCATCTTTGCTCTACTTGCTTATGGATTGTTCTTATTTCCTAATGTGGACAAGTTTGTCGACATTAACGCTATCAGGATTTTCATGATTGGAAACCCAGTTCCTACACTGTTAGGTGATTCTTATTACTCTGTTCATCTTCGGAGCTCCTATCACGGGGGAATGATTATCTGTTGCATGCCTTTGTTGTACCGGTGGTTCATCTCTCACATGCCTCAGTCTGATGCTCTTTGGGATGTCAAGAAGGAACCTCGTTGGGCTCCTAAGATCATGGCACTTACTCACTCGGATATTGATTGGTATCATCGAGCTTATCAGGATATAGAGATTATTGACAGTTGTGGTAGTTTCCCCAATGTACCTCTTCTTGATACAAAGGGAGGAATTAATTATAACCTTGATCTTACACGGTGACAACTTGGTTATTCGATGAGGGATAAATCGAATAGTATCCATTTGAGTAGTTTCTTTCTGAAGGAAGGAGAAGACCACAAGGAAGCTAGGGAACAGATTGCGAAGGCCTGGCGTCACATTCATAAGAAGAGTGGGAAGGATTTGGGACCTAGAGGTGCTGTTTCTTTGGAGCCATATCTTCAGTGGGTCCGATCGAGAGCCATTCAGTTAAAGATGTCATATACTCGGGAGACACCCATGTCTGATCTATTTGTGAAGACTACTACTCCCTTATTAGATGATCTAGAGGAGCTGCAGCTTTCTTTGGTTAGGATGCAACAGGAAAGGGATGCTTGGAAGAACAAGTTCAAGACTTTGGAGAGTTCCTATTACAAGTATCAGCAATCAATAGCGAAGACTTCTTATTACAAGTATCAGCAGCTTCTGTCTTGAAAACATGCAGAAGTTTGGAAAAGTTGTCCAGCACTTGAGAGTGGCACAAATCCTGTAGCTTCTGTGATTCAGCAACTAAAGCTCTTCTGAAAGTTTCCCAAAGAAGATCTGTTGTTGCGGTGTTCACACTTCCGAGACAATCTTCTTTCAGCGGTTGTAACCATGCTTGAACATTTGTTATAAAATTCTGAAACAAAATATTTACATCTGGCTGAATAGGTTTAGGGACAGCTGTTCTGTAAGATTTGTTTTTCAAGAATTGTAGAGATTGAGAGTCCACTATAGTTCTTAAAAAGTTATTGGGTTTAGGATTATTTGTTGGTTCAGGTTCAGGTTGGTTGACACAAATAGGAGGTTCTGATATATCATTAGGTACAGATGGTTCAGCAATTTCAGTTTATTCAAAAATTTGTTGTTCTGGAATTTGAGGAGTTGAGAGTGGTGTTGTATGTTGTGGTGAGGTGGGTGGGGTGACATCAGGCGAAATTATTATTGTATAAGCAGGAGTGGGAATAGGATTTTGAGGTTGTGGTTGGTTCATAGCGTAAATATTCTCAGTTGGTAGGTTGAAAGGAGGTTTTATGGTTGCTATAGGTTCGTTAATCCCTGGAATTCTCCAAGAGCCAGCATCATACCATCCAGTGGGTCTGGGTGATAAAGGTCTGGGAGGGGGTCTTGAGAAACGTTCAGCAGGAATAGGTTGAAAAACAGATGGTTCAGGAGGTTCTGATTGAGAGGGTTCTGATTGGCTGTCAGAAAGTTCATCAGAGTCAGAATCACTTAAATCTGTTGAAAACTGATTTTTAATAGGGTTGTCAGCAAGGGGTTCAGATGGTGAGGTTTGAGAGGGTTCAGCAGATGTAGATACATTTTTCAGAATTATAAACAGGTATAGTTTCAGCATGATTACCTGTCTTCTTTTTCTTCTTCTGAGGAGAGTCAGAAGGTCCTTCTACAGCTTTTCTCTTCACAGATCCTTGGAGAGCAACAACAGGAGCAGCTTGATTTCTACCTTGAAGCCAAGCTGGATCAATAGGTGATCCTGTTTCTTTGCAGGTCTCAAGATAGTTCAGAACCATACGAGAATGCTCCCCTGAGTTGAACATAGGAAAGTCAGCAATAGGAATTCTTCTCTTTTTCACAATAGTTGATAGACATGGAGAGGGTTCCACCGGCAGTTTGTTAATAATTTTCCACTTTAGCAAGTTCTTTCCAGTCATAGTCTTGCCACAGATAGGTTCAAGCTCCCTCAGAAGATTTGCTTCTTTTAGGTGAGCAATCAGACCATTCTTAGTCAGAATTTCTGATAATAACCTCCCCATAGGAATCCAATTCCTCTTTGACTTGGGATTCTTCATTCTTTCAGCTTCTCTGGTTTCTTTGACATGGTTCCAGAGGTGTTCAAAAAGCAAGTAGGGAAAATCAATTTTGACATTGGTTCCAAGGCAAAACAGCAGATATTGTTGATCAGCGTTGATGTAATCAGGAGAACTGGTGTCTTTCCTGTGGTGAATACATCCATGAATAATCCTTGCCCAAATCTTATACTTGTCTTTTAAATCCCTGACTTTGGAGGAACCTTGATCGTTGGTAAAAATCTCTGTATATACCCTAGACATCTCCATTCTTCCAGTGGGCATTCCTGTAACTCCAAGTCCTTTAAATCCCAACAACCTTCTGATTTGATTTTCAGTAATGGATATTTCCTTGCCCATTACAAAGGAGAGAATAACCTTGGGAGTTGCAATAGCGTGAATCCAGAATTCTTTTACCAAATGAGGAAAGACTGGACCAATAAGACGATCAAAGTAGCTTTCCCAACCTTGAAACTTCACATCAGGGAACAAGTCAAATCCATTCTCTCTAAGATTCTCAAAGTCTACCATTAGCTCACTCAAAACATCCAAAATTTCTACCGGAATGAGTGTTGTCCTTTCAGGTATACTGTATTGCTCAGAGTGTGTAGAGGAAGAAGAAGCCATTGAAGTTCTTTAGAAAAGAGAAATTTACGAAAAAGGGTTTTAAGAGAAAAGTACAGTAAAAACTTGAGTTGAAAGAGACAGTAAAGAATGAAAAGGGTTTTTCAAAAAGTATTTATAGGCATTAATTTCAGAGAATAGGTTACGAAATAAAATTAAAAGTATTTAAGACATAATTAAATTTAAAGATTAAAACGTATTTAAAAACGAATCTCATCATTAATTGCATTTAATGATTTTCTAAAAATGAGGGAAAATGTGAGATTATGGTTATTAATCAACAGTTACCTAGAACGTCATCAGTAGCTTTTGCACGCTTGACCTTTCAGAAACACACCACGTGTTCATCTCCTGAAGGATGCATGTAACAACTGTTTGTTCTAATGAATTTCTGAATTTCATAAAGGTTGAAATCTTCTAATTGACTTTTCATCCAAATCATCTGAGAGCTACATCCAGCATCAGATATATATTCATCTTCTGTGGTTGATAGAGCAATTGTTGCTTGCTTCTTGTTGTACCATGAGATAAGATTGTCACCCAAAAACTGGCAGCTTCCAGAGGTGCTTTTCCTTTCAATTCTATCTCCAGCAAAGTCAGCATCACAATAACCTGCTAGTTTGTAATCTTGTGATCTTCTGTAACACAGACCAATATTAGCAATACCTTTCAAATACCTAAGAATTCTCTTAACAGCTGTTAAATAAGATTCTCTAGGATCTGATTGGAATCTAGCACACAAGCACACGCTAAATAATATACCAGGTCTAGATGCAGTCAGATAGAGAAGGGATCCAATCATACCTCTATAGAGCTTCTGATCTACTGTCATACTTACCTCGTCTTTACCTAGAATGCAGGTTGGATGCATAGGTGTCTTGGCATCTTTGCTTTCTGACATTTGAAATTTCTTCAGAAGTTCTTTAACATACTTTGTCTGATGTATGAAGGTACCTTCTGGAGTCTAGTTGATTTGAATTCCAAGAAAGAATTTCAATTCACCCATCATGCTCATTTCAAATTCTGCCTGCATTGTCTTAGCAAATTCTTTTCCAAGGGAGATATTAGAGGTTCTAAAAATTATATCATCAACGAAATTTGACAGATTAAAATATCATTTTTAAATGTTTTTCTGAAGAGAGTTGTGTCCACTTTTCCTCTAGTAAAATCTTTTTCTAATAGAAAATTACTCAGACGATCATAGCAAGCTCTTGGAGCCTGTTTTAAACCGTACAAAGACTTTTTTAATTTAAAAACATGTTCTGGATGCTTTGAATTATTAAATCCAGGAGGTTGATAGACATATACTTCTTCTTCAATATAACCATTTAGAAATGCACTTTTAACATCTATTTGATATAATGAAAATTTATTTTGTACAGCAAAAGAAATTAATAATCTTATAGATTCTAACCTGGCGAATGGGGCAAAGGTTTCATTATAATCAATTCCTTCTTGTTGACTATAACCTTGTGCAACTAGTCGTGCTTTGTTTCTGATTACTTCTCCTTGTTCGTTCAATTTGTTTCTGAAGACCCATTTGGTTCCTATAACATTTAATCCTTTGGGTCTTGGAACTAGGTTCCATATATTATTCTTGGAGAATTGATTTAGTTCTTCTTGCATTGCTAAGATCCAATCATTATCTTCCAGAGCTTCATCAATGGTAGTTGTCTCAATCAGAGAGACTAAACTAAACAAATATTCTTCATTGATTCTGAGAGATGATCTTGTTCTGATGGGATCTTCTTTTCTTCCAATGATTACGTCTTCTTTGTGAGCTGAAGATAATCTAGGGAACATTTTCTGTGTTGGTTGGTCATAGATTCTGAGATTGTTCAGAGCATTGTCAAGAGGATGATCTGCTACGTCTTCTTTTGCTTCTGAACTTTCAGAGTTTGAGTGGTGATCTTCTGCACCTACAGAAAAATCAATTTGCTTTGGCTGTTGTAGGCCAAGCTTATCATCAAACCTGACTTTGATTGATTCTTCAACAATCAGAGTTTCTGTGTTGTATACTCTTAGTCTTTTGAGCGTTCAGAGTATCCAAGCAGGAAACACTTTTGTGCTTTGGAATCAAACTTATTCAGAGTTTCTTTAGTGTTTAGAATAAAACAAGTACAACCAAAAGGATGGAAATAAGAAATGTTGGGCTTTCTATTTTTCCACAATTCATAGGGAGTCTTTTCAAGAATAGGTTTTATAGAGATTTTATTCTGAATATAACACGTTGTATTCACAGCTTCTGCCCAAAAGTGCTTAGCCATATTTGTTTCATTGATCATGGTTCTGGCCATCTCTTGTAATATTCTATTCTTTCTTTCTACAACTCCATTTTGCTGGGGAGTTCTACGACAAGAAAAATTATGAACAATACCATTTTCTTTAAAATATTTTTCAAAATAATGATTTTCAAATTCACCACCATGATCACTTCTAACTTTTGTGATTTTAAAATCTTTTTCATTTTTCACTTGAGTACAAAAGTCAATGAATACAGAATGTGACTCATTCTTGTGTTTTAAAAACTTTACCCATGTCCATCTGCTGAAGTCATCAACAATGACCAATCCATACTTCTTGCCTCTAATGGATGCAGTTTTAACTGGCCCAAACAGATTAATATGAAGTAACTCTAATGGCTTAGAGGAAGAGACAACATTTTTAGATTTAAAGGAAGGTTTTGAAAATTTTCCTTTCTGACATGCTTCGCACAGAGCATCTGAGTTGTACTTCAGATTAGGAAGTCCTCTGACTAAATTTAATTTATTTAGTTGAGAGATTTTTCTAAGACTGACATGTCCCAATCTTCTGTGCCATACCCATTGCTCATTGCTAACAGACAAAAGGCATTTTACGTTTTGAGATTTAAGATCTGATAAATCAATTTTGTAAATGTTGTTCTTTCTCTTGCTAGAAAAGAGGATTGATCCATCCTTTTGACTTACAGCTTTACAAGAGTTTTTATTGAAGATAATGTCATAGCCATTGTCACTTAATTGACTTATGGACAATAGATTATGAGCTAATCCTTCTACTAATAAAACATTAGAGATAGAAGGAAGGTTACTGTTTCCTATGGTTCCAGAACCAATAATCTTCCCTTTCTGATTACCTCCAAACTTCACATCTCCTCCAGCTTTATGTTCCAGGCTTTGGAACATATACCTTTTTCCCGTCATGTGTCGTGAGCACCCAGAGTCTAGGTACCATGACTGGTGTTTCAATTGAGCTGTTAAGGACATCTGCAACAAATATTATTTATCCTTAGGTACCCATATCTTTTTGGGTCCTTTTGGGTTAGCATAAAAGTTTCCAGAATGTGATGTATATTTTATATCATGTGAGTGTCCAAACTTGAATTGCTTATTCAGAGGTTTGTAAGTGAAGGTCATTTTAGAAACTGGTTTTGGAATGTATGTCTCCTTTTTTTTGGGAGGTTCATATCCAATTCCTCTTCTGTTTTCCCACTAACTCCATAGATCATTGAAGCCATTTTGCTTTTGTCTATGCTTTTAGCAAGAAAAGATTGAAAGCTATAGTCATATTCTTTCAGAATATCTTTTGAACCAGACACAGACTCTGAACTAAAATTCTTTTGAACAATTTGAATTTCCTTTTCAAGTTTAAGATTGTTTTCTAAAAGTTCAGATTTTTCTGTTTCAAGTTTCTTAAAATCAGATGCAAGACTCTTCTTGAGTTTCTTGTATTTGATTTTGAGCTTACAATAGTTTTCCAGAAGTTCTAATAAACTATCAGCAAGTTCTTCTCTAGAAAATTCAGAAAATACCTCTCTTTGTTCTGACTCACAGTCTGAGTCATTTTCTGTGATAGCCATTAAGGCTAGGTTGGCATTTTCATCTTCAGAACCAGATTCATCTTCAGAAGAATCTGAGTCATCCCAGGTTTCCATCATTCCTTTCTTCTTTCCAAATCTCTTCTTTGGTCTTTCTTTTTGAAGCTTTGGACAATCACTTTTGAAGTGACCAGGTTCTTTGCATTCATAACAGATGATCTCTCTTCTGTTTGACTTTTTGTGTCCAGAAGATTCTGGTTTATCTTCTGACTTCTTCAAATTCCTGAACTTCTTTTGTCTGTGCTTCCACAGATGATTGATCCTTTTTTAGAGCAAAGATAGTTCGTCTTCTTCTGAAGCTGATTCTTCAGCCTAGAAAGTGTTAGTATCAAATTTCTTAATTGATTTAAGGGCTAGAGACTTACCTTTCTTCTGAGGCTCATGTTCATCCAGTTCAATCTCATGACTTCTGAGAGCACTGATGAGTTCCTCTAGAGACACGTTGTTCAGATCTTTTGACACCTTGAAGGCGGTGACCATTGGTGCCCATCTTCTGGGTAAGCTTCTGATGATCTTTTTCACATGATCTACTTTGGTATACCCTTTGTTAAAAACTCTCAGACCAGCGATCAGAGTTTGAAACCTAGAGAACATTGATTCTATAGACTCACTCTCTTCAACTTTGAAGGCTTCATACTTCTGAACTAAAGCCAGCGCTTTAGACTCCTTAACTGGAGCGTTTCCTTCATGAGTCATTTTGAGAGACTCAAACATATCATGCGCTTTATCTCTATTAGTGATTTTTTCATATTCTACTTTAGAGATAGCATTTAAAATAATATTTCTAGCTTTGTGATGATTTTTAAAATCAGCTTTTTGTTGTCTATCCACTTTGTTTCCTTCTGAATCTATAGGATGTTTGTAACCATCCAATACTATATCCCAAACATCACTATCATGACCTAGAAAATAACTTTCTAGTCTATCTTTCTAGTACTCAAAATCTTCTCCATCAAACACTGGAGGTTTGTTGTAACTATTATTGTTTTGTTCAGCAGCCATTGTGTTTTCTTCTGGATCTTTTCCTGACACGGTTAAGTGTTGAGCTCAGAGTCAAGCTCTGATACCAATTGAAGGGGTAAGAAAACACTTAGAAGGGGGGTTGAATAAGTGACTCTTTTCCTTTTAATAAAAAGCTTCAAAACAATAATGGAATAACACAATTATTTTTATCCTGGTTCGTTTAAACTCAAACTACTCCAGTCCACCCGCCAAGATGATTTCGCCTTTCTCAACAAGGACTTAATCCACTATAATCAACTGATTACAATCACACAACAACTGTTGTGACTAACAATGCACAAGTAATCTTACAAGTGACTAACACCACTAAGACTTAAATCTAGTCCTAGACTGCTTGAGAAATCTGACCAAACTTGGTCTCTCAAGGAGCAAATACAGAAGTATAATCTTTACAGATAATTGAAATAGAGTTTGCTTCTTATCAAGCTATATCACAACTGTGATTTTTCACTTAGAATATAATACACAAAATGTATGAACTATGAGTTTTTGAGCTTTTGAATCTTTCAAGTAGTTTCTCTTGTTAACATTGTTTGTTGGCTTGCAATAAATGTCCTTCTACTTATGGTAGGAGTAATAAGACCATTGATGCCTTCAGAGGAAATGGAGAGCATTAAATGCTTTGCATGTATCCTTGCAAAATTCCATTCTCCAAGAAACTAGTTGTAGGCACTTGAGTGCTTTCAGCCGTCTTTGCATTAATTAGCAAACCTCAGAATGTAAGAACGTTTTTCCTTTACTTTGACAAGACACGTTGATTTGGACGTTGTTTCAGTATTTTCTTTAAGTCAGAACATGCTTCATTTAACTTCTGGTCAGAGCGTTGCTTGCTAAGAACGTTGAACAACGCTTGCTTTCAAGTTATCTTCAGAATCAAGAAGCCTGCTAGAAGTTAGAAGATACATTTAAAAAGTAAAGGTTCTTACCAGAGTCAGCAGATGCGTTTGAATAAAAGGTTCTTTTATCAAAGAACTTCTTCATAATCTTTGCTTAGTACATTAGAATGTTTCTTGTCAGAACATTAAATGAGACATTCAAAACACATACATTAGAGCACAAATTATCTTAAATATAATTTAGTTATCATCAAAACTCTTTGAGATAAATTAGAACTAATCTTGTTCTTTCAACATGTTTTAAGTTCATGAATTTGAGCCATTGCCTTAAAAATTCAAATTTGCCCAATGCATATTTCTTGCAATTTCCCAAATTTTCCCAACTTGGGCAAGCCATAACTTGCTCAATTTTTACCTCATGATAATTATATTATACTTTTTGGAAATCCCAAGATGTATCCTTCAATCCCTCTTTATATCAAATTTGCTTTTGAAGATTTTATCTTGATGTTAAAGGTCTTGGCAAAAAGTGGCTTTTATTGACTTTCTAAAAATGACCTGTAATGTATGAACTTGAATCTTTCAAATGGTTCATTTCTTGGACTTGAGCGCTGAAGAGAAGTTGTAGGGAATTGGATTCTCTTAAAAATGAGCTTTGGTTGGAAAATTTCAGATAAATTATGAGAAAGTTATGCTTGGTCAAAGTTTGGTTGACTTTTCCTATAGAAACCCTAATTTGCTATTTTTGACGTTTGATGAATTAGGAGCAATTCTTGAGAAATCATGATCAACCCTTGATCAAATGATGGATATCACTTAAAAATGTTGATGTTGACCAAAAATCTTAAAGTTTGACTGTATATAGGTCACAATTGACTTTTGACCTAGCATAGTTGATTTTTCAATACTTGAGCAATTGTCTGAACAAACTTATTGAGCAAAGCATGAAACTTGGCATGGATGATTTTTAGGACGTGTTAGGACCATGGGAAGAATTGGAGACCATTGGAGCTTAAACATCTTGATGGAAATGGAAACCCTAGTTGGGGGCTCATTACCTTATGAGGAGAATTTTCCTGATCAATTCTTGGGCATCCTTGGGGCAAGTTGGGGATCTCAATAGGCATGTGTTGAGTAAAATGAGAGGGAAATTTTTTTTGTACAACAGTTAGGCATTTGACTTGAGTTGGCATGTGCTACTCATGACATATTGTGTGTGATCTCTTGAGATAGCTCTCTTGAGCCTATTTGACTTGCTTACTTGATTTCATCTTTGTGTGCATGTTTTGAGATGATTTACCCCCGACATGCTCCTTTAGAACTTCTTGATTTATCTATAGATGATTATTTGAGATAGACATTAAGATTTGTATCCATGCATTTCAACATAGGGTAGAGATTTCCCTTCAAAACTCAACTTTAGGATCAATCATTGTATGAACATTAGGGATAAATTTAGGTAGTCTCCCTTAGATGTTTTCTTTTCTTTTTCATCCTTTTCATTTAAAACAAAAACTTTATTTTTCTTGGAAAATGCATAAAACATCTAAAACTTTTAAATCCTTTTCCAAGGTAAAAAACACCAACCAATTCTTTTCTTTTTTCCAATCGGCTTTTCTCTTCTAAGAGCATGTTAGTTCCTTTCCACTACAGATTGTAAGTCTCCAAAGGTCGAGCCGCAGTGAAATGATTGAATCTAACATTGTTCAATTAAAAAATACAAACCCACCAAAACAAGTAAGCTGAACTACGACAGCTCTGATTCCTTAAAAGGGATACATAGGCATTGGGGTAGGATCCGAACGAGCACAACTTTTATTTTCCCTACATTATTTTTTGTTTTCTTTGCATACATCCCTCTTAGCATTTTATGGCTCTTAAGCATTAGATTGAGCACACCCTTAGATTAGAATAACAAGAGTGGATCCCGTAGAATACTACGGACGTGTGGGGTGCTAATACCTTCCCCTCGCGTAATCGACTCTCTTACCCAATCTCTTGGTCGCAAGACCTTGATTTTCCCCTTTAGGTTTTTCTTCGCTGATTTTCCTTTCTCTTTTCGTGGGATAAATAAATACTCGGTGGTGACTTCATTGATTTTACTGCTACAATATGCTTTAGAGCTTCCATTTTCTTTTCGGTTTCAACAACCTTAGCTTCAAAGTATGAAAAGATATTTTTGTTTGAAGATAGTTGTTTGAAATATTTTTCAAAACCATTTGTTTCAGCTTTAAAAAAATGGATTTTTTTTCTTTGTATTTTTTAAAATAGATTTTACAAAACTGTTTTTCTAAATATTACATGTTTTTTATATTCATTTTTCTAAATTGAAACATTAATTTTGACATCCTATAACATAAACGTACATTATTGAAGACTAAAATATAGTCAAAATCACAATTTTTTCAAAAAGTTGTATTTCAAAAATGATTTTTATGAAAATCTATTTGAAATAACTTCAAAATTAAGTGATTTTTTGAAATTTTGATATTCAAAAAAGTTTCAATAAGAAGATGAATGACCTAAAATAAAATTTTAAGAATAAATATTCAAACTAAATTTTCATTTGAAGCTTTTATGAAAAATTTCTTTGTAAATTTTTTTTACACAATTATGTAATGCTATAAAAATCATTTTCTAAAAAACCAAAACAAATGGGCGCTCTGTCGCTTCTCTATGTAGATTTTCAAAAGCATCAAGTAATTCAGAATTAGACAATCTATCAATATTTTCATATTTAGGATGACTTACATTCTTTTTCTTCCTTTCATGATAATGAGCCGAGAGACAAACCACATTATGTTTCGGTGGTTTTACATCCTTTTTCTTCTTTACATGATAATGAGGCAAGAGACAAACTTCATCATATTTTGATAGTTTGACATCCATTTTCTTCTTTTTATCACAATAAGCAGATAGACAAACGGCTGCAGATTCTTCATTATCACTTTAATCTTCATCACTAGAAGAATCGTTATCGCTTCCCCAAGCCACATAGGCTCTTCTAGACTTTCTAGGTTTCTTATGTTGACCCTTCTCATTATCTTTATCAAGGAATGGACATTTCGGCTTATAATGGCCAGATTTTCCATAATTATATCAAGATCGTCTCGACCTTCCTTTCTTGTTGTCATCTTCCTTTGAGTAAGTAGATTGTATTCTAGACTCGGTGAGATTTTTGTTACGCCATTTCTTTTGATATATTTGTTATATATTTTCACAAAGAGTACCATATCTTCATCATCTGACTTTTCATTGTCACTAATTTCACAATCACTTTGCTATTTTTTTGAGGACCTTGAACTAGAAGCCTTTGGAGAAATTAACTTCTTTTCTACCTCCTTGTCCTTGCCTTTCTCATTCTTTAGCTTCTTTTCATGCTTTTTCTCATGTTTCTCTAAGCAAGTGAGTTCTTTCTCATGTTTTTTAAGCTTACCAAATAATGTAGTGAGGTCAAGTGCAGTAAGATTGTTAGCTTCCTTGATCGCAATGATCTTTAGTTGACATTCCCTATTAAGACACCTCAAAATTTTATTAGTATAAATTTCATTGGAAAACGATTATCCAAGTGCATTCAAACGATTAATAAGATGAGTGAACCTCTTTTGCATTTCGGCAATGGTTTCACCATGCTTCATGTGAAATAGTTTAAACTCTTGATTTGGTGTATTAATTCTAGCTTGTTTAACTTCATTGGTTCCCTCATGGGAAACTTGCAATGCGTCTCACATAGCTTTAACGATTTCATAATCAGAAACATGATAAAATTCATCAACACCAAGAGAGGATATGAGAATATTCCGTACTTTCTAATTGTAACCCCACTTTTTCTTATCATCAACATTCCATTGTACTTCCGGTTTGGGTATGGTGAAACCATTTACGATTATGGTAATTTCCGTTGGACCGTTGACAATAGCATCCCACGCATCCTTATCATATGAATTGGTATGAATATGCAAATAAGCTTTCAAATAACCATAGTTTTCACTGGTGAATACAAGCCCTTTATTGTATGTCTGTTTAGGTTTGGTAATGTTGTGAAAATGATGCCTTGAAAATAAAGTATAAACGATTTCTCTATGATCAAGAAACACACAAGGGTAAAAAAGATGGAAAAACAAGAAGAACACAAGGAATTGGTTATAACTTCTATTCTTTACTTTATCTTCAAACAAGATTACAAGTACATAAAAATAATAAATAACCCTCTAATCCTAAATTAGGATTTGCAGTATTGCAATGATGAGAGACTAGTATGCTATTTATAATAAACCTAACATACTAAACTAATGGGTTTTTTGACATACCCATTACAAGCTAACTAAGGATACAATCTAATTTAAACAATTGGACATAACAACAAGCCCAATTCAAAATACTAACAACTATAGTATTTTGACACCCAAATAATAGAACACGCTTCAACTACAATATGTATGTCTTCGACACCAGTATGTGAACATACTTTGACGACATGCATAAATTATGTCGAACTAGAAGCTACCCTTCGGCCCAATAGAGTTCGATCTAATATCTCATAAGCCTCCACCTTAGAATAAAATCTATAATATCATAGAAAAAACTAGTTTTCATCATGCAACTTTATTAACTACATACGGTGGGAAAACTTTCAACTGAGCAATGTCTTCATGATCATATCAGCAACACTATGATTTGTCGAGACCTTCGGAACTTGGACTTGTCCATGCTCCATTACCCCTCTAACGAAATGCAGCCTCACATCAATGTGTTTGGTTCACTCATGATAAGCTGAGTTCTCCAGCAGGTGTATTTTACTTTGACTATCACATTTTATAGTGATAACTTGACCTTGAAGTTTTAGATCCTTATCCAAACCTTCAAGCCACAATGCTTCTTTCACAGCTTCAGTTAAAGCAATATATTCCTCTTTAGTGGTTGATAATGCGACAACCTTCTGAAGTGTTGCTTTCCAACTAATTGTTGTACCAAACATAGTGAAAACATATCCAGAAATAGATTTTATGGAATCCATACAACCTGCATAATCAGAGTCGACATATCCTTCAATTACCGCTCTAATATCATCACCCAAGGCTCCACCATAAATTAGGACTCTATTCAGAGACCTGTTTATTTACCTTAGAATCCACTTCAATGCTTTCCAGTAAGCCTTTTCAGAATTCATTATGTACCTGCTTACAAGACTTACTGCATATGTTATGCCGGGTCTAGTACAGACCATAACATACATAGAATCACCCACTATGTTAGCATATGGGATGCTATTTACATAAGGTCTTTTGACCTCAGTACTAGGCACTGATCTATAGTCAACTTGAATTGAGGGTTTTTTGGAGTCACGACAAGCTTTGAATTCGACATACCAAACTTGTCGAGAATATTCTGTGGGTATGCTTCTTGAGATAGTATAATTTTGACTACTTTCTATCTCTTCGGATGTCAATCCCAAGAATCCTGGATGCAACTCCCAGATATTTCATGTCGAACTCCTTATTGAGTTCATCCTTCACCATCATTACATCATCTACATTATTGCTTGCTATGAGAATATCATCAACATAAAGCAACAAAATAACAAATGAATTACTAGGACAAAATCTGAAGTAAACACAGTTGTCAAACTAACTTCTAATGAAACTTATGTGTGTCGTGAACTTGTCAAATCTCCTATTCCACTCTCAAGGAAATTGTTTTAGCCCATATAAATATCTATTCAACTTGCACACATAACACTCCTTTCCATTTTTGACATACCCTTCAGGATTCCACATCAGGATTGTTTCATCTAGATCACCATACAAGAACACAGTCTTCACATCCAATTGTTCTAGTTCAAGGTAGAAATGTGCCACCATGGAAAAAACATTTGAATGAACCTGTGCTTCATAACAGGAGAAAACACATCATTGAATTTGATACCTTCTTTTTGAGTGAAACCCCTTGCAACCAATCTTGCCTTGTATATTTTCAACGCCATTCCATTGATTCCTTCCTTAACTTTGAAAATCCATTTACAGCTGACTAACCTCGCTCTAACAATTTTCTTGATCAGTTCCGAAGTGTTGTTATCATGAAGTGGTTTCATCTCATAATCCATGGCCTTCATCCATTCATTCTTATTTCAACTCCTTATAACTTCCTTATGGTCTCTAGGTTCTTCTTCTAGAACCTCACTTGCAGAGATTAAGGGATAAGCTATAAGATCTGCATACCCGAGTCTTTGAGGTGTCTTGATGACTCTTCACGTCCTATATATTTCCAATAGGGAGTCATCGACAGTTTCCTCAACTTCATCAACATCTTCTGCTTCTTCTTCGACTTCATCTAGGATACACAATTTAGCATCAAAATGCTCCACCTTAACAGGAATCTCTACTTGTTCTAGCTCTTTGTCAGATATTTTGGTCTTTGACAAAGGTTTTGTGGATGCAACATTTGTCAATCCACTTACAAGTTCATCCTAAAGGGTATACAAGCCTTATTTCTTCATGTCTCTTAAGACTTCCTTTTACCCTTTCATGACCCTTAAGATACTTTTCTATCCTTGAAAAACATATCCTTTCTTGTCAAATTCACCAAGCGAAATCAAATTTCTCTTCAAATCAGGTACATACCTTACTTTACTAAATAACCTTATTGACTCATCATGGAGCTTGAATGTCAGAGATCCAACACCTGCAATCTTACAAGCTTTATTGTTTCTCAGCAATACAGATCCACCATCTTGATCACATAGTTTCTCGAAAAAGTATTTATTTGGAGTCATGTGCCATGTGCAACCTGAATCCATAATCCATTGTTTTCTTGAGTCACCGCTTGAAACCACAAGAACACCAGATGAGTCAAAATCATCTTGAACAATGGTTGTGTTGCCGTTATCCTTACCTCGATGATTTTTCAAGCGTTCAGGGCACACCTTTCTTGTGTGACTCTCAATTTACCTATGGTTTTGGAAAACAACACTGGTCTCTTAACAAAAAGTTTACTTGTGAGATCGACCAGGGAATCTCAGTATAGTTCTATAGTTTTTGAGTGTTTTAACAAAGTATGTTCAAAAGGGTTCGTTCCACTAAGGCAAAACGAGTTTAAAAGCAATAAAGCGGGACTTGTAAAATAAAACAAAAGACGTTTTAAACTATAAAAATAGACGATATAACATCAAAATAGTTGAAAATGGGTTGATTCAAACGTACATTTCCCTAGCTTGACTCATTTCACTCGTTTTCTTGGGTACTCTGCGTGACTAGCGTGTAGGAATGTGAAAGTTTGAACCTTTGACTCTATGCACTAAGTGCTTTATTTATAATACATAAAAATAACTACTTTTCAGCGGGTTTCGCTTCTTTATAAGCCAAGTGTCTCTTGTAACTTCCCACCATGAACCCGTATTCTCCATCCCTGCTATCGAATCCATGTTCTCCATCTATAACATTTTGTTTTGCTAGTTATGCAATCTTTGGGCTTTTTAACATTCTTAGGCCTAATCTATTCCTCATGAGGCCTCTTTTCTGGTCGAATGCATCCACAAGCCCAATTGACTATTTCTGAAATCTCTCTCGGTCGACTGCTTTTGTAGTCGACTTCCTATAATTCAAAGTTCTCAAAGAACCTTTTTGACTTTTGGTTGGATTTTAACCCTTTGAAAATCCTTTCCAACAAATTGCCCCCCAAAATGTCTTTTTGACTGAAAGAACAGAAATGAACATTTTAATCCTTTTCTCTTAGTGCAAAGTCACGTCATCATAATCATGACCTTTTCCCCCAAAGGTTACATCAGCGATCACATAGCCACTTCCTCAATTTTTAGCTTCAACTTCCTAGGATAATCGTGGCCTCTAACTAACCAACTCCTTTAATTCAATCGCCACCTGTTTGGCACGTGCAGGTCGTGTAGCCACATTTTTCCCACTTTCTTCCCAAATGTTTGGTTTCCTTGATAGTATAAATACCCCTTTCATCTATTCATTTTCCTCTCTACATTTTCTCTGCATACTTAAGCTCTTTATTTTTGTACACTAAATAAATTCTTACTTTCATTTATACCTATAAAAAACTTTTCACCATCTTCATGACCTCTTCAAGCCAAATCTTTGAGCAAATTCAAACTCCCCAGGAAATTTAACTGGTTTCCAAAATGAGTGAGTTCTTCGTTCATAATCAAAATACCTTCATTTTGGAAACAACACCAACACAAAATCTCCAAACTCTTCACTCCCAACGGTTGCTTCCCTTCATCTGTAACAAAATTGCTTACGCTCTATTGGGCCCTATTCCTGATGAAATTAGGGCACCTAAACAATTGGAAAGTTACTTCCCCATTCACAAACCTACGAAACCTGTTGTCAACAGAGATTTCCCTATAGATTTTTCATACATCTATCAGACATCTAAAGTCTTTCGCTCTGCTCCTGGTGTTAACCAAGATTACATTGTGTGGTTGAATAAAGTGGAGAAAGTTAAAGGTGATGTTTGGAAGGCCCAAGGCATTTTTGACTTGATTCAGCTTTCTAGGGTTGGCCCTAGTTATTGCAATCGCATGCTGATTTCTACACTCTATTTCTGGTAAGGCTCCACAAACACTTTCCATTTTGCAGCTGAGATGCTTACTGTTACCTTGTTCGACATTGTGTCCATCACTGGTCTCCGCCCCATAGGTGAAGCATTATTTCCCACTTAAGTAGACAAAAATTTCATCCCTTTTGAAAAGGTCATTGCTGGCTTCACCAAATATATGGAGCATTTTCACACTAAAGATGTCGACACTGTGTCTGACGAAGAGCACATTTCCTTCTTGGCCTTGTGGCTTTCCAAGTATGTCTTCTGCAGAAAATCTTTGAGGGTAGAAAAATGATTCATTGTGTTAGCTCATCACCTCCATCTGGGTCGAAACATATGCCTGAGCAAACTTATTTTGGGGTTTCTCTATGAATCGCTCAATGTGGGGGTCGATCACATGACCTCACTTTCATCTATTGCCAGCTATCTTCTTGTTGGGCCTTTCCGACTGCTTCAATTATGGTTAAATTCCACTTTTGCAATCCACCTAAAACTACATCTTTTTGAAAAATAGGATACTGCATTTGCCCAACGTGCCAACAAAAGCCTTCGTCTTGCTGCAATGACGCCTTCTAATAATGACATGACTCGAGAGGAGTCACTTTAGAAATACCTGAATTTTTTATTTAGGTGCACTTCTGTTCAGCCAAGTATGGCGCCCTTTGCCTCTAGACCACATGGTCCTGAGTGGTTCACTCGACCATTTCCTCTTGTCGGTTCTATGCAGATTCCTGAATCCAAAGTCATTTGGCAATATTTCTTAACCCCTAGAGTGATCGGTGGGAATGAGAACTGACTGTTTTGGAATGCTGGTTCGCGTTTTGCGTTTGTTTTTGCAAAATGTCGCGGTAAGCAAGAGTCGCCACCGTCTTTTATTTTATCCAACAAGGAAAGGACAAAAGAACAGAAAAATTCCTTTTTTTGAGATATTTCTAGGGTTCGGTAGGTAGATTATAGAAAGGGAAGGTGTTAGCACCCTTTCTATACGTGGTTATCCACGGGCTCTTAGGTACTTGCTCATTATGTTTTCGAAAGTTTGCTTTTCTTTGTGTTTGTGGGTTTGAAAAGAGTTTTTATTTTGAAGAGAGTGTAAGTGCGAAAAGTTTTGTTTTGTTTTTAAAAGGAGCAAGTACTTAAGAACCATCTACCTACTCGAAAAAGGAATTAAACTGTGCTAATGTCCTTTAGACAATTCTATCCCACTATTGAAGAGTAGGTAGCATCATCGTTGGAGTTTTCGGGTCAATTCGATTAAAGGACGTGTGGTCACTAAAGCAATGTTAGGACGCCTTAGCGGTAACCCTAATATCCTAGATCATTTTTATGAGGCAACCGTTTCGAGGCAACTTATGATCTTTGGACAAGAGGGCGACCTCTAAAACTTCCTATACTTAATGACCACGTTCGAGGCAACCAAGTGAGGTGTACCCTAAGAGTGTGCATGTGCGAGTATGTTATTTTTCAGTTATATTATCTTTGTACATGTTAATGGTGAACTACTGTTAATTTTAGGTTAAAGATTAATCTTGTCATGCATTGCCTATTTATCAAACATCTAACAGTTAATATTGTGCGAAAATTAAATTGCGGGAAATTAATCTAAGCTATTACAAGGCGTCGGGTATTTACATCGCCAAAGACAAACCCTTTAAAATTAAATTGAGAAAAGTAAATAAAAGCGATAAATAAATAAATAAAATCCTAAGTTAAAAACTATTACATTCCCGAAGCAGTTACAATATTGGATAAAAATAATACGCGCGCGAGAAAATTAAGTCGGAGTATCTTAGGGTTTTGACCCTTTAAATAAAGCATATTTTTGTTATTTTTGAATTAAGAATTAAGTCTAAATTAACAATTGAATTAATTAATTAAATGAAAATATTTTTGGGTTTTATTTTAATTAAGGAAATAAAATAAGAATGGTAAAAAATGTTAAAAACCTAATATTCTAATTTGATTTTAATTTATTGCAAAATATATTATTGTTAAACCTATTTAAACTAAATAAATTAATTATGTTTATTTACAAAAATAAATAATAAAATCAATGGAATTAATAAAAATATTATTTTTTGTTATTTCTGATTTTTTATGAAAAAGGTTAATTGGTTAATTAATTAATTAAGATAATAATAATAATAAAATAAAAATAGGAAAATAATGAAAAGAAATAAAAAAAGAACAAACTCAGGGGGTATTGGGCCCAAAGAGGGTGTTTAAATGGCAATTTCCAGGCCCATTTTCGTCCCAGCCTGTTTGACCTTTTGAGTCGCCCACATGCCTATTGACTGGAGACCATGGTAGTCCTTCATCCATGGCCATTGGATCTAGATCTGAAGATACCTGGCGTATTGATAGTTGAGGCGCATGGTGGTCTTTATGCTTGAAGATCCACTGGAATAGCTACAAGAAAATAATAATAAGCGTTTTGGGGGACCTGGGATTCGAACCCAGGTCCCAATGCTCACATGTCAGCGCTCCAACCACTCCACCACTGCTTAATAGTTGTTAGTGGAATATACAGCAAACATTATATGGATAAATCAATTAATTATGTTGAATTAAAAAAACGCGCAAAACACATTTGAATGGACCAATAACGCAGGGACACGTTATCATCTTCTTCAAATAACCCTGGTTATTTACCTGCGTATTTTTATCCGCAGGAAGATCCGTAGGGTGTCTCAAAAATCTTCCCCAGGACATGTAAATGAAACCTAAGAGTACCAATGCATTCGTCTCTTCCTCCTGGTTATCCCTATACCCATCATTAGCATTGATTTTTCCTGTATCAAAAAGGCCTAAAAAACAAGAGCAAGAACCCTAGGATCGGGCATCATGATACAGGTTCTAAAAATAAAATTGAATAATGCCAAAACGTTCTAAATCAAACAACAAACACAAATATGCCAAGATTTTAAAGAAAAGATGCAAGAATTAGAGATTCGGATTCCATGTTCAGAGCTTGGTTCGTGGACACTTACAACGAGTTTTAGGCAATGAGAAGGCTTGATTTTGATTGGTATTGCTTCAGGGGATTCCCAGCAAGGGATTAGTGTCCAGCTTTTGCTTTTAATCGAGCTCTAATTTTGATTTCCAAGTTTTCAAGCTTTTTCACAAACTTCTTCTGGCCGTTTCAGCAATGCTTTGTGCGTCCCCTTGCTTTGTGTGGCTTGTACAAGTATTATAGGATGAATTAGGTTTAATCTTTTGGCCTGAATCCAAGTGCATTGAAGATTCATGATTTGATTTTGATCACCATTATCAAACATCCAAAAATAGCTCAAATCTGATTTTTTATGCATGAATAAGCCTTGATACGAATTGATTTGATGAATCATGACAATTGAAAGTTGTACCAATCACAAAGATATTATTTCATCAATTTTTAGATTTTATTTGATTTAATATTGATTAAAAATAAATTAAATCAATAAAAATTAAATAAAATAGAAAAATAAATGAATGGCCATGAAATCAAATAGGGGACACGTGTATGGCATGACAAGACCATATCAAGTGGAAAAAAGTGGGCCCTTTTGTCAAAAATTGGAGTTTTGAGGATAGTTGACTTTTGGCAAATTTGGACAAATGCCCAACTTCAACAATGCACAACTTCCTCAATTTTGAACTTTTGGAGGTGTTCTTGGACTTTTTAGAAACCTTGAGATGTCCTCTAATCAACCCTTTTGATCTCATCTCATATTTATGTTCCATGCTCAAGTTATAAGCTTTGGTAAAATAGGTGTTTTTGTTGACTTTCAAAAATGACCTATAATGTCCAAATTTGTAACTTTTTGTGAGAGCATTTATTGATCTTGGGGTGTGAATATGGATTGTTGGAAATTGCATCCTATTCAAAATGAGCTTTGGATGGGTCATTTCTCATAATGTATGAGAAAGTTATGCTTGGTCAAAGTTGAGTTGACCTTTCATACAAAACCCTAATTTAGCAACTTTTGAATCTTGATGAATCTTGAGCAATCCTTGATGAATCATGATCAAACCTTGATAAAATGATGAATTATCCTTCAAATGAGAATTTTGACAAAAATCTTGAGGTTTGACTGTATTTGGGACACAGTTGACTTTTGCCCTTGTAGAGTCGATTTTTGGGCCTCTTGAGCAATTGACTGACCAAACTTCCTCTGCAAGGCTTGAAATTTGACATGGATGAACTTAAGAACATATTAAGACATTGGGAAGAACTTGAGTCCATTTGGATATGAGGACCTTAATGCAACACAAAACCCTAATTTTGACTTGACTGCCTTAGGAGGTGATTTGACTGTCCAACCCTTGAGCCAACTTGAGCAACTTGAAGATTATTCTTGACATGTCTTGAGGAATATGGGAGGGAAAATTTTGGGGTACAACAGTTGCCCCTGTTCAATCTTCTTAAACCTGAGGATATAGATTGGCGTTCGAGCCTTTCGTGATCTGAAGGTGGAAGATGATTGAACACTAGAGTGCCCAGAAATTTGCACTCGCATGAAGTAGCATCTGTCTTGTGATGTCGGGAATGGGCTTACAGATGCCATTTGGTGATTGTTGGTAGGAGGATGGGCTTACAGATGCCATTTGCAGGAGTTTCGATCGCATAAGAGATTCCTTAGCGAGAACTTGCATACTTGTGGTTTGTAGAAGATTCCGCTGGGGAAGTCTAACTTTTGATGAGATTTGGGAACTTGCTTGTACTTCAACTGAGAGAATGCCTCGGCTGAGTCTTAAGAACCTGTCCATAATTCACTTTGGGGGAAACATCAAGATCTAGGAACTGTCTGGTGCTCAACGTAGTATGTCGTCGAGGTTATAGCACTCGTCCATACTATGACGGAGTAAAACATCAAGATCTAGGAACTGACTCGTGCTCAACATAGTATACCGTTGAGGTTATAGCACTTGTCCACACTATGACGGAGGAAAACATCAAGATCTAGGAACTGAATCGTTCTCAACGTAGTATACCGTTGAGATTATAGTACTTATCCACACTATGACATAGGGAAACATCTTCATCAAGATCTAGGAACTTTCTCGTGCTCAACTTAGTATGCCGTTGAGGTTATAGCACTCGTCTACACTATGACGGAGGAAAACATCAAGATCTAGAAACTGACTCGTGCTCAACGTAGTATACCGTTTAGGTTATAGCACTTGTCCACACTATGACGTAGGGAAACATCTTCATCAAGATCTAGGAACTGTCTTGTGCTCAACGTAGTATGTCGTCGAGGTTATAGCACTCGTCCACACTATGACGGAGGAAAACATCAAGATCTAGGAACTGTCTCGTGCTCAACGTAGTATATCGTTGAGGTTATAGTACTTGTCCACACTATGACGTAGGGAAACATCTTCATCAAGATCTAGGAACTGTCTCGTGCTCAACGTAGTATGTCGTTGAGGTTATAGCACTCGTCCACACTATGACGGAGGAAAACATCAAGATCTAGGAACTATCTTGTGCTCAACGTAGTATACCGTTAAGGTTATAGCACTCGTCCACACTATGATGTATGGAAACTGTCGAGATTGAGGACCTTATCTAAAATTCAACCGAGGATAATTCAATTGAGATTTAAGAACCGGTCAGGTCTTCGACGCAACTGAGAACTTTAACTTTATCTTTCTTGAAAGGTAAAGGTCAGTCACATGCAATGCATGATATGGATCAGGCAATGATGTTCTCAAAATAAATGAGATTGTATTCGTATGAATGCGTATATGCATGTATCATGATGTATGGAAGTGTGATATTTTAGCTGGGGAAAATAAATCCCGGAGCTGCTGGAGAATAAAGTTGAATGCTTCGCTTTCGCTGGGGATGGTGGACGAAGGTGATAAATTTGTAGGAGAGAAGAACTCCGTTGGGGAATAAACTGATGAAGAGATTATTCTGAGGGGAATTACTCTGTGGGGAAGAGATGTTCTGCTGAGGATTTTAACGATAAACTCCGTTGGGGATTCCATTGATAAGCCCTGTTGGGGATTTGAACGATAAACTCCGCTGGGGATGGATTACCGTTGTTGGTGATATTGAGTCTGTTGAGGATAGAAGTCCTGCTGGGGGGGAAAGAAAGAAACTCGCTGGGGATGATCTTTCAGTTGCAACTTTCCGAGGATAACCCAGTTAGACTCTTGTGAGGATAACCTTCTGAATTTGGCTGGGGAGATTTATTTGTGCTCTGCAGGGGATAAGCTTCTAGAATATACTGGGTAAGATGATTCAACTCTGGAGGGGAAGCTTTTTTAGACTGCGCTGGGGAAACGGCTCCACTAGGGGTATCTTGTATTCTACTGGGGAACATTCTTATACTCTGTTGAAGAATATTAAGACTGTCGGAGATGCTCTTATACTTGCTGGGGAATATCTTTATATTCCGCCGGGGAAGATTAAGATATTCTGGGGATACCACACCTTCTTGTGGCTGATGGTAGATTAACTCTTCTTGGGGAGAGTATTACTGATTTGTACATAGCTGCAAGTCTCAGCTGGGAAATCTACCCTTACTGTTTTACTCTGCGGGGAGTGACGGTATCTTGGTCATATTCTTCAGCTGAACCTACCTTGGTACCTTGGTGGACAGAGAAACTAGACTGCTCGGACAATTCTTATTGCCCCTACTTCTGATATCACCCGTAATTCGTCCTTTGTTTCGCATGTAAATATTTATGAGCAGCAATTAATGTCAAATGCATATATCAAAAATGAACATTGGACGTTCTTTTCAAAACAAAACAGATAAAGGAAAAACAATATGAAATTTGTCTGAAAATGAATTTGTATTGATTTTGAAGTTTGCATGTAAATAGGCGTTTTTGTACAGGAGGTTGACGTCCTAGTAAGAGAACACCGCCGAACAAATAGAATTTATACAATTTGTGAAAAGAAAACAAAACAGTTATGTGAATAATCCAATTGGGTTCCAACTCTGCTATTGCCTTTATATCTTCAAGCATCTCATCACTTTGTTGCTTAGTTGAAGATGAATCTGTTTGATTGGTGCCGTCATAGCTTGATAGTTGATACCGAAGTCTGGATGCAAGGTGATCCAATGAGACATAGTATTACGCTTTGATCCCTAACTTTTGCCTGGACCGCCATTTCGGGTTTTCAGTCCACCGGGATACCCTTTTTGCCCAAGCTGCCTTTTCAGGTTTTCGACTTGCCGGGTGTATAGATTTTTTTCATTTTCATCCCTTATTTTTGCCCGAACCCTTTTGGTTCGCCGGGAAGCCCTTATTTTTTCCTAGGCCAGTCAACCTAGCGGGTCTTTGATTATGCGTAGTATCTTTTCACTATGTCTGCATTGACGGGGTGAGGAAGGTCGTCACCATCCATGGTGGTTAGAATCATAGCTCCTCCTGAGAAAATGTTCTTAACCACAAATGGCCCTTCGTAAGTAGGGGTCCATTTGCACCTGGGATCACCTTGAGGTAAGATAATGCGCTTGATTACCAGGTCCCCAACTTGATACTCTTGTCGTCTAACTTTCTTGTTAAATGCCTTGATCATCCGTTTTTGGTACGCCTGACCATGACAAATAGTAGTAAGTCTTTTTTCATCGATTAGGTTTAGTTGATCAAGTCGGGTCTGAATCTAGTCATCTTCGCTCAAACCTGCATCCTTCATGATCCGAAGAGAGGGTATCTGAACTTCAATCGGCAAGACTGCCTCCATGCCATATACCAAGGAATAGAGTGTTGCCCCTGTTGACGTCCGTGTTGAGGTACGGTACCCATGAAGAGAAAACGGTAACATCTCGTTCCAGTCTTTGTATGTCACTGTCATCTTCTGCACAATCTTCTTAATGTTCTTATTAGCCTCTTCAACAGACCCATTCATCTTCGGCCGATAGGGAGAAGAGTTGTGATGTTGTATCTTGAATTGCTCGCAGAGCTCAGTGATCATCTTGTTATTGAGGTTGGTACTGTTGTCCGTAATGATCCTCTCTGGTACACCGTATCGACAGATCAGGTTATGCCGAATGAACCGTGCCACGACGTTCTTGGTTACCGTAGCAAAAGAAGCTGCTTCAACCCACTTCGTAAAGTAATAAATCGCTACCAGGATGAAACGATGCCCGTTGGATGTCGTAGGTCTGATCTCGCCAATCATATCAATGCCCCACATTGCAAAAGGCCAAGGTGTCGTCAAGAAGTTCAGAGGATGTGGAGGTATGTGCACCTTATCAGCATAGACCTGGCACTTGTGACATGTCCGAGAATGCTGATAACAGTCGGCTTCCATTATGGACCAATAATATCCTGCCCGGAGGATTTTCTTTGCCATGGTATGTCCACTGGAATGAGTTCCGAAAGTACCTTCATGTAACTCTGCCATGATCCTTTCTGCTTCATTCTTATCCACACAACGCAGTAAGGTTGAATCATGGTTACGCTTGTAGAGAATACCATTACTGATGAAGAACTTTGCCGCGAACCTCCTCAGAAACTTCTTGTCATTAACAGATGCACCCTCGGGGTACTCCTGAGCTTCAAGGTACCTCTTCACCTTATGATACCAGGGATTTCCTGTTACTTCTTCAGTCTCAAGATCACAGAAATGTGCAGGTTCGTCCAATCTTTCAATGATGATTCGGGGAGCTTCGTTATCCCAATTGACTTTGAACATAGAAGACATCGTAGCCAGCGCATCCGCCAACTGATTCTCCTATCTAGGGAAGTGTTCAAAGGTTATCTCCTCGAAATGGGGAAGCAATGTCAACACATACTCCTTATAAGGGATAAGATTCGGGTGTTTCGTATCCCACTCGCCTTTGATCTGACTGATCACGAGAGTGGAATCTCCAAAGACACTTAGAAACTTAATCCTTAGGTCAATTGCAGCTCGAAGACCCATAATGCATGCTTCATCCTCCGCCATATTGTTGGTGCAGTTGAAACATAATCGGGCGGTGAACGGAGTATGGGAGCCTTTAGGAGATATGATCACGGCGCCAATTCCATTACCCAAAGCGTTCGAAGCTCCATCAAAATACATAGACCATCGGGATCCTTCCTCAGGTCCTTCATCCGGTCCAGGTGTCTCACAATCAGTCACTACCATGATATTCTCGTCCGGAAATTGAAAGTTCATAGATTGGTAATCATCCACTGCCTGATGTGCCAAATGGTCTTCCAATACACTTCCTTTGATTGCCTTTTGAGTTGTGTACTGGATGTCATACTCAGTCAATATCATCTGCCATCTTGCTATTTCCAGACAAGGCAGGCTTTTCGAAGATGTACTTGATTGGATCCATCTTTGAAATCAACAGAGTAGTGTGAGTCAGCATATACTGTCTCAGCCGGCCAGCAGCCCATGCCAAAGCGCAACAAGTTTTCTCAAGCAGTGAGTATCAGGTCTCACAGTCGGTAAACTTTTTGTTAAGGTAATAAATAGCATGCTCTTTTCGGCCAGACTCGTCATGCTGCCCCAGCACACACCCTATTGAGTTGTCAAGTACTGTCAAGTATAAAATCAAAGGTCTCCCTTCAACTGGTGGCATCAGAATAGGTGGCTCTTGGAGATACTCTTTGATTCTTTTGAAAGTGGCCTGACATTCATCATTCCAACGTACCACTTGATCTTTCTTCAGTAACTTGAAGATTGGCTCACAAGTAGCAGTTAGGTGTGAGATGAATCGGGCAATGTAATTCAGTCGTCCTAGAAATCCTCTGACCTCTTTCTCTATTATGGGAGCTGACATCTCTTGTATGGCTTTCACTTTGGCAGGTTCCACTTGAATACCGTTGTCGCTCACGACGAAACCTAGTAGCTTACCAGACCTCACCACGAAGGTGCACTTGTTCGGGTTCAACCTTAACTTGTACAACTTCAACCTGTCAAACAGCTTCTGTAGATGGTCAAGGTGTTCTTCCTCAGTATGGGACCTTGCAATCATATCGTCGACGTATAATTCAATCTCATGATGGATCATGTCATGAAACAAAGCAACCATGGCATGTTGATACGTTGCCCCAGCATTTTTCAACCCAAAAGGCATGACCTTGTAGCAAAAGGTACCTCACTGAGTAACAAAGGTGGTCTTCTCCATGTCTTCGGGAGCCATTTTTATCTGATTATATCCGGAGAAACCATCCATAAAGGAGAATACCTTGTGTTGAGCAGTATTGTCAACCAGAACGTCGATGTGAGGTAGAGGGAAGTCATCCTTGGGGCTTGCCCTGTTCAAATCATTGTAGTCAACACACATTCGAACCTTCCCATCCTTCTTCGGCACAGGAACCACATTGGCGACCCACTGAGGGTAAGAAGTAACTGCTAGAAAGCCGGCGTCAAACTGTTTCATAACTTCAGCCTTGATTTTCTCGGACATCTCTGGGCGCATACGGCGAACCTTCTGTTTTACCGGAGGACAGTCTTCCTTGGTAGGAAGGCTATGAACCACAATGTCAGCATCCAAACCAGGCATATCTTTGTAAGACCAGGAAAAGATCTCAACGTAGTCACGCAGCATCTGAATCAACCATTGTTTCACACTAAGCTCCAAGTTTACACCGATCTTGACTTCCTTTTTGTCTGTCTCAGTACCCAGATTCATTGTTTCCACTGGCTCTTCATGTGGCTGAATGGCCCTCTCTTCCTGGAGTAGCAGTCTTGCAAGTTCAACAGGCACTTCACAATCATCTTCACCATCGTCTTCGGATAAGTTGATCGGATTTTCGAAGTCATAACTGGCAGTAGCAGAGTCGTTACCAGTGAGATCCAGAATGGATGTGGACCTGTATATGTGAGTGTGTGTAAAATAGCTGTTTTGCAATATATAATAAAGAAAGACAAGGAGCGCAAAATTTGAAATGCAAAAGACGTCCAATGCTTTTATTAATGATATATGAAAATGGCATACAAAAGCCCTCACAAATGAAGCCACGGTGCCCCGGGTAAGACACCGGGCCATAAAGTTTCAAAACATTGTCTGTTACAAATTCAAAACAAACAGTTCATTATTGGGTAACAAAAGTAATAGGGATGAAGTCTTTTGTTGTCCAGTTGCTTGGTCCACCGTTGGTCGTAGGATAGATCCAGCTGTCGAATTCAGACTCCTCCACATCATCTTCAATGACATTTACTCCCGAGTTGCTGATGAACACGGGAGGTCTTCCAATCCTTGCATTACGAACAACCCTTTGAGCTTCTGCAGTGAAACCCAAACCAAACTTATTAGTCTTCTGTGTAAAATCAGGAAGTCGGCCCCAATTTACACACTCACCCTTCTCAATAGGAGCCCGGGCATCTTTTAAGGAAGCCATCTTCATAGGAGAATCTTCAACCACAGTCTCGGCTGATGCTAGTGTCTGAGGAACCTCTTCAAAGTACTGAAATGGGGTTTCAATGAACTCCCCATCCATCTCTACGTATCGGAACGAGTTGAGGTGGCTGACCATATACTCTTCCTCCCCTTGAACTGTCATAATCTTTCCTCTGACAGAGTACTTCAGCTTCTGGTGGAGCGTTGAGGTTACGGCCCCAGCTTTATGGATCCATGGACGACCCAGCAAGCAATAGTAGGATGGCCGAATGTCCATCACATAGAACGTAAAATTGAAGACCTGAGAACCAACTTTAATTGGAATATCAACTTCGCTGTGCACCATCCTTTTAGACCCATCAAAGGCCCTGACAATGATGTTACTTGGCTTTAACTCTAACCCTTCGCAATCCAACCGGTCTAGAGCTCTCTTGGGCAAGACGTTCAGTGAGGAACCAATATCAACCAATACATGTGCCAGAGTAGTGCCCCTGCATTCAATGGAGACATGCAGGGCATCGTTGTGACTCTTCCCCTTAGCCGTCAAGTCGGCATCAGAGAATCCCAACCCATTATCAGTAGTTAAATTGGCCACACAATCTGTAAACTGATCAGCTGATGTCTCTTGTGGTACGTGGGCAGTCTTTAGGAAGGTAATCAGAGCCTTAGCATTGGCCTCTGAGCACAGTAATAGTGACAACATAGAAATCTTGGATGGGGTTTGCCCCAGCTGCTCAACTACGTTATAATCACTCTTCTTAATAATCTTCAAAATCTCTTCCATCTCTTGTTTGGAGGCTTCAATAGTAATGGTCTTTGGTGCCTCCGTCTGGGCAGGCACATCAGTGGTAATCCCTTTGCCCCGAGCGTCAGATGACTCGGCGATAGGGGTAGAACTGAGAACTTGATCAGGAATGACAGTAGGTACACTTGCAGGTGTAATGACAATAGGTCTTTGGATAGTTGGTGGAACAATATCTGGTGAGAAAAGTCTACCACTGCGGGTGACTTTAGCAGGCCCAGTAATGTTGCTGATGCCAGTATCAGCATCCAACTCTTGCTTAACTCCAAGAACATAAACATCAGCCCCGTAGTGCCAGGGGACAACTTTGTCAGAGTTGTAGGGGATGGGCCCCGGAACAGTGATAATCACAGGTGCGATCTTCGGAGTAGATGTAATTCTAACAGGCTTCCTCAAGGGAGCCTTGGGAGAATTGTCGAAAATGGTAATGATGGCAACTTCTTCAGTAGGAATGGAGGGGACAACAATCTTCTCAAACAGGATCTCCTTATTATCCATCAGGTTTTGGATACCTGACTTCAGGAATGGGCAACTAGTAGGTAAAACAGAACACATATGGCAACCTTCGCCACAGCCTGGAAATAAACCGGCTAGTAACAGGTTCTCCTTGACAGTCATCAGAGGGGTAATAATGTCATCCACAAAAACTACAAACAAGTCTTCCTCTACAGAATTTACTCCATGTTTGGGCATGGGAGCAGTCACAACATTAGGCCTCTCGTGCGCCTCGAACTCAATCTCCTTTGCATCAATTAAGTCTTACACCTTGTTCTTCAAAACCCAACAATTGTCTGTATTATGCCCCAGGCTATCAGAGTGAAAAGCACAACGGGCATTAGGGTTATACCTTAGTGACGTGGTATTTGGACTTTTCGGAGCTTCCTTTAGAATCACCAGATTGGTCTTCAGCAACTGGGGCAGAATCTGAGACAAAGTCATGCTGAGACGAGTAAATTTCCTTCGATCTCTTTCGTCCTTCTGTTGATTGTTGTGCTGAGGAGCACCGACAGGTTTTGAAATAACAACCGCATTGACAGCTTGGAGGTGTTCAGGTATATTCTGTCTTCTTGAATTGTAGACAGAACTAGACTCTTTCTTAAACGGCTTCTTCTCAGTGCTTGATGAAGTACCCTTTTGTATCTTTCCAGCCTTAATACCAGCTTCAATCCTCTCACCAGTCAAAATAAGATCTGTAAACCCAGCTGAAGAGCTTCCAATCAGATGGTTAAAGAATGGACCAGACAGGGTCCCCAAAAACATGTCAACAAGCTCATGATCAGCCAAAGGTGGTTGCACCCTTCCGGCAAGGTCTCTCCATTTCTGAGCATACTCTTTAAATCCTTCACCCGTTCCTATTGACATACGTTGGAGTTGGGTACGTGTAGGAGCAAGGTCGGAGTTGTACTGATACTGCCTGTAAAACGCAGTAGCCAATCCTCCCAGCTGCGGATACTGGCTCCGTCCAACTTATAGAACTACTCAAGTTGAGTCCCTGAGAGACTGTCCTGAAAGAAATGGATCCACAAGTTCTTATCAGCAGTGTAAGGCTGGATCTTCCTCACATATGACCGGAGGTGTAGCTTCGGACAGGAAACTCCGTCATACTTGGCAAAGACAGGTGCCTTGAATTTATGGGGAATCACCACCCCAGAGGATAGACCTAGATCTCTGAAGTCCAGACCGGGCACCTTCTGAATTTCCATAGTGCTCAACCGGTCTTCCAGTTGTTTGTACTTATCCTCAGCAGGAGGATACTGTTCTTCATCGTAGTTCGTCTCGTTGTCGGAGACTTCAGGGCTAGGAGCCCTCCTTTGTTGTGGACTATCTTTCCCTCCAGATGAGGTGGTCAGATCAACTTTGTTCTGTAGCCTGTTTCCAAACCTGCGTCCAGTGTTGAACAGGATAATCATCTTCTTCTTCTTCTTCTTCTCTTTCAGAATCAAGGTGTTCAGGTCCTGCTGATCCTTAGCTAGATTCATGAATAGCTCTTGAAATTGGGCATTCTGGGCCTAGAGGGCCTTGATAGCTTGCTCAGTTGAAGGTTCAGCAGACATGATGATTGTTGAAATAAACAACGAAGAAGATAAGAGACCTGTAATGGGTACCTGCTTTGTGGAGTGCATGGGATGAAATGCGTATGATTTATGATTTCAAAGACAATCGGGATTCAAATTTGTAAACAAGAAAGGAAACACACTTTATTAGATTTGAACTTCAAAATTTAAATTGTTCAACAAACTGCCCTTAGGCATTACAAGAATGGAAATACTAAAAAGTAAATAAAAACTATAAAAGAAAT
This sequence comes from Vicia faba, assembly GCA_948472305.1. Lineage (NCBI taxonomy): Eukaryota > Viridiplantae > Streptophyta > Magnoliopsida > Fabales > Fabaceae > Vicia > Vicia faba. The sequence goes on from OX451739.1 coordinate 792,140,198, forward strand.
CATCAAAGGTCCATCAATGCTCCCATGGTCTCTTCTTCTCAGTGCAGACATAATCATTCAGGATCCGCTCGTTCTCCAGTTGCCTAGTCAGCTTCTGGATCTTCTGCTCTTGTTCATTGAAATTCTCCCGATACGAATCTCGTTCATCCCTCAACTGCATCCAAGACCTCTTCAGTGTCCCAATATCAGTGGGCATATAAGGGTGGAGAATATTTGGAAGAACCCCCTCCTCATTAGCAACTTCAAGAGTTACAGGCCTGACAACTTCATATGGCATACCTAGCTTCTGGGCACGGATGCGGACCCATCTGAGATATGGCTCCATTGGCAGAGAAGTCTTTGGTCCCAACTCATGTGGGTCAGATTGGTGAACTCTGTCCCAAGCTCTTATGAATCTACGGCGTAGCTCGTCGCTATCTCCCTGAAAATAAAAGATGATATGAGGCATTAGCATCTCATGAGGTCCTTCTCTTCTGGCTCTTCCAAATTGACGGAGAGCTAAGCACGGATTGTAAGAAATTCCTCCATGGGTCCCTAGCAGGTGAACATTGGGATACTCTCCACAACGATCAATGATAGTCACCTCATCCATACCTTTGAGAGTCCAGATAATGTCATTATTAGAAAGAGACATCACCCTATAAGCCCAGCCCATTCCTTCTTTGTTCTTCAACACAGACTTAGGGAGGTGCGAAATAAACCACCTCGACAATAAAGGAGCACAACACATCAAAGTTCCCCGCTTTCGGTCAGTACGAGCATAAAGCTGATGAAGGATGTCACCCAAGAGAGTGGGTACAGGGTTATGAGAAATGAAGATCTTTATGGCATTAATATCAACAAAAGTGTCAGGATTCGGAAACAATACCAAGCCATAAATCAAGAGAGCCAGAATATCCTCGAAATCCTTAAAGTCTAGGCTATCCCAGAAGTAATTAGCTTTGTCAACCAAAAACTTAGTCAGAAAACCCATAGCTCTACTTCTAGTCTCCCAGTTAGCCATTACTTCCTCCTTGGTCAAGTGAAGGGCTGCAGCAATTTCTTCGGGCTTAAGAGTCTTCTCCCATCCAGTAAACGGAGTCTGCTCCAGGACAGAGATACTGAGCAGCTCAGAGAACTCTTCTAGGGTAGGAACCAGCTGGAAGTCCTGGAAAGTAAAACAATGGTACAACGGATCATAGAATTGGACCAGGACACTCATCATTTGTTCATCCAATTTTGAGGTGACCAAACTGAGAAGAGAACCATGCCTTCTGATGAAGGAAGTAGTGTCTGGAATCCTGACAACCAACTCTTTAAGCAAGGTAGGTACTTGGACAAAGTTGATCCGGATACTATTCCTACGCATGGGCATCATGATGACCTACAAAACAGAGCAAAGATGAAACCATCTTGTCTTTGAAATAGGTTAGTCCTTATGCAAGATGTATGCAATGTTATGATGTCATGATGTCATGGTAAAGGCACACCACAAGTATCCACAAAAAGCAAACATGGTAAAGGCACACAAGTCACACTGAGAGCCCTTAGATTTCAGGCTGGCATGGAGCTTAGGTACTACCCTCTTTCAGTTCAGTTGGTTTAAACCTGTCCTAAAAATAGTAACCGGGTTCTAGAGGATCTCAATATCACTGACTACCCTCGATCGGTCATAATTCCAGTTTAGGAACCTTTTCTTGCAGCCGGAATCATCGCGATAGTTTAGTCTCAATGAGTGTAGCATACTGCTACTGTTCTATGGCCAAGTTGGTCAATTTAAGGTTCTAAGGTCAGTTGGTGCTTAATGACTCCTTAGAAGACCCATATTCTCCTCGTTCCAACACAAGGGATATCGGTACAGACTAAAGTGCCACACCAACGTAGCTACTGGTTCATCCATGTCGGTCTACGCCGGACAGATCCCTCACAGTTTATTGCTACTTACCTAAAGGGTATCCCCAGATCCGAGTTAGGATCTATAGAACTCCGATACAAGCCCACAAAATTAAAGCAAACAAAGCATACAATTGAAAACATAGTGATATAATCCTAAGGTACACCTCACTTATGAAATATTCCCCAGCATAGTCGCTAGTTCTATGATCGGTGGGAATGAGAACTGACTGTTTTGGAATGCTGGTTCGTGTTTTGCGTTTGTTTTCGCAAAATGTCGCGGTAAGCAAGAGTCGCCACCGTCTTTTATTTTATCCAACAAGGAAAGGACAAAAGCACAGACAAATTCCTTTTTTTTGAGATATTTCTCAGGTTCGGGAGGTAGATTATAGAAAGGGAAGGTGTTAGCACCCTTTCTATCCGTGGTTATCCACGGGCTATTAGGTACTTGCTCATTATGTTTTCAAAAGTTTGCTTTTCTTTGTGTTTGTGGGTTTGAAAAAAGTTTTTGTTTTGAAGAGAGTGTAATTGCAAAAAGTTTTGTTTTGTTTTTAAAAGGAGCAAGTACTTAAGAACAATCTACCTACTCGAAAAAGGAATTAAATTGTTCTAATGTCCTTTAGACAATGCTATACCACTATTGAGGAGTAGGTAGCATCGTCGTTGGAGTTTTCGGGTCAATTCGATTAAGGGACGTGTGGTCACTAAAGCAATGTTAGGACGCCTTAGCGGTAACCCTAATATCCTAGATCATTTTTCTGAGGCAACCGTTTCGAGACAACTTATGATCTTTGGACAACAAGGCGACCTCTAAAACTTCTTATACTCAATGACCACGTTCGAGGCAACCAAGTGAGGTGTACCCTAAGAGTGCGCATGTGCGAGTATGTTATTTTTCAGTTATATTATCTTTGTACATGTTAATGGTGAGCTACTGTTGATTTTAGGTTAAAGATTAATCTTGTCATGCATTCCCTATTTATCAAACATCTACAGTTAATATTGTGCGAAAATTAAATTGCGGGAAATTAATCTAAGCTATTACAAGGCGTCGGGTATTTACATCGCCAAAGACAAACCCTTTAAAATTAAATTGCGAAAAGTAAATAAAAGCGATAAATAAATAAATAAAATCCTAAGTTAAAAACTATTACATTCCCGAAGCAATTACAATATTGGATAAAAATAATACGCGCGCGAGAAAATTAAATCGGAGTATCTTAGGGTTTTGACCCTTTAAATAAAGCATATTTTTGTTATTTTTGAATTAAGAATTAAGTCTAAATTAACAATTGAATTAATTAATTAAATGAAAATATTTTTGGGTTTTATTTTAATTAAGGAAATAAAATAAGAATGGTCAAAAATGTTAAAAACCTAATATTCTAATTTGATTTTAATTTATTGCAAAATATATTATTGTTAAACCTATTTAAACTAAATAAATTAATTATGTCTATTTACAAAAATAAATAATAAAATCAATGGAATTAATAAAAATATTATTTTTTGTTGTTTCTGATTTTTTATGAAAAAGGTTAATTGGTTAATTAATTAATTAAGATAATAATAATAAAATAAAAATAGGAAAATAATGAAAAGAAATAAAAAAAGAACAAACTCAGCGGGTATTGGGCCCAAAGAGGGTGTTTGAATGGCAATTTCCAGGCCCATTTTCGTCCCAGCCTGTTTGACCTTTTGAATCGCCCACATGCCTGTTGACTGGAGACCATGGTAGTCCTCCATCCATGGCCATTGGATCTAGATCTGAAGATACCTGGCGTATTGATAGTTGAGGCGCATGGTGGTCTTTATGCTTGAAGATCCACTGGAATAGCTGCAAGAAAATAATAATAAGCGTTTTGGGGGACCTGGGATTCGAACCCAGGTCCCAATGCTCACATGCCAGCGCTCCAACCACTCCACCACTACTTAATAGTTGTTAGTGGAATATACAGCAAACATTATATGGATAAATCAATTAATTATGTTGAATTAAAAAAACGCGCAAAACACATTTGAATGGACCAATAACGCAGGGACACGTTATCATCTTCTTCAAATAACCCTGGTTATTTACCTGCAGATTTTTATCCGCAGGAAGATCCGTAGGGTGTCTCAAAAATCTTCCCCAGGCCATGTAAATGAAACCTAAGAGTACCAATGCATTCGTCTCTTCCTCCTGGTTATCCCTATACCCATCATTAGCATTGATTTTGCCTGTATCAAAAAGGCCTAAAAAACAAGAACAAGAACCCTAGGATCGGGCATCATGATACAGGTTCTAAAAATAAAATTGAATAATGCCAAAACGTTCTAAATCAAACAACAAACACAAATATGCCAAGATTTTAAAGAAAATATGCAAGAATTGGAGATTCAGATTCCATGTTCAGAGCTTGGTTCGTGGACACTTACAACGAGTTTTAGGCAATGAGAAGGCTTGATTTTGATTGGTATTGCTTCAGGGGATTACCAGCAAGGGATTAGTGTCCAGCTTTTGCTTTTAATCGAGCTCTAATGTGGATTTTGATTTCCATGTTTTCAAGCTTTTTCACAAACTTCTTCTGGTCGTTTCAGCAATGCTTTGTGCGTCCCCTTGCTTTGTGTGGCTTGTACAAGTATTATAGGATGAATTAGGTTTGATCTTTTGGCCTGAATCCAAGTGCATTGAAGATTCATGATTTGATTTTGATCACCATTATCAAACTTTCAAAAATATCTCAAATCTGATTTTTATGCATGAATAAGCCTTGATACTAATTGATTTGATGAATCATGACAATTGAAAGTTGTACCAATCACAAAGATATTATTTCATCAATTTTTAGATTTTATTTGATTTAATATTGATTAAAAATGAATTAAATCAATAAAAATTAAATAAAATAGAAAAATAAATGAATGGCCATTAAATCAAATATGGGACACGTGTGTGGCATAACAAGACCATATCAAGTGGAAAAAAGTGGGCCCTTTTGTCAAAAATTGGAGTTTTGAGGATAGTTGACTTTTGGCAAATTTGGACAAATGTCCAACTTCAACAATGCATAACTTCCTCAATTTTGAACTTTCTGAGGTGTTCTTGGAATTTTTAGAAACCTTGAGATGTCCTCTAATCAAACCTTTTGGTCTCATCTCATTTTGATGTTCCATGCTCAAGTTATAAGCTTTGAAAAAAAAAAGGTGATTTTGTTGACTTTCAAAAATGACCTATAATGTCCAAATTTGTAACTTTTTGTGAGAGCATTTCTTGATCTTGGGGTGTGAATATGGATTGTAGGAAATTGCATAATCTTAAAAATGAGCTTTGGATGGTTCATTTCGCATAAAGTATGAGAAAGTTATGCTTGGTCAAAGTTGAGTTGACTTTTCCTACAAAACCCTAATTTAGCAACTTTTGAATCTTGATGAATCTTGAGCAATCCTTGATGAATCATGATCAACCATTGATCATATGATGAATTATACTTCAAAATGAGAATGTTGACAAAAAATCTTAAGGTTTGACTATATTTGGGACACAATTGACTTTTCCCCTTGTATAGTCGATTTTTGGGCCTCTTGAGCAATTGACTGACCAAACTTCCTCTGCAAGGCTTGAAATTTGACATGGATGAACTTAAGAACATATTAAGAAATTGGGAAGCACTTGAGGCCATTTGGATATGAGGACCTTAATGCAACACAAAACCCTAATTTTGACTTGACTGCCTTAGGAGGTGATTTGACTGTCCAACCCTTGAGCCAACTTGAGTAACTTAAAGATTATTCTTGACATGTCTTGAGGAATATGGGAGGGAAAATTTTGGGGTACAACACCTAGGCTCATAGAATCTAGGGTAGGAGCTAATGATGGTGTAACACTCTTGTGTTATCAACCTAATCTGGTGGCTAGGTAGTTTGGCTTGTGCCAACCTTTGCCTCGCAGCTTTTATAAGCCATCAGATGAACTATGCCTTTCATCTACCAGCTAAAATGAGGGACAATGTGCTCAACGACTTCAACATTTTGCTACTGACGTCCCCAATATGACTAATTTCAACTTCAAAACCCTCTTCTACACCACTATGAAGTTTTATGATTGGTGGACTGTGCAATTCATGTAAAGTAATGAGACTCTCAATTTCTTTAAGGCTCGATTGAACCATGCTTTGGAAGCTATGAAACAAAAAGTTTAGGAAAGGTATGGCTTACTATTGTGACTTCCAGTCTCCTTCTCATTTTCCTTCTCGATTCTTTATGTTTTGACTTCTAACGTTTCGTCTTATGTTATTGCCTCATTCAACAACTAAGCACAAGAAATGCGCCATGGAAGCTATCAGTGGTGCGATTGTTTCTCCCTCGGATGATGAAGCCCTTGGAACTTCTTCTCAGGTAATCTGCTAATTTGATGGTTTACTAACTATTTGCGTTCCCTTTCTAACCCTCTGATTATGTTGACACATTTGTAGGCCCCTGAAGCTAACGTCTTCTTCCCTCTTAAACCATCCCTAAAGAGACAAAAACACTCTTCTAACCAAGAGAAACAAGCTGACGACACGTCTTTTCCTGTCATCCCAAAAACATCCAAAAAATCTTAGTCGACTCGATCTGAGGTTGCCTAAAAAAAGGCCACTTCTGCCTCCACGCCTGCTCTGGTGGTAGCAAAAGAACGAGCTTTGCTGCCTGCACCAACTCGACCAGAGAGCATTAACTCCAGTCCTGAAGGAGAGCATCAGGTACCTTCCTCTTCAAATAATATTTATCTTAGGAATTGTTTGTCCCTTTTATGATCCTATTCCTACTTGCCTTTATTATTTTAGTGACTGACAGTTAAACCTAAAAAACGCCCCACAAAGATTGTCTTGAAATCTTCCAAGACCAAAAAGAAACAAATTATGGTCTTGATTGATAGAGAGCCTTCTTGGAGCAACCTCAACTCTCCTATCACTCAAGGTACTTCTGAATATTCTCCCATCAGTGAAGGATTGGAGGACGACGCCAATAATGACATTCTGGGGGAGAATACTGGAGATGATGGCCTAAAGGGTCCTAAACAAGCTGCTGCTATTGACGTCACTACAACTACCAACAAAAATCCCTTCCAAATAGAAGAAGTGACTCCACAGGAAACTGCCTCTTTTGGAACCATTTCAACCCCTCCCAACGTGATTCCTGCAACCACCACCATGTCGCCCCAACAATTTGCTGCTCTAAGGAAAAACAACCCATTTGAGTACTTGAAATTTTTGGTGAACGCTTAGAACCGTTTGACTGATGAAGGCTCCAACACTTCTACTACATATGGAGGCATCTCTTCTCTTGGGACTCAAGAAGAAGTTCTTAATTGTCTCAAAACCATTCTCTTCCATGTTGATTTGATCACCCATTTGGAGGCGTACCCTTCTAATGGTACTAAGGTTAAAGAAATGTTGAAGAAAGTTAACATTCAAGCTTCTTCTCCTTAAGTCCTAAAATTTGTAGCTCAAGCATCTACCTTTCTTGACCAGCTTTTGGTCGACTTGGCCGAAAAGAAAGAGATCAAGTTTCTTCCTAAGGAGAAAGATCACATTTTTGAGTTGGCTTTCATGAACTCTTTCATGGCTGCTAGTGAAGAATTGAAGGAAGCTCTTGTTAAAGAAAGAGAAGACTTCAACACTAGGGCCACAAATATCTCCGAATGGAAACAGCAGATCATGATGCTGAAGTAACAAATTGAAAGGTTGGAGAAGCAAATTGATGAGGCAGAGACTTTGCAAGTTGTTAGGTTTCATACAACTGAACAAGCATTGAATAACCAAGATCTTGTTGGGGTCACTCATCTGGGGCGTGTTAGCGTGTTGGATATTGAACTGGCCGACTCATAACACACAAATATATGATATTTTTAGCTTGATTTACATAAATTATTTCCCTTATTTTATTTTAATTGTATTATTTTATATAGGTATTACGCGGGTATTCACTTATTTTGCAGATAAATGTTAAGTTAAAGACTTTGGAAGAAACGAAGAAAAAGGGTGCAAAAATAGAAAAAGGGCCAAAGAATAAAAGAAGAAGAAAGTATAAGCCCATCACAAGGCGTGAGCACGTGGCCCACTAGCATAAGGACCTTAGTGATCGTCAAGGCACGCTGTCGGTCGTCACGGGCATAATGGACCAAGTGACCAATGTCACTTAGAGTTGACGAACGTCACAGGCCCACCTTTTCCTTCTTTGACCACGTAGTCTGCAAAATCCAACGGAAGAGGAAAGTTCAAACACCAATCCAACAGCCATCCTATTTTTAAGCTCCACTCAGTCAACACATGAAGGATGTAACCAACTCAGTGTTCCTATATTTTCTAAAATCTACGTATCGCACAAAGGACTATAAATTGAACCAGACACAACAACCAGAGGGGACTTTTTGATATTTTGAGAATTCATTTTCCTTAAGAATTTTTTATTTGAGCATTTTTTCCCTGCAATTTTCTATTTCCTCTAGCATTTGTTTTCTGTACGATTGTCTATATTCTTGATCGAAGCACAGCCTACCAGCTTGTGGAGGATTGCTTCTAGTCAAGCGTTAGAAGTAATTATACCCGTATCCAGAATTATTACCCTCGGGTTTATTTTTATGAATTGTTATTACTTTTAATTAATATAATCATGTTTATTTTGTTTTGTCTTTGGAATTGTTCTGTGATTTGGTCTGATATTATGCTAGGCTAGAATTTATATACCGGTATGTAAGGTCACATAACCAAGGGATCGAGTGACTCAGTTGGGTAATTTTTACTACAAAACCTTTTTCTGGTGTAAGTTACTATTTTTAATCGATAAATTGTTTTGTTATGAAAGTAAAGAACGGATATAGGTTAGGGTCAACAAAGCGGAAGTTTGAGATCTTTCAACTGGACGGTAGTAATTAGGCATTGGCTTAAAATACAGCCAAAGCACTTTAAAGTTAATTAAGATTCTATTTCGTTTTCAAAAAGTGTTTTTAACTCCTGCAGGATGGAGGAAGTGTATGTTAGGACTTAACTGCATAGCCTAGATTAATAAAACGACAGTGTGAGACGAGGGCTTTTAAACTAAATAGATTTTACTGAAAGTTTTTTTGAAAATGCAAAGACACCCAACCGATTGCTAGTTCCCGAGGTCCAACCATTACATACTGGTAGTTTCGCTTACTGAAATTAAACTTAATTTAGTATTTAGTTTCCCTATAACCCAATCAAACGTTCATTAGCTTTAGATTTGCAAAGTAACAATAGAAGACGGTAGTTCGATTCATCAGTCTCTGTGGTTCAATATATTTTAAAACTACACGATAAGACTGTGCACTTGCAGTCTGAATAATTAGATACCTCAGTGTAATCCGATTAAGTTTTTGGCACCATTGTCGAGGATTGATTTAAGTCGATATCGCCACTCTTTTGTTACACAGTAGAGACTAGAGCACTCGTGTCCCAATTACTATGTATCACCCTAATTTTTTCTACAACTCCCATTCCGAGTTTTTCGCGGAATCACAAGAACCCCATAAATCCAACCTCGAAATACTATTGGAGAATTTCAATGCGTCACAAACTCATTCTCACCCGAATTACCTTTCCAACTACCAATCCCAACATTTTGAGGAATCGCAAGAATATTATAATTTCAACCAAACTTATCCTCCACCAAATTTCCCCTACAATCACTACACCCAATATTTCGAGGAGACGCAAGAATCCTATAAATCTGACCTCGAAATATTAATCGAAAATTTTAATGAAATATCTATGATGACAGAGCGCTTTGTGGGAAAACAAAATGCAACTCTAACTCACTTTGAAGAATCAGAAGAATCGCGTGATTTCAACTTCGAAACATCAATGGAGGATTCTGATGCGACGCTAATTCACTCTAGGTTAGAATCTATGATTGAGCACTTTATAGAGACACAAATTGTCCAGAATGAAGAGTTTAGCAAACAAAGTCTTCAAAACAATTAAACCCTTAGGCAACTGACCATTGTGGTTGAGTCGCTCGCGACTCACAACATAGCCTTAGAGACTCAAATCTCCCAGCTTAAACAAAACTTTCAAGGACCCTTCCCTGAAGAGAAAATGGACGTTGTAACAACCAGTAGTGAAAAAAAAATTGAAAATCCTAAGGAGAGTGATAATGAGGTTGGAGAGAGTGATGATGTGGTTGAGGAGAGTTCCGATGAGAAAAGAGTAAAGATTGAGAAAAATACTCCAACATCATCTGAAAGGGAGGTTGTAGAAGAGGTAGAGAAGGAAGCACCTATTATTGTTCCTCATCCATATACCCCACCATTTCCTTTCTCGAAAAGTTTTATGGAAGCTCAGGTAGACTCCCAATCTAAAACACATGTGGAGGAATTTGAAAATATCCACACCAATACACCCTTGTTTGAAGTCTTGCATAAAAAGAAAAAATTAGAGGACCATGAAACTAGGGATATAATTACTGTTAAGAGGGTAAGGTTAACCTTTGAGGTGGTTGATGAAATCACTAAGCCCAAACTTGAAAATATGATACTTAGGATAGATCCAGAACCACCACCACAAGTTCAAAAGAATGAACCACCCCACAGAAGAAAGAAAAGAAAAGGTAGGGGATATGTGAGATGGCTTGATAAGTGACCATGGAAAACAATTATTACTAAAAGTTCAATCGAGGAGTCATTCTTGAGAGAACCACCATGAGTGCTTGCACTCCTGCGATGTTAGCTAACGACATTAAACAAGCGCTATGTGGGAGGAAACCCACAAGTTTTTCATTTATTATTTAATTTCTTTTAAAATCTCTTTTTTTTTATTCTGATTATTATTACAATTCCTAGATTATTATCATTTAATATTTTATTTGTTTTCTTTTTCTATATTTACTAATTTTAGTACTGACTCACAGGCACTAACTAGCTAGACTAACATATGGATACTATCACCTTCGCTATTAGGGCCCAGCAGAGGCTTTATGAGATACTAGATCAGCGCCAGATGAATTTAATGACTTATGTGCATGATCCCATGTTAACAGTTCTAGGTATTAGGGAGAGTGTTGATTTTTTTTGTTTAACCAGAAAGGTTGGGAAAGATTCCTTGCCCATAAGTACCCCACCTATCGAAACCTTACCCTAGAGTTCCTGAGCTCACTCCATTATAAACCTACCCGAGGATTAGGGCATAGTAGAGGACAAATGTCCTTTAGACTATTCGGCTTTACCCACCATTTCACCGTTTGTCGTCTTGCTAAGCTGCTAGGATTTCCTAGATCCATAGATGCTTACATGGATACCTAGGAAGATGACTACCTTGTGTAGCGGTAGAAATGTTCAAGACTAAGCCATTGGATTAACTAGACTTTATACAAATTAAAATAAAAATCGCCACCACGCTTTATTGTTTCCAAGGGAATGGAAAAAGAGTGAATAACCCAAAAAAAAGGGGAAAGATTCAAGGTAAGGGGGTTTGTTATGCAAAGGGAAGGTATTAGCACCCTAAACATCTACAGTACTCCACATGAACCTCTTTGAAAAATCTGTATATTTTGGTTATAAAAAAATGTGTTGTATATAAGATGGATAGTGGAGGTGAGAAAATAAGTATATTTTTATGATTTTTGCACCTGCCGCGGTTGCGAACCTTTAGTGCCTACGTACCACCTTTCGTGCAATAGGGGATCAGGTTACATGTAGTTCCTCTTTTAAAAATTTGAAACACAAGTGTGTTAATTAATTTTAAGAGATAAGACATCACCGTCATTGTCCATGTGGAAAACATACTTACTACCCACAATCATGAGAATGGAGAATTTGCATCATCTCAAAGTGGAGGATATGGCTTGGATCTTAAAATCAACAATGCCTCAATCAACACCCAAGTGGAAAATATCTCTCTTCACTACATATTGTAGAAGTATAGTTGTTTGCATCACTACAAGGATTGACAAGAGTCTAATCTTTTGAGAAAAGTTTAAAGAAAAAGCCAAAGTGGCAAAATGGTTTGAAATGAGGTTGATTGACTTTTAGTCTTATCACAAAAAATGTCAAGGTATTATTAAGTTGATTGAAGTTTAATGATGAAAGTGTTTTGAAAATGCATGGACCTAAGTCCAAGTTTATTATGAAAGTGGTTTAAGTTTCAAAACAAGAAGAGTTTTCAAAAGGAGGGAGAAGATTTTTGAAATTAAAGAAGATGGGAGGAGAAGAAGAGACTATCCTAAAGCATAAGGTAAAAGTTAAGGATAAGAACCATCTAAACAACAAGAAGCCAAAATTTGACATTATGAGCCAAGATAAAATTCTCATTTTTTGGATTGAAACCAAGCAAGCAAAGATATTAGACCTCTTCAAATGTATTAAGTCTTCATAAAAATTGGGCAGAGTAACGGCTGTATACGGGTGAATTCTAGATTACAAACAAAGGATGTAATCACAAAAACTTGCACACAAAAACAAACAAGCAGCCCAATGTCTTGAGGTAAACCTCAAGAGCTCCAGACAAAATAATCAGATAGGATCACAAGGTCTCCAAGATAGGCCAAGGTTTCTAATCCTAAGTCCAAGATAAAGTCCCATGCTCCATAATGCCAAGGATAGTAATCAAATAGTCCAAGTACCATTAAGAGTTTTTTAGGGTTTATGTTGATTATTAAGTATATTAAGAAAAGAAAAGAAAAGCTCAAGTGAGAAAAGTAAAAATGACAAGAAAATAAATGCTCAAATGAGCAAAGATGAAAATGGCATGAAATGAAAATGCTAAAAAATAAATAGTACATAAAGCATAAAAGAATAAAAGCATAAGATAAACAAGTCAATAATTAGTGGTAAGTTGGATGACCATCTTGAAACTTGCATTTGGAACTCATTAGAGGATTGGTAGAACCAAAGCCCCCACAAAATAAGTTGCATTTGTTTTTTGTCAAGTATATCATCCATTTGGAATTCTCATAAGTACCATTTAATGATCAACGATGTTTAAGTGATCCGCATTGACCAAAGGTGTTGTAGATCCAGTAGAGGATTGGTAGAACCAAAGGCTCCACACAATGAATCTCAAGGTTATTGGATCAAAGAGATCAAATTAACATACTTGGGCTTGCAATCATAAGTTTGGGCCACGAATGATCATTTATTCGAATCAGGACAAAATTTAGCGCTATGTTAAGCAATCGTAAGTGGACTTATATAGAAGTCGCACCTATTTTGAGGCCGGTGAATAGCAATCTATGCACCATTTGTTTTGACACATGACATAGAGATCATGCTCCAACAACATTTAGTGCATTGAGAAGGGGATGGGATGAAGAGGATTAGGGAAAAAGATGAATAAACCACTTTTGAATTAAAAATTTAATCAAACTATTATTAAAATCATTCATCCAGTTTTTGTGGAGTCAAACTCAACACCATGGATCTAATGATGTTAATAAAGTCATGATCAAAAAATCAACCCAAGCCAGCCAGAAAATAATCACAAAATAATAATATATTTAATATATAGATTAAAGGGTTTAAAATTGTTTAAAAAATGGAAAATAATGAGGAAAATATCAATTATATTCAAATTAATCAAGAAATGGAAAATAAGGCCATAGAAAAATCAGAAATAGATCCAAATATTTTTATAAAAAATTTGGTAGTTTTTAAAAGTCAAACTATTTTTAAAAATTAAAGTAAATGTGTAAAATAAACAAAAATAGTAGAAAATAGTAAAGTCATAAACAAAAATAAAATAAGGTCACCAATATTTGTCACAATATCATTGGATCATTTCATAATTTTTTCAGAATTTAAAAATGTATAAAAGTATTTTTAAACATTTTAAACAAATCAAATAAGTGTAAATTTTATAAAAAATACCAAAACACAAAATTAAATTGTGAAAAAATAAAAATCAGAAAGAGAATAATGAAAAATATTTTTCATAATTTTTTCAGATTTTTTAGACTAAAAATGAATTTTCTATAATTTTTTGAAATTTAAAACAATTAAAATATAAAAATCAGAAAAAGAAAATAAAAGTAAAATATGTGGACCATTGGATGAGACTCAAAACACGTTAGTAATCAAATCCAAGGGATCTGGCGCGCTGTGCATATCATGGTCATTAGTGAATAATGTACAGAATCAATAATAAATCAGATTTTTGAAAATAACAAATGTCACGCCATCATTGGTTGGAAGATGACACGTAGGTCATCTTCAACCTCTAGCCAACGTGATTTGCAGGTCTCTCAAACTATAAAATCAGAAGCTCAGACCTATGTCAATCGCTTCGTCTCTTCAATACGAAAACAACCACACCCTCCCGCCAAATTTATATAAACTGTAGCTCAAGCAATTTGGAAGGAAAGTTTTGAAAAGGGATTTGAAAATTCATGGTCAAAACATGTTTCCAGTGAAATGTAAGTGTTGCGACTAGAAACAAGGAAATGAGAGAAACGCAATGATATTAGAGTTTTGAAGAATTGATGAAGGAATCTACCTATTGAAGTTGAGTTGCAGAGCTCTGAAACTGGACTTCTATGGAACAGAATAGGGCACGATTCTTGAATGTAATTATATGGTTAGCTTCAGGGAAGATCAGGGAAGGTGAATTGAAGGAAAAATGGATTGAAAAATGCTTGAGAATGGATTTCGAAGTTGCTGAATTATGGGTTGTGAAACAAGTTTGGCAGGGTGATTCTGGCTATCTAAGCTTGGGAAATTGAATGGGGGATGACCCTCTATTTATAGGGAAGCAAATGGGATCAAAAGGAATAGCAAATGATGCGTTTTGGAGGGAATTCGTGTGGGTTTGCATCATGAAGAAAGTGTGAATCAAACTTGATCAAAACTCAGCCAAATCGTGCATTTCATGATGCTAATCACTTCTGGAAAGTTGCTAAACATGATTAGAAACAAAAACGCGTGGAAATCTTGTGATTAGAAGCCAAAACAAAAATTTCCAAATTCTTACTTTGTTCAAGAATCAGTTTCAAACTACCAAATTCAAATCCATGGCATTTCCACCTCAAGGGGTCTTATGGCATAATTCTTGATGCTTTGGAAAGATGAGGTTACAAGCTTTGCAATGGAAAAAGAATGGAATCAAATGGATGCTTGAGCTGAAAGTTACATGGAGTCAAAGTTGAAGAAAAAGAGTTGACTTTCCATACTTAGAAATATTTCAAATTCTTCTTTAAAAATGACCTATAATCTTTTGTATCCAAACATGGCCTTCCAATTAGAATTTGCTCTTGAACAAAAAATATGGAATGAAGTAGATCTCTTGAATGACATTTTTCAATTTGAACCACTCAAAATCTCCAAAAATTGAGCAAGTTATGACTTGTTGAAGTTGGCCAAAAATCATGAAATGACATATAATCTTTTGCATTATTAAGACAACTTCCATCCATTTTCTTACTTTGCACATAAAATAAGGCATGAAGTACACATCCTTAAGATCTTCATGGAAAAATAATGGGCTCAAGGTGATAAAAATTGACCAAGTTATGACCATTTGAAGTCACATATGGAAAATTGGGGATTCATTTGGATGACTTGTAATCTTTCTTTTTCACCAAGTTCCTTCCACATGAAAACTACTTGGAACTTTTGAAGTGATTTGTTGGTAACTCTTTGAATATAAAGATGTCTTTGGAATCACTCAAAAATACCAAAAGATGAGAAAGATATGCTCCTTTGAAGTTCAAAACCCTAGCCTCTAGATCAAGAGAATGCTTTGAGGAACTTTGCCAAGTTTGAACAAACTTTTTGTGCCAATATTCTTCCTTTGTGAATAGAAGTTGTTGAGGATGATGATGAGGACTCATGGCCACCAAAACCACTTCCATATATTGAAATTATAGAGAAATATGCTCTTGTGACCAATAGGAATAAGAACTTGTCCAATCATGATAACTTATTCCCTCAACCCTTTGTACTTTTGAATCAATTTTGATAACTTTGAGATATGTTGAACCAAAATAAGCCTTGTCATGCCATTTATTCCAAAATTACTCCAATATTGAAGTTTGAACTCCTCAAGCTATGTTGACTAGGGTATGGAAATAAACTCATGAACCCATGAAGCAACTTGTTAAACCTTATTGTCTTTACCTACATTATTAACAAGTAAGACAAACCAACATTGAATTTTATTATTTAGAGAGAAAATCAAAGAAAAATATCCATGATCACAAAAGAAAACAAGTCAAGGTGTTTGGTAACTCCTCAAAAGAGCAAGGCTAAAGATAGGGAGAAGAACCAAAAGCCCTAATGTGATCTTGTTGTGATTAAAACAATATGGTATGATGAAAGAATCTTAGGGGGGGAAATTGGGGTACAACACCTTGATTTAGAGATAAACTATTTTTGGAGGGATATAGCTGGCCAGTACCCTGAGGACCCTGACCGCCTGGATGTGACTGATATCCATAACCCAGCCATTAGGTATTTCCACCACATCTTAGCTTTTACCCTGTTCGGAAAACCTATAAACTGTCACTCAATTTCTAGGGATGAGCTAATTATTACATACTGTGCTTTCCAGTCTACACCAGTAGTTAGTGCATCGTTTATGATCGCCAATATGTTTTCCATAGCCTAGTGTACCCATGGACCTATTTGTGTTGGTGGACTAGTCACCATGATAGCCGAGGCATTATCCCTGAGATCATCATTATCACGCCTTACGCCATATGGAAGATACCATACCATGGACATACCATTTTGTTTTAACATTACTCTAATAGGTAACCTAGACCCACCTCACTTTCAGCTTCTAGTGCGAAATGATCATGTCTACTACTTTACCTTGCCTAGCCTAGAGAACACGAGCGTCCATAACAAGAAAAACTGGTTGTATAACCTCGAGAAGACAGATGAGCATGACCCTGAGAGAGAAGAGCGACCCTTCCACACCTCCTGGTTACCATGACTATACTCCCCTAGACGACCCTACACCTTCCCCTGTTACCGAAGCTGCCACGTTCCAATGGTAGAACATGCACATACTACTGAGACACTTCATTCTGATGTTACTGCGCTCCGAGGAGAGCTCACCGCTGTTAGAGACGACATCGGCACACTTCGCCGTGATTTATTTTATTTCATGGATGTCGTCACTGAGCAGTTCGACCATATCTATCAGCATTTTCACTCTACTGCTCCACCTCCAGGAGGCCCCCGTGATCGCTAGTTTTGTTCATGTGCCTCCCCAGTGACGATACTGTTTGTTCTCAGTATGGGGGGGGGGGGGTTACATTATTATTTTGATGCTCATATTTTTTGAATATTTTGTTACAATCGGTTCTAAATTTTTCGGATATTTATTTCATTCAATAGTATTTATTTATTTACTTCATTTTGCATTTCATATTCCCATTTTTCGTTTTTGGTTAATTTCTATATTTTTCGTTTTTGGTTAATTTCTATTTTTAGTTAATTTTTAATTCTATTCGATTATCATTCCTATGATTCTACTCGAAGCATCATATTGATACGCTTACACTAATTCCACAAAATATTGATTACAATACTAACACTCGATTGTATGCACTAAATATTATCGAATAGATGTATTATCTATATTTTTCAATGTATCAATAATAATTCCTATCATATACCCTACAAATTGTGTGCCACTAACTATTCATATAAATATATAAACCATGTAACAATATTTAAACTATATGAATAAATAAAAAATGCTTTAATTTGCACGTCCAATAAGATAACATGCACGTGGTCAGACAACCACAGCACGCGCCTTTGAACCTGACGAACGTCAGGAAGCATGTGATGAGCATCAGGAAGCATGTCCCTTTGACCCTGACGAGCGTCAGGAAACGCGTGACGACTGTCAGTCCCTGTCTCTCATGATTCCTTCACGTGACCGTTTGAACCATTAAACAAAAATTTGACCAAGAACCTCACCCATTCATTTTACTCCCACTACTTCATTATTCTTTAACACCCCACTAAAAACTCCCATTACTCCATTCATCCATAATGTCTATAACCTCCCACATTCAAAATTTCTCATAAACCTCATTTATTTCCCACTCATAAAATCCATCTATTTAAACCCTTCTTCCATTCTTTAGTTTTCACCACTACCACCCACTTTCCTTCCATTCCTTCATCACCATTACATTTTCTTCTTTGTCAAAAACACAATCATGGCCGCCCGAAGGAATCCACCCCGAGGAAGAAACCCACCAACCCAAGAAGAACCTGACATGAGCCATGTCGTGTTCCGGCAAGGGGAAATAGGCGGACTTCAAAGAGAACGATACATAAAATTTTATCGTCGAGGTTTGACATCAACAAGATTTATCGACAATAGCTGCTTGCAAGAATTGGGGTTACAAAAAAATATGCAAGGCTTGCTCGACAAAGTAGGCCTGCGCTTTATAAGCATGTTGAACACACCAACCTACGAGGCTCTGACGTTGGAATTCTTGAGTTCCTACGCCTACCACACTCGTGACGATGCTGATGAACACCTAACTGGAGCCGCTCAATTTCAGATGTTCAACCGAGAATACACGCTTAGCCATGAAAATTTGAGCGAAATGTTTCGTTTCCCCCATGGAAATAATATGCAATATCGTATTCCACTAGAGATAGATTGGAATGGAAGTGCATACGCACTATGGGAAAGAATAACCGGTGAGCCCAATGTTATTCCTGAAGCACGCTACGCCTCTCACATTCACAACCCAAATATTTTCTTCTTACACCGCATTATGGCCAACACGGGTTTTAGAAGGGAAAACAACAACAAAGTCAACACTAAGGAGTTGTATGCTCTTCACTGTGCCTTTTCATAAGATCTTCGTCTTAATCTCGTTACATTAATGATGGCCCATTTTCAAAACCTTGTCATGAGAGATGGGACTACACCTTTTTGTATTGGAGGCATTGTCACCACCATCACAATTCACCTGAACTGGGGGAAAGGATTCAACTTCTACCTTCGCTGCCAGCAGTTTATATGGACATTGATAACTGCAGAGCTGGCCGCCTGATCAAGGTAAGAGAATCTAGAGGTTACTATATGATGGTGAAGAATGCAGAAGTTCGTAGCCTCATCTTGCCAAATCACAGTTGTACAAATTTGGGCAATCTTGATAATTGGCTTTACAGCCTGAATGCACTCGAACCTGGAGTAAATGAGCAAGGAAATCAAGGTGAGGCCAACAATGCTGATGTTGATGAAATTGAAGAAGAATTAGAGCAGCAAGAACCCTAACTACAGCACGCCAACAATCCTGCCACCATTGATGCAATTTATGCCGCAATAATGCAGCAAAACCAGCTGTCCACTCACTGCTACAAAAGCCTCGAGACGCGCCAAACTGAGATGTTGAATCTCATGCAACAAATGCAGAGAGACTAAAGCGACTATGCTCACAGGAACGATCAAAGTATGCTGGAATTCACCGCAGGAATGACAGAAGATATGCGAGCTTTAACACTAAGTGTTGAAGACTTGCATAACGTTATTTCTCGTGGTAATGGATTTGAATCTTCCAGAAGCAGTGAGCAAGCACGTAGAAGAGCAAGGACACGTGGGGGATTTCGAAGGCAAGAGGAGGAAGAATAATTGTCTAGTTTCCACTTCCCTTTTCCATCTTCTGTCAATACATTGAGGACAATGTATGATTCAAGTATGGGGGAGGAAGTATTTCTCTTTCCTAGTAATTTTTATTTTCTTTGTAATTTCCCTTCTGTCATTTCTAATTCAATAAAAGTTTTGTTATCAAGTTATCTATTGAAGAATTTGTGTTGTTTTTTCGATTCCCCCTGTCTTTTTGAGCCCTATCAAAAAAAATTAAGATTTTTATGCATAACTTGACTCACTTGACAAGTACATAGGCTGCAAGATCTTTAGTAGTTAGGAAATGTGGCAAGATTAAGCGAAATCACTACCGTCTAGACATTCTACAACCCCAGAGTATGATAGACTAGTTTAAGTACCTGTTATTCCAAAACCCTGAGTTTTAGTTTTTGTAGTAACCTTGAGTAGTTTATATTAGCAGTCAGCACCGTCTTAAACACAAACTACGCAGGAAGTCGATGAATATAAGTGGATGATATAATTTATTATTTCAGAAAAATGTTACAAGCTTTAAGAAGATAGGTAATACACCAATTAAATTGGGCGATCCTTACCCGATCGTTTAATCCAAAGGATGTAAGCCTTACAAAGTAACATTAAAAATCCTTTGTTAGATGGTTCAGGAGCGTCTGGTACTGAACTTGGTAGGGCAGATTACGGTCTGATCCCACGCATCTTGCAATTGGATAGAAAAAGGTTGCCACATTACTGTGCCAGAAACCTAAGTGCTAAAAAAGGGATCATAACCACTAACCGGTTGTTCTGCTATGTGCGTGCAAGGATAAAGGTCTTAATGTGGTTGCGCTAGAGTGAAAGGGACGAAACGAGACAAATACTCGAGGTAGGCTATGATAGCATCTGTAACTAGTTTACGTAAAATGGGATTATCTAGTGTCATTACCGTAGTAATGGAGCATGAATCAAGCTTTCAATTTTCTGACAAAAACACAACGCAATCGTATATGAGTTGATTTGAGTCATGTATGTGCATCTGACCATGTTTAGAAAAACATCGTACTAAGCATTTGCTTGAGGACAAGCAAAGTTCAAGTATGGGGGAGTTTGATAACACACAAATATATGATATTTTTAGCTTGATTTACATAAATTATTTCCCTTATTTTATTTTAATTGTATTATTTTATATAGGTATTTCGCGGGTATTCACTTATTTTGCAGATAAATGTTAAGTTAAAGACTTTGGAAGAAATGAAGAAAAAGGGTGCAAAAATAGAAAAAGGGCCAAAGAATAAAAGAAGAAGAAAGTATAAGCCCGTCACAAGGCGTGAGCACGTGGCCCACTAGCATAAGGACCTTGACAATCGTCAAGGCACGCTGCCGGTTTTCACGGGCTTAATGGACCAAGTGACCAACGTCACTTGGACTTGACGAACGTCACAGGCCCACCTTTTCCTTCTTTGACCACGTAGTCTGCAAAATCATACGGAAGAGGAAAGTTCAAACACCAATCCAACGGCCATCCTATTTTTAAGCTTCACTCAGTCAACACATGAAGGATGTAACCAACTCAGTGTTCCTATATTTTCTCAAACCTACATATCACACAAAGGACTATAAATTGAACCAGACACAACAACCACGAGGGGACTTTTTGATATTTTGAGAATTCATTTTCCTTAAGCATTTTTTCTTTGAGCATTTTTCCCTGCAATTTTCTATTTCCTCTAGCATTTGTTTTCTGTACGATTGTCTCTATTCCTAATTGAAGCACATCCTACCAGCTTGTGGAGGAGTGCTTCTAGTCAAGCGTTAGAAGTAATTGTACCCGTATCCAGAATTATTATCCTCAAGTTTATTTTTATGAATTGTTATTGCTTTTAATTAATATAATCATATTTATTTTGTTTTGTCTTTGGAATTGTTCTATGATTTGGTCTGATATTATGCTAGGCTAGAATTCGTATACCGGTATGTAAGGTCACATAACCGAGGGATCGAGTGACTCAGTTGGGTAATTTTTACTACAAAACCTTTTTCTGGTGTAAGTTACTATTTTTAATCGATAAATTGTTTTGTTACAAAAGTAAAGAACGGATAGAGGTTAGGGTCAACAAAGCGGAAGTTTGAGATCTTTCAACTGGACAGTAGTAATTAGGCATTGGCTTAAAATACAGCGAAAGCACTTTAAAGTTAATTAAGATTCTATTTCATTTTCAAAAAGTGTTTTTAACTCCTACGGGATGGCGAAAGCGTATGTTAGGACTTAACTGCATAGCCTAGATCAATAAAACGATAGTGTGAGACGAGGGCTTTTAAACTAAATAGATTTTACTGAAAGTTGTTTTGAAAATGCAAAGACACCCAACCGGTTGCTAGTTCCCGAGGTCCGACCATTACATATTGGTAGTTCCACTTACTGAAATTAAACTTAATTTAGTATTTAGTTTCCCTACAACCCAATCAAACGTTCATTAGCTTTAGATTTGCAAAGTAACAATAGAAGATGATAGTTCGATTAATCAGTCTCAGTGGTTCGATATCTTTTAAAACTACACGATAAGATTGTGCACTTGCAGTCTGAATCATTAGATACCTCAGTGTAATCCGATCACCGACCTTGGCACATCTATCTTGTTAACCAATGCTCGCCTGGAACTTTCTTAAGAATGCTATATAACCCTCAAGAATAATGTTCCTTTTTAGCCGTTTCGATTTCACATGTACTATGAATTTGTTCTTTCCATAGTTTTTTGTAATGCTTAATTTACACTCCAGGTCTCTTGGTGGCCTCTTCATTATTCAGTGAATTTTATCCTTTGTTTATTATAATTTCTTGTAACATAGGCTTATACCTCCTTAAGTATTTTCCATTTACTCGTAGTATTCAACCTTCCGGTGTGAGCTCCTCAATCTCATAAGCATTGTTTGAAAAAACTTGCACTACTCGAAATGGTCCTTCCCAATTTGGTGACCTTTTTCTCTTGATTCTATCCCTTCTATCCATAGGAAGGATCACTTCCCAAACCATATCTCCATAGACAAACACCTTTGCATTCACCCTTTTATTATAGGCTCTTGCTACTTGTTCTTTCTTCCTGAACAAAGTATCTAATGTTGCTAGCCTATGTTGTTCAACATCTACCAACGTATTATTCATCATTCCCCATTAATAATTAGTAGGAATATCTTATTGCTTTTGCACTCTCACTGATTGTAGATGAATCTCTAGAGGCAATACTGCTTCATGCCCATTTCTAACATAATTTGAAGTCCAATTATTAAGGATTCATATTCAGCCTGATTATTAGAAGATTCAGCTTTAATCTTATAACGAAATCTAGTTGGAATTCCATATGGTGATAAAATAAAGATCTCGACTCCAATTCCTTGTTTATGTTTAGAACCATCAAAATATCATTGCCAATACTTAGTACTTACATAGGCTTCATTGATGTCGACCACTAAATGGTCAACTATAAAGTCTGCAATAATTTTCCCTTTGACTACTTTTAAAGGAACATATGTTAAGGAGTATTCAGTTAATGCCAGCGCCCATTTCCCAATTCGAATGTGCAAGATAGGTTTAGATAACATATTTTTAATGACATCAAAATGAGAATAAATAGAAACTTCAACTGGTTTTATATAATGCTTGAGTTTAGTACATGAAAAATATAAACATAAACATAGTTTTGCAATTGCATTATATCTAGTCTCGGCATCATTTAACACTCGAATGAGGTAATAAATGGATCTTTATATCCCATTCTCATCTTCATGGGCTAACATGCTTCCCAGTGTCGAGTCTGACATTGCAATGTAAAGTTTCATGCCTTTGTTTCTGTTTGGGGGTGCTAACATTAGAGGCTTCACCAAGTAGTCTTTCAAACGGTTGAATGCCTCTTAGTGTTCTCTTTCCCATGTGAACTCAAACTCTTTTCTTAGTTTTAACAAAGGAGAGAACACCAAAGTTTTTCCACTCATGTTTGATATGAATCGTCTCAAGAAGTTTATCTTTCCTAACAAAGATTGGAGCTCTTTCTTCGTTGTTGGAACTTTTGTACTCAAATTCACCTTGGTTTTGTTCTAGTTAATCTCTATACCCTTCTTGTATACTACAAAACCTAGAAAATCTCCTGCACGAACACAAAAAGCTCATTTTTAATGGATTCATTTTTAATCCATATTCCCTCATTCTAACAAAAGACTGTCGAAGGTGGTCTAAATGACCAGCTCTTGAGGGTGATTTGACTACAATTTCATCAATGTACACCTGCACGAAGGTGTCTATGAAATCATGAAACATTAAGTTCATTGCTCTTTGGTAAGTAACCCTAGTATTTTTCAAACTGGAAGGCATGACTGAAGAAGTGAAAAACACAAGAAGGGGGGTTGAATTGTAAAAACTTAAAATCAATTGCAGTCAACACAGTATTTTTATCCTGGTTTGTTTGATCTCAAACTACTCCAGTCCACCCGTCAAGGTGATTTCGCCTCTCTCCAACGAGGTCTTAATCCACTATATTCAACTGAATATTACAACCGCTTTAACAACTGCTAAAGCCTTCTTGAGTCAAACCACAAACCGGTTTCTCAAGGAAATACTTTCTTACAAAGAATTGAAATCTAGGTGTGTGAATGTTTTCTACAAAAACTGTTTATCACAACTGTGATACTACACAATTTAAGCTTATGAGAACTAGAGTGCTAAAATAATTGAGTAAAGAATTGAGAGCTTTTAGCAAACTGAGAGTGAGGAAGATGATGAATAGCTTTAGGCGTGTAGAGTGTTGTAGAGCATTAGCCAATTCAATCTTCATTGACTTGTTTATATAACATTGGAAATAAGGTACGTTGGAATAGTAATTCCGTTTCAATGCCAATAACATTTTTTCCTTATTAAGCAGATCTTGTCTGGAATGGTGCCGTTGGTAATAAATCATCTTGAATGCACAGTACCGTTGCCACTTAAGTGTGTTCTGGTTTTGGCTCATTCTGACGCTGCTTAGGTGCTGATGAAGTGTTGTCTTGATCAGAGTCCAGATTGTTACGCGCAGATCTGTTCATCACACTTCAGCATAAGCACAAGTTGACCTTCTGATTCTGGCATCTGATATAACATCTTTTGATGTTGATGTTGATGTTCTCTTGCTGATATACATCAGAGTTTCTGTAAAACAGAATGTAATTTTTAGATAGCATATTTGTCTTACATGAATCATACACTTAATATATCTTTGCATTTTGTTATCATCAAAACTTAAACTTAGGGTAGTAGATTCAAACTTTGTTCTAACAATCTCCCCCTTTTTGATGATGACAAAAACTAGATATTTTTTAATTGAAAATTAACGTGAAAAGTATCAGAGATAACCAAATAATAAATTGTATCAGAGTTAAATATGAAGTTATCAAAGATAAGGGATAAGGAGATATCGGAGTTTAGATCGGAGATACTCCCCCTGAGTTTATTACTTCCCTTTTTAATTCCAAGAGTTCTTCAGGATCAGATCTTTATTGACTTTCTTTGAACATCAGAATATCAGAGCTTCAGATCAGAATATCAGAGCTTCAGATCAGGATCAGATCTTTATTGACTTTCTTTGAACATCAGAATATCAGAGCTTCAGATCAGAATATCAGAGCTTCAATGTATCAGAGATGATTAACTTCTTGTACCTGTAAGCTTATGCAAAACAGAAAACATTCCAGAATATCAGAGTGTTAGAATGTTTGAGACTTTTTGTCTCAGTAATCCGTTATTGAAAAATATCATTCTTTTTCTCCCCCTTTTTTTCAGCAATCAAAAAGTGTAAGTGATATAAGCTAAAACGATCAGAGCAGAAAAACTGGTATATTAAATTCAGAGCATAGAAGAGAGTACAGAAAACATGGAAAGAAAAACAATGAACATATCATGAATGAAAAACTAAGGTTGGGGTGGCAAGCGTGTGAACAGAGCTTCTAGCATGTTCTTTATCTGATCAGCAGTTTCCTTCTGCTGATGCACCATGTTGACAATTGTATCAATCTTGCCATCTTGAATATCCATCCTTTCCTTCATCTTCTGATCATTCTCATCCATTCTTTGCTGCAGACGAATATCATTCTGCTTCAGCTCTTCAAGAGTCTGCCTGTCCAATGCAGCTTGGGAGACATCAGAAACAGGAAGCTTCTGAGAGCTTTCTGCAACATCTTCTGCTTGACTAACCTCTTCAGCTTGAATAGTCTAATCTTCTGTCGGCTGAACTTTTGAAGCTGGACGCTTTTCAGACCATGGCTCACTATCCAGAAGTAGCACTTCTTCCTTCAGCAGCTGACTTCCAACTTCCTTCAGCACTTCTTCCTTCTGCTGATGCACCATGCTGACAATTGTATCAATCTTGCCATCTTGAATATCCATCCTTTCCTTCATCTTCTGATCATTCTCATCCATTCTTTGCTGCAGATGAATATCATTCTGCTTCAGCTCTTCAAGAGTCTGCCTGTCCAAAGCAGCTTGGGAGACATCAGAAACAGGAAGCTTCTGAGAGCTTTCTGCAACATCTTCTACTTGACTAACCTCTTCAGCTTGAATAGTCTGATCTTCTGTCGGCTGAACTTTTGAAGCTGGACGCTTTTCAGACCATGGCTCACTATCCAGAAGTAGCACTTCTTCCTTCAGCAGCTGACTTCCAACTTCCTTCAGCAGCTTGCTGAAGTTCTGTTGGGCCTGTTCATAGTTGATATCTTGCAGCTTGAGGGCTTCAGCGCGTACCCATATTCTGAATTGTGTCCAGAGTTGGTCTGAGGCAGCAGGATCAATCATTCCAGGACAAACCTGCTTTAGAGAAGCAATCCAATTCTGCAAGCCTGTTTCAAAATTCAAAATGCCAGCACCAATATCTAGCTGTTTGGGTTTGGGGATGGCTATTTTATTTTTGAGATCAGCAAGACGGTCAAGGATTGTTAAATTGATGAAGGTCCTGCTGTGGTCTTTTGTAGTTTGTTTGGGAGATGGAGTAGGAGAGTCAGAAATGACTATTCGACTGGGTGGAGTGTGTGGTGTGTTAGGTGGAGTTGATTCAGGTGAGGATGGTAGTTCAGGTATGTTCAGGGTTGTGCCACACGGAAGTTGAATGGTCAGGGTTCGTGGTTCAGATGATTGAGGTGATTGAGGTTCATGGGTATGAGGTTCAGGTGATGGAGTTTCAGAGTGTTGAAACTCAGGTTGTGCAGATGATGGTTGAGGTGAAGCTGGATGAAGTTCTGGTGGTGGAGAGGGAGGTGGAATTTCTGGTTGTTCTGGTATGGGTGAAAGAGTGGTTGCTGGTTGTGGTGAGTGGGGAGTTTCTGGTTGAATGTTTGGATTTTCTTAGAGGGGAGCAGAAGAACGTTGATCAATTTCAGAAAGAACTTTGTCAAGTTCTGATTCTGTTGATGGTGTGGGTTTTGGATTTTTGTTGCGGGATCTCCTGAGAGTCAGTGACTCAGAAGGGTCAGCTTCTGGTTCGGTTTCATCAATTGTTGGTATGGGAATTGGAAGTTCATATGAAGCTGGGGTTGGGATTGATGTTGGAATAGCAGAAGAATTTAAAACATTAGCAGCAGATAGATTACCTCTCTTCTTAGGGGTCTGCTGGGATGGTCCTTCTGAAGTAGCCTTTCTTTTCTTCGTCTTCTTCATAGTAACTTCTGGATGTTGCTGGTGCAGATCTTTAATGTTCAGAGTGGGATTTGTACCATCAGCCTTGCAAGCGTCCAAGTATCTGAGAACAATGACTGGTTTAGATTCAATCTCAGAAAATAGTGGAAAGTCGTCCAGAGGGACTCTTCTGCTGGTGATGTCAGCAAGAGGAGTGACGCTGGGCTCCTTTCTGATATTCTCTATCAGTTTCATTTTCTTCAGATTCTTGGCGTTCAGAGGCTTGCCAACAGGGTTCAATAGAGATTAATTCCTGAGCTTCTGTAAGGTGTTTTATCAGCCTATTCTCAGTCAGAATATCTGATATTAACCTGCCAAAGGGTATCCAATCCCTTTTTGTCCTTTCTTCTTCCCTTGTCTCCTTGACGCTGGTCCTGAGGTGATTAAACAGAAGATGAGCCAAGTTAATCTTTACCTTCTGATTAATAAAGTAGATCAGAAACTGCTGATCTATATTTATATAATCAGGAGAGCTTGTGGGCTTCCTGTGATTAAAGCACCCAAGAATAATCTTCGCCCAAATTCTGTGTTGATCCTTTAAGTCTCTGATTTTGCTGCTGGGAACCCCATGGGTGAAAATCTGCCTTGCAATGACAGCAACATCTGAGCATCTTTCTGCCATGTCGATACAGCGGATGCCACCACGGTTGTATCCAATCAATCTTGCAATGTGATCCTCAGTGATCGCAATCTTCTTTCCCATTATGTAGGAGGTAACTTGATGTGTTGATGAGGACGCATGAATCCATAACTCCTTGACCAATACTGGGAACGTTGGACCCACCAACCTATCAAAATATCTCTCCCATCCTTGTGCCCTAACTTCTTCTGTCAAATCGAATCCATTTTCTTTCAGACTTGAGAAATCAACAATCAGTTCAGACAGAACTTCCAAGTTCTTCACTGGTGTAAGGAGCGTTCTGAAGGGAATTTTGTATTGTTCAGATGAAGCCTCCTTCTGAGAACCTGCAGAAACATTGCTAGAAGTTGCCATGTTCACACTTAGGGTTTTCTGAGAAAAACTTGAGAAAATGGGTTTCTTTTGAGAAAGATGAACACACAAGTAAGAATGCAGAGAAAGTATTTGGATGATTGTAAGAAACGGTAAAAGATTAATGAATGATGTTAATGTGCTTAAATAGATTTCAAAAAAAAATTTGAAAACGTAAACGGTTTTAAGAAAGAGAATTATTTCATGATTACATTTTAAAACATGATTACGTGCATTTAATGCTTGCTGATTTTGGGGGATTTGAGAAAGATACTTGGAACGGTTACCAGACATGTGTCTCAATGCACCCAATCAGCATTTTGCCTTCTCAGAAGCGTGCACGCGTGTTCTGCTTCAGAAATTTGCTGATGATTGGATGACATCTGTTTGATTTAGTGAGCAGCACGTCTATCCTTGAGTTGAAACGCTCAGATCTTTAAGAATAGAATCTGATACAATCTGCATGTCTATGTTTCTGAAAGAAGATTGATCAGAAGTTCACAGTAAAAGGAAAACACATTCTGAAGGTTAATATATAAAATTAAAACATTTTCACTCTGGGCAGAGTTTCATGCTGAGATGTTTTAGAATGAAATTGAACCTATCTTCAGAAAGAGGTTTAGTGAAGATATCAGCCCATTGATGGTCTGTATCAATAAATTTTAAGTTCAAAATTCCTTTTTGAATATAGTCCCTAATGAAATGGTGTTTTATTTCTATATGCTTAGCCCTAGAATGTAAAATAGGATTCTTACTTAAGAAAATGGCAGAAGTATTGTCACAGAGTATAGGGATGTTACTCTCAAAAATCTGGAAGTCTTCAAGCTGACTTTTCATCCAGAGCATTTGTGTGCTACATCCTGCTGCTGCTATGTACTCAGCTTCTGCTGTTGATAGCGCAATTGTGGATTGCCTCTTGCTGGACCAAGAGATCAGATTTTCTCCCAGAAACTGGCAGCTTCCAGAAGTACTTTTACGCTCTACTCTGTCTCCAGCAAAGTCAGCATCGCAGTAGCCTACTAAGCTGTAATCACTAGATTTTCTATAAAATAGACCCAGATTAGTAGTACCTTTCAGATGCTTGAAAATTCGCTTAACAGCTGTTAAGTGAGATTCTCTAGGATCTGATTGGAATCTAGCACAAATACATACACTGAATAAGATATCAGGCCTTGAAGCCGTCAGATAAAGGAGAGAACCAATCATACCTTTGTAGACCTTCTGTTCTACCTGTTTGCTTACCTCTTCTCTTTCCAGAATGCAAGTGGGATGCATTGGAATCTTTGATGGCTTACATTCTGAGAGATCAAATTTCTTCAGAAGTTCTCTGACATATTTGCTCTGATGAATGTAAGTTCCCTCTGGAGTTTGATTGATCTGAATTCCTAGAAAGAACTTCAGTTCCCCCATGAGGCTCATCTCAAATTCTGCCTGCATACACTTAGCAAATTTTCTTCCAAGAGAAGGATTAGTAGATCCAAAAATAATGTCGTCAACATATATTTGACAAACTAAGATGTCATTCTTAACTGACTTACAGAATAAGGTAGTGTCCACCTTCCCTCTGGTGAATTCATTTTCTAACAGAAAGTTACTTAGTCTTTCATACCAAGCTCTGGGAGCTTGTTTTAGACCATACAGTGACTTCTTTAGTTTGAAAACATATTCTGGATTTTTTTGTACTTTCAAAACCAGGGGGTTGGTGCACATAAACCTCTTCTTCTATATAACCATTTAAGAATGCACTCTTGACATCCATCTGATACAGAGTGATGCCTTTATTGACAGCAAATGAAATTAAAAGTCTGATAGATTCTAACCTGGCGACTGGGGCAAAGGTTTCTGTATAGTCTATCCCCTCTTGCTGACTATAACCTTGTGCTACCATTCGTGCCTTGTTTCTGATAACTTCGCCTTGTTCGTTCAGTTTGTTTCTAAACACCCATCTTGTTCCAATGACGTTGAAACCTTTTGGTCTGGGAACTAGATCCCACACGTCATTTCTGGTGAATTAATTCAGCTCTTCTTGCATTGCCAGAATCCAGTCGTTGTCCAGAAGTGCTTCATCAATAGAAGAAGGTTCAATCAGAGACACAAGTCCCATGAGGGATTCTTCAGAGTTTCTGAAGCTGGCTCTTGTTCTGATTGGATCTTCCTTTCTTCCTAAGATAGTTTCTTCTGGGTGATCCAAGCTGCTTCTGGGTAGTCTCTTCTGAGGTTGATCAGTAGCTGTTGTAGGATTGCTAGCAGTGCTCCTTTCAGATGTTGAAGGAGTGTCTTTGTTGAGAGAATCTGATGACTTGTCTTCAGAACCTGTAAATTCAACTTCTATACCTGTAAAAACTTCATTCTGCTTTGACTTTTCAGAGTCAAGCTTATCATCAAAACGAACACTGATTGATTCTTCCACAATCTGTGTTTCTGTATTGTATACTCTGTACCCTCTTGAGCGTTCAGAATATCCTAACATAATACACTTCTGTGCCTTAGAGTCAAACTTGTTCAAATAATTTTTTGTATTTAACATGAAACAAGTACATCCAAATGGATGAAAATATGAAATGTTGGGCTTTCTGTTCTTCCACAATTCATATGGAGTCTTTTCCAGAATAGGTCTTATTGAGATTCTATTATGAATGTAGCACGCTGTGTTTATTGCCTCTGCCCAGAAGATCTTAGATACGTTTGTCTCATTGATCATGGTTCTGGCTATTTCTTGCAATGTTATGTTCTTTTGTTCTACAACTCCATTTTGTTGGGGAGTTCTAGGACAAGAGAAATCATGCAGAATGCCTCTGTCATTAAAGAATGACTCAAAATCTTTGTTTTCAAACTCTCCACCATGATCACTTCTGACTTTAACGATTCTAAGATCCTTTTCATTCTGAACTTGGTTACAGAAGGTAACAAACACAGAGTGTGACTCGTCCTTGTGTCTTAAGAACTTTACCCATGTCCATCTGCTATAGTCATCTACGATTACTAACCCATACTTCTTGCCACTGACTGAAGCAGTTTTAACTGGTCCAAATAAGTCAATGTGCAGAAGTTCTAATGGCTTAGAGGTAGAAACAACATTTTTAGATTTGAAAGAAGGTTTTGCAAACTTGCCTTTCTGACATGCTTCACACAGAGCATCTGAATTGAAATTCAGAGTAGAAAGTCCTCTGACCAGATTGAGTTTGTTAATCTGAGATATTCTTCTCATACTAACATGCCCCAATCTTCTGTGCCAGATCCACTACTCGTTGTTAACAGACAGAAGACACTTTACATTCTGACTTTTCAGTTCAGAAAGTTTGATTTTATAAATGTTGTTTTTCCTCTTTCCATTAAATAGGATAGTCCCATCTTTCTGACTAACAGCTTTACATGATTTTTGATTAAATATTATATCATAACCGTTATCACTTAATTGACTTATGGATAACAGATTATGCATTAATCCATCTACTAACAGAACATTATTTATAGAGGGAAGATTTCCATTACCTACAGTTCCAGAGCCAATGATCTTTCCCCTCTGATTGCCTCCAAAGCCAACGTGGCCTCCAGGCTTAAGTTCCAGGCTTTGGAACATATGCCTTATTCCCGTCATGTGTCGCGAGCAGCCATAGTCCAGGTACCATGACTGGTGTTTCTGATTTGCTGCTAAAGATATCTGCAACATGTATTATTTTATCCTTAGGTACCCAGATTTTCTTGGGTCCTGATTTGTTAGATTTACCAAAACTCTGGTTGAATTTTGGTTTCACAGAATACTTACTACTAGTGTACTTAATATCATGTGTGTGACCATACACAAAATGTGAGTTCAGAGGAGTGTGTTTAATGGTTAAATCCATGGCATTCTTTGGTGTAGGTACCTTACCTTGGTATCCTATTCCCTTTCTGCCGTTTCTGCTAACTCCATAGATCATTGAAGCCATTTTGCTTCTATCTATGCTTTTAGAAAGGAACTTCTAGAAACTATGATCATACTCCTTGATGATCTCATCAGCGCTGCTGGGAGTTTCAGAAATTGGTTCCTTCTGAGAGTTTTGTAAAACATTTTCTAATTTTGAAATTTTATTTCTCAGCTCAGAATTTTCCAATTTAAGACTCTCAGTCTTATCAGAGTCAGATTCAAGATTCCTTTTCAGGTTTCTGAATTTAACTCTAATCTGCTGATACCTTTCCAGAATTTCGTTGAGGCTTTCAGCAAGTTCAGCCTTAGTAAAATTAATTGCAAAGTCAGGAAATACCTCTTCGGTGTCTGACTCTGAGTCTGATTCAGAAGCTTCGATGTCTTCTGAAATGTTGGCCATGAGAGGTATGTTTGCTCTCTCATCATCTGATTCTGAGTCAGCTTCAGACGAGTCAGAGTCATCCCATGTAGCCATGAGACTTTTCTTCTTTTCTCTTCCAAATTTCTTTTTGGGCTTTTCCCTCTGAAGCTTTGGACAGTCACTCTTGTAGTGTCCTTGCTCATTGCATTCATAGCAGATGATGTCCTTGGTGTTTGGCTTTCTGCTTCCTGAAGAGCCTTCAGATCTTCTGTATCCAGAGTAGGAGTCTGATCTTCTGTATCTGGAAGAGGACTCATTCTGATCAGATCTTCTGGGATTCCTGAACTTCCTTTGCCTCTGCTTCCATAGTTGGTTCACTCTTCTGGAGAGGAGGGAAAGTTCGTCTTCTTCTGATGAGGACCCATCAGAGGTTTCTTCAACAGCCTGCAAAACTTTAGACTCGGATTTTTTGTTAGATTTTAATGCTAAAGGCTTACCTTGCTTCTGAGGTTCGTCAGCTTCTAGCTCTATCTCATGACTTCTGAGGGAGCTGATAAGTTCCTCCAGAGAAATTTTGTTGAGATCTTTTGCTAGCTTCAGCGCTGTAACCATTGGCCTCCACTGTTTTGGTAAGCTTCTGATGATTTTCTTGACATGGTCAGCAGTAGAGTATCCTTTGTCCAGAACCTTGAGACCAGCCACCAGAATTTGGAATCTTGAGAACATTGTTTCAATGGATTCAGTTTCTTCCATTTTAAATGCCTCATACTTCTGAATGAGCGCCAGAGCTTTAGTTTCTTTGACCTGAATGTTGCCTTCATGCGTCATTCGGAGTGAGTCAAACATGTTCTTTGATGTGTCTCTGTTAGAGATCTTTTCATATTCAGCGTAAGAGATGGCGCTGAGGAGAATGGTTATGGCCTTGTGGTGATTTTTGAAATCACGCTTTTGTTGATCAGACATTGCTTTCCTGTCAATCTTCTGACCGCTTGCATTCACTGGGTGCGTGTATCCATCTGTCACCATGTCCCATAGATCAGCATCATGTGCCAGAAAGAAGCTTTTGATTCTATCTTTCCAGTAATCAAAATTCTCTCCATCAAAGACTGGAGGTTTGCCGCTGAATCTGTCTCTGTCTTCATGGTTGTCATTGCTGGTGTGTTGATAGTTTCCTGCCATTGTGTTTTTCTGATGCTGGATCTTGTACTGACACGGTTAAGTGTTTTAGCTCAGAACCAGGCGCTCTGATGCCAATTGAAGAAGTGAAAAACACAAGAAGGGGGGTTGAATTGTAAAAACTTGAAATCAATTGCAGTCAACACAGTATTTTTATCCTGGTTCGTTTGATCTCAAACTACTCCAGTCCACCCGTCAAGGTGATTTCGCCTCTCTCCAATGAGGTCTTAATCCACTATATTCAACTGAATATTACAACCGCTTTAACAACTTCTAAAGCCTTCTTGAGTCAAACCATAAACCGGTTTCTCAAGGAAATACTTTCTTACAAAGAATTGAAATCTAGGTGTGTGAATGTTTTCTACAAAAACTGTTTATCACAACTGTGATACTACACAATTTAAGCTTATGAGAACTAGAGTGCTAAACTAATTGAGTAAAGAATTGAGATCTTTTAGCAAACTGAGAGTGAGGAAGATGATGAATAGATTTAGGCGTGTAGAGTGTTGTAGAGCATTAGCCAATTCAATCTTCATTGACTTGTTTATATAGCATTGGAAATAAGGTACGTTGGAGTAGTAATTCCGTTTCAATGCCAATAACATTCTTTCCTTATTAAGCAGATCTTGTCTGGAATGGTGTCGTTGGTAATAAATCATCTTGAATGCACAGTACCGTTGCCACTTAAGCGTGTTCTGGTTTTGGCTCATTCTGACGCTGCTTAGGTGCTGATGAAGTGTTGTCTTGATCAGAGTCCAGATTGTTACGCGTAGATCTGTTCATCACGCTTCAACGTAAGCACAAGTTGACCTTCTGATTATGGCATCTGATATAACATCTTTTGATGCTGATGTTGATGTTCTCTTGCTGATATACATCAGAGTTTCTGTAAAACAGAATGTAATTTTTAGATAGCATATTTGTCTTACATGAATCATACACTTAATATATCTTTGCATTTTGTTATCATCAAAACTTAAACTTAGGGTAGTATATTCAAACTTTGTTCTAACAATGACTACCCACTCGTATGAGCCTAGTGCCCCAGTGCATAAAAACGTAATTCTGTGGGTATCCTCTTCAACGATGAAAATTTGGTTGTATCCTGAATATCCATCCAAAAGACTTAAATATTCATATCATACGGCTGAATCTACCAGAATTTATGCCATATGCATTGGATATTCCTCCTTTGGACTGGCTTTATTTTAATCTCTAAAATATATGCAAATTCTTAAAGTTCTATTTTTCTTCACCACGGGGACTATCTTAGCTAACCATTCAACATACATGGTTGTCCTAATGAATATGCTCTTCAACAACCGTTCGATCTCTATTTTGATTTTGGATAACACTTGTAGCGTGAACCTCCTTGGAATTTGTTTGACTGGTCACTTTCCTGGATTTATAGGTAGTCTAATTTCCACCATCTCCCTGCTCAAAATAGGCATCTCGTTGTAATCTCATGCAAAGCAATCTCTAAATTCTTTAAGAAGTTCGATTACTTGATCCTTCATCTTATTGTCGATCTTAGTGCTGATGTATGTATTCTTCTAATTACGCCATCACCCAGGTCAACTTCCTCCAATGGATCTTGTGCTTGCATCTTTCAAATATCCCCATCTTTCTGAAGTTGTTGTTTGGCTTGGTTCTCCAAGCTTTTCCACCATAATGGCTTCAGGTGCCATATTTGAAACATTTCCAGCCTCTAAAGTTGAATTTATCCTGCTTTCGGCCATATAGGCCAAAATCCTTGCCAGAGAATTAGACTCAGGCATCATTATGTGTTTTTTCTTCCTAGCCTATTCAAACTCCCCTTCTGTAGTTGGATATGTATCCAGCTTTTCTTGGTCCCAAATTAAACCATGAGTAGGGTGTAGGGTTAGAAACTTGATCGCATCACGATGTGACTTGAACACTGCATCTTCAGGATCGCACGGAGGTATGGTATTTAAGGCTTTGTAAAAATTGTTCCTATTGACGATACCCACATAAATAGTAAAATAATTGTGATCTGCCTCAATGTTCTCCACAATCCCATCTGGATGCCATATGGATAAAAATTGATGCAGAGTCGATGGTATTGTCCCAATGTAATGTATCCACTCACACCCTAGCAACAAGTTGTAGTTTGCTTTGGACGGAATCACCATGAACAACGTTGGCCTTGAAGTCGAGCCAACTAATAAATTTACTTGAATCACCCCTAGTATGTGACTTGTTTTCCCTTCATAGTTTGACAAAACCATGTTATTTGGTTTGAGGTCAGTGTCGAACTTGCCAATCCTTTTCAGTAATGATTGTGGCATCAAGTTCACAACATCACCACCATCAACGAACACTTTGTTCACAGGGAAATCATCAACTTTAGCCCTTATAAACAAAGGCTTGAGATGGTACATCATATAAAATGTAGGCTTATCAAACATTTCATGTTGTTCTTCGACCACCCCATTATTCATGACATAGTAGCATAGAGATTTCTGGCCTGCTAACTCTTCGCACATGGCTTCCTCTTCGTCCCCAAATTCCTGACTTGAAACCATACTCATTAGGAAGGACCCACATAATATTACAATGAATAATCAAACTATCTTCTGAGCTATCTTCAAAGTCGTTAGATATTTCATCGTCCATGTTGTCATCACCAGAATTTTCAACTTTTCCTGGTGGTGCACTCACAACCGGCATCAATAACCTCTCTTTTGCTAGTCGAAAGTGCACTTCCTTTTGAATGCTCTCACCCTTTGATGGAGCAACTTTTAATTCCGCTTCTCTTGCAGCTTTTTTGTTTCTCTGAAACCTTCTCCACTGAGTCTTTGTCATAAGATTTTTCCCTTTGTATGTGGGAGGAACATGATACTTCTTTGAAGTGATCCCAGCTTCATCAAATTAGGAAGAACTTGATCCTTTCTCCATCATTTCCCACTTATGACTCGAACCTGAACCTTTCTTTACTACCTTCCAAATTTGGTTTACCCCCCTTGGATAAAAAGGATAAGCCCAGTTGTTGTTGGGAACATCAGTTGGTGGCACAAAGGTCCTTTGATACGGAAACCTAGGTTTCCCTTGGGGATCTTGGACATTGTACAGTCCCTTTGCAAGGTCGAACACCACCTTTGGACTCTTCTCTTGAGGGCGTTTCTTCTTCAACGCCTCAATTTTATTTGCAGCATTTTTTTCATAGACTATGTTACAATTTGGGTATAACATAGACCTGGAATTGCCCAACATGCACCTATTTAGAAAATCCACCAACTCCTCTTTAGGTTTGGGAAAAACAACCTTTATTAATTCATCAACTATTTCTTCAGACAATTCCTCATTCTTAGTTTCACAATCCATTTTTTCCTTGTCGCCTTTATTACCTCCAGGCTCTTCAGTAATATCAACTACCATCACTTCTTGTGGCTTAGACAAATTGCCATTGCCACTTTTGAGACCTTCAGTAGTCTTGACGATTGCATTTACCATTTGATCAACGTTCATAGCTTGTTTGTTCTCAAAACCATCAGTGGTATTGATTGTCAATGCTGCGAGTGAGTCGATAAGATCCTCGTGTTCTCCTTCGAGACCATTAGTAGTCTCGATCATCAGCACTTCCAATGTTTCGACAAAGTGCACATCAGTAACATGTAAAGGATCTGAGTCGACCTTCACGGAGCTTTTTGGTTTTTCGCCAAATTTCAATCGGCCATCTTTCAGAGCCTCCAGAATCAAATCCCTGAAAAGAAAACAATGAGAAGTATTATAAACCAAAAAATTATGATACTTGCAAAAACCTCTTTTTTGTTTCTGCTCTAATGGTGGATTTTTACTGCCTAGAGGCACTATAATCTGACCATCTAAAACTAAAACATCAAATATTTCCTCACATTTTGACACATCAAAAGTATATGCTTTAGTACTAAATATATCATTTTTGGTTCTTTGATCGTCTTTCCTTTTGGCGGTCTTTTAGATTTTCATGCATATGGAGGTCCGACTTTTAATTCAGCCACATTAAGTTCTCATTCTTCCATGATTTCATCCTCAAACTCTATGGAATAATCTTTTGTGTCTATATAAGTCAATTTGCCTTTTCTATGATCTTTTAACACTCTAGCTTTCTCTGTTTTCAAACGTTCGACATATCGAACCTTATCAGCTAGTTGAGACATGTCTGTATTAGATTGAGTATCAAACTTTTTCCTAATAGAATAATCTAAGCCCCCGGCGGCCATTACGACTAGCTCATGTTTAGGATCTCTAGTGAAGAATCTAGACTTTAGGACCCTAAACCTATTCAAATAATCTTCCATTGACTCAGAAGACCTCCTCTTGATTGAGGATAACTCTTTCAAACTTATCTTAGGCTGACCACCATAAAATTGCTCATGAAATATACCCTCAAGTTGTTCCCAAGTGTGTATGGAATTTGGAGTCAATTTCGTAAACCAAGTAAAAGAATTTTTGGTCAATGAATTAGGAAAATATTTTAATTTTAAACCCTCATCGTTAGCGATATCGCCAACTTCTGTTTCGTACCTAGCGACGTGTTAAATGGTCGACTCATTGGCATCACCAGCAAACTTAGTAAATTTAGGTACCTTACATCCCCTAGGTAATTTTGCCTGTCGAATGTAATCAGGAAAGGGAGGAGAGTAATTGGGCCTCTGAAGGCCAACATTTATCCCAGATCATGTTAATACTTCTTCTACTACATTTACTATGTTATTACGCCCAATAGTGGCATTTTTTAACACTCGATCAACATCTTGGTTTCTCCTAACTACGACCGTCCTAGGTTCGTATTATTCAACAAATTCTTCCTCTTCATAAGTGGGTGCTTCCACTCTTAGAGGTCTAAAAGGACGCTCATTTTTCCCCTACTCTAGTTCTTCAAAAACTCTTAACGTCTTGTGGCGCGTTTGAGTTTATTAGACTCCGAATGAGTCATCAATCTACTCATTTGGTCAACTATAGGATTAAGGGCAACTACCATTTGTTGATTTAAGATATTTACTAACTATAAATTATTCTCATCCATTTGTTGTCTTAAAGCCATAACAGAAGTAGTATTCAAAGACGTCGTTGACTGAGGGACATAACTAACACCACCTGGTCGACCACTTGGGACATAACTGCCTTGATTTCCAGTGGCCACTGTGTTTTTGTATATGTGGTCAGGTTCGACTGCAACCCAATCATCATGGAATAAGGCATACCATATTGGTAAGGGATAAATGGTGATCCTTGACCCCCTGGAAAGAGTGGTCTATTTGGGTCAAATGGTGATATCCCACGCCTAGGTTATGTCATTGTGACAGTTGTCACTGAACCATGAACATCAATCAATATCATAGGACATAAAACTGTCTCACTTTGAGTTATGGTACTCACTGGTAGGACGTCCTTATTTTGCATAGAAATCTGCGTATGTGCAGCATTTGTGTTAGAGCATGGCATTCTAGGCTTGGACAAAAGTTTACCACTTCTTAAATTCATACACACACAAGCTAACTATAAGAAACTTTGTAAAATCACACATAAAATACGAAATTATTAGCATTGTCCTACAAGGTGTGCCAATTTGCTTACCTCTAGTTTTGGCAAACAAGGCTGGTCTCTTAACAAAAAGTTTACTGGCGAGATCGACCAGGGGATCTTAGTACAGTGCTTCAGTTTTCGAGTGTTTTCACAAAGTATGTTCAAAAGGGTTCGTTTGACTAAGGCGAAACGAGTTTAAAAGCAATTAATAAGGACTTGTAAAATAAAACAAAAGATGTTTTAAACTGTAAAAATAGATGACATAACATCAAAATAGTTTAAAATAGGTTGTTCCAAACATACATTGCCCTAGCTTGACTCATTTCGCTCGTTCATTTGGGTACTCTAAGTGACTAGCGTGTGGGAATGTGAAAGTTTGAACCTTTGACTCTATGCACTAAGTGCTTTATTTTTAATACACAAAATAGCTACTTTTCAGCGGGTTTCACTTCTTTATAAGCCATGTGTCTATTGTAACTTCCCTCCATGAACCCACGTTCTCCATCCCTACTATTGAACCCATGTTCTCCATCTATAACACTTTGCTTTGCTAGTTATGCATTATTTGGGCTTTTTAACATTCCTGGCCCAATCTATTCCTCATGAGGAATCTTTTATGGTCGACTGCATCCACAAGCCTAATTAAGTATTTGTGAAACCTCTCCCGGTAGATTGCTTCTGTAGTCAAGTTCATATAATTCAAAGTTATCAAAGAACCTTTTTGGCTTTTGGTTGGATTTTAACCCTTTGTAAAAATCCTAGATAACACCCTCCTTCTTACAATGATAGCATCGAATACCAGATGCTTCGCCACTGTAAGACTTCTACTGACTTTTACATTTCTTCTTGTTGAACTTACCATCCTTTAACTAGAATTTTCCCTTAACTGTCAAACCTTCACCTACCATAGAAGGTTTATACTCCTTTCATTCATTCAATTCCTTAGAATACAAGACTGCTTGAACTTCTTCAAAGTTTAGGGACTCTCTTCCATACAAGAGGGTTTCTTTGAAGTCAACATGTGATCTGGGCATAGCGCACAACAGCAACAGCGTTTGATCTTCATCATTGATCTTCACATCAATATTTTCAAGATCAAGAATCAGCTAGTTGAACATATCCAACTGCTCAGCCAACACTTTGTCTTCAACCATCTTGAATGAGTACAAAGTTTGCTTCAGGTAGAGCCGATTTACCATCGATTTGGTCATGTATAAACTTTCAAGTTTCACCCATAACCCTGATATCGTCGTCTCCTTGATACATGTCGAAGAACCTTATCACCAAGGCTTAACAAGATTGTGCTATGGCCTTTCTCTATCATGACCATCTTTTCTTTTTCCGTTAATGCAACA
The DNA here is from genome assembly GCA_948472305.1 of Vicia faba. NCBI lineage: Eukaryota > Viridiplantae > Streptophyta > Magnoliopsida > Fabales > Fabaceae > Vicia > Vicia faba. The sequence goes on from OX451739.1 coordinate 792,180,628, forward strand.
TCCATGACGGCCTCTCTCTTCAATGCTTCCAAACAACTCTGCTGAACCAGTAGGGCTTTCATCTTCAAGCGCCACAGAATAAAATCGTTCACTCTGGTGAACTTTTAAATCTCATACTTTGTTGAAGACATCTTTTCCACGCTCACCGAATCAATTTGTTGTGAAAATGATATCTTGGAAACAAAGTATAAACAATTTCTCTATGATCAAGAAACACACAATGGTAGAAAAAATGGAAAAACAAGAAGAACACAAGGAATTGGTTATAACTGTTATTCTTTACTTTCTCTTCAAACAAGATTACAAGTATACAAGAATAACAAATAACCCTCTCATCCTAAATTAGGATTTGCAGTATTGCAATGATGAGAGACTAGTATGCTATTTATAATAAACCTAACATACTAAACTAATGGAATTTTTCACAAATATCCATTACAATTTAACTTAGGGTACAAGCTAACTTAAACAATTGGACATAACAACAGGCCCAATTAGAAATACTAATAACCCTAGCATTTCGACACCCGCATACTAGAACACGCTTCGACTACAGTATATAGGTCTTCGACACCAACATGTGAACATATTTCAACGGCATGCATAAATCTTGTCAAACCAAAAGCTACCCTTCGATATAATAGAGTTTGATCTAGTATCTCACAGATAATCATTATCTAATAAGTGTTTTTGAAGCACACATAACGAGTTGGGCTCTTGATGCCACTTGTTTGACGATGAAAACTTATCTAGAGGGGGGTGAATAGATCCCCAATGAAAATTTTACTTTTAAAATTGTTTTCAAAAATTAAGTAAAAACTATGGTAAGCGGAAGTCGTATCCTAGATCACAAGTCGTCCAAATCGAACCATTTATTGGAGGCTCGAATATGTGTACGATCAATATCCAATTGAATGATGATAATAAAATTTTAATACAATAAACTCTCAAGTAGTTGTTTTACAATTACAAGTCCAACGAATATTCAATGAAATAAATGATAAAAATAAGTGAAACAATTTATCAATCACTTAGAGAGAGACAGAGAGAGGGGGAGATAGATAGATAGATAGAGAAGAATACAAATATGAAAGAGGATATTGAAATTTTATTTGTTTCTTTAAAATAAATGTAACATTTAGTGATAAGTAACCCTTCATAATGCATGAGAGGTAAAACAATCTATCAAGGATAACCCTTAATAATGCATTATGTTTCATCAATTCCACTCTAACTCCCAAACTGTTCAAGTCCCTTCCCAATACAAATTTAACATGCATTAAAGTTTTCCAAGGGATACCTCTGACAATGCAATTTGTTAAAATTCAATTCTTTTATTGTGTGGGGTTACTCTTTGCAACGTATGATTGAAATATTTGATTTTTCCGACAAATTTTACAAGGGATTACATTTCGCAAATCAGTTTTTTCTAGATTCTTGCATTGCTAAGGGTTTTACCTTGACTACGTCATTTGATTTGCCATCATTTTTTTAGTGCAAAGGTGATGAAATTGAGGAAGAAGAAGGAAGGAATAAATGTCTAAAAGCTGACAGCAAATGATTGAAGGAATTGATTGATTTAAATGTAAACCTAGTACACCTATTTATACACAAATAAGAATGCCACATAGGCCTTAATCAAAACTTATCTACAAATAACAAAATACTAAATTACCCTCTAATACCATCCCATAATTTAGTAATTTATCAGAAGTTAACAACACCAATTTCATCTCTCAAGCGCAGAAATTGGTCTGTTTTTATTGCCTTCGTCAGAACATCTGCCAGCTGCTTCTGAGTGCTACAGTGCAGAACTTCTAACACTCCTTTCTGCACTTGACTTCTGAGAAAGTGATACTTCGTCTCAATGTGCTTGCTTCTTCCATGTAGAACTGGATTCTTTGCAAGATTAATTGCAGACTTGTTATCAATCATCAACTTCAGAGGTTCCTCAACTTCAACCTTCAGATCATGCAGCAGATTCAGAAGCCAAACTGCTTGACAGGAAGCTACAGCACCAGCAATGTATTCAGCTTCACATGTTGACAGAGCCACAACAGGCTGTTTCTTGGAACACCAAGAAATTGGACCTCCCAGAAACTTGAATAAGTACCCAGAAGTGCTTCTTCTGACAACTCTGTCTCCACACCAATCAGAATCAGAATAACTCATAAGTTCTGATTTGATCTTTCCTCCAGAAGGAAATAGCACTCCATATTTCAGAGTTCCTTTTATGTACCTCAGAATCCTGACAGCAGCTTGGTAATGAGACCACTTTGGTTTGCTCATGTATCTGCTGACCATTCCAACTGCATAACAAATATCAGGTCTGGTATTACATAAATACCTCAAAGAACCAACCATCTGTTTGAAGGTTGTAGCGTCCACATCCTCTCCATCAGAATCAGAGTCCAACTTTTGATTCGTATCAGCAGGTGTGATAGCAACTTTGCAATTTGCTAGCTCAAATCTCTTCAGAAGCTCTAGTTCATACTTCTTCTGATGTAAAATGATTCCTTTCTAATAGTATATAAGTTCCATTCCTAGAAAGAAACTCATTTTTCCAAGATCTGTCATCTCAAACTCATTCATCAGAACTTTCTTGAACTCAGTTGTTTCTTGTTCAGAACTTCCTGTGAGTAATATGTCATCAACATACAAACAGACCAGAATCATATTATCTTCTGAAGTGTGCTGAACATAAACACCATACTCCATCTCACACTTCTGAAACCTTTGTTCCTTGAAAAACGAATCAATCTTCAGATTCCAAGCTCTGGGTGCTTGCTTCAGTCCATACAGAGCTTTATTCAGCCTGTATACCATCCCTTCCTGATTCTTTTTCACAAATCCAGGAGGTTGTGACACATAAACTTCTTCCTGTAATGGACCGTTCAGAAATGCAGAGTTCACATCCAGATGTATTAAAGGCCAATTTCTGTTTGCAGCTAAAGCAATCACCAGTCTGATTGTTTCGTGTCTAGCTACAGGCGCAAACACCTCAAAGTAATCTAGTCCAGGTTTCTGAAGAAAACCTCTGGCCACTAGTCTCGCTTTATGTTTGCCAATTGATCCATCTGGCTTTAGCTTCTGCTTGAAAACCCATCTGACGCTGATGGCTTTCTTGCCTTTTGGAAGTTCTGTCAGCTTCCAAGTCTTGTTTCTTTCAATAGCCTCAAGTTCTTCTTTCATGGCATTCAGCCACACTTTCTTCTTGAGCGCTTCTTCAATACCCACTAGTTCAGAATCTACTAGCATGGCACACTGAACGATTTCTCCTTCAGAATCTACTTCAGTATCATGTAACATGCTAAAATATGCAAACTTACTTGGTATTCGTCTGATTCTCTGTGGCCTCTGATCTTGTTCTGAAGCTTCTCCAGAATTAGGAACAATACTAGCTTCTGAACCTTGTCAAAAACTACTTCCTTCAGAATTACCACCTTCAGAGTTACTTCTGGAAACTTGTTCTCCAGACCCCATGTCTTCAGAGTTTTCCCTTCCAGAAGTATAATCACCACCAGAATCTGGATCAGAATCAGATCCACTATCAGAATCTCCCTGAGATTCTGACTCATCTTCAGAGTCTTCTTCTTCTGACTCTGACTCGTCTTCAGAGACTAACCCTTGTGTTGGCACTACACCAGAATCTGATTGAAACTTGTTCCAATCCCATGTTTCTGACTCTTTCACAACAACGTCTCTGCTGATTTCAACTTTGTTGGTTTCTGGACAATAAAGCTTGTAGGCACCTGTACTGTGGTACCCCACCAGTAACATTGTTTTTCTTCTATCATTCAGTTTTCGTCTTCTAGCCTCTGGAACGTGTTTGTAGCATACAGAACCAAACACCTTTAGATGGCTAACACTTTGCTTGTCTCCAGTCCATTTTTCTAAAGGAACAGTTTCCTTCAGCTTCTTTCTTGGACACCTATTCAGAACATATGCTGATGTGGCAACAGCTTCTCCCCATAACATGTGAGGTAACTTCTTCTCTTTCAGCATACTTCTGGTCATATCAAGCAAAGTTCTGTTTCTTCTTTCAGCGAGACCGTTGTGCTGAGGAGTATATGGAGCAGTGACCTCATGTTCTATTCCATTCTCCTCACAGAACTTCTGAAACTCTATAGTTATACTCACCTCCACCATCTATTCTCAGAATCTTCAGCTTCTGACCACTCTGCTTCTCAGCCTTCACCTTGAACTTCTGGAACTCTGTAAACACTTCATGCTTGAACTTGATGAGTGTTACCCAAGTCATTCTTGTGAACTCATCCACAAAAGACATGAAATATTTGTTTCCTCCAAGTGAGAGTACTGGAAATGGTCCACACACATCAGAATGTACTACACCCAGAGCATGCTTTGCTCTAGGGGCTACTTCTGATGCAAATGGCAATCTGGGTTGCTTGCCTTTCATGCATATCTCACATGACTTCTAAGGCTTCACAATCTTCGAAATGCCATGTACGAGCTTCTTAGAACTTAGATGCCCTAAGCTTCTATAGTTCAAGTTCCCCAACCTCTTGTTCCACAGCTTGTTGTCTGCTTCAGCGCCTTCTGCATTGAGACACTTTGCTTCAGAAGTTTCTACATTCACTTTGAATGTTCTGTTGCTTCCCTGCTCAGACTTCATAATCAACTTCTGATTAGAATCATACAACGTCAAGAGGTTGTCCTTCATAACCACTGAAAAACCTTTCTCAATAAGCTGACCCACACTCATCAGATTGCTTTTAATTCCAGGAACGTACCAGACATCTTTGATCAGAATGTTTCTTCCATTCTTCACTCTGACTCTGACATTTCCCATACCTTCTGCATTAAGGTACTTATCATCAGCACATCTGATCTTTGTTCTCCTTCTGAAGTCAAAGTCTGTCAGCCATTGTTTGTTCCCAGTCAAGTGGTTTGAACAGCCAGTGTCCATATACCACCAATCTCCTGAACAGTTTCCATCAGAATCAGAAGCCATCAATAGCACAGGTTCATCATCAGAATCTTCTCTGGCTATATTTGCTTCTTCTGATTTCCTTCCTCTGTTTCTACAGTCTCTGGCAAAATGCCCAAACTGTTTACAGCAGTAACATTGAACCTTCTTCTTGTCATACCTTTCCTTTCCCTTCTGATATTTCTTTTCATCAGAAGTTGAGGTTTCTGACTTCTGGAATTTATCACCATGTCTATTCTGCTTCTGGTCCTTCTTGACAAAAGAAGCTTTCAGAGCTTGCTCCACTTCCCTCTCAGAAGTTCTTTCAGTCAGACGCAACTCTTGTGCTTCTAGACTTCTTTGCAACTCTTCTATTCTCATGGTTTCCAGATTTTTAGAATGTTCAATAGAAACAACAATGTAATCAAACTGAGGCGTAAGTGACCTCAGAATATTTTCTATGATTACCTGTTCAGAAAGTGTTTCTCCACAAGCCTTCATTTCATTAGTGATCAGAATCATTTTGGAGATGTATTCAGAAACTTTCTCACTGTTCTTCATGCTGAGATTTTCATATTGTTTTCGCAGGGACTGAAGCTTTACCTTCTTTACTGATACGTCACCACCATAACATCTGGTCAATATATCTCATGCCCCTTTCGACGTCGTCGAATCAACAATCTTCTCAAACACATTTTCATCCACACACTGATGGATGAAAAACAATGCTTTCTGATCCCTCTTCCTTGTAGCTTTTTCTTCTGATTTCTGTTCTTCAGTAGCACCTGCTGCAGCTGGAACATAACCTTCAGAGACAAGGTCCAGAACATCCTGATCACCAAACAGCACACGCATTTGTATCTTCCATCTGTTCCAGTTTTTGCCATCAAAAACTGGAAGTTTAGTGTTCAAACTACTGCCTCCATTCATCTTAAACCTTTGCACAGAAAAACTCAGATCTCAGATTTCTCACTCAGTGTTTCCCAAACCCACAGAATCAGTGTGATTCTGTTTCAGATTTTTGTTCAAGATTCAAAAATCAAACACACAGCTCACTATCACTCGTGTTTCCCAGAGTTTCAAAACAAACCAAGAGCTCTAGATACCAATTTGTTAGTGCAAAGGTGATGAAATTGAGGAAGAAGAAGGAAGGAATAAATGTCTAAAAGCTGACAGCAAATGATTGAAGGAATTGATTGATTTAAATGTAAACCTAGTACACCTATTTATACACAAATAAGAATGCCACATATGCCCTAATCAAAACTTATCTACAAATAACAAAATACTAAATTACCCTCTAATACATTTTACCCCTAATATAAATCTATCACAAATCACTTTTTTTTTGTAGCGAGACTTTTGAAAGGGTTAGGTAAATTGTTTAAATTTAATTTATATTATTATAGTATTTTAAAAACTAAAAAAATGTCAATGATAATCACTCTTTTATCATCTTATATAAAAAAAAATCATTTTACTTAAATATTTATTATTTTATTGAATTGTTTTTTAATCCCTCTCTCCTCATCCTCTCTAAATTCTCGAATAAAGTTTAAGACTTTCATTAAAAGAAGCATTGAATTTAGATATACCACTCTTTTTTTTTGTTGGTTTTTTTGGTGGATCAACAACGTCCTTCACCGCATCCTAGCAACTCTAACATCATAAATTAAGTTGAAGCTATAGAGTAAAAATTAGAGATGACAATGAATACTTATAGACACATGTATAATTTTCAGCTACCCGCCTCGTTTAGTTAATATGATATCCGTATCCGCCACATATCCGTACAGATATCGTTAGACAGATATTTGTGGATTTTGAGATACCTGCAGATATATACAGTTATTCATAAATACTTTTATTTTATTTTTAAATATATAACAAACTAAATTGTTTATCCTTTTTAAAGACAACAAAATAATTTCAAATTTAACAACAACATAATAATAATAATAATAATAATAATAATGATAATAATAATAATAATAATAATAATAATAACAAAAATAAATCACATTTATTTTATTTCTTCTTTTTACAGATGATTATATTATACTCAACAAAATAATAATAATAATTTTATATTCAACAAAATAATAATAATAATAATAATAATAATAATAATAATAATAATAATAATAATAATAATAATAATAATAATAATAATAATAATAATTTTAGATTAAATAAATTAATATTTAAGTAATTTTGTTATTTATTAACGGATACAGATAGTCGAGGGTACGAATACTACCAAATTTATATTTGTATTCGTAAGTAAATAGGTAACTAAATATTCGTTTATTTTATTCGTGAATATTCATTAAAACACCATCCCCGTGCGTCTGACGGGTTTTACCCGCGAGTATTCACAAGTATTGGCTTTTGTACCATCCCTAATAAAGACCTTCTTCAAAAGTTTAGGAGTGTGTTTGATAAGGCTTAAAAAATAGTTTTTTAGTTTTTATCTTTTAGTTTTTTAGTTCACATTAATGAAAAAAACTCGGTTTGGTAAGTCTTTTTTAGGTTTTTTGAACTAGCTTTTAGCTTCTTTTTTCCAAAAGTTATTTAAAGTAGTTTTTGACTTTGTAGCTTTTAGTTTGTGACTTTTTCTTCTATTTATACTCTTATTATTTTAACAAAATATATTATTTATCCTTATTAATTAAAATGATATTTTATGTTATTTTATATCTATCAACTAATAAAATAATTAATTTATCATATTAACTTATCAACTACCAAACACCAATCATAATATATCAATTACTAACTATCAACTATCAATTATAAACTACCAACTATTCGCTAGTTTTATTATACAGAGTCTAGATCGTAGTATCTTTTGATTCACATACATAAATCCGAATGATCATTGAAAGAAAAATTGCTCTTGTTTGTTGTATATAAAGTTTGGACAACATTAGTAAGATCTCTTATGCGAGAGCTAGCATTGGATCCATTACCAGAGTGTATCCGAGGATTCTATCTAGAGTAATATACGCATGCATCATTTTCCTTAACGTTAAAGTATATTATTACAATCCAAAAAAAGACTGCAAAATAAATTAACATAATAATCCTCTAAAGTTGATTATCAAACGCGTTACTATTAAGTAAAGTGTGATCCATATGCTACATGCATACAAAAGTATATACAGATCGTGTTACGTTTCGAATAGCAAATTGGCATAAAGTCACTTTATTTTTTTGGTGGCCAGCCAAACTTTCTGCTAAAGTTGCCATTCCATTAGCAATCTTAGCCGAAAGAAAAAAAAAAGTCATGCATTATTAACAATAATGGAAGTGTGGTAGATATAAAGATACGTGCAGTGTCTTTGTGAGTATATGTAAATGAATTATAAAAATTATTAATGGATGAGAATATATTCCTTTCTTTTTAACTATTGAAAAATTAGATATTTGAAATATGGGCCTACCTAGTCATTAATTTAACGATCAAAAACAGTCATATGCAAATATAAGGTCAACGTAAGAGAGTCAATTCTCGCGTGTTGTATAACATTCCACGTCACTTCTAGCTCTAATACTGTACTTTATGTATTATGAAAGTATTATTAGAAATAAAATAATTTATTTTATATATTTTATACATATGTCCAAGATAATTATTATTTATACCATATAAATATTATAAAAGAATATTCTAAAAATATTGTTAAATAGTGATTGTCTAGTTGATATTTGTAAGCAAGGTATATATTGTTTTACTTTTGTATTAGCAAGTTTGTTTTAAAAAATTAGTTTCACAAAGTGGTCGTAAATAATGTAAATAAGTTATTGATATTTATAAATTAATATTTAAAAAGAATATTTTAAGAGAAAATACAATGAATGAACAATTTAGAACAAATGGATAAATTTCAGTTATAGTATGGTATCATTCTCTTGAAACTATTGTAACCAATTTTATTTCGCTCTACTAGTCATCTCCTTATACCTATATTTTCCCCCCTTCTTCATTAAGCTTCAAAGAAGCTCCAATCTTGTATGCGCCAAGCTTCACAAAAACACTTTTGTTTGTCCCTTTCATCTATCTAAAATCTTCAGAGAAGATTAAGAAATGGAAGATCTTGTAGAGCCGCAATAGGAATCACAAGGAGGGAATCGCATGTCGAAAACTCAAGCTTCACAGTTCCTAAATTCATCAAATCAAAGTATATTTGGACCAAAACTTTCAATAAACTCTGAAAAACAATGTTTTACTTTGGAATCAACAAATTGAAGGGATAATTTATATCATACAAACTCCCTAAAACTTGTCTTAAACCCTCAAATTCTCCCAATTTTCAAAAATGAGGAAGATTGTGCCGCTTACATAAAATTGAAGGAGTATGACTCTTGGATAGCTCAAGATCACACTCTATTCACATGGCTTATTTCAAAAATATCATAATATGTTCTTCCACGTGTTCTTTCTTACAAGCATGCCTATGAATTTTGGGATCAAGTTCATAAACAATTCAATGCCCTTATAAAAGCTAGGGTTCATCATAAAGAAAGCAAAACAATCCATTTCAAAATATGTTTTACAAATTCGAGCAATAGTCAATTGCCTTCTTGATATTGGGGATCCAATCTCTAAAAGAGACCAAATTTATGTTATACTTCAAGGGTTACCAGAGGAGTACAACCCCTTTGTGATGATATATGGAAATTGAACCTTCAACATGTATGACATTGAAGCCCTATTATATGTACAAGAGGCTCAAGTAGACAAGTATCATTAAGAGTTATATGTTGCAAATGCAATGAGAAATAGGGTTTACATTGAAGTAAATCATGATTCCAACAACACTTATGGTTGTTATCAATAGTTAGGAGGAAAATGACACAACAATAGGGGTTGAGGTCGTGGCAGAGCCCGGATAAACTCCAACTTTGGAAATTCTCCAACATGTTAGTTGTGTGGAAAATATATACATTCATTGGCTAACTGTTGGCATCGCTATGATGATTTTTTTGAACTTGCTCAGCCAAGAACAATCAGGCTCTCGTGCTTGCCACTCAAAGGAATAGGCTTATCTACTAACAAGGTAATTCACAATATCAACGTACCAAGGTATCACACCATAGGTGATCAATAGAAGTTTCTTATCAGGAAAACTCCCTAGAATTAACTCATTATCATTGCTCTGAACTTCCTATGGAAACCTTGATAGATAATTAGCAACCAAGTTCTCGACTCTTTTCTTATCTCTAATCTCCAAGTCAAATTTTTGAAGAAATAACACCCATCTTATCAACCTAGGCTTAACATCATTCTTTGTAATAAGATACTTTATTATTGCATGATCTCTGTACACTATCACCTTTATTCCTACCAAGTAGGATATGAATTTATCAAAAGCAAACACAACAACCAATTGTTCTTTCTTAGTGGTGGTGTAGTTTATTTGTGCTTCAATCAACATCCTACTAGCATAGTATATGGTATAAAACACTTTATTATGTCTTTGACCCATCACAACTCCAATGCAAAAATCACTAACATTACACATCAGTTCAAAAGGTTTTATCCAGTCAGGAGTCTTCACTATTGATGTAGAGATTAAGGATTTCTTTAACAGTTTAAAAGCATGCATACATTCTTGACTGAAGACATATGGCACGTCATGTTGCAATAGTTGGCACAATGGTTTAATTAACTTGGATAAGTCTTTGATGAATCTTATGTAGAATACATCATGACCCATAAAACTCCTAATTCTCTTGATATTTATAGGTGGTGGGAGATTTTCTATTACTTCCATGTTTGTTGGATTCACTTCCAAGCCCTTCTTTGAAATTTTGTGCCCTAGGTCAATCCCTTCTTTTACCATGAAATGACATTTTTCCCGATTCAGCACAAGATTGTTTTCTTCACATTTGGTCATCACCATATGTAAGTTATAAAGGAATTTCTTGAATGATTCTCCAAAAACAGAGAAGTCATCCATGAAAAATTCCATGGAATTCTCAATAATATATGAAAAATGGCCATCTTGCAATGTGGCTGGAGCATTACACAATCCAAAGGGCATCCTCCAAAAAGAAAAAGTGCCATAAGGAAATTTAAAGGTGGTCTTCTCTTGATGTTTAGATGAAATAGCTATTTGATTATAGTCAGAGTACCCAACAAGATTCAGTGCATAGAAATTGTGAGACTGATTCCTTTAATGTCAGATATTTGCCAAGAAATTTCCTTTTTATGTTTCATTAGAAGTGTCAACAATTGACACCTCTACTCATCAGATAAATCAGTGGCAACAATTACTAGCAGCTTTTGTTCTTCCTCTAAATAAGAAAATTGCAAGTGAGTAGTAAATTCTTGAGTTCGAGTTTAGGAGGAACTTATACTTAGGGTATGCTTTGATTATTTAACTATGGAGATAGCTCTAACACTTCCACATGCTCTTCTTTTCTAAGTGGTTTACACAAAGGTTCACTCATAATTCCATCTTTTTGGTTATCATCTTTATCCATCTTACCCAACTCTTGCTATAAGACATTGTGGCTTTTGAGGAGATTCTTGTGGATGATACTTTCCCGTCTTGAGATTATTAAATAATCAGTACAATGAAAACAACTTATTATCCATTAACTATAATAGTGAAATATCCTCTTTCCACATCAATCAAAGTTCTTCCAGTAGAAATGATGTGTCTTTCTATCAGGATGGGAGTTTCCTCATCAGAATTGAAATCCATGATAATAATGTCAACATGGGACACAAACTTGTCTACTCTCACAAGGAAATCTTTAATTTTTCCTTGAGGATAACATATGCTTCTCTCAGCAAGCTGAAGAGTAATGGTTGTTGTTCAAGCAACTCTAATTCCCAACTTCTTAAAGATAGACAATGGCATAAGATTGATACTTGCTCCAAGATCACACAATAACCTTCCACAAAAAGTATCTCCAATTGTACAAGGTGTTGTAACTGGTTTGAAATTTGAGAGTCGCCACCCTTAATTTTTATCCTAAGGAATTGAATATAAAGGATAAACCTAAAAGTTAGAGATTCTAGGTTTTTTGAACTCGATTTTAGAAGAAGGGAAGGTGTTAGGCACTCCTCATCTACCTTGTTCACAAGGATACTAGAGTTTAGAAGCGCAATCTTTTAGGAATAGGGTTATAGTATTTTATTAGGGGAACTCGCCACGACTTTAATCGTATGCCTACATATCCTCTTATGAGGAATCAAAGTCCCAATTTGTAGTTCGCAGTTGGTTTGTGTTTTTTATGTATTACGAATATATTTGAATTTCCTGAATACTTAGTCTAGGTGTGTGAATAGTGGAGTTATTTAGACAAAGCACACAGTTAATTAAAATGTGCTTCGTAATCCTTTTCGAAAATTAATCGTTGAATTAATTTAGTTATGAGAAATAATTTTTCGTTGGTTGAATATTTTTTGTGTGTTAATCGTAGAAAACATCTTTATTTAAATGCATGATTAGAAATATTTTTATGAAATGAAAATAAATAATATTTTGGATGAATTTAGAAAATAATATTCATATGATTTAATAATAACAATAATAATTAATATAATATTATAATTATAAAAATAAAATAGAAAATAGAAAATATAAAAATAAAAAAGAAAATTAAATAAAACGCAAGCGGGTGCAAATAATACTAGGCTAGTAAAAATGGGAGGGTGCAGATATTAGGGCGTTGAATTCAAATATTGAATTCAGGCCCAATAAGACAAGGGGATACATTTTTTAGTGTCTTAGTAAAAATGGGGGGGGGGGGGTGTAAAGCATCAATTAACCGCCAAGATAAGTTAGAAATTACTTATGACGCCTTAAATTTCTTTGTTTCAGTTCCCTTTCTAAGCTCTCTCTTTTCAATTCCCAGGTGGAAGCCGATGATGAAGATTAAGGCGGAGATCTAATGACGACGGTAGCGCGACGACTGGATCTAGGGTTTGAGATGTTGAAACCCTAGGCGACGGTGAACGGGGATTACATCGGTGAGGCTTCTATGTCCTTCTTCTGTTACGAATTTTCTTCCTTCTAATAATTTTCTTCTCTATAATTCTTTTCTCTCTGATTTTTTTGTTGGTTCTCTCTTCTGATTTCTTCTTAGGTTATTATAGAGTTTTTAGGATTCATAGATTTAGGAAACTTTTTAATATGTCTGTAAAGTTAATACAATTTTAATTTTGTATTGATTATGAACTTGATTTTGTCAGATTATGTTTGTATTAGGTTTTGATCTGTATTAATTTAATTTATGTATTAGTTTGATATTGTATCTGGAAACTTAATGTACAAATTTACTTCTATTTGATTATTATTTCTTACGATTTGAACAATATGCATTTTTGTACTTAAAAACTGTATTATCTTTCTCATAATTTGAACAGTATGTGTTTGTCTGCTTTTTTCTGGGCTTGGGATCGTTTGGCTTGGACTGTGCAAAAAATGAAAAAGCCTTTTTTTGGTTAACGTTTCTTTGTTTAATTTGAAACTGGGCCTACCTATTTGGACTGTAATGAACCGTGTGAAAAGAAGAGCCTCTTTGTTTTTTCAATCTGACTTCAATAGTCAATATTTTATTTAATAAAATAAATCAATTTTTTTATTAAGTTTATGATATGGTACAAAGATATTTAATAATAGTAATAGTAATATTAATAATAATGATAATAATGATAATAATGATTATAATATATTCAAAAATGATAATAGTAATAGATGTAAAAAAAAGAATTAATATTTAATAATAATAATTAATAAATGTAAAAATAATAGTAATCTTAATAAAAATAATGATAATGTTGTAATTAAAACAAAACAAATTGTTTTTAAAACAAACAACAAGTTGACCGGGCCAAATTGTATTAGTTATTGTGCCACCTAAAAAAATGAATTGTTTTATGGACCTTCTTGATTTATATGTTGGGCTTTAAACAAAATGATTTGTTTCATACACCCTCTTTTCAATATCTGAAATGGAATAAAAAAATTACATGGGCCCTTTCTGATTTAGAAAGACCCATGATTTTCAAAATAATGTACTCCCATTAAAAAATACACTTTCTCTCCAAACATGAATGAAACCTTAATGGGCCATCGGATATTGATGATCCATTTTAGATCAACACACCCCTCTTCCATGTTTTACACCCTCTAGAAATAAAACCTATGTAATATGATTTATTTAATTAGAAACCTAAATATAACATAATGGTAGGACAAATTTGGGATATGACAATTGCCGCTATTTAATTATTTTTCGATCCAATAGCGTGAGAATATGTAGGTCTCACAAGTTCTGATCAGTGATTTATTAAATATTAGAATACCCCAAAACTTGTCCCAAAGATTATAAGGATACGATGTACAATGTTCCCATGATTATGAAGAATAGGCATAGATGATGATGTATCATCTTACCAGTGTTTGAACCAATGTTTTTTCTTGATAGAACTTAGACACGACGACGTGGATAACTCGTCAGTATCTAAGAGATTGTAGATTCATTTGCAAAAAATATAAGTTTTGAAAAAGTTGATTTACTAATGATTGGAGACCAATATAGTAAGTTTTGATTTGATTTGATTTTGTTTATTCATCACAACCTAGGGGATGAATAAAACAGAGTCTGATAACACATTGCTGCATGAAGACTGATGCAATGAATTACACAAATTTATTCGTATATCTATTGCAACCTAGGGGATAGATAATTGAAAAATTTTGATAACAACATTGCTGCATGGAGCCCGATGCAATGAGTTATATTGCTGATTTCGTCATGTTTACTACAAACAAGAGAGAAAACAATACGAGGATGAATTCACGTATTCATTGCAACCTAGGGAATGAATAATATGAACCGACACTTCACACATCTACCATAATATAGGGGGTAGATGATTGAAAAAGCTTGATAACAACATCGCTTCATGGAGGCTCACGCGATGAGTTATATCGCAAATTTCACACATTGCTTCATGGAGACTGATGCAATGAGTTATATCGCAGAGTAGGAAACACATTGCTACATGGAGACTTACGCAATGGGTTATATCGCGGAAAATAGTTGTTTTTGATGGTCAAATATTTAGATAACTAAATCGGAGATGAGATCATATTTTTACCGGTTGTGTCTGTTCTCAACCAAGGCTATCAACATGCAGAAATAAACCCCAAAATTTCATTATATGTACATGTACCAGATGTTATGAATGACCTTGATACTTTTATATGGTTATGTGTACTTCATGCTTGATGTGAGGCTCTTAACGGGAAATCTGCTGCCGGGATTTCCAAGGAATCTACTGCTGAGATTCGATTGTGAACTTCCTTCTGCCGAGGTCTTCTGGATAATGATTTTCGAGATTAACTAGGGGAATCTACTGCCGAGATTCTCTTATGGGATTACCTTCTTCCAAGGTCTTCTAAATAATCATCTTCCGAGATCAACCAGGGAAATCTACTGTCGAGATTCGATTGTGAACTACCTTCTACCGAGGTCTTCTGGATAATCATCTGCTGAATTAACCAGGGGGATCTTCTGTCGTGATTTGATTATGAATTAACTTCTCCCGAGGTCTTCTGGATAATCATCTTCCGAGATCAACCGGGGGAATCTATTGTCAAGATTCAATTGTGAACTACCTTCTGCCAAGGTCTTCTGGATAATCATCTACCAAGATTAACCAGGGGAATCTTCTAATGAGATTTTATTGTTAACTACCTTCTGTCGAGGTCTTCTAGATAATCATTTGTCGATATTAACCAGGGGAATTTACTGTCAAGATTCCGTTGTGAGCTACCTTCTTCCGAGGTCTTCTAGAAAATCATTTGCCGAGATTAACTAGGAGAATCTCTTACCGAGATTCGATTGTGAACTATCTATCGAGGTCTTCTGGAAAATCATTTGCTGAGATTGACCAGGAGAATCTAATGTCGAGATTTTGTTGTGAACTACCTTCTGCCAAGGTCTTCTGGATAATCATCTGCCGAGATTAACCAGAGGAATTTACTATTGAGATTCGTTATAGAATTACCTTCTGCCGAGGTCTTCTGGATAATCAATTGTCGAGATTAACCAGGAGAATCTACTGCCGATATTCAATTGTGGAATATCTTCTGCCGAGATCTTCTAGAAAATCAGCTGTCGATATTAACCAAAGGAATCTATTGTCGAGATTCGATTGTGCATTACCTTCTACCGGGGTATTCTGGGTAATTAACTATCGAGATTAACCATGAGAATCTACTGCCGGGATTTGATTGAGAATTACCTTCTGCCGAGGTCTTCTGGATAATCAACTACCGAGATTAACCAGGGAAATCTTCTGTCGAGATTCAATGTAGAATAGATAACTTGATTTGTCAATGATGATTGTCTTCATATGAAATACGGTTTTATGCCATGTGTGCAAATTTGATTTATGCATGAAATGTAATGATTGATTGATGCATGTAGTGAGTGACTTGGATATGTATCAATGGATGTTGTATTTTGAAATGCAAATGCATAGTTGGGCTTTTTTTAGGTATGCTCGATGCAAGCTGTCGGAATTTGTCAGATGGATGAGATGATAAGTATAGCTCGATTCTGGATGAAAGAGCCCTAATGTATGATTTATGTAGCCTTATACTTTATGATTATGACTCAAATGTTTTTTTTAATGGTGCCCCTGTAATGGGTCATGGATGATTAAAGTGTAGAGGTTTGCCTACGTAACAAGGTTGCTTGTCACATGATGGTTGAATGTTATGCTATCATGATTTCCCAATACTCGATTTGAATTTGAAGATTGCTGATGTAGGAGAAAGATCCACTAGAGGTTATGAAAGTACGCAGAGAGCTGGCCCCTATGTGGATTATCTTTCCCTAATTTGTTTGTAGGGTCTTGGAGGAGATTATCATTGATATGAGTTTGGAAATAGTCTGATCATAATATGAAGGACCCCACAATTTTGCACTATGCCCCTGATTAAAAGACTTTTGAAAATATTTGACTTTGAAAAACCATTTTGAATCAACTCCTTTTGATCGAGCCTCCTAATTTTTTGCCCAAAAATTAGAATTTTGAAAGATGTCCCCCTCAATCTCCAGGATCTGGAGGAAATAGCCTCAGAAATAACTTAGACCTCACCATAAACTTGACATAGATTTCCCCAAGTATTCAAAGCTTGAAAAGTTTGTACTTGAAGTTGCTTGAAGGGGAATTTGGACCTTACGTGCAGTTGGATGAACTTTGTACGTACTGCCCCAACACTTGAATCTTGGAAGGTTCCCCCTGATTATCAAGGCCTTGAGAGGTTTATTAAAAACTAGGAAAACGAGTCATACCCTGTTGTGATGTGACTTGATTAAGGAATACCCCCTCAAAAGGTATCCCCTGATTGAACAATGCTTTGAAATTTGATCTAGGTTGACTGAATCTCGGAATGATCACCCCTTGTCAATAGTATCTTCATGTGATATACCCCTACTATCAATAGTATTTGCCCTTGTTTATAGGGGTCATCTTAGATGCTTTTCCCCTAGTTAGAAGCTTCTTGGAAATGCTGCCTTTGATCAGACCTTTTTGAAATCTCGTTGATGTTAAGTATTGACTTGTAAGTAAAATTGTCCCCTTTTAAAAGTAATCCTAATGTGATGCATATGCAAGTTCTTGAAATCGAAATTGATTATTGAGAAGAAATGGATGATTAGAGATGAAGAAGTAGAAACATGTTTTAGTGATAATTTAACAAACATTAGGAGTCAATTTAACACCAATTTTGCTTAGTATGCTTTCATAGTTAATCTAGCTTCAATTAGGACTTTTGAATATTGTAACATGGCCTGGTTCACAGTTAAAGAAACAAAATATATAAGGCTCAAAATTTATTTAGCCCATCCCATTCTCCTTGATATTCTCCAATCCTAATTTCAATTCATGCAACAGATGCGTTCAATCTCCAAGAGAAATTTTGTAGTCGCACAAATGATGAGAAGCATAGATAAAGATCCCAACACTGATGAAAAGCATTGATGAGATCCAAGCTTTTATAAGATCTAAGCATTGATGAGAAGCCTTTGAGGTGGAAGTCACAAGATTGTTCTCCAATTACATTTTCAATCTCTTATTTTTGAATGGGCCAATTTTTTTTTGTTTGAATTTTTTGGTCCATCGGGATGCCCTAACTTTTGCCTAAGTCAAGTTTTGATTTCCTTTTACTTACCGGGCTTTCTCTTTTTTTTTTTGAATTTATTTTTTTTGCTTTTGCTTTTGAAAATTTGTGACTGCCACACTGATTGTTGTAAGCTTCGTCTTCATTGTTTTCCTCGATTTTTAATGATGTATTGAGGAAGAAGATGTCGTTGACTTCGTCTTCGTTGATTCCTCAATCTTGAATGATGAACGTGAGGAAAATGATGCAATTGAACCTTTGCTTAGATCGTTTCCTCAATTATGTATCATGGAAAGAGATATGCTTGAACCTTTTGTTTAGATAAATTACTTCTCCTGAGAATAGAATGCACCATTGAACTAATTGAAAGACTACCCTGCCACTGGTTGAAATTAAGGTTTTTTTATAGAATAAAACTCCAACTCCTGGCTCGAGGGGGTTGACTATGGATTAACTCCTTATTTCTACACTGTTTAGGAATTGAAACAATGCCTTACACCGGTAGCTCGGTCTTACCATTGAAATCGTATTTTAGCAAAATTTGATTATTTAGTTTTTGTCATTCTTCCTCGAAGTTTGTTAAAGTTAATTTGAAAATGGTAAAGAAGAGTGGAAATGGAAATTCGTTGATTATTTATGGGAATGATGAAAGATAAAGAGTGGAACGAATGAATTGATTTAAAAATGTGCATGCTCATTTTATCAGTATTACTAATCCAAAAATACAAGTTCACACCAAAAACAACTGAATAACTTGGAAACCATAATTTGAAATTGATAATGTCTAATGATCATATCGAAGAGCTTTTTAGTTCAATCCTCTTGACTTTAGGAGAGCTTCTGGGTGTTCTTGGACTTGTCAAAGAATGGGGGTGACCCTTGACTTTTCTTGGGCATACCTATTTTGTTGATAGGGAAATTGCTCTTAATGTAGATGAATCACCAATGGTAGTGGCATTTGAGGCATTGTGTAGGTTTGTAGTTGTCATGGTGAAAGGTTTCCTTCTCTCTTCAATAAGATTTATAGGACCAAGCTCCTTTGAATCTCCAATTGTTGACCTTTCCTTCACCAATCTAATATTTTCTTGAAATGGTTAGACTTTATTCTTGAGCATCGGGAAATTTGTTAGCGACCAAGGGAGAAGATGGAAATGCGTGACATGCAAATGTATGAATGTACGAACATGCATGGGTATGAAAAATTAATTTTTTTGGCTTTTGGGTATGCAACAAAAGTTTCATGAATATGCAATGTGACACAAACGTAGTATGAGGGTATACGTAGGGATACCCTATACAGGTTTAATGGTAGATATGGTAATGATAATATCCTATACTGACTCAGAGATTGAGACAGACAAGAACTCCTTAAGGATGTAGATAACGATAGACAAGGATATGATGATATCCTACATTATCTTAGAGATTGAGACATGCAAAAATTTCTTTAGGATTATGGCTTAATGAGAGACGACGAGAAATCCCTACAAGGTAGGGATTATGACATAGACGGAAGCCTTACGAGCTAAAGATAGTAGTGGAAAAAAAGATAACCCTTGCGAGTTTAAGGATTATAGTGGGATTTGTGAAAGGTATCCTTAGTTGTTAGGTTCCTAGTATTGGTATACGAATATTCTACCCTCCCCATAAGGTGGTTTTCTTAAGGGTATCATAAATAACACTAGAGGGAAAGGCACAAGGGCCTCCCTTAAGTGGAGCCTCTTTGCATACCAAAAATTTCGCCCCTAGGTCATGAAAGGTCTTATCATGAGATTTTGGTTTGAAGGTTGTACAAAGAGTCATAGGTGTCATTCCAAAGTCCTACTTCCCAAGAGGATGTCTTTTGCGAGATATTCCTTTCGGGGAATTCCACCCACTCTAAGCCAAGTCGTCACATAAACTCATAGGACTGATGTATCCCTTTGGCTAATAGACGAACCTTCTTTCTAAGGGTTTTTAAAAAAATATATTTTTTTAAATTAAAATAAAAATCCCACCATATATATAATAGCATAATAAAAATTTCAATAAATAAATAGACGAAAATAAATTAATAAAATAAAATAACTAAAGAAAATATCGAAAAACACCAAAGCCTAAACTAAGCCCTAAACCTAAGAGGAAAGCTTCTAAACCCTAGCGTTGAGATCCCTAGCACAGTCGCCAGCTGTTGTAACTGGTTCGAATTTGAGAGTCGCCGACCGTAATTTTTATCCTAAGGAAGGGAATATAAAGGATAATCCTAAAAGTTAGAGATTCTAGGTTTTTTGGCCTCTGTTTCAAACGAAGAGAATGTGTTAGGCACCCCTCATCTACCTTGTTCACAAGGATACTAGAGTTTAGAAGCGTAATCTTTTAGGAATAGGGTTTTAGTATTTTATTAGGAGAACTCGCCATGACTTTAATCGTATGCCTATGTATCCTCTTATGAGGAATCATAATCCCAATTCGTAATTCGCAGTTGGTTTGTGTTTTTTATGGATTACAAAGATAGTTGAATTTCCCGCATACTTAGTCTAGGTGTGTGAATAGCGGAGATATTTAGACAAAGTGCACAGTTAATTAAAATGTGCTTCGTAATCCTTTTCGAAAATTAATTGTTGAATTAATTTAGTTATGAAAAATAATTTGTCGTTGGTTGAATATTATTTATGTGTTAATCGTAGAAAACATCTTTATTTAAATGCATGATTAAAAATATTTTTATGCCATGAAAATAAATAATATTTTGGATGAATTTAGAAAATAATATTCATATGATTTAATAATAATAATAATAAATATAATATTATAAATATAAAAATAAAATATAAAATATAAAAATAATAAAGAAAGTTAAATAAAACGCAAGGGGGTGCAAATAATACAAGGCTAGTAAAAATTGGGGGGGGGGGGTGCATATATTAGGGCCTTGAATTCAGGCCCAATAAGACAAGGGGGGTACATTCTTGAGTGTGTTAGTAAAACTGGGGGGGTGTGTAAAGCATCAATTAACCATCAAGTTAAGTTAGAGATTACCTTTCGGCGCCTTAAATTTCTTTGTTTTGGTTCCCTTTCTAAGCCCACTCTTTTCAATTCGCATGTGGAAGCTGATGATGATGATTAAGGCGGCGATTTGATGGCGGAGACAGCACGACGATTGGATCTAGGGTTTTAGATGTTGAAACCCTAGGCAGCGGTGAACGGAGATTACATCGGCCAGGCTTCTTTGTCCTTCTTCTGTTAAAAATTTTCCTCCTTCTAATAATTTTCTTCTCTGTAAATCTTTCCTCTCTGTTTTTTTTTTGTGGTTCTGTCTTCTGATTTCTTCTTAGGTTTTTATAGAGTTTTTAGGATTCATAGATTTAGGAAACTTTTTAATATGTCTGTAAAGTTAATACAATTTTAATTTTGTATTTATTATGAACTTGATTTTGTCTGATTATGTTTGTATTAGGTTTTGATTTGTATTAATTTATTTTATGTATTAGTTTGATATTGTCTCTGGAAACTTAATGTACAAATTTACTTCTATTTGATTATTCTTTCTTACTATATGAACAATATGCATTTGTGTACTAAAAAAGTGTATTATCTTTCTCATAATTTGAATAGTATGCATTTGTCTGCTATTTTCTGGGCTTGGGGCCCGTTTGGCTTGGACTGTGCAAAAAATCAAAAAGCCTTTTTTTGTTTAACTTTTCTTTGTTTACTTTGAAATTGGGCCTGCCTATTTGGGCTGTAATGAACCGTGTGAAAAGAATAGCCTCTTTGTTTTTTCAATCTGACATCAATAGTCAATGTTTTATTTAATAAAACAAATCAAATTTTTTTATTAAGTTTATGATATGGTACAAAGATATTTAATAATAGCAATAGTTATATTAATAATAATGATAATAATGATTATAATATATTCGAAAATGATAATAGCAATAGATGTAAAAAAAGAATTAATATTTAATAATAATAATTAATAAAAGTAAAAATAATAGTAATGTTAATAAAAATAATGATAATGTTGTAATCAAAACAAAACAAATTATTTTTAAAACAAACAACAAGTTGATCGGGCCAAATTGTATTAGTTATTGGGCCACCTAAAAAAATGAATTTTTTTATGGACCTTCTTGATTTATATGTCGGGCTTTAAACAAAATGATTTGTTTTATACATCCTCTTTTCAATATCTGAAATGGAATAAAAAAATTACATGGGCCTTTCTGATTTAGAAAGGCTCATGCTTTTTTAAAATAGTGTACCCCCATTAAAAAAACGCACTTTCTCTCAAAACATGAATGAAACCTTAATAGGCCATCAGATATTGATGATCCACTTTAGATCAATACACCTCTCTTCCATGTTTTACACCCACTAAAAATAAAACCTACATAATATGATTTATTTAATTAGAAATCTAAATATAATATAATGGTAGGGAAATTTTGGGGTATGACACATGGTATAGTGAAACTTCCTGGATACTTTAGCTTAGAAGGGAATTTCCCTTGAACTAGTTGGTTGTATTCCTGAGTTAATGCTAGAGTATGGAAAGGGCCTTAACCTGAGGCATCATCAGTAATACCAAGGATCTTGAATTACTTTCCACTTCCAATAATTGTCTCAAATGCAAGTGTGGATCCTCATTTGTAGTGCAGGAGTATTGACCATAACTTGCAACATTTGGAATGTCATTAGCTTGAACTCAAATTGTGCTACAATGATCTTAGGATGTATTATTCCCATGTTTATGGCATTGGGATCAAAGTTTGCATAGTATTTTATGTTTCTTTATCTATCATTGGCAATGCCAATAATGTCAGTGTCTTCCCTGACAACTTCCTCTTGCATTATCCCCTCTTGATCTTCTATATAAAAAAAGGAAGGGAAGAGAACTCCCTGGTAAATGTCCACTAAGTTGAAATCTCTTTATCAATCTGAATGTTCTTTCAAGTTCATGATCTTTTTTCTAAATTGGGTTTAACAACATGCACATGCAACAACTAAGCACCTGTTGTGACACCAGAGTACAAAAGACGTTAAAATCTCAAATTCTAATCTAGACAAAAATATAGTTTCTCATATGAAATCAAAATGTTTTCTTTGACACCCCTCGAAAATGGCGCCCAAAACTTATTTCTTGAAAATATGTCACATGCAAGTATACATGTATGTTTGAAATTAGCAAGTGGTAAAAAGTAAGGATATTTTACCCAAATGGACTGAAAGTAACTTAGATTGATCTTGGCAATAAACTATCTTTTTAACAAATTAGCATGAGAAAGATAAAAAGAATAGATGATTGTCACAAGTTTAATTTTCTTTTAAATAAGACTTAAGCAGTGTAAAATGAATGTTGTGAGTATTTCAAGAGAGTTCAAGTTGAGCTATGATCCATTAAAATATATGAATCAACTATGTATTCATGATATGAGGTGTCGTGCCAAAAAAGGTCAGAAAGTGATCCTAGGGTGTATTTCTACAACGTCAAAATCATGTATTTTAGGGCAAGGGAACACATATCTAAGCCACACTTATAACCCTAAAATATGTCTGTTTATGTTATGAAATTCCTCTAAAGTTGTAGTTTCTTATCTCTAAGAAAACTAATCAAGTGAATATATCTATCATACTCTTTTCAACTACTTTTATTATGAAATCCACTTGTTCTTGGATCTCTCACAACAACAAGCTTTTATCTTTTTCTAAGGTGATCATTCAAAGAATCAGATTTATAAAATTTTAACTCATAATAAAACAAGGCACTTTCATCACATTATTTAACATATAAACAACATAATACTAATTTCTCATTTCTCAACAAACAAATGGTTTAACTCATGATGAGCTGAGTACAAACTACAAAGTTGGTTCTTAAAGGAAACATTCTTAAACAAATGATGAAAAAGAAGTGATAAACTACTAAGGTTCCAATCACTCAAATAACTTTAGGAACAAGTGCCTAGACTTCGGTCCTATTATTGATTGAGCCTTTATTGCATACCAACAGACCAATGTTCTTTAATGATAGCTTCATCAATTTCCTTTTACTCAATTTATGAAACAAAAGCCACATGGTTACATACATTGCTAAGGGATTGTTGAGATGCAATTCCCTTAGAAATATATCCATTAACATTCTCAATAGGATGGTCCTTAATGGTCTTTCATTCTTAAGTTAGACATTGATTCTCTTAAGTTCACTTCTTTAAATTGAATCTCTCCATTTGGAATTCCTATTGTCTTTGATATTTTTCTTTCCCTTTATTTTCATCTTCCAATGATGTTATTTAAGGCTTTGTTTGAGAGTTTGGATGAGAGGGGAAATGAAGACTTCCAAAAACAAATTTTTAAAAAAATATAGAGAAATATTTAACATTATTTGACACAATGATAAAAGAGCATTTATCATTAATATATTTTTAATTTTTATGAAATATATTTGTAAAACTTACGTAAGTCCTCCAAAACCCTCCTTTAATGCAAATATGGGAGAACTCCTTAACAAAGTCTAAGGGATACCTGCAAAATTAACAACCTCTACTTCTACCTACTAGAGGTTAGTTCACCAAAGATATATGTATGAATTCTTCAATAGTCAAGATATTTTCGAAAGTAAGTATTAAAAGGATTTTATTTAAGGTTTTTATAGACCATGCATATTAGAGGTGTTCATGTTTCATGAACTGCACTGAACCAAATCACATTTATGGTTCAGTTCAATTTGCAATAATAATTTCTATAAAAATTCAATTAACTGCTAAAATAGTTTCAATCCAATTTAAAACTAGTTTAAACCATGTAATATTTATTAATTACTTTATAAGTCGCTTGCAATTTTAAACCAATCTTATATTTTGAACTTTTTTTCATAAAAAAAATAATTTCAAATGTTTTATTTTCCAAATTTTCAGAAGAAAAAAAAACCTTTTTTCATAATTTTTATTATTTAAAAAATGTAATATTTCTGATAATTTTTTTAATTTTGGAAAATAAAAACATTTAGAATTAATTTATTTATTTTGGGAAAAAAATTATTTTTAGATTTTTTTCGAAGAAAAATTTTATTTTGAGAATTTTTTCTCTTAAAAAAAATTTATTTTGGTTTTTGAAAAAAAAATATATTTTTTCGTAAATAAAAATTGAATTTTCAGCAATACTTTTTTAGTTTTTTGAAAAAAAATGTGTTTCTTATTTTCTCAATTTTAAAAAAATAATCGAATTTTTTTATGGGAAACTATTTTATACAATTTAATCTGTTTATAAAAGAAAATTGGTTCTCAACCAGTTTTAAACTAAATTTAAATTAAATGATTTAGTTCATTAACTATTTTAGTAGTTATGTTTAGTTCAGTTAAAATGTACAATTTTGTTAACTATATTTTTGAACACCCCTAATACATGTAGTGGAATTAAACACACTCTATTACCTTTATTATATAGCTTATTTGTAGCGGTAGAAATGTTGAGACTAAGCCATTGGATTGACTTGACTCGCACATATCAAAGGAATGGGAAAAGAGCGAATAACCCAAAAAGAGGGGGAGAAAATCTAAGTTTGGGGGTTGGTTATGCAAATAGAAGGTATTAGCACCCTAAACATCTACGGTACTCCGCAGGAATATCTTTGAAAATTTGTGTATTTTGGCTATAAGAGTTGTATAAAAAATAGATTGTGGGAATGAGAAAAGAAATATTTTTTACAATTTTTGCACCCGCTGTGGTTGCGAACCTTTAGTGTCTACGTACCATCTTCCATGCAATAGGGGATCAGGGTACACGTAGTTCACCTTTAAAATTTTTAAAACACAAGTGTGTTGGTTTAATTTTAAGAGACAAGACATCATTGTCTTATCCGAGTGGAAAACATACTTACTACCCACAATTATGAGAAAGAAGAATTTGTGTCATCTCAAAGTGGAGGATATGACTTGGATTTTAAAAATCAATAAAGCTCCGCTCAACACCCAAGTGGAAAATATCTAACTTCACTACATGTCGTAGAAGCATAGTAGTTCGCACCACTACAAGGATTGAAAAGAGTCTAATCTTTTGAGAAAATTTTAAAGTAAAAAGCCAAAGTGGCAAAATGGTTTGAATGAGTTTGATTAACTTTTAGTCTTCTCACAAAAATTTCAAGGTATTATTAAGTTGATTAAAGTTTGATTAAGAAAATATTTTGAAAATACATGGACATAAGTCCAAGTTTATTATGAAAACGATTCAAGTTCAAAAGCAAGAAGAGTTTTCAAAAGGAGGGAGAAGATTTTTGAAATTGAAGAAGATGAGAGGAGATGAAGGGACTATCCTAAGGTATAAAGTAAAAGCTAGGGAAAAAGAATCGTCTAACCAACAAGAAGCCAACACTTGACATAATGAGTCAATATAGAATTCCCATACTTTGGAACCAAGCAAGAAAAGATACTAAACCTCTTTAGAATCCAAGCTTCAATTGCATTAAGTCTTCACAAAAATTGGGCAGAGTAACGGCTGTATACATATGAATGTCAGATCACAGACATAGCATGTAATAAGAATAACCTGCACACAAAACAAATAAACAACCTAATGTCTTGGGGTAAACCCTAAGAACTCCAGACAAAATAACAGTTGAGGTCACAAGGTCTCAAGGTAGGTTAAGGTCTCTACTGCTAAGTTCAAGAAATCCACAATCTTCATAATATCAAGGATAGTAACCAAGTAGTCCAAGTAACATTAAAGTTTTTTAGGGTTCAAGTTTATTATTAAGTATCTTTAAAAAAGAAATGAAAAAGCTTAAATGAGCAAAATAAAAATGGCATAAAATAAAAATGCTCAAATGAGCAAAGATGAAAATAGCATGAAATGTAAATGCTAAAATAAATGTGCTTAAAGTAAAAGCATAAAATAAAAGCACAAAATAAAGTCAATTGTTAGAAATTAGAGATTAGTTAAATGACCATCTTGAAACTTGTATTTGAAACTCATTAGAAGATTGATAAAATCAAAGCCTCTCGACAACAAGTTTCATTTGCTTTTTGTCAAGTATATCATCCATTCAAAATTCTCAAGGCAACAATAAATGATCAATGATGTTTAAGTGATTCACTTTGACCAAAGTTTATGAAGATTCATTAGAGGATTGATAAGACCGAAGCCTCCTAACAATGAATCTCAAAGTTATTGGATCAAAGGTTTCAAATCAACATACTTGGGCTTACAAACATTGGTTTGGGCCACGAATGATCATTTCTCGAATCAGGACAAAATTTAGCGCTATGTTAAGCAATCGTAAGTGGACTTATATAGAAGTCACACCTATTTTGAGGCTGGTCAATAGCAATTTATGTGTCCTATGCTTGGAGAGATGATATGTACATCATCCTCTAACAACATATGACACAATAAGAAGAGGATAAGATAAATAGGAATGGGAGAAGAATTAAACCACATATGAACAAAAAAAATTAATCAAACTATTATTAAAATCATTCATCCATTTTTATGGAGTTAGACTCAACACCATGGATCCAAAGATGTTAATAAAGCTCGTGATCAAAATTTCACAGTCCAAGATCAGCCAAAATATATACAAAAAATAAAGTTGTATTTAAAATAAAGAAAAAGGTTTTTTAAAAATGATTTTAAAATGAAAATAAGAGGGGAAAATGGAAGTTATATTCAAATCAACCAATAAAAATTAAATGAGGTCATAGAAAAATCAGAAATATACTCAAATGTTTATATAAAAATTTTGGTAATTTTTTTAAAGTAAGAAACTATTTTTAAACTAATTAAAATTGATCAAATAAATGGAAAAAAGATCAAAAATAGTAGAAGTCAAAATAAAATTCTAAAAGAAATTCAGAAGGTCAGAAATAATGGAAATGATGTTGATGAATTTTTTCAGAATTTAAAAATGTTCAAAAGTATTTTTTTTAAGTAATTAAAAACAAACCAAAATAAAGAAAAATTATAAAAAATATCTAATCTAAAAATAAAATTATGAAAAAATAAAATTCAGAAAGAGAATATTTGAAAATATTTTTGTGAATTTTTTCATAATTTTTGAATCATAAATGAATTTTCTATGATTTTTTAAAGTTTAAAACAATTTAAATATAAAAATCTGAAATAAAAAATAATGTCAAAAAAATGTGGATCAACGGATGAGAGTCAAAACGCGTTAGTAAGCTAATCCAATGGATCAGACGCATTGTGCATATCAAGGTCTTTAGTGGAATAAACACAGGATCATTAATTAAATCAGATTTTTGAAAAATAAGCGTGGCACGCTTTCATTGGTTGATAGATGACACGTTGGTCATCTTCAACCTCCAGCCAACGAAATCTGCAGGTTTCAGAAACTGTAAAATTAGAAGACGAGACCGGTACCATTCGCTTCGTCTCTTCAAGACGATTCCAATGGTACCTTCGTGAAAAATTTATATAAGTTGTAGCTCAATCGTTTTGGAAGAGAAGTTTTGAAAATGGATTTGAAATTTCATGGTCAAAACGTACTTCCAGTTGAAAACAATTGTTGCGACTAGAATCAGGATGATGTGAGCTTCATAATAGTATTAAAGTTTGAGAAAATTTGTGAAGGAATCTACTTATTGAAGTTAAATTGGAGAGCTCTGAAACTTTACTTGGTTAGCACGATTCAGGGAGTTTTAGAGCTTAATTCTTCTTCTTCTGTTAGCTTCAGTGAGGTTCAAGGAAGATGAATTGACAAAGAAAAATGATTGAGAAAGGCTGTAAGAGCATTTTCGAAGTTGCAGAAAATTTGGTTCAAGAGGGAGTTTGGAAGGGTGATTCTGGCTCTCTAAGCTTGAGAAAATGAATGAGGTATGACCCTCTATTTATAGGGAAGCTGATTGAATGTTCAAGCGTGTGAAGTGATGAAGTTATGAAATCATGTGAACCTGATACACAAATAAGGTGTGATCTGTTTTGCATCAAAACTCATCCAATCATTGCGTTTTAAGGCTCTAATACACTTTTGCAAGTTGGTTAAATATGTTTATACCAAAAACACATGCTAATTTGATGTTTAGAAGCCAAAACATGAATTTCAAATTCTGACTTATGAAGAAACTTCAGTTTCAAGTTACCAAATTCAAATCAATGGTATTCTCAGCTCAAGGAGTCTTAGGACATGATTCTTGAAGCTTTAAAAGTATGAGATTACAAGCTTTACAATGTGAAAAAATGGAATCAAATGGATGCTTGAGCTAAAAATTGTAATGAGTCAATGTTGAGAATAAGAGGTTGACTTTCTATACTTAGAAAATTTCTATGTTTTTTCTTCAAAAATGACTTATGATGTCTTGCATCCAAACATGGCCTTCCACTTAAAATTTTCTCTTGACCAAAATAGATGGCATGAAGTAGATCTCTTTAATGGACTTTTGAGACTTAAACCATTTAAAAACTCTAAAAATTTAGAGAGTTATGAATTATTGAAGTTGGAAAAAATTCATGAAATGACCTATAATCTTTTGCATCCTTAGGGCATCTTCCATCCATTTTTACACTTTGAACTTAAAAGAAGGCTTGAAGTCCATATCTTTAAGATCATTGTGGAAAAGTAATGGGCTAAAGAAGAAAAAAATTGACCAAGTTATGATCTTTTGAAGTCACGTAAGGGAATTTGATGATTCATCTAGAAGACTTGTAATCTTTCTTCATTATTAGGTACCTTCCACACAAAATTTCCTTGAAACTTTTGAGGTGATTTGTTGATAACCATTTAAATAGAAGTATGTCTTTTGAATCACTCAAAAATACCAAAAGATGAGCAAGATATACCTCTTTGAAGTTTAAAACCCTAGCTCCTAAAGCAACAAGATACCTTCAAAATCCTTTTACAATTTTGATCAACTTTCTTGCACAAATACTTTTGTCATATAAATATAAGTTGTTGAGGATGATAATGAGGAACCATAGAAACCGTAACCACTTCCAAATATTGATAATTGAGGGAAATATTCACTTGTGATCAATGAATCAAGAACTTGTCCAATTAGGTCAAACTTCTTCAATCAACCCTTGTACCTTTGAACTATTTTTGACAACTTGAGGCATGATGAATCATAATAGACTTTGTCATGATGTTAATTCAAAATATATTCAATAATGAAGCTTGAATATCAATGAAGCTTTGTTGAAGAAGGCATGGAAATAAACTCATGAACCTATGGATCAACTTGCTAGAAAGTGTTGTGCTTTCACCTATGATATCAACAATTAGGGTAAACATACATTGTATTAATTAGTTAAAATTTAATCAAAACATAGATGACAACAAGATACAAATCAAGGTGCTTGGTGATTCCCCATGGGAAAAGCTAAAGATAAGGAGAAGAGCCAAACCCTAGTGTGTGATCTTGTTGTGATTGAGTTGATATGATATGATATGATAGAGGAATCTTAGGGGCAAAAATTGGGGTACAACATTACTTAATACCAAGTGACTTATGCAATAAATTTTTAATTAATTACAACAACTAAAGGGTAGGATTAAGAATCTTACCAAAAATAAAAAATTAAATGAATTGTCTTGTGGTTATTCTGTGAAGAGATTTCTTCCCTCGTATGAATGGAATAATATAACATATTTACTTTTACAATTGGGTCACTTAAAGAGCAACTATCAGTATCATCATCTGCATTAAAACTTGACTTTTCTACCTTTGGTATCTGTTGCACCCCAAAATTTTCTCTCTCATTTCTCAAAGAATCATCTTGGATCCTCAAGTTTGCTTCCATCCAATTCCAGGCCTTGAACTACAAATTTTCCAAGAAAATAACTCACAAGGGTAAAATGGTCATTTGCACATTGAAAAGTCAAACTTTGACTTTTGGATCAAAATCAAATTTCAAGAATCATATTTCACCAAGACATGTTGAAATATGAAGTTTGTTTCATCAAGAAATTCAAAAGTCAAAACTACTTTGGAGAAGTCAAAATTCTAAGTACTTAGAATCTTTTCTAAGTGTTTAAGAAATATGGCAAGCTCAGAACTTCTGATCAGATTATCACCATGATGCAAGCTGATTCTGTAAGAACTTCTGGCACAAAAGTTATAGATTTCAATAAGATCTAAAACATTGCAGAACAAAACTTCCCCTGGAAATGCTGAAATCTCAAGTTATAAATGTTCAAAGATACGTCCATGAAACTAAAGCACTCAGCAAATTCTGGACATTTTCAAGACAGAATTAGGTCAGAACTTCTGGGCCAGTTTTCATAAAGGTTCAGTCAGAGTTTGCAAGGGGAAATTCAAAGAAGGTTACAAAGCGTGTTGCAAGCTTCCTGGAAAATCAGAGAGCTCCTTCAGAATATGCTGTAGCCAGGAGATACAAGGATCAGAAGATTGGATGTCTATTATAAGCTATGCTAAAGCTGAATTTCTAATCCAGAAATAAACAAATGAGGCAGAGTTTCACATGGCAGGATTTCTGATTTGATAAATCTCATCATCATTTAATGCTCATTTAATGCTCACAACCACTTTTGAGTCTTTATCCAAAGGATTTCCCCACGTGTGGTATAAAAGTACCACTGCTGCCTTGGAAAAACAAACTCTTGTACAAGAGTATGCTAGGCCCATGCATTACTTTTTTCTTTGGAAGTCACTTTTCCTTAATTCCTACTTACAAATCCAGCATAGGCACGGCTAAAAGTTGTTAACCACCTTACTTTGTGCCTTGAACCATACTTGTTTGAACTTGCTTCAAGAACACGTCTACGCCTAGCATATGATGGTTATATTTTTTATTTCTCCAAGCTGCAAGATTTTTGCCTATAAATTGAGAGCCATTGGCAGCGGTAAAGAGGTCGAAAATTTGAGAAAGAAAAGCCTTGAACCCTTGCCAAAATTCCAAGAGTCCAAAAAACTGTAAACACAACATACAAAATCTGTTAACTTTTGATTCCTTGCATTCAAACTTCATTTGTTCTCAAGTGCTTCTTGACTAAAGCCATCCACGCAGTTGCTGATTCACATATTAGAAGTTATCCTAACTTTTGTGCTCATACTACAATACACTCTTTATCCACCTCCATCCCAAAGAAGTCAGAACATTATCCCTTGGCTGTTCCAGAAGTTGAAAACTTACAGCCTGTTGAGCACGTGAAGGAGCTGCTCAGAATGTCAGCAGAGTTCAGGACCAAACTCCAGTTTATAAAATCTCTTCCAGGTGCAAGGTAAGATTCTGCTGACTCTTACCACATTACTTAAGCATTACCAGATTTGCATGTTCAAAAATACAATGTAGACATCATGTTTCTGATGTTGTACATATTCTGAGGTTTTATGCATCTGCCTGCCTAAGTAGGGAGTAAATCAGTTCAGAACTTCTTGAAGAAATTAGAACTCAGAATCAGGATTAGAAAATTCATACTTGCCTCTGATTTATAATTATGATATTTCTTGTTTCTGAAACACTATGACGCTTGCCGTAACTGTCATATGCACA
Source organism: Vicia faba (assembly GCA_948472305.1). NCBI lineage: Eukaryota > Viridiplantae > Streptophyta > Magnoliopsida > Fabales > Fabaceae > Vicia > Vicia faba. The sequence goes on from OX451739.1 coordinate 792,213,160, forward strand.
TCTTCTGTTTTGTTGAGAAATGACAAAGTTGCAGATGTTCTGACTAGCATGGAGAGGGAGACCAAGTCCTTCCAGTGGTATCAGAACTTCTGAAATCTACTTTGTTGCCGGTGGTATCAGAACTTCTGAAAACTACCTCGTTCCCAGCGAACCCAGAACTTCTGACTTTACCCATTTTTCACTAACAGGATATCTGTTTTGCAGCACGCCAGAGTAAGAACTTCTGACCTCCTTTAGTCAGCAATACGCTGATTCTATTTTTCTTTTTCTCATTATTTTTGCTATTACTTTCTATTTCATTAATCAAAAGACACCAAAAACATTTTATTTATTTATTTTTACATGCTTTATTTTATTTCTTAAAACAAAAGATCAAAAATATTTTCTTAAAATAAAACAAGTCCATTTTACATCTTTTGTACATTCTTATCCATTAAATATGGTTGTAATAATAATTTAGTAGTTAATTTTATTTGCAATCCCCATTCGTAAATATGTACCCCCATCCCCCAAATATTGTAATAGCGTAGGACTTTACTTTTCTGCAATTTATCGCTTTCGAATGTAAATGCTAGTAATTAGGGTGTGTATGGCAAGATAAAATCAACAAGTAGATAACCCTAATCAAGACTAAATGCATTCAATCAAACACACTTGCACACTAGCACCCTTAGGGTAATCTCACTTGTTGCCTATCAGAATTTAGTCATGTCCCTCGAACATGGGCGTTTTAGCAAAAGATCCTCGATAAAAGATCGTAATCCCTTAATGACCCTCGATGTTGCCTTCGATAAACAATCAAGTCCCTAAAACTAAATTGCTAAAACATTCTATGGGTTGCCTTCTATGACTATACACGAATGTCCCAACATCCATCCCTTCACATCCAACGATAGGGCTTCTTACCAAAACAATGGTAAGATAGCAACATCTAAAGGAGGAGGAAAAGAACAATTAAGATCTTTTGAGTAGGTAGATTCGCTCCTAGTTGCTTGCTCGCAACAAAAACATTCTATACACCGACACTCTCACTTTGAAACATTTTTAATAAAAACAACACTTCGTATGCGTTCTTATAGAGACGACAACCATTACAAAGGAAACCCTTTCCAAAATCACTTTCAAAAACACGTCCCACAAACACCTCTTTGAACTATTGTCAAAACAACACTTTGTACGCATTCTTATAGAGACGAGAATCATTACAAAGTCACATTTTCAAAATACTTTCAAAACCCATACCACAAGCACACATTCAAACAAAAGCAAGTGATCTAGCAAGCAACTAAGAGCCCATGGAAAACCATGGATGAAAAGGGTGCTAATACCTTCCCTTTTCATAATCCACCCCCCGAACTCAAGAAAACATCTCTAAAGGTCTTTCCTGTGCTTTTTCACCTTTCCTTATCGGTTAAAAGAAAAGTCGGTGGTGACTCTTGCTAAACCACAACATTTGCGAATATAAAACGCAAAACAACCAAGTCAGTTCTCCCACCGTATCACATAAATGGAGACTCTGCTGGGGATGATTCTAAAATTGGGTTACCTTAGGGTTAGATCACATTTACTTGCTTACATTGTTTGATTTGTATGTGTTGTACCCCAAAATTTTCCCTCCCTTTTTCACAAGAAATCACAACCTCAGGGTTTTCTCTGATTTTTCAGATTGGCTCAAGAATCGATCAAACAGACTTTTCTTAATCAGTCAATCCGAAATTAAGGTTTTCTCTGATTTGTTAAAGTTGACTCAAGAATAGATCATACAAATCTTTCTTTGGAAGTAATCCGGAATTAGGGTTTTCACTGATTTTGTTAAAGTTGACTCAAGAATCGATCAGACAGATCTTTCTTTGGTAGTAATCCAGGATTAGGGTTTGCGCTCGCATTTCTCAGAAGAAACTGAATCCTCAGAATTTCAGTTGACTGTTACATTATTTTTACGCTTGTTCAAGATTACTGGTTATTTCTAAAAACCTAATTATCTGGGATAAGAGCTGAGACTTTTGTTTGGAACATTAAGGCATTTTTTTGATCAGTGGAGATTACCGTTAACAGAATGACGATTCTCATCCTTGAAACCTCAGAAGATTGGTATACTCCCAACCTCCTGACCCTTAACAGAATGAAGGTTCTCATCCTTGAAACCTCAGAGATTGGTATACTCCCAACCTCCTGACCCTTAACAAAATGAAGATTCTCATCCTTGAAACCTCAGAAGATTGGTATACTCCCAACCTCCTGACCCTTAACAGAATGAAGATTCTCATCCTTGAAACCTCAAGAGATTGGTATACTCCCAAGCTCCTGATACCGTTAACAGAATGAATATTCTCATCCTTAAAACCTCAAGAGATTGGTATACTCCCAACCTCCTGACCCTTAACAGAATGAAGATTCTCATCCTTGAAATCTCAGAAGATTGGTATACTCCCAAGCTCCTGATACCGTTAACAGAATGAAGATTCTCATTTTGGCTTCTCCAGTAGATTGGCATACACCCAACCTTCTAACCCAAGACCTGAAGGAAGATTCTCATTTTGGCTTCCCCAGTAGATTGGTATACTCCCAACAGAATGAAGATTCTCATTCTCAAAGTGGTATATAACCTGAATTTCTGATATTCCCGACAGCATGAAGATTCTCATTCTCAAAGTGGTATAACATCTGAATTTCTGATATTCTCGACAGAATGAAGATTCTCATTCTCAAAGTGGCGTACAACCTAAACCTGAACTTCTTCCAGACAAGAATAAGCTTTTTCCAGAATCCTGAGTTTTTACTCTCCGACAGGATAGCCACTCCGCAACAGTATGGCTATTCCCCACAAATTTCTTACTCCCCAACAAAATCAAGACTCTCATCCTTGATTCTCAGGAGCCTTCTTTACTCTCAGCATGAATTTTTCAGAATTTCAAATCCCCTGCAGATCGAAGATTCTCGTTCTTGGCTCCTCAACACTAATTCCCCAAGCAGAATGAAGACTCTCATTCTCAAATTCCTCACAAGAGTTTTTCAGATATTCCCCACGAAGATCTCCTCAAAACAAGAATCCCCAGTAGATTGGCATACAACCCAAACTCCTGATTTCCCCAACAGTGGTCCCAAGACTTCTCATTTTCAACGACCAAAGGATTTTCAATCACCGGCAACAGTCAAGGATTTACTTTCCTCGATGGAGGTCAAAGATTTTATTATCCCCAGCTATCCAGGATTTATCTTCCTCAGCAGGACGCATAATCATATTACATGCACATTTATTACATTCATATATCATAAGCATTGATATAATACATACATTGCATCATACAACATAACTTTGTGTTTCAGCTAATATTTCATCCGTCGTAGGATAAGTTTAGCAAGTTTCAAACTTCAAGGATTTCTGAAAGCAGTTTACGGATGCCTCCCAACACGGATGCTAATCTGTTGCTTATTCAGACCCCTAGCTCAGAGACGTTCCAAACATGGATACCTTTATGATACTCACCCACTCACCTACAACATACAGTTCAACAAATATTCTTGGATGGCATCTTTAAGCCCATCTCCGACAAGATTTTGTCACATCTCCAAATGGCATCTTTAAGACCATTCCCTCAACTATGCTTTGACGAGTGCAAATTTATGGGCACTCTAGTGTTCAATCATCTTTTACCTTCGAGTCGCGAACGACAAAATTGCCAATCTAACTCTTCAGGTTCAAGAAGATTGAACAGGGGCAACTGTTGTACCCCAAAATTTGTCCTCCTTTTTTCACAAGAAATCACAACCTCAGGGTTTTCTATGATTTTTCAGATTGGCTCAAGAATCGATCAAACAGACTTTTCTTTATCAGTCAATCCAGAATTAGGGTTTTCTCTGATTTGTTAAAGTTGACTCAAGAATAGATCAGACAGATCTTTCTTTGGCAGTAATCCAAAATTAGGGTTTTCACTGATTTTGTTAAAGTTGACTCAAGAATCAATCAGACAGATCTTTCTTTGGCAGTAATCCAGGATTAGGGTTTATGCTCGCATTTCTTAGAAAAAACTGAATCCTCAGAAGTTCAGTTGACTGTTACATTATTTTTACGCTTGTTCAAGATTACTGGTTATTTTTCAAAACCTAATTATCTAGGATAAGAGCTGAGACTTTTGTTTGGAACATTAAGGCATTTGTTTGATCAGTGGAGTGAAAGGTTTATGGAATGCTTGTTTGTTTAACTGTACAACGCATATGTTAATTGGAATACTAGGCGTATTGTGATTAATACGAGACGACAAAGTTTGTTGATTATTTATTTCATCTGGATTAAAGTTATTTGGATACATTTCCAGTTATTTTAATTTAAGGGTCTTAAATAATTAAATAGACAATACAAGAAAAGATTGGAATATTTGACAGTAGAAAATTTTCTTTTAATAAAGACTTTTATTTATTTCAAATATGGTTACAAATTTATTCGAATATTGTAAGATTACAACTTATAATATCTAAAATAATATTTGTTTACAATAAATGAAAAATAAATCTAAGCCTAATCTTTTGAGATCTTCTACTTCTACTGCTTCATCTATCATCCAACTGGTACTTACCTACAAAAGACAAAGAAAAAGAAATTAGTATAAGAATTTTCAAGCATAAAAGGAAGAAAGAAAAATCATCATTAAAGCTTGTTGGTCAGAATCCGAATGCTTTTGGATTCATCATGTTTTTACTTTTTCTCCTTGCAAATCACAAGAAGATTTCTCTTCTTGGTTCACAAAGAGAAAAGTAAAAAAATAAATGCAAGCATGTCAAACTAGATGCAAAAACATGGTTCAAATACAAAGGTACAAAGCTGCATTAACCAAGTAAACTAAACTGCAAACTGAGTTTCAAAATGCATTAACCAAATGTCAAACTGAGTTGCAAAGCTGTCAAAGAAAGTATACAATGCAGAAAATATGGAAAGAAAGTACAACAATGCAGCAAGATAAACCATGTTACAAGCAAGAAGGCTTGTCAATTTCATCATTATTTTCTGGCCCAACAAGCTTTTCAGAAATATATTATAATAAGCAATTAAAAATTCTTATGGAGAGAGAGAAAGAGAGAACCAGGAAAAAGTTTGCAGTTTTGGCAAAAGCAGGCTATTGTTCAAGACAATAAGAGAACACAAAAGATATAAAAGAGCAAGACTGCATAGCAGTCCAGAACAGGACATAGAGCCCACAAAAACAATTCAAACCTGCAGTTTTCAAAACTACAAAACAACAAGCTCAACAAACATACAGAAAAGCCACAAAACTGCAATTTAGTCACAGCATGCTTCCAAGACCACTGCAGAAAACTCCCAAATCTGCAAAACACCCTGCATAACTCAAACAAACACCCTGCATAACTCAAACAAACACCCTGCATAACTCAAACAAACACCCTGCTAACCCAAAGCAAACCTGCTTACCAAAAACTCAAACTGCATCTCAAAAAACAAAAACTCAAACTGCTGTCAAAACCAAAAAACTTCTCAACCTGAAGCCTGCCTCCAAACTCACAAGCCTACAAACCTGTAAAGCAAGCCTGCCTTAAACTTACCACAAACCAGCTCCCAACCAAAAACTCAAGACTACAAACTTGCATAAACTACAAACTTTTGAAAAAACACTCAAACCTGCCTGTAACATATCACTGCAAATAAAAAACCCAAAACAAGCAAGCAAACCTGTTTAAACAACAGCCTGCTTACCAAAAGCTTACAAAAACACAAGCAAACCTGTTTAAACAACACCCTGCATAACCTCCAAACTGCAAGTCAAAAAACCAAAACCACAAACAGGTTCACCAACAAAACAAAACCTGCATCTCAAGCTCAGCAAAGCCAACCACTCAGGCCAAGCCCAAAGCTGCCTGTAAAACTGCAACAAGCCTTCTTGCTCACACAAAAGCTAAAAACAAACAATGACAGTCTCAAAGACTATCAACATCATCAATAAGAGCATTTCAGAAACTGACTAACAACAAACAATAGCCAGTTTTCAGGTTCATTATCATTAAATTATCAGGGTCTACAAAGAGGGAGGAAGAGTTTAGAAGCAACTGAAAATAGTTTCAGAACTTCTTCATCATTAACCTCAGTAGCCAAAAGAGAGGAAGAGTTTAGAAGCAAGCAAGTTTCAGAGTTTCATCATCATCAACCAAAACAAAGAACAACAACAATAGCTAGTTTTTTTTCCAGAATACATCTTCATCATCAAAAAATCAAATAATCCAGAAGAAAGAGGAAGAGAAAATCAAAAGCTATTCAAAGGGGTTTCAAAGCCATCAACAATAGTTTCAGATCTAAACTCATCATTAACAAGGGAAAGATTCAGAAGCAATATATATTTTCAGATTCATCATCATCAAATAAATCAAAAGAACGACAAATACCAGAAGCAAGCAACCATCACGCTCTCCCTCCGCTCCGGCCACCAAGGAGGCGCCACCAAGCCCTCTCCCTCCCTCCATCGTTCTCAGAAGCAAGACGTTCAAGGTACGTATCTCAAACCCTCAAGCTTTTACTACATATAAACATAAAAAAACCATAAGAATCAAAGCATGCAAGCAATAAAACGTACAAGAATCACACAAATGTGAACTGTAAAAACGCGTTTAGAACAAAAAGAAATGGTACCTTTCAAACCATCGCCTTGGACAGTCGTGGAGAGGAGAGGGCGGAGGCAACGCTCTGGTAGCTTGGAGGTTGGAGAACAAATCAATACTTCGCCTGAGAAAGAAAAAGAGAAACAAAGAAGATGGGTGAAAGGAGGTGCCGCTGTACCAAAACTGCAAACCCTAACCAGCTGAATTAACCCTAAAACGTTGTACACTTCCATTGGGCCTTCGCCCCAAACATAAAACTAAGCCCACATCGCTTCTGCTAAACACCCCCCCCCCCCCATTTCATCCATTTCTCCCTTTTGTTCTTGTTATTTCATTTGGGCCCATGAACCCCCAATTTAATCCAAAGCCCATTTTTCTTCTTTTAAAAAAAGGCTAATATCATTTTCATCAATTTATTTTCTTTTCTTTAAACTAATACTTTTTATTATTTACTTTCATTTTTTAATGATTTGATTTCTTTTCTTTGTTAATAATAAAACCAAAAAAACATATTAAAATTTTGTTTTAATTTAGTTTTCTTTTTTTATAATAAATTACCTTTAATAAAAATATAAAATAATAGAAACATTAATAATTTTCTTTCTCTACAATTTTTCCTCTACATAATCAATAAAAAAAAACACAAAAGATAATAATCATACTTAATTTTCACTAGGTTAAATTTTGTTTGTTCATTTGTAAATAAATACATGCCTCTCATATTTCTTTGATTTTCTTCATTTTATACTTTGTTACAATTTTTACATTGAAAATGCGACAGTTCAATTTGGTTGTAATATATACTTGGACAGTATTATTCTGATAAGACTCATCCCCATTTGTAAAAAATTTTTACCCCCATCCCCGGATACTGTTTTGTAATAACTTAGACTTTAAATTCCCGCAATTTACCGCTTTCAATATACTGTATAGTAATTAAGGTTTGTACGCGAAGATTCAAAATTAATCGCTAGATAACCTAATACAAGATAAATGCATGAAAATCAATACACAATTCACACTTGCACTTCTAGGGTAACCTCGCTTGTTGCCTCGGAAAATGCAATCATGTCCCTCGAGTATGAGACACTCTAGCAAATGCCCCCTTCGATAAACAAAGATCGTAGTCCCTCGATGACCCTCGATGTTGCCTCCGATAAAATGATCTCGTCCCTTACAAAATTGCTAGAGCGTCTCACAATTTGCTTTCAATGATTGTACACGATGACCCGCGCCTGTCCCGTTTAACATCCTAACACAAGGTTGTTTATCAAACACAATGGTCAAACAACACTGTTAAAAAAGGGTTAAAAACATAAGAAAGATCTTTGAGTAAAATAGGGTAGACAACTCTTAGTTACTTGATCAAAAATCTTGCAAAACAACCTTGCCATTTTCAAACACACTTCACAACACAACTTCAAAACAATTTCAAAACAACTTTCAAAACATTGGAATATCTTTTCAAAAAGATACACACCTTTGTATATATTCAAACAAGAATCATTACAAAGGTTGCCTAGACAAGGCATCTTTTTCAAAACATTTTCAAAATCACACACACAAAGCACCGTTTCAAACAATTGAAAAGCAAAGGCAAGTGATCTAAAACAAGTAACTAAGAGCCCATGGAAAACCATGGATGAAAAGGGTTCTAGCACCTTCCCTTTTCATAATCTACCCCCCTAACCCAAGAAAACATCTCAAAGGTCTTTCATGTGCTTTTTGACCTTTCCTTTAGATAAAATAAAAAGTCGGTGATGACTCTTGCTAAACCGAACAAGTGCAAACATAAATGCTAAATCTCAAGTCAGTTCTCCCACCGTATCACAGTATGCTTTACATTATGGTTCTTTGTTTGGGTTTGAATCCTCTACCCGGATTCGGGATACATTATAGGTAAGTAGCAATACATTGTGGAAACTGTGCGGGGTATACCGACATGGTCTAAGAAATACCTATGTTAGTGCGACATATTTGTGGGTACCGGTAGCCTTTGAGTCAATCAAAGAGAATACGAGGCCGTTGAGTGATGTCATGAAGCACTAATGAACTTTTAGAGCCTTTACTTGACCAACTTGGCCTTTAGGATGTAGTGAGATGACTGGCTTTCGTGAAGTCCGAAGCTGGTAGATACTCCATACTACACTCATTGATGTTTGGTTTCTTGGGATATTTCGGTCGCCATTAAAGAGGCTTGAGCTGAAACAATATCCTAGGAAACAATCCAATGATATTGAGCTCCTTAGAACCCGGTTACTATTACTAGGACATGTATAAGCCAACTAGCTTCAAGAGGGTACTTACCTATAAAACTCCATGCAAGCCTAAACTAAGAACTTGTTTGCTTTGCTTTGCTTTGTATATGCATACTTATACATAACATCATAGACATCATGAAAATCACATATATCCCCTAACCATTTCAAGGATTTTAAGATTCATCTTTGTTCTTGTTTTGTAGGATATGGATTCACTTCGCAGGAAAACTATTCAAGTTAACCTTGTAATAATTCCTCCACAACTTAAGGAGCTAGCTTCAAGGATCCCTGAAAACTCTCCATTCACCGAGAGACATGGTCGTCTACTCAACTTGGTCACCTCCAACACAGATGAGGACATGATGAAGGTGCTCTTTCAGTTCTTTTATCCTTTGCACCATTGCTTTACATTCCCCGACTATCAACTTGTGCCAACTTTGGAAGAATTCTCCCAACTCTTGAGGATTCCCATTCTCAATCAACTACCTTTCAACGGTACAGAAAGAGATCCAAAGCCAGAAGAGATTGCTCAAGCTCTACACTTGAACTCATCTAATGTCACAACTCATTGGGAAACAAGTAGTGGTGTCAAAGGTTTCTTAGAAAAGTTCCTGTTTAAGAAAGCCCAAAGTTGTTGGAATTCCATAGACTTACAAGCCTTTGAGGAAATTGTGGCTCTCCTCATCTATGGGATGGTTTTGATTTCAAACCTTGGACATTTTGACGGTGTTCGTTTACCGAGTGAAGTGTCCGTACTGCGTCCCTGGTTTGAAATCAGTCTCTTTTGTTCCTTGGATTCTTCTATTAGTTTTCGTCACTGTTTATCCATTAATCTGAGACCAGCAGGTGCTCTAAGAAACATGCACTTTCATCACTTTGCTATGGGTCGAGTTTCGCCTCGTTACCCATGCGTGAAATCAAGTTTTGTCCTGGTACTCATCTAGTTTAGTTTCGTCTAACTGGTTTTTGAGTCGATTTTCGTCTCGCTTTTGTTCCTCATTTATGGGATTCTTTCATTTCCTTCATACTGTCTATCTTAGTTGAGATTAGCAAGTGCTCCTAGAATCACGCACTCTAGCCACTTTGCTTTGGGTTGAGCTCAGAGTTTCGTCTCCTCACCCGTGTACGTTTTCTTTTCCAGAGCTTAGTTTCGCCTATACTCTTTGATTTGAGTTTTATCTCACCTTTTTTTTGAAGCCCAGTTTTGCCCTGGCACATTTGTCCGGAAGTTTAGTTGCGTCTACTCTTCTTTGTTTTCTTTCTTTTTCAACCTGCGTTACAGCTTCGTTCTGACGCATGTCTTGGGGTTTTTTTCTGCTTCTGTTTCTTTCTTCTTCAAGAGTGTAAATTTTCGGGCTCTTTTGTATTCAATCATCTTCAACTCTGAACGCTCGAAAGTTATCACTTTTCTCTCTTATCATGTTGAAGATATTTGAATAGGGGCAGCTGTTGCACCCTAAAATTTACCCTATTGATTTAGGCTTATGTTTCATCATGAATATCATATTGCATTGCATTCATACATTGTGATGGGATCAAAGTACTTTTGTTATCAAGTCTTCCTCAAGCTTTGAAGGTTGATTGTATTGACATGTTTCTCAAGTGGAATCTTATCATCTAAACCTCTGGATCTTTCAAGCTCAAAAGTTATTACATATCTCAATATATTTTATCCATCTTTTTGGATCATCAAAGGATTGAAGTTTGAGATTGATTATAAGAGAAATTACTCTTTTGATTCACCAGTCAAATTAGGGTTTTGCTTGATCAAGGCTATTGATCAATGTACAAGTCTTTATTTGGAAGCTTCAACATCTCAGTGGTATTTGAAAAGTCTTTGTGTAAGAAATTGGTCAAGTTGCCCAGAGGATTTGAAATTTTGGAGATGATTCATCAGTCTCCTAAGGTGTTAACCAAAACTAGGGTTTGGGATTTTATCAAGATTTCTTGAGAATTTTGAAGTGAAACTTTGTACATGGCCTCTATATATTTGGAAGAACATATGTTTGAAGTTTTGATCATCAATTTTGAAGGGAAGTGGATCAATTGATTCAAAGGGGCAAAATGGTCATTTTGGTCAAAATCAGTCAAAGTCAAGGTTGACCAAGTGAACTTTTGGTCAACCATCAATTCAAGGGTGTACTTTTCATATTTCAAGTCCATTTTGATCATTGGATAAAAAAGATTGAGGTTTGGGTTGAAACTTGTTCATGAAGAAACCCTAAAAGTTTCTAATTTTTGAAAATGAGGACTTAACTTCAAAAATTCATATTGTATTCACCTTTGATCAAAAATATGCAAATGAAGTATGCCTAGAAATATAAGAGGGTGATCTTTCATCTCCTTTTGGTCTCATGTCCAAATTGGCAAAGAGTCAAGAGTTATGGTCTTTGGAAGTTCATGCCTCAAGCTAAAATTATAGGTCATTTTCCAAAATTAGTGAATTTCAGGTCAAATTTTGAGGACCTTAGTGGATTCAATTGCAAAAACTCAAAACTAAGGGGTTTTAGATCTTTTCAATACCTTTCCAAATTGTACTCATTTGTGTCCAAATTCAAAAGTATGAGCAAGTTATGAACTTTGGAATTTAGAGGCATTTTATTGAAATTTGACAATTATGCAAAATGGCCAATTCTTGAGAACTCAAGTTTTAGCCTTTATTTTTGTTTCTAATCAAGCCCATGAACAATTTGTAACATGCTGAGGCCAATTACACTCACCATTTCGTGCCTCATATGGTATTGCACTTGTTTGACTGAAAAAATCACAAACTTGCCCGATTTTGCAAATTCATCAACACTCTCTCATTTCAAACAATCATGAGCTGGCATTTTGAGCATGTATTTCTGACCTAATTTGGCTCACAAAATTCACAAAAGGCAAGAAAATGCACGAGTGAAATGCAGGCCCCATGTGCAACCTCATTTTCTGCACAAACTTCCAATCTTTCCCTCCAACGGTTGTGAGTGCCAAATATCACTTCTATCCTTTTCCTCCTGTGCTATATAACAAGAATCAAGGCTCAGTTGTGAAGGAGGAGGCTCATAATCGCTACATTCCAAATCTGAAAATTTTCAAGTATCTCTGCAAATTGCTTCGAATCTCTCTTCTCCTTGGATCATTCTTCAAAATTCTTGGTGATTCAGCTTCAGTGAAGTAAGGAGATCAAGCTTGCACCATTGGATTGCTTCTGGAGTGAAGGAATCGAGTTTCCAGTTTTCACATCCATGTGAGTTTTCTTGAACTTTGATTTATGTGTTTCAGTTTAAATTGATGATGTAGATCATGTCCATTGAGTTGCTAGCTGGCCAATCACTAGGATTGGTGTATATTTGAGCTTTGATTCAAGCAGAATGGATGAAATCATGTTCCTGGTTTTTGATGTTTATAGTGAGTTTTTTCAGTTTTGTAGACTTAATTTCTTGATCCATGTTTGATCTCTGAGATTGATTCAAATTGCATAGTGTAGTATGATATGTTATCTTTCATTTGCGCTTAATTTGATAAATTTTGGTTGAGAGTTGAGATAGAATGAAGGATCAAAACATGAGGTGTTGAATTTGTTTCTGCACGCGTTTTGCCCTTTTTCTTGAGGTTGAAGACGATGAGGTGGCGCACTCTGATTGGATGATTTAAATTTTTAATGCATTTCATATTATTTGATTTCAATTGATTTTTTTCTAATTTTATTTTTGTGATCAAAACATCTTCAAAAATCATGAAAAAATTACCATAGACTAATAATAATTTCTAGTATTTGTCATATATTTTTTTGGAATTTTTAAAAATGTTTTGATTGGTTCAAAAAATTAATAAGTTTAATTAATTGTGTATTCAATGATTATTTTTATTTTAATAGTTCTCTTGATCTAAAAATTCCACAAAAAATGTTTAGGACTCTTAAAATAATTTAGAAATTGGTTCTGATTTTGGTATTGGAATTTTTTCTATTTTTGATTAGAAATGTAATTTGAGAAGTTTATTTTAAATGTTTGCTTCATAATTTTTATTTTAATACTTCCTATAATTCAAAAAACCTCAAAAAAATCATATAAGTTTTTTTTTAATCATAGTATCTGAATATAATTTTGTTTTGACCTTTTTGTGACTTTAGGATAGGGTTTGCATTTTTACCATTAAATAATAGTTTAAATTGTTTAATTGTTTGTTTGATTTTATTTTTAATATTTCCTTTAATTCAAAAATTCCACAAAAAATCAGGGATGTGCGTTTTTAATTCTAATATTTAAATATAACTTTGGTTGGATATTTTTCTGATTTTTGATTAGAATTTTATTTTGAGATGTGATTATTTGTTTAATTGATTAATGGTTTGAATTTTGATTTTATTTTTGACTTTTCTTTAATCCTAAAAATGTGAAAAAATATGTATTCTGATATTTAGGTTTTCCTTGTGATTTTCATGATCTTGGTTTGAATTTTTTGAATTTTGACCTTACCTAATTAATATTTAAGATTAAAATTCAAACAATTAGGGTTTTGTAGTTTACATTGCAAGTTTCAATTTCAAAACCAATTTTCCTTGGGTTTCCACTTTAATTTGGATCTTGTTTAAGATTCATGGATGTATTGAGGATCTGAAAACCATTTTTCTTGAATTATTTAACTTGATTGGATATTTTTCCATAAATTATTTTTAAAGCTTGTCTAGTTTGGTAGTTTTTCCAACTAGTTTTGATCTTTGGGCCTCATTAGATCCTCTCCTCTACTATCCATGAACTTCAAACTTGTTTTTTGACATCTACACATCTCAAATATGTTATGGAAATTTTGGTTTGAATTATTGAAATCCTTTTCTATTTTTGATGTATTTTTGAAGTGAGGGTACCCAATTAATGTTGCATATCTTGTTGCAATTTGCTTGATGGACAATGAACTTGAGTGAGACCTATAATTGGGAACCTAATGATCATGTTAGTTCTGTTTATCCACATAAACTCAAGTCATTTCACTTAATGCCCCATGTTTGAATGATTTAACCTTTTGATGCATGTTTTATGACTCTTTGCTTTCTTGTTGATCTTCACTTTGAAACTTGAGCTTTCAATTTGAGTTTGAGGTCATTAGATGGCCAACAATAACATGAAGGGAAATTATACTTCAATGATAGTCTCATGAGGACTTGAGAGTAATTGATCCCTATTACTTTAGTTAGTTCTAATCATGAATGGAGTTTGATTTCTTTCTCTTATCCTTGTTGATTTTTTGAGGCATTTTGAATGCACTTGGGAAGATTGTTTTAGAATCAACACTTTATCCTTTTGATCATTACCTAATCATGTTTTGGAAGCTTTACTTCAAATCTTTGATTGTTACAAACTCTCTAATTTTGTCCTTGTTTGACTTTTTTTCCCATGGTTAGCTTGAGATCTAAATCTTTGATGCATTGTGTGGGATTCCTTTTCTACTATGCTTGTGAGCTATGATGAAGTAATTGGGTATGATTGAATTATGGTTGCTACTGACCTTTATGGTGTTTGATTTTATTCTTCTCAAGCTCCCATGATCCTTGATTGATACTCAATTGTCAATTCAATATGGTGATAGAAAGGAGCAACATTCCTCTAACTTTTGACCAAATTGTGCATATGACTGTTTCTTTTTGTTTATCATATCTAATGTTTTTATAGTTTCTATCATGTTTTCTCACTTAATTATGGTGTCATCATCCATCCCTCATGTGAGTCATCATTCTATTTATGGGAATACTAACTTGGCTGTTGAATGTGCAAGGTACTCTGAGAAAAGTTTTCCATTTTGACTTGAGGCTACTATGTTTCACTTTATTTGTAGAACACAATTTATTATATTGGCACTACTCTTGTGCTTGGCATATTTGATAGTCTATGCAGGATATATATATGTGATTATGAATGCTATACCTTGCCCATGAGATCTGTTTATATCTGAAAATCTTAATACTTACATCCTGACTTGATTTGTCTGCTGATGCTAACTTGCTTGAAGTTCTCTAGGTTTCTTTTATTCTTGCTCAGTTGCTACGGATAGTTATCTATTTGGTATTGCACTGTTTCCTTTCTTCTATTTGTATAGTTCTATGTTGCATGATGGGACCTCTGTTGCTGATATATGTCAAGAGGCCCTCTGTTTTGTTTGATACATGTGTTGTGTTTGTGTTTGTTTCTTTAATTATTGATTGATGAGTCACTCAGTTTAGAAATTGAGATCACGACTTCGCTCTTAGTGCATGTTCCCTATAGGATATTTATTGTCTTTCTTTAATTGTTGATCTATGAGTCACTCAATTTAGAAATTGAGATCACGACTTCGCTCTTAGTGCATGTTCCCTATAGGATGTTTGTTGTTTTTTCTTTTATCATTGATCGATGAGTCACTCAATTTAGAAATTGAGATCACGACTTCGCTCTCATTGCCTGCTCCCTATAGGATAGTTTTGTTAAGCTTCCTTTGACATGTTGATTAAGGTAGGAATCCATGTAGGCTAGCATAGGGTAGGATTTTCCTTTATCCTCAACCTTAGGGTCAATCATTGTATGATAACACTAGGGATAGTGCTAGGCAAGTTTCCCTTAGTTGTTGTTTTTTTCTTCCTTTGCATTTTGCATCTTAAAACAAAAATTTGTTTTCTTGGAAAATCATAAAACACTTATAATAAACTCAAAACCTTCTTCAAGGTAAAATATACAAATCAATCTTATTTGTTTGTGCGCCTCTTGGCTTTGTCTTTTTTTAAACCTGGTTTACTGATGTTTCGCCATCTTTGCCAGGATACCTTGTTATCTTTTAGCCGATGTTTCTCCATTGCACATTTGTTTGAAGCCGATGTTTCTCCATCGCACATGTTTGTTATCCTACTTTGATTCTCAATATCATTGTTAGGTGTGATGTTTTGCCATCTGTTTTATTGATGTTTCGCTATCTTTGCCATGATACCTTGCTACCTTTTAGCCGATGTTTCGCCATTGCACATTTGTTTGAAGCTAATGTTTCGCCATCGCACATGTTTGTTATCCTACTTTGATTCTCAATATCATTGTTAGGTGTGATGTTTTGCCATCTGTTTTATTGATGTTTCGCCATCTTTGCCATGATACCTTGTTATCTTTTAGCCGATGTTTCGCCATTGCACATTTGTTTGAAGCCGATGTTTCGCCATCACACATGTTTGTTATCCTACTTTGATTCTTAATGTCATTGTTAGGTGTGATGTTTTATCATTTGACGTTTCTCCATCTTTGACATGTTACTTTGTTATTATTTAGTCGATGTTTTACCATTCATCTGTTTGTTGTTTTATTTGATGTTTTGCCATCTTGATTGTTTTGTTGTCTTAACTAAAAAACACAAACCAACCAAAATATATAAGCCAAACTACGGCTGCTCTAATTCCCTAAAAGGGATACGTAGGCAAAGGGGTAGGGCCCAACCGAGCATAACTTTCATTTTCCCTACATTGTTTTCTTTTCTTTCGCATGCATTCCCTTTTCAGCTTTAAGCCATAGACATAGGTTTTGACCACACCCATTAGATTAGATAACAAGAGTGGATACCGTAGAGTACTACAGGACAGTGGGGTGCTAATACCTTCCCCTCGTGTAACCGAATCCCTAACCCGATCTCTCGGTCGAAAGATCGTGATTTCTCCCTCTTCAGGTTTTCTCGATGTTTACCTTTCCCTTTCGGCGGGATAAAAGACGTTTAGTGGCGACTTCATTGATGTCTCGTTACAGAGATGACGGTTTCGCCAGGTCATTTCAGCTGGCGACTTCACTGGGGAATGATTGACCTCTTGCTGGTCCATCCCGGAGTCGATCCTAGCTCTTGTTTGTTTTCTTTTTTAGGTGTTTATTTTACCGCTTTGCATATTTATCTGTTTGCATTGCATCCTATGTGCGCTTTACTTTCTGCATATTGGATTTAGATGACTGTTTGGATTCTGGATTTCTTGGTGGGTGGGTTATCCCATGAGGTAAAAGGCCTCATACCCAGACTATGAGTGAATTCCATAGGAACTAGGAATAGAGTGGCCATGGCAGCTATGAGGCGGATTCTTTGTAGACATGACCATGAGACCCATGACTTCAGAGGTAGTTCAGATAGGTGTTATTGTATGATAATACCAACAGTCGAGCTCTTGTACTCTGATTTGGCTTTTAACCTTACCTTGACCTAGACTACACCCGTGAGTGGGGCGGGAAAACTTTTCTTACAGGTACAGGTACTGCTGGTGACTTTGTGTTGCGAAGGTGACTCAGATTCCCATGAGAGTTTTGAAGCTTTGGGATTTTCTTTTGATCTTGAGTGGTGATGTTCTGTATTGGTCCAGCCTTTATCCAGTGTGAAACTTTGATCCTGTCATGTTGCATCATAGCATATTTATTTCTAAAAAAATGATGTATAAAAAATAACTAGCATGCGCATGTCATCTTCCAGGGACATTCGAGAGTCTTCTTTCCATCAGAAATGGCTGGCCTCCCGTCAGATGAGTTTGATTCAGTTCGTGTTAAAAAGAGCCCAACAGGCATACACTCGCTTATCAGATTCCTACTATTGATGTGTCAGAATTGAAGAGGTTGAGTTCTTATCTGAAGGGTGATGTTCTGAATAATTTCAAAAAAAATTATGGCAATTTGTTACTAATCCTTAACACTCCAGTTGACCCGATGGCTTTGGTCACCCTCTTCCAGTTCTATGACAAGGAATTACGGTGTTTTAGTTTTCAAGATTATCAACTGGCTCCCACACTAGAAGAGTATGCGTACCTACTTAATATCAAGTTGTCTGATGAAGTTTCTTTTGTCCAAGTGCCGGAGAAGCTGAAGTTCAGAGTTATTGCTGAAATTCTTCATTTGAGTTGGAAAGAGGTGAAAGACAATTGGAAATCAAGTGGGGATACTACAAGATTTTATTTGGATTTCTTAGTGAAGAAACCTGAAGACTGGGCAAAGAAAGGTAATTGGAGTAACTTCAGCTCTCTGTTTTCTCTCATGATATACGGGATCGTCCTCTTTCCTCACAAGAGAAATTTTGTGGATTTGACGGCTATTTGTGTTTTTAGAAATAAGAACCCGGTACCGACACTCTTAGAAGATACTCTTTACACCATTCATTTCAGGCATGGAAAAGGAGGTAATGTAATTTTATGTCACTAGATGTTGTATCAATGGTTTAAGTTGCACCTACCGGTAAGTGGCCCTTTCATGGATACTAGACATTCTCTTCGATGGTCATCAACACTTGTCAACCTTACTTCATTTGATATCCAGTGGAATTATGACACGGGGGAAGTACGAAGTATTATCACTAGCTGTGGAGATTTACCTAATGTTTCCCTCATAGGAACTAAGGGGCGTATCAACTATAATCCCGTGCTTGCTTATCGTCAATTGGGATATGTAATGGATGGACCGCCAAAGGTTGAGGAGGTGTCTGAATCAGTGTATTTTGTTAAAGGAAGTGATGTTGTGATGTTGAAAAGAGTGACAAATGCTTGGAAAGGAATTCACAAGAAGGATATAACTACTTTGGGCAAGAAGGTTCCCATTGCTAGAGTTCCTTACTTGGAATGGATTAGAGATAGGGTTAAGATTTTACGGTTACCATTTGCAAGGTCGGCTCCTATATGTCAGCAACCTCCTACTGTTCTGAGTAACACGGTGCCTACCGAGGTGTTCACCCAGGTTCATGTTGAGAACATTCAACTTTGTGCAAAAGACCGTGAGGCAGGGATGAAACTTTTTTGGGTAGATCAAGAAAGGGCCGACTTAGCTCGCAAACTCAAAGAAGCTCAAGGGGAAACTTTTGATGCAACCAGTTTTAGGAAGAGGTCTCATGCTGAAATGGAAGAAGAGTTAAGTAAAACCCAACAAGAGTGCCAGAAGCTTCAGGCATCTGAGATTAGCTACAGGAAGAAGATTCAAAACTTGGAGAAACAGCTCAAATACAAAGATGCTCAGCTTAAGGAGGAAGTAGCCCAGAGGCGTGTCGTAGAGGATCGGTTTCAAGAAAGTAAGGTAGTCGCATCATAACTTTTGAAGGAGAAAGCCAGGCTTGAAGAGTATTGTCAACACCTTGAAGCGCGTCTTGTTTCGGAGATTTAGTTTTGTTACTTACCTTTGGTGTATTTGGTCACCCCCAAGATTGTTGGAAGGGACCATTGTTTGTTTTTTATTATTCAGTTTTTGTTAAGTTTACTTTGAAATACGTATTTTATCGTTACACTCTTAAATGTTTGAAGTCACTCGAGCATCATTTCTTTTGTTTGTAAATAATTGGAGTGTCTGTCTTATTGTCCTTTTTTTTCCCTTGATTGTATGTTTGATCTTTGGTTGCCACCGTGATTGATGAATAAAAGGACTCTCGGATACCGGGAAATGACAAACATATCATGCACATCATGCATTTCATAAACATTACAGGTTATCTCAAGACGGTATTCTTATTCTTCTGCTTTTCTTATTCAGAATTCAAGACGACTACTCATCGGTATTCCACCAGAAACAATTTTCCAAGATAGATGGAACAAGTTCAAGCCGAACTCGCTGAAATAAGGGCCCAGATGGCTACTCAGATGACCCAATTCATGGAGGTCATCACCAATGTGAATCGCCGACAGGAGGAACTGGCTTCCATTGTCAACAACTGGCGCCACTATCCAGGGGATGGTTGAAATCAAGGGCTCTACCAGGACATTTCTGTAGGATTGGGGGATGTACAAGATCAGGCTATTGGAAATTTTCACGGGATGCCTAGAAACCCTTTTGTGCGCAACGTTGGGCAATTTCACCCGTCTCCAGGACCTCGTCTTGTGGGAAACATAAGAGATAATCAGGGCGATGTAAGGGACTATCAGGAGCAGGATTATGACTTTGACCAGGATGAAGATCAGTTTTCTGTTCGGTGTTCAGAGCCGGAAGTTCAGGTTGAGGATAGGAAGTATCAGTTGCTAGAAGAACATTTGAAGGCTGTGGAAGGGCAAGGAGCCCTTGGTATAGATGCTAATGATCTCGGGTTAGTGTCCGGGGTGAAAGTTCCTCCAAAGTTCAAGCCTTATGTATTTGAAAAGTACAACGGAATATCATTTCCTGTTACTCATGCAACTGCTTACTTCCGAAAGATGTCGGTGCATACTGAGGATCAGGGACTTTTGATTCACTTTTTCCAGGATAGCCTATCTGGGGCATCCCTGGAGTGGTACATGAAGTTGGAGAAAACTCATATTCGTTGCTGGAATGATCTTGCTTGGGCTTTTGTCAAACATTATCAGTACAATATGGATATGGTGCCTAATCGAACTCAGTTACAGAATCTATCACAAGGACCAAGAGAGTCTTTCAAGGAATACGCTCAGAGGTGGCATGAGTTGGCTGCAAGGGTTCAACCGCCACTCATGGAGAGAGGACTCATTGATATGTTTATGAGTACCCTGTAAGGGCCATTCTATGAGCATATGATAGGAAGTACTTCGGTAGGATTTGCAGACTTGGTTATGGCTGGTGAAAGAATTGAAGTAGGTTTGAAATTGGGGAAAATTCAGATTGGAGGTTCTAGTGGCTCATCAGGGAGCAGTAAGAAACCATTCAACACTTACCCTAAGAAAAAGGAAGGAGACGCAAGTGTGGTTTACTCTCATAGAGGAAGAAGAGAGGATCGTCAGCACCAACAAATCAATGATGTTTCTATTCCTGTTAATGCTCCTCCGCA
This sequence comes from Vicia faba, assembly GCA_948472305.1. Taxonomy (NCBI): domain Eukaryota; kingdom Viridiplantae; phylum Streptophyta; class Magnoliopsida; order Fabales; family Fabaceae; genus Vicia; species Vicia faba. The sequence continues at coordinate 792,233,730 of OX451739.1, forward strand.
GCAGAGACTGAATACAATGCCTCAACAACAAAGACAACAAGATGCTCCCCGTCAGTATAATAATCAACAACAGAGACAGTTAAGAAAATTCGACCCCTTGCCGGTATCTCTTACTGACGCATTCCACCATTTTCTCGATTTGAAGTTGATCGGTTTGAGAAATATGCCATCACCACCCGCAAGACTTCCTCCTAACTATGATAATAATGCAAGATGTGAATTACATTCAGGCGCAGTTGGTCATTCTACTGACAATTGCTTTGCGTTGAAGTGAAAAATACAAGACTTATTGGATGATAAGGTAATTGTGTTTACTCCAGTGACTGGTCCGAATGTTACTCAGAACCCAATGCCTAGGCATGGAGGGGGTGTTGTTAATATGATTGATGATAATGGTGAAGTTTTGATTTTAACCTTGAATGTGGAACAAGTAACTACTCCGTTGTGGTATGTTAAGAGGTATTTTATTGACAATGCTATCTTTCCGGGTTGTACTTCAGAGTGTGCCAAGTGTAGAGAGCAACCGAAGGGCTGTGATGATTTAAAATCCGGTATCCATTTGTTGATAAAGGAGGGCTCCCTGCAGTTCGATAGAAAACTGAGCTACCATAAGGTTACCGAAGAAGATGTTGTTGTGGTATCTATTACTTACACCCCTGTGCGCATTCCTACCCGATCTAGGGCACCTCCTTTGATGATTACGGTACCTGGTCCCATGCCGTATACCAGTGAGAAGGCCATCCCATGGCATTACGCTGCTGATGTTTATTACCATGGGGTGAAGCAGGAGGTAAGTACTCGTTTGTCTGAGGAAGAACGTGCTGAAGATAATGAAGGGTAAGTTGATAATTTTTCTGGTGTGGGTCGAATGACTAGAAGCGGGAGAGTATTTGGTCCTTCCAATGTACAAGATATGGCATATGCTTCTACAAGAGAAAAAGGAAAATAGCAGGCGATGATTGGTAATCCAAGGGTTACGCTAGCCAATGTGACTCAACCAGAAGCTTCCTCAGTTCTTGATGAGGTTGAAGAGTTAATGTGGATTATCAGAAAAAGTGATTATAGCATAATTGATCATCTGAGCCATACTCCTTCTAAGATGTCTATCTTGTCTCTGTTGATTTATTAATAACCTCACAGAAATGCTTTGATGAAGTTGTTAAAGAATGCGTTCGTGCCATGTGAGATATCAGTCAATCAGTTTGAGAATGTTTGTGCTAACATATCTGCCGGGAACGGTCTGGGTTTCACAGATTTTGATCTTCCTCCGGAGGGGCCAGACCATAACAAAGCGTTACATATTTCAATAGAGTGCAGGGGCACTACTTTATCCCGGGTTTTGGTGGACACAGGGTTGTCTTTAAATGTATTGCCTAAGTCAACATTAATGAAAATTGATTATTTTGGACTGGAGTTGCGCCCTAGTGATTTGATGGTGAAGGCGTTTGATGGGCCTCGAAGGTCAGTATTTTGGGAGGTGGAGTTACCAATCAAGGTCGGTACTCGCACCTTCACAGTTACATTTTTTGTGATGGATATAAAGCCAGCGTATTGTTGTTTGTTGGGGCGGCCGTGGATTCATAGAGTAGGGGCAGTCACTTCTACTCTTCATCAGAAACTCAAGTATCTTGCAGGGGTAAAGGTGATAATTGTGTGTGGCGAGGAAGAGTACATCGTGAGTCATTTGACATCATTCCTCTATGTTGAAGTTGAAGGCGAGATACATGAGACTCCATTTTAGGCGTTTGAGAAAGTTCATACTGTCAATTTTCCTCCTCCAGAGCAGAAAAGGAAACCTGAGACTGTTATGTCTTCTCTCAAGGATGCGAGAGCTATGGTGCAAAATGGTAACCCTGAAGGTTGGGGTCAGGTGCTGGACGTTACCCCAAAATTTAATAAATTTGGTCTTGATTTTAGCCCAGGTCAGCAGAGTGCAACTCCCAGAGCATCTAGTTTATCTACTCCTATGATGTTTTCCCGTCCTTGTGCTTCTCAAGAAGGACACGTCAATGCAGTTGGCGACGATAGGATTGATGGCTACAATATCAGAGATTGGATTCGTCCGAGTATTCCAAGCCAGACACTAAATAATTGGACTTTTGTGGATGTTATCTAAGTTTCAAGCGCTAAGGAGTAATTTTCTTGTTTTCTTTTATTATCATGTCATAATTCCTACGCTCTGCCCAAGGCGTGGTGGATCATTTGTGTAGGGCCACCATGTTTATTTTCAAAAGTTTATCATGAAATAAAGGACGTTTTTGCATTCAAAATTTTGCTCCATTTTTTTTATTTGAATGGCAATATTTCTCTTTTCACACACTGTCACTAAAAAAACACCGAAATGTCGTTCATGCAAATGCACTTCCACTACCGGTTATATTGATAACGACTCTGCTATGGCTCATTATGACTTTGATACTCCTATTTATCAAGATGAAGAAGAAGCATATGAGGATTGTGATCTTCCTGAGGAATTAGCAAGATTGTTAAAACAAGAGGAGAAGGTTATCCAGCCGAATCAGGATTCGATTGAGGTGGTGAATATTGGCACAGAAGAGGTAAGAAGAGAAGTCAAGATAGGTGCAGATCTCGAAGAAAGTGTAAAGGTTAGATTGATTGAGCTACTCCGTGAGTATTCTGATATCTTTACTTGGTCTTATGAGGATATGCCTGGGTTGGATACAGACATAGTGGTGCATCGACTACCGCTCAAAGAAGGTTGTTCCCCTGTCAAGCAAAAGCTCCGAAGAACTCATCCTGAGATGTCCAAGAAGATCAAGGAGGAGGTCCAGAAGCAGTTGGACACTGAAATTCTGGTGTATGCCAGTCTTCAGATGTTATACTCAATGTCTAAACATCTGATATGACATAATAAATACACTGCAAGGTAGATACCCAATTTTTGTGATTCAGTATAACAGAAGCATAGAGGTTGCCATATCTGCAGTTCTCGAACAAATAGCTTTGGTTTGTAAACTATCCATTCATAGCCTGATGTCTCAACATTGGTTGCAACATCATCTATCACATACCATGAAGCAAACAAACCCCTTAGTTCCGTTTATCATGCACACAAACCAGCAGGATATTCATTCATCTCTTTTGACATCATCTGTAACATTCACACAGTTTTATTCAAGCACAGATATCAGCATGATGTCTTAACATGTTCTGAGACATCATCTGTTTCAACATTACAGTTTTACCTTGTTGTATAACAGACAGAATTATAAAGTATTGAAGGTAAAAACACAAATCAGTTGTTGACCCAGTTCGGTGTAATACACCTACTCTGGGGGCATACCAAGCCAGGAAGAAGATCCACTATTAGCAATATTAATTCAGGACTAAACTTCACAAGTTCCCATCCTTCACTTAATCATATACCCAGTGCAACCTATACCTAGGAACTCCTAGATAGAAACCTACCAGTTTCCATTCCTATTGTCGCAACAACAGAAGTCTTACTCCTACTCAAGAAGCAGTGCCCTCCCACTTGGTTTCCTACATTACAATGAATATGAAGTAATGCAGAAATACTTAGACTTGCTTCACAGCTTCATCCAAGAACATTCAAACTCTTACCTACAGGTTTCGAGTTACATACATGGTAACCTTGCCACAGACCGACAGGTTTACCTAACAGAAAACACCTTCTAATGTTACATTATGTGTGTCACTTAAGCCCTAGGTTACAATCTGCTATTTATAACCTATTACCTAACTCAGCAAGTTTTTCTCCTTGCTGTTACAACTCAGCAGCAAACTTCTCCTATAATCAAGGTCTTCAATCTTCTAGTTCCTAAAATATCTCCATATTTAGAAACAGTATTTTCTTCAAATATTCTGATTGATTCTTGATTGATCTTCAGATTCTCCACAAGAAACGCCTCATATATTCTCAGAGTATTTAAGTACCAGAACTGTAACTGAATTATCAATTCTGTTGTCGTGATGTCAAGTCAGATGTCATGACATTACATCTAACATATTTTCCTAGATGTTGAATTAGTTTCAGGCGCGATGTCACATGCTGATGTTGTGACATCTTACATAACATGTTGGTTCAGATGTTGAACTTCTTCAACACCACATATTAAAACAACAGAGGGGATCTGGGTAAACTTGCTTTCTTATTTGTTTTACAAATGAAGCCAACTCTCCAGCCAGGGTACTTACAATCTCCCCCTTTGGCAAATTTTGGCTAAAACAAATAAGTGCAAGTTGTATTTTGAGACCAGGCCACAACACAGTTGAGATGTTACAACATCTTGTCTAACATCTTCTTTTGTAGAGGCTGATGTCCTTTGAGCAAACAACAAGCCTCTGTCGTCAACTGTGAGCAACTCCACTCCATCGATGCCCCAAGAGGATTTCTTTTCTCCAGATTATTACTTGTGATCATGTAACTCAGATCACAAGTCACAACTATCCTCTTAACTCAGAACACAAGACACAACTAAAGTCACTTACTTAGGGATCATGTTGCTTTCTCCTGAGTCTTGCTGGACATTGCCGTCTGTTGCTTTCACCTGAGTCTCGCCTGAGTCCCTATCCCTATCTTTCTCCCCCTTTTTGGCCAGAATTTGACAAAGACTGCCCATACAGATCCATACCCATGCACAATTTTCCCAGATGCTAACAAACTTCATATTGCTGAAACCCTCTGATGAAGAGAAGGAATAGAGAGAGTCTTCATAAATAATGCAACTTTGGCATAGATAGTAACGACCTTGGTACTTTACTCTGACAGTTTCAGTGCCCTAGGACTGGTTTTAATGCAGGTACCTACCCTTGGGTTTGACCCTTTGACCATGTCAGGATGCCCTTTTAAAAACAGACATTTGTCTTTTAGAACAGACTACTCCCTTGTCTTAGGATCCCCTTTCCAAGACACATCGTTGGTATATTACACTCTGTATTAGTTATATAATACCTTTATTAGATGACAAGTTATCACCTAAACATTCCAGCTCACTAAACTGTTTCATGCTCAAATCCTATGTCGTCATACATTCTGCTATTTTCAGATTAGCAGCTTGACATGGATTTATTAGTAATAATCCATACTTCATCCAATTTTCCTCCTGTCTGTAGTTTTAGAGGAAATTAGGAACAATGTCATTACCAATGTGATGACATTCGGTCAGACATAGTCTTCTTCAGTTTTGAACACATCATTCCAATAGTTAATAAGGTGCCACACTTTATATCCTACGAGTTTGATGAAGACCTTTTGTACAAACCAATACTCCCCCTGTTAGGGACAATCACTTCTCCTCATGGAAACAAGTAGGACACATTCAATACTCAGTTGGACCTTCAATGCAGCTTCTGATTCAAAGTAAATAAGACCCCTTGATGAATGGAAAACATAAGACGCATCTTCATGTCTTCAAGAGCGCACCCTCTGTTCAACAATATCGATTGAACACATTCATACTGTGAATCAAACTTTCTTGATAATCATCAGCTGTCATATCTGGATTATCTTGATTCTCAGAATCCACTGCTGAGATAGACCAAATGCCACTTTCATGTTTATCAGACTTCTTCCAAAGATATTCTGATCTTCCAATTGAAATTTGAACTTCCGGCTACAAGTTATCACAAAAGGCTTAGATACACTGAGACAGAAACATGTAACAACTCCAAAGAGCTGCAAAGAGACAATCCTTTTGGAGGATCTAATCTTCAACTTCGTAGATCATCCTAGTTGATGAGCCACTTCACTAAGCAAGAATCTGATGTTGAACCAAATGTCGCCGCATTATGTTATAACATCTAGTTGTTGAATTCAGCTCCAGACTGATCCCAGTGACCATCATCTAGATTATGATGTCTTCTTCTTCTTGTGGTTTTAAGTCTGAACATGTTTCCAGGAAACCTTTTCAAGGATCAAATGATTTTGCTGTCACCAAGGAGATAGCTCTAAGGTATCACTCTTCCTGTGATTCTTCACATGGTCTAGAAGAATGAATGTTCCCACAACAGTTATTTTGAACTCCAAGGGTAATCAATTAAATACTTGTACTTGTCACAAGTAGCAATTGATCATAAATCCTTCCCATTATCCAGTAAGATACTTTCACCATTTGAATACTTGACATACTCTTCGTGTGTTAATATCTTCTTCTTGCAAGCTCTTTCTTTGAGAGTCCAAAGAGTTGAGATATCTAGGTTGCCACCCTTGACTTAAGTAACCGACTTGAGACTCCTACCAGATCAGATTCATCATTAGGAATGAGAGAGATGAATCCTTCCTTGCAAATATGTCACACAACAACCAGAACCCATGTGACATAGATCAACACCAGGCTGAACTAATGTGAGGAGGTTAACCAAATCTCCCCCTCAAGCTATCAGTCATGGAAGCTCCACACAAAAAATGCATTGTGTACAAATGTCTCGACATGACATATGACATCCCTACCAGATTTACGTAACTCCAAGAGCTATATCTTAACCAAACTCTGAGTCTTCATATTTACGACTCATGATCCCAATCTACTTCTATGAAGGAGCAATAGTGCTGCACCATCATTGGCTTTTATTAACCAGTGAGCTTGTCTTTCTTCACACCATAGTACTTCAGGGAACAATTGCTCAGCCCTGATCAATGTCATATCTCAACCAGCTTTACTTCTAGAGTTCTGACTCCTAAAGTAACCTTCGGGAGTACACAGACATAGTTGACTTTACCATTGTCAACTTTGCACACACAGATGTCTCCTCTTCCAGGTTAGGAGTAGGTTCCAAACAAAAGTATCCCTTTGTTTGACACCCAAGACATATGCTCTTCGACTAGTAGCTGCATCCTTGTTCCACCATCACATAGAACATCAATCCCATCACCTTGGAACAAGGCCCTCCTTGAAATTCTTCAAGGTCTTCATATAACACTAATCCGTGAATATGTGATTCTTACCATCCTGAACGAAGAACGTCTTCATGAGTGGACTTGAGAGGACTCAAGTTTCTGTGACATCTTCCATAGTTTATGTTGAATTCTTGAATATAATGGCCTTCAATCCACAAGAGGGGAAACACATCAGAGCTTGAGTTTTGCCAGGTATTACTCAGCGGAAGAACATAATACAACCCAATCTTTGCACACACACTCCACCAGACTGGCCTTCAAAAATAGACCAAGTTTGACTATGGTTCAAACCTAGCATGACTACTACACACAACTTCAGGCGTACACACATCCTAGGTTTGAAAATAAATCAAACCTAGAGCAGCTACCACACAACCAGGCCAAGTGCCAATCACCAAAGACAGGTACACACAATTCCTGTCAAGAATAGTCCATCCTCCCACTTCAAGGGACCATTCAGGGAAATAGCAAACCATTCCAGGTTACAATCTTCAGTACTAAAATTGACCTTGCAGATACCAGAAAGTATCACCCATGGATCTCATCCAGAAACAGAACAGGATGCCCGCTCTGATACCAATTGAAATTCTGGTGTATGCCAGTCTTCAGATGTTATACTCAATGTCTAAACATCTGATATGACATAATAAATACACTGCAAGGTAGATACCCAATTTTTGTGATTCAGTATAACAGAAGCATAGAGGTTGCCATATCTGCAGTTCTCGAACAAATAGCTTTGGTTTGTAAACTATCCATTCATAGCCTGATGTCTCAACATTGGTTGCAACATCATCTATCACATACCATGAAGCAAACAAACCCCTTAGTTCCGTTTATCATGCACACAAACCAGCAGGATATTCATTCATCTCTTTTGACATCATCTGTAACATTCACACAGTTTTATTCAAGCACAGATATCAGCATGATGTCTTAACATGTTCTGAGACATCATCTGTTTCAACATTACAGTTTTACCTTGTTGTATAACAGACAAAATTATAAAGTATTGAAGGTAAAAACACAAATCAGTTGTTGACCCAGTTCAGTGTAATACACCTACTCTGGGGGCATACCAAGCCAGGAAGAAGATCCACTATTAGCAATATTAATTCAGGACTAAACTTCACAAGTTCCCATCCTTCACTTAATCATCTACCCAGTGCAACCTATACCTAGGAACTCCTAGATAGAAACCTACCAGTTTCCATTCCTATTGTCGCAACAACAGAAGTCTTACTCCTACTCAAGAAGCAGTGCCCTCCCACTTGGTTTCCTACATTACAATGAATATGAAGTAATGCAGAAATACTTAGACTTGCTTCACAGCTTCATCCAAGAACATTCAAACTCTTACCTACAGGTTTCGAGTTACATACATGGTAACCTTGCCACAGACCGACAGGTTTACCTAACAGAAAACACCTTCTAATGTTACATTATGTGTGTCACTTAAGCCCTAGGTTACAATCTGCTATTTATAACCTATTACCTAACTCAGCAAGTTTTTCTCCTTGCTGTTACAACTCAGCAGCAAACTTCTCCTATAATCAAGGTCTTCAATCTTCTAGTTCCTAAAATATCTCCATATTTAGAAACAGTATTTTCTTCAAATATTCTGATTGATTCTTGATTGATCTTCAGATTCTCCACAAGAAACGCCTCATATATTCTCAGAGTATTTAAGTACCAGAACTGTAACTGAATTATCAATTCTGTTGTCGTGATGTCAAGTCAGATGTCATGACATTACATCTAACATATTTTCCTAGATGTTGAATTAGTTTCAGGCGCGATGTCACATGCTGATGTTGTGACATCTTACATAACATGTTGGTTCAGATGTTGAACTTCTTCAACACCACATATTAAAACAACAGAGGGGATCTGGGTAAACTTGCTTTCTTATTTGTTTTACAAATGAAGCCAACTCTCCAGCCAGGGTACTTACAGACACGAATTTCTTAAAGTCATCAATTATCCGCCATGGATTGCAAACATTGTGCCTGTGCCCAAGAAGGATGGTAAAGTCATGATGTGCGTGGATTATAGGGATTTGAACAGGGCCATCCCTAAAGATGACTTCCCTCTTCTTCATATTGATGTGTTGGTCGATAATACCGCTCATTCCAAGGTGTTTTTGTTCATGGATGGTTTTTCGGGTTACAATTAAATTAAGATGGCTCGGAGGATATGGAGAAGACAACATTTATCATGCCTTGGGGAACTTTTTGTTATAAAGTGAAGCCGTTTGGTTTGAAAAATATCAGGGCAACATATCAGCATGCCATGGTCACTCTCTTTCATGATTTGATTCACAAAGAGATTGAGGTATATGTGGACGATATGATTGATAAGTCTGACACGGAAGAGGAACATCTTGTTCATTTGAAAAATTTGTTTGGGAGACTGAGGCAGTTCTTGCTGAGGTTGAATCCGAATAAGTGCACCTTCGGGGTGAGATCCGGCAAGCTGTTGGGTTTTATTGTAAGTGAAAAAGGTATCGAGGTGGACCCGACCAAGGTAAAAGCGATACAGGAAATGCCTGAACCAAGGACGGAGAAGGAAGTGCGTGGTTTCTTGGGAAGGTTAAACTACATTTCTAGATTTATTTCTCATCTCACAGCCACCTGTGAACCTTTGTTCAAGTTGTTGAAGAAAAGTCAGACAGTGAAATGGAATGAGGATTGTCAGAAGGCCTTTGACAAAATAAAGGAGTATTTGCAGGAACCTCTGATACTCATGCCTCCAGTGGAAGGAAGGCCACTAATCATGTATCTAACTATTTTGGAGAGCTCAATGGGTTGTGTCCTCGGTCAGCACGATGAGACAGGGAAGAAAGAGCAGGCTATTTACTACTTGAGTAAGAAGTTTACGGAATGCGAGTCGAGGTACTCATTGCTGGAAAAGACATGTTGTGCGCTTTCTTGGGCCGCCAAACGTTTGAGGAAATACATGTTAACTCACACCACCTACTTTATATCCAAAATGGATCCAATCAAGTACATTTTCGAGAAGCCAGCTCTTACAGGCAGGGTAGCCCGTTGGCAGATGATACTCACTGAATATGATATCCAATACACTACTCAAAAAGCAATTAAGGGTAGTGTAATGGCCGACCATCTTGCTCATCATCCCATGAACGATTATGAATCGATGAAGTTTGATTTTCCAGATGAGGAAATTGTGTATATTCGGGATTGTAATATGCCAGACCCAGACGAAGGACCCGAGCCGGGATCGCGTTGGACGCTTGTTTTTGATGGTGCCTCCAATGCCATGGGCAACAGTGTCGGAGCTATTATCACTTCCCCTGAGGGATACCAAATTCCTTTCACGGCTCATATTTGTTTCGATTGCACTAACAACATGGCCGAATATGAGGCTTGCATTTATGGCATTGAAGCAACGATCAACCTGCGCATCAATTTTTTGAAAGTTTATGGGGATTCCAATCTTGTTATTAGCCAAATTAATGGAGATTGGGAGACTCGTCATCAGAACCTAATTCCCTATCGTGAGAATGTTATGAAGTTGATTCCGTACTTTGAAGATATCACGTTTGAGATCATTCCCAGAGAAGAAAACAATCTAGCTGATGCACTGACAACTTTGTCCTCCATGTTCAAGGTTAAGTGGGTTAATGAGGCACCTTCCATTACCATCAGAAGTTTGAGTGAGCCAACTTTCTGTTTTGAGGCTAGCTTGGAATCAGATGGTAACCCTTGGTTTTATGATGTTAAACGATATCTTGAAACACAAGAGTACCCTGAAGAGGCATCCGTCACATATAAGAAGTTCTTGAGAAGATTTTCAGCCATATTCTTTCTCAGTGGCAGTGTGTTATATAGAAGGCATCATGACAGTTTACTGCACAAATGTGTTGACAAGAAAGAAGCAGCTAGAATCATTGAAGAGATACATGAAGGTGATTTCGGGACCCATTCCAATGGGTATACCATGGCCAAAAAGATTTTGTGAGCTGGTTATTATTGGTCCACCATGGAGACTGACTGTTACAATCATGCACGGGTTTGCCACAAATGTCAAATCTATGCTGATAAGGTGCATGTGCCGCCAGTACCTTTGAATGTCTTGACTTCCCCGTGGCCGTTTGCGATGTGGGGAATTGATATGATCGGAAAAATGTAATCGACCGCATCCAACGGGCACCGTTTCATTCTGGTTTACCTTACACGGAAATGGTAATCTAAGTCATGGTTAGTTTATCGCTTGAAATACGAATAATAAACACAATTGCTACTGTGCAAGGGGCGTGTTTGGTTCTATGTTTGGTGGGATTTTCATTCAATTTACTGGTGGTTGCCTTGCCAATTTGTTTCACAGCTCCGTGCTATTGGTAAAGGTCATGGGTCAGGGTAATATCAAGATTACGGTAGGTCGGCAAGATCGGAGGACCTAGTTGGAGATATTTCTTCCCCATAATGGCTTTTATTACGTTTCTTTGCCGCACTTTCATGTGTTATCTTGATTGATTATTTTAGCATTGTCTGCATATAGGATTTTGTTTATGGCCGAATGTCAGTCTTGATGCGTTGAATATTTTTGCCTTGAAGAAATTGTTTCATTTTACTTAATCCATCCGGTATCACTCTTTAATCGATTTTTTGGGCATATTGATACCAACTGTGCCAATTCTTTTGCCTAGCCAAAAGTTTGGAGGAAGGAGTTTAGCTGAAAATGATGGCTGTAGTGGTATGCTTTTGAGTAGAACCCCGTTGACGATGTACAAGCATTGTTTCAATCCCCAAACACCTGAGATATAAGGGAGTTAGACCCTCGTTAACCCCTCTGAGCCTTCGAAGTGGGAGTTTCTTTCCCATTCAAAAAAAAACCTTTTGTTAACCAGGGGCAGGTTAAATGTTCAGTTAATTTGACCAAGCATTCAAATTTCAGAAGGAATGTCCCATCTAAGGATCACCATATTTTATCTTTCGCATCATGAGGTCCGGAAAAATGTCCAAACCACGATGTTCATTTCCTCACAAAGTCCTGAGGTCGAGATCGAATTGATACAATAATGGCTATCCCTCGCCGACCAAGGAATGAGCCATTTGTTTTCTTCAAAAAAAAAAGAAGAGAGAGAAAGAAAGAAAAAGTTCAAAGACCTAAAGTCACATTGACTTGTTCGAAGTGGAAAGTATGAATAAGAAAGAAAGAAAAAGCCCCGCTAAGTTGAAACTTGAAAACAAGTCGCTTAGGAAAAAGTTAGGGCGTCCCGCTGGACTCCCAAAATTGAAATTCAAAATATTTTGTCCAGGAAAAAGTTAGGGAAAAGAAGAGCCTAAAAGGCCAAATAAAAAATATTATCCAATAAAATTTTCATCAAAAGAAGAGGAAGAATAAAATCAAAAGCAACAGATGTTAAGTGACAATCATGTTATAGAATTTGTCGTGATCACTCAACCATTATAAATCATTTTGAAAGGTGAATGCTTGTGATAAGTCAGCTGAACTTAGGACAGGAGAATATCACGAAGGGGGTGGGCACCAAATAACTTGAGCCTTGAAAAACATTTTTCTAAAAAACCTCTGTGATACGGTGGGAAGAACTGACTATTTTTTGGAATGCTGGTTTGCGTTTTGCGTTTGTTTTCGCAAAATGTCGCGGTAAGCAAGAGTCGCCACCGAATTTTATTTTATCCAACAAGGAAAGGAAAAAAGCATAGAAAAATTCCTTTTTCGAGATATTTCTCGGGTTCGGGGGGTAGATTATAGAAAGGGAAGGTGTTAGCACCCTTTCTATCCGTAGTTATCTACGGGCTCTTAGGTACTTGCTCATTTATTTTCATAATTGTTCTCTTTGTGCTTGTGGGTTTGAAAAAGTTTTTGTTTGAAACTTCGATTTAACTCTTGCTTCTATCCTCAAGAGTGTAATGAAGTGTTTTGAAAACTTTTTTCGAAAAGGAGTGTAAGTGTGAAAAGTTTTTGTTTTTTGAATAAGCAAGTACCTAAGAACTATCTACCTACTCGAAAAAGGAATCGTTCTATGTTAATTTCCTTTAGATAGCGCTATCCCACTACTAATGAGTAGGTAGCACCGTCGTTGGAGTTTAAGGGTCAATTCGAATTAGGGACTTACGACCACCAAAGCAATGTTAGGACGCCTTAGCGGTAACCCTAATGTCTTAGATCATTTGTTTGAGGCAACAATATCCGAGGCAACCGTTTCGAGGCCACTATGATCTTTTAGACAAGAGGACGACCTCTAAAATGACATATACTCAATGACCGTGTACCAAGGCAACCAAGTGGGAGTGTACCCTAGGAGTGCGCATGTGCGAGTGTGTCGTTTTCAGTTACTTTTATCTTTGTACATGTTAAAGGTTATCTAATTTGATTTTAAGATTAACATTCGGTCTTGTCATGCAAACCCTATTATCAAACATCTAGAAGTTATAATTTGCGGAAATAAAATGCGGAATTTAAATTACAAGGCGTCGGGTATTTACATCGCCAAAGACAAACCCTTTGAAAATAAAATAAAGCGGTAAAATAAAAGTCCTAATTAATTATTACATACCGGAAGCAGATACATCAATATGATACAAATAAATAAAGCTCGCGGGAAATTAAATCGAGTGCGAAATTTAGGGTTTTGACCCTTTTGGAAGAAAATGTCATCTTTTTGTTGTTTTTTTTATTTGAGAAAAGAAATTAATCCTAAATTAATTACTAAATTAATTATAAAATAAATTAATTAATGAAAAATTAATTATGACATATTTTTGGATTTTTTCTATTTTAGGAAAGAAAATAAAATTAATAAAATTAGTAGTTAAAACCTAATTAAATCTAATTCATTTTAATTATTTACAAAAATGAATTAAAATTTTCTAATTAAAAAAATAATCAATTAATAAGTTTATTAAGAAAATAAAAATTTAAAATTTGATTGAAATAAAAATATTTTTGTGATTTTATTTGATAAAAAAGAGAATTTTGTGATTGGTTAGAAAATTAATTAAATAAAATAAAACAATTAATAAAACAAAACAAAATAAATAAAAGAGAGAGGAGTGTTGGGCCTGTTTTGGATGGTGTAGAAAGCAAATTCTTGGCCCATTATCAGCTAGCCCGTGTGGACTTCTAGGATCTGGTACACGTGCGTTGACTGGCACCTTGGTGGACCTTCAACTCTTGGCCACCAGATCTGGCCTTTTGGCCATCTGGCGCTTGGATGGATGAGGATGTATGGTGGATTGCAAGCTAGCGTATGCATACAATCACCTGAAAACAAAAATTATTGAGAAAGTGGGGAACCTGGGATTCGAACCCAGGTTCTGAGGGGAAATACACTGCTCGCTTTGCCACTACACCATGTTGCTTTAGTTGTTAACATAATAGATATTAATCATAATATAATAGAACAAAAACAAGTGGTCAGAAGAAAAAAAAAAGCGCCAAGATTTAAATGGCCCAATAGAGGGATGCCACACATCATCCCTGACCTCTCGTCCGTGGCTAAAAGGTCAAATACCTATACCAACGGACAGAAGTCCGTAGCTATAAGCAAGTCCATCTCCAAAATCCTATACAGACCACAAAAATGATTTCCAAGGGCATGGTCGTGTTCGTCTCAACCTCCCGGTTATAACCATACCCTTCATGGAGGTCAATTGTTCCTGAAACAAAAACTCCCCAAAACTCCAAGCAAACTCTAGCTATGGAAAATTGCAATACAGATCATATAAATGAAATTAAATGATGCAAAAAGTTTGAACATGTTCTTGTGATCATGAATATGCCATTAATTTGTTCAAATGATGCCAGAATAACTCAAATTGATTTCAAGAATATGGCTATGTCGCGTGAGACTTACAGTGCACTAGGGAGTCTGAAAATGCGTGGCTTGGATCTAGGTAGCCTGTGTGAATGGCCAAGAATCGATTGGAACAAGTCTCGACCTCTGAAAACGCCTCTAACCTGGATTTCGACCTCAAGCTTTTTTGTGATTTTTTTAGTTCTTGTTCTGCCTCTTCCAACGATTTTCAACCCTTATCTCGTGTGCTTTAGCCTCCTTATGTAATGTATACTGCATTAGGGTAAGAAACTTGGTACAAATCTCTCCATATCAATGCTCATGAATTGGATTTGATTCCACCATTAAAACCTTCCAAATTTGATTTGGATCTTTTTGTGCATACAAGCCTTGATTCGAATTTGATTCACATAAGAGCTGTATTCAAAGCCTAAAGCAACCAAAAAAACATGAATTATCAATGCCTTGGATTTTATATGATTTTATTTGATTTAAAATGAATAAATTCAAATAAAAATCAAATTAACTAATAACAATGAGATATAGGCACATGGCTGAGGCTAGGGCACGTGGGCTACAATGAAAACTCAACTCAAGTGGAAAATAATGGGCCCATTTGACAAAATTTGAAGTTTTGGGGATAGTTGACTTTTGGCAATTTTGCAAAAAAGTCCAACTTCAACAATACATAACTTCTTCAATTTTGAACTTTTGGAGGATTTATTGGACTTTTTAGAAAGCTTGAGATGTCCTCTTACGAAACCTTTTGGTCTCATATAATTTTGATATTCCATTCTCAAGTTATAAGCTTTGGCAAAAAAGTTGTTTTTGTTGACTTTCAAAAATGACCTATAATGTCCAAATTAATAACTTCTTGTGAGTGCATTTTGTGATCTTGGGGTATGAAGATGTATTGTAGGAAATTGCATCCTCTTCAACATGAGATTTGGATGGGTCATTTCTCATAAAGCATGAGAAAGTTATGCTTGGTCAAAGTTGAGTTGACTTTTCCTACAAAACCCTAATTTAGCAACTTTTGAATCTTAATGAATTTTGAGCAATCCTTGATGAATCATAATCAAACCTTGATCAAATGATGAAATATACTTCAAAATGAGAAAGTTGACAAAAAATCTTAAAGTTTGACTGTATTTGGGTCACAATTGACTTTTGCCCTAACATAGTCGATTTTTGGACCTTTGAGCAATTGATTGAGCAAACTTCCTCTGCAAGGCTTGAAATTTGACATGGATGATCTTGAGAACATATTAGGACATTGGTGAGAACTTGAGGTCATTTGGACTCAAGAATTTTGATGCAACACAAAACCCTAATTTGGGGTAGACTACCTTAGGAGAGAGCTTGCTTGACCAATTCTTGAGCTATCTTAAGCAACTTGGAGATTTCCCTTGCAATGTTTGGAGAAATATGGGAGGGCAAATTTTGGGGTACAACAGCTTCCCCTGTTCAATATTCTTAAACCTGAGGATGTAGATTGGCTTTCATGCCTTTCATGATTCGAAGGTGGAAGATGATTGAACACGAGAGTGCCCAAAAATTTGCACTCGCATGAAGTGGTATCAGCCTTGTGATGCCCGGAATGGGCTTACAGATTCCATCTGGAGGAGTCTCGATCGCATAAGAGATTCCTTAGCGAGAGTTTGCATACCTGCCATTGAGGAAGATTCCGCTAAGGAATTCTAACCTTTGTTGAGATTTAGGAACTTGCCTGTACTTCAACTGAGAAGTTGAGATTTAGGAACTTGCTCATAATTCAACTGAGAGGAAACATCTTCGTCGAGATTTAAGAACTTGCCTGTAATTCAACTAAGAAAACTTCTCTGCTGAGATTTAAGAACTCGTCTGTAATTCAACGGAGGAACTTTATCGAGATTTAGGACCTTGTCTGTAATTCAACTGAGAAAAACTCTGCTGAGACTTAAGAACTCGTCAGTAATTCGACTGTAGGGAAACATTTTCATCGAGATTTAAGAACTCGCCCGTAATTCAACTGAGAAAACACTCTGCTGAGATTTAGGAACCTGTCTGTAATTTGACGGAGGAAAACTTTGTTGAGATTTAGGACCTTGTATGTAATTCAACCGAGAAAAACTCTGCTGAGATTTAAGAATTTGTCAGTAATTCGACTTGGGGAAACATCTTCATCGAGATTTAAGAACTTGCCCGTAATTCAACTGAGAAAACTCACTGCTGAGATTTAGGAACCTGTCTGTAATTCGACGGAGGAAAACTTTGTCGAGATTTAGGACCTTGTCTGTAATTCAGAGAAAAACTCTGCTGAGATTTAAGAACTTGTCAGTAATTCAACTTGGGGAAACATCTTCATCAAGATTTAAGAACTTGCCCGTAATTCAACTGAGAAAACTCACTGCTGAGATTTAGGAACCTATCTGTAATTCGACGGAGGAAAACTTTGTCGAGATTTAGGACCTTGTCTATAATTTAACCGAGAAAAACTCTGCTGAGATTTAAGAACTTGTCAGTAATTCGACTTGGGGAAACATCTTCATCGAGATTTAAGAACTTGCCCGTAATTCAACTGAGAAAACTCTGCTAAGATTTAGGAACTCGTCTGTAATTCGACGGAGGGACCTTGTCGAGATTTAGGACCTTGTCTGTAATTCAACTGAGAAAAACTCTGTTGAGTTTTAAGAACTCGTCAGTAATTCGACTTGAGGGAAACATCTTCATCGAGATTTAAGAACTCACCCGTAATTCAACTGAGAAAACTCTGCTGAGATTTAGGAACTCGTCTGTAATTCGACGGAGGAACTTCGCTGAGATTTAGGACCTTGTCTGTAATTCAACTGAGAAAAACTCTGTTGATATTTAAGAACTCGTCAGTAATTCTACTTTAGGGAAACATCTTCATCGAGATTTAAGAACTCGCCCATAATTCAACTGAGAAAACTCTGCTGAGATTTAGGAACTCGTCTGTAATTCGACGGAGGAACTTCGCCAAGATTTAGGACCTTGTCTATAATTCAACTGAGAAAAACTCTGTTGAGATTTAAGAACTTGTCAGTAATTCGACTGGAGGGAACATCTTCATCGGGATTTAAGAACTCGCTCGTAATTCAACTGAGAAAACTCTGCTGAGATTTAGGAACTCGTCTGTAATTCGACGGAGGGACTTTGTCAAGATTTAGGACCTTGTCTGTAATTCAACTAAGAAAAACTCTGTTGAGATTTAAGAACTCGTCAGTAATTTTACTTGAGGGAAACATCTTCATCGAGATTTAAGAACTTGCCCATAATTCAACTGAGAAAACTCTGCTGAGATTTAGGAACTCGTTTGTAATTCGATGGAGGAACTTCGCCGAGATTTAGGACCTTGTCTGTAATTTAACTGAGAAAAACTCTGTTGAGATTTAAGAACTCGTCAGTAATTCGACTTGAGGGAAACATCTTCATCGAGATTTAAGAACTCGCCCGTAATTCAACTGAGAAAACTCTACTGAGATTTAGGAACTCGTCTGTAATTCGACGGAGGAACTTCGCCGAGATTTAGGACCTTGTCTGTGATTCAACTGAGAAAAACTCTGTTGAGATTTAAGAACTCGTCAGTAATTCATCTTGAGTAAAAGCTTCATAGCTTTGAATTTTATGAATATTTAACTGCATCCTTCCCGAAAGGTAAGGGTTAGCTGTATGTAATGTATGATATGTATCAAGCAATGATGTTCTCAAAATAAATGAGATTGTGTTTTATGATTCGAATATGCATGTGTCATGATGTATGAAAATGTAATGTTTGTAGCTGGGTAAAATAAATCCCGGATAGCTGCTGGAAAAAAGAGTTGAATTCTTCGTTTCCGCTGGGGATAGCGAATGAAGATGATTGTGAGAATAAACCTACAGGAGAGGAAAACTCCGTTGGGGAATATACTGATGAGGAGATTACTCTGTGGGAAAGAGATGCTCTGTAGAGGATTCCACTGATAAATTCCGCTGGGGATGAATTACCGTTGCTGGTGATACTGAATCCTGTTGGGGATTGAAGTCCTATTTGTGAAAGGAAAGAACTCCGCTGGGGATGACCTTCAGTTGCGACTTTGCTGGGGATAACCTTTTAGACTCTAATGGGGATAATCCTTTGAGCTCTGCTGGGGACAATCTACCAAAGTCTACTGGGGACGATTCTCCAAACTCCACTGGGGAAGCTTTTTTCAGACTGTGCTGGGAAAAATTTCAAACTCCACTGGGGATACTTTGTATTCTGCCGGGGAATATTCTTATACTCCGCTGGGGAATATTAAGATCTTTCAGTGCTGATGGTAGATAAACTCTGCTTGGGGAGAATATTACCGACCCGTTCGTGGTTGTGAGCCTCAGCTGGGTAGAATTAACGCCATTGTCCTTTTCTTACTCTGCGGGGAGTATAGATGTAACTGGGACGCGGGCTGAGGATATGACAATGACTTTGCATCGAGAATTTTCTGCCCCTGTATCCGCGGGAGAAGGTGCCTGCGGAGGCCTTGTGGATCGAGTATTATTCCAACCCATGAGGTACTTGGTAACTGCCGATTGAAATGACAAATCTTCTTCTGGTAGGCAAGTGACGAGATGACGGGACATAGTCGTACGCTTTTAATCCCTAACTTTTGCCTGGACTATCTTTTCATATTTTCAGTCCACCGGGATACCCTTTTTTGCCCAAGCCGCCCTTTCGGGTTTTCGACTTGCCGGATGTACATATTTTTTTCATTTTTTTATCCCTAATTTTTGCTCGAACCCTTTTGGTTCGTCGGGATGCACTTATTTTTGCCTAGGCCAGTCAACCTAGCGGGTCATTATTCATGCGCAGTATTTTCTGACTATGTTCATGCTCTCAGAGTGTAGGGGGTTGTCACTGTCGGTAGTGTTGTGTCTCCATGCTACCAGAAGATGTTCGTTTGATCATGTAAGATTCGTTGCGGGAATTCATGTCTTATGCCCCAAGTGACTTAGATGGAGATTTGCCCCTGGCTATTTGGCATCTTTGAGAGATTCTCTGAATCTTGACTTGACTACCCCAGATGATGGACAATGATCATGCCGTGCCTCTTGGTTGGAAGTGTTTTTCCACTTGAGGTGATCCTTTTTTATTGAGAAGGTTTTTTTATTCACTAGATATTCGTCGTGCGAATTTCTCTGCTGTTTGAACAAATAGTCATATGCAAACAATGTTATTTTAAGAATGCAAAGCTTATGTTTATCTTGAAGTTTTTGAAAATGCATTTTTTCAGTAAGATAGGAAAATTTTGTAAAATGTGACGTCAACTCAGGATTTACAGCAAGTCCTACAGGAGTCAGGATACCTTTTGTAACAGTATGCTTTCGAACTAACCCATGCTTCAGCTAGGACTTTTAAGGGTTATAACGTGGCCTGGTTCACGATTCAAGAAACAAAGGATAAAGGCTCAAAATGTATTTGTACCCACCCGTTCTTCGTGATGTTCTTCGATCCTAAACTCAGCTAATCATGCATTAGATCCCGTTTGAGTCTTTGCTCTGATATTCCAGTGATGGTTCGGATACTGACAATTTATTTTGAATAGACAGTCATTTTTGTTGAGAGTTTGTAGGACCTCTTTCTTTTTTATTTTCTTATCCCTGTCTTTTGCCTGAGCTGTTTCTTTTTGTGATAACAGTCAGCGGGATGCCCCAGTTTTTTCTTAAGTCTCATTCATAGGTTTTGACTTAATGGGATTTTATTTCTGAGAGATAATGACTGCCTGTCCTGACGATTATAAGGAACCATCACCATCTTTTATTTTGGAAGGACTTTTTTGATGTCGTTCATTGTGCACCCGAATTAACTGAGAAACTACCCTGCCCCAGGTTGTGATTAAGGGTTTGTGTGAAAAGAAAAACTCCAACTTCTTTGGCTCAAAGGGGTTGACTAAGGATTATCTTCCTTATAACTCCACTGTTTAGGATTTGAAACAATAACTGTATATCGTCAGCAGGGTCTGTTCAAAAGCATACTGTAGATATTTTTGATATCATTTTCGTCATCCTCCTCTAAAGGCTTATAATTTTTTAAACGAGAGTTGAACATCACAAAAATAAAAGCAATTTGAATATAGTGAATACAAATGGATTAATTCAAAACAGACATATGCAATGCATTGATAAAGTAACAAAGTTTGACATGAACAAATATTCGAACAATCAAAATAAAATTACAACTTGAAAATTCTAATGAACAAAAGCCTCTCTTGTCAGAACTTGTCACTTCAAATGGTGAGCCTTGGAGGATTGACAGAAACATTCCAATTTACCATCTTGCTTGAATTCCAATGTTCCTTCATCAACCAGTTTTTGAATTTTGTATTTCAACTTCCAACAGTCGTCAGTATCATGCCCCGGGCTGTTGGAATAGTATGTGAACCTTGCATCAGGATTGTAGTTAGGTGAAGAAGTCTTAGGATTCAGATGAGGTCCTACCAACGTCACAAGATTCAATCTCAACAGCTGTTGCAAAGCTTGGGACAACGGCATGTTAAGCTTGGTAAACTGCCTTTTGGGCGTATCCGACTTACTCTGATCAACCCGTTGTTTTGGGTGAGGTTGTTGTTGGACCCGTGATGTAGTAGCAATTTGGAAAGGTCCATTTTTCACCAAACCAACATTTTGTCTTCTTGGAGGTTGATCAATGACTTGGTCCCCGGCCTCGACTATTTGCTTCATACTGTTGTATCTGTCTTGATGAAGCTGACTGATAATGATTCTCAGCTCTTCTTGTTCCCGGGCTAAGCCTTGGATAAGATCCATCTGCCCCAACATTTGGGTTCTTATTGCATCTACCTCAGCTTGCAATTGTTCCAGCCATTCGTCCTTATTGTCTTCAGGACTTTTCTTGGCCAAGTTCCCAATGAGGAGTGTTTTCAACTCTTCCTGCCCCTTGGATAGGTTTAGGAAAATGTCCCTGAACTGAGTTTCTTGAAGGTCTTTGTTGTCTTGTTGGAGAGCCATTGCTGAAATAAACAGCGAGAACATAAGAGACCTGTACTGGGAGACTTGTTATGCAATGATATGTATGTATGCAATGTTTTCAAGGATCTCGAGGGGTAAACAAGAAAATGTTAGAATTTGTTTGAAGAAACTTCGCGTCGTTAAGAGTCCTTCTTCAAGAGTCAAGCTCACCATATCGAGTGGGTCATAGCCACCGAATCAAGTCATCGTGTTTTGATCTCTAGACGAGATTGGCTAGAGGAAAATAAATCCCCTTTTCCCCTTGCTAGACATTTGATTTACCATAACCTGCATCACAAACCCTTGATATTCTTGAAATGGTTAAGGAAATGTTATGGTATGATGTTATGATGTGTATGCTATGCATTTAAGCAAATGCGAGGTGATGTAAGTAAGTAAATATGGCAAGAAATCCAATTTATTGGATAAGGACTGTAAACAAAACCTGCAAAGAACTCATGTTGTTAGATAACAAACATGTGCAAGTAGTTCAAGTTGAAAGCACACAAGTCACACAATAGCCCTTAAATTTCAGACTGGCATGGAGTTTAGGTACTACCCTCTTTCAGTTTATTTGGTTCAACCTGTCCTAGTAATAGTAACCAGGTTCTAGAGGATCTCAATATCATTGACCATCCTCGATCGGTCATAATTCCAGTTTAGCAACCTTTTCTTGTGGCCAGAATCATCGCGAGAGTATGGTCTCAATGAGTGTAGCATACTGCTACTTTTCTATGGCCAAGTTGGTCAATTATAGGTTCTAAGGTCAGTTGGTGCTTAATAACCCCTTAGCAGCCCCATATTCTCCTTGTTCCTCCACAAGGGATATCGGTACAAACTAAAGTGTCACACCAATGTAGCTACTGCTTCAACCGTATTGGTTTACGCCGTACAGTTCCCTCACAGTCTATTGCTACTTACCTAAAAGGTATCCCCAGATCCGGGTTAGGATCTATAGTAACTCCGATACAAAGCCCACAAAGATAAAGCACACAGATCAAACAATTGAAAACAATATGATGAATTATTCCTAAGGTACACCCCACTTATTAACTCCCCAGCAGAGTTGCCAGTTCTGTGATACGGTGGGAAGAATTGACTGTTTTTTGGAATGCTGGTTTGCGTTTTGCGTTTGTTTTTGCAAAATGTTGCGGTAAGCAAGAGTCGCCACCGACTTTTATTTTATCCAACAAGGAAAGGAAAAAAGCACAGAAAAATTCCTTTTTCGAGATATTTCTCGGGTTCGGGGGGTAGATTATAGAAAGGGAAAGTGTTAGCACCCTTTCTATCCGTAGTTATCTACGGGCTCTTAGGTACTTGCTCATTTGTTTTCAAAATTGTTTTCTTTGTGCTTGTGGGTTTGAAAAAGTTTTTGTTTGAAACTTCGGTTTAACTCTTGCTTCTGTCCTCAAGAGTGTAATGAAGTTTTTTGAAAACTTTGTTCGAAAAGGAGTATAAGTGTGAAATTTTTTTGTTATTTGAAAGAGCAAGTACCGAAGAACTTTGTACCTACTCGAAAAAGGAATCGTTCTATGCTAATTTCCTTTAGACAACGTTATCCCACTATTAATGAGTAGGTAGCATCGTCGTTAGAGTTTGAGGGTCAATTCGAATTAGGGACTTACGGTCACCAAAGCAATGTTAGGACGCCTTAGCGGTAACCCTAATGTCTTAGATCATTTGTTTGAGGCAACAATATCCGAGGCAACCGTTTCGAGGAAACTATGATCTTTTAGACAAGAGGACGACCTCTAAAACGACCTATACTCAATGACCGTGTACGAAGGCAACCAAGTGGGAGTGTACCCTAGGAGTGCGCATGCGCGAGTGTGTCGTTTTCAGTTACTTTTATCTTTGTACATGTTAAAGGTGATCTAATTTGATTTTAAGATTAACATTCGGTCTTGTCATGAAAACCCTATTATCAAACATCTAGCAGTTATAATTTGCGGAAATAAAATGTGGAATTTAAATTACAAGGCGTCGGGTATTTACATCTCCAAAGACAATCCCTTTGAAAATAAAATAAAGCGGTAAAATAAAAGTCCTAATTAATTATTACATACCGGAAGCAGATACATCAATATGATAAAAATAAATAAAGTGCGCGGGAAATTAAATCGAGTGCGAAATTTAGGGTTTTGACCCTTTTGGAAGAAAATGTCATCTTTTTGTTGTTTTTTTTATTTGAGAAAAGAAATTAATCCTAAATTAATTACTAAATTAATTATAAAATAAATTAATTAATAAGAAATTAATTATGACATATTTTTGGATTTTTGCTATTTTAGGAAAGAAAATAAAATTAATTAAATTAGTAGTTTAAACCTAATTAAATCTAATTCATTTTAATTATTTACAAAAATGAATTAAAGTTTTCTAATTAAAAAACTAATTAATTAATAAGTTTATTAAGAAAATAAAAATTTAAAATTTGATTGAAATAAAAATATTTTTGTGATTTTATTTGATAAAAAAGAGAATTTTGTGATTGGTTAGAAAATTAATTAAATAAAATAAAACAATTAATAAAACAAAACAAAATAAATAAAAGAGAGAGGAGTGTTGGGCCTGTTTTGGATGGTGTAGAAAGCAAATTCTAGGCCCATTATCAGCTAGCCCGTGTGGACTTCTTGGATCTGGTACACATGCGTTGACTGGCACCTTGGTAGACCTTCAACTCTTGGCAACCAGATCTGGCCTTTTGGCCATCTGGCGCTTGGATGGATGAGGATGTATGGTGGATTGCAAGCTAGTGTATGCATACAATCACCTGAAAACAAAAATTATAGAGAAAGTGGGGAACCTGGGATTTGAACCCAGGTCTTGAGGGGAAATGCACTGCTCGATTTGCCACTACACCACGCTGTTTTAGTTGTTAACATAATAGATATTAATCATAATATAATAGACAAAAACAAGTGGTCAGAAATAAATAAAAAAGCGCCAAGATTTGAATGGCCCAATAGAGGGATGCCACGCATCATCCCTGACCTCTCGTCTGTGGATATAAGGTCAAATACCTATACCAACAGACAGAAGTCCGTAGCTATAAGCAAGTCCATCTCCAAAATCATGTACAAGCCACAAAAATGATTTCCAAGGGCATGGTCGTGTTCGTCTCAAGCTCCCGGTCATAACCATACCCTTCATGGAGGTCAATTGTTCCTGAAACAAAAACTCCCAAATACTCCAAGCAAACCCTAGCTATGGCGAATTGCAATACAGATCATATAAATGAAATTAAATGATGCAAAAAGTTTGAACATGTTCTTGTGATCACGAATATGCCATTAATTTGTTCAAATGATGCCAGTATAACTCAAATTGATTTCAATAATATGCCTATGTCGCGTGAGACTTACAGTGCACTAGGGAGTCTGAAAATGTGTGGCTTGGATCCAGGTAGCCTGTGTGAATGGCAAGGAATCGATTGGAACAAGTCTCGACCTCTGAAAACGCCTCTAACTTGGATTTCGACCTCAAGCTTTTTTGTGATTTTTTTAGTTCTTGTTCTGCCTCTTCCAACGATTTTCAACCCTTATCTCGTGTGCTTTAGCCTCCTTATGTAATGTATACTGCATTAGAGTAAGAAACTTGGTACAAATCTCTCCATATCAATGCTCATGAATTGGATTTGATTCCACCATTAAAACCTTCCAAATTTGATTTGATTTGGATCTTTTTGTGCATACAAGCCTTGATTCGAATTTGATTCACATAAGAGCTGTATTCAAAGCCTAAAGCAACCAAAAAATCATGAATTATCAATGCCTTGGATTTTATATAATTTTATTTGATTTAAAATGAATAAATTCAAATAAAAATCAAATTAAATAATAAAAATGAGATATAGGAACATGGATGAGGCTAGGGCACGTGGGATACAATGAAAACTCAAATAAAGTGCAAAAGAATGGGCCCATTTGACAAAATTTGAAGTTTTGGGGATAGTTGACTTTTGGCAATTTTGCAAAAAAGTCCAACTTCAACAATACATAACTTCTTCAATTTGGAACTTTTGGAGGTGTTCTTGGACTTTTTAGAAAGCTTGAGATGTCCCCTAACCAACACGTTTGGTCTCTTCTAATTTTAATATTCCATGCTCAAGTTATAAGCTTTGGAAAAAAAGGTGTTTTTGTTGACTTTCAAAAATGACCTATAATGTCCAGATTCATAACTTCTTGTGAGTGCACTTTTTGATCTTGGGGTATGAAGATGGATTGTATAAAATTCAATCATCTTCAACATGAGCTTTGGATGGGTCATTTCGCATAAAGTATGAGAAAGTTATGCTTGGTCAAAGTTGAGTTGACTTTTCCTACAAAACCCCAATTTAGCAACTTTTGAATCTTGATGAATTTTAAGCAATCCTTGATGAATCTTGATCAAACCTTGATCAAATGATGAAATATCCTTCAATATGAGAATGTTGACAAAAAATATTGAAGTTTGACTGTATTTGGGTCACAGTTGACTTTTGCCCTAGCATAGTCGATTTTTGGACCTTTGAGCAATTTACTGAGCAAACTTCCTCTGCAAGGCTTGAAATTTGGCATGAATGATATTGAGAACATATTAGGACATTGGTGAGCACTTGAGGACATTTGGACTCAAGGATTTTGTTGCAACACAAAACCCTAATTTGGGGTAGACTGCCTTAGGAGAGAGCTTGCTTGACCAATTCTTGAGCTATCTTGAGCAACTTAGAGATTTCCCTTGCAATGTTTTGAGAAATATGGGAGGGAAAATTTTGGGGTACAACAACCTCGAACCAGGCCACGTTACAACCTCTAAAAGTCCTAACTGAAACAAGGGTTTAACTCGAAAGCATACTACAACAGGACAACGTTTCCTAAACTCCCAAATATGTGTTGCATATTCATGTTGGTATCTTGTCACCCACATCTTGACTCTTTTTTTTTTGAAAAAAAAGAGGGGAAGAAAAGTTTTGAAATTTTTGCACTCTAGCCATTGATTCATTCACAACAGAGATGCGACACTTTGTTAAAGTTTTCAACTTCAAGGCTTAAATAATCATTGCCTCAGATATGTCATTCCCAAAATAAACATCTTTCTGCATGCAAAACATTTGTTTGACATCAAAAAAAGATTTTACACGTTGAACACCTGTAAAGAGCTTAATGATTGTCAGAAAGGGAATATTTGGTTTTTCTTCTGTTAGATAAAGCCCATGTATGAATAGGACTTTACCTATCCCCAGTGAAGTTTTGTTTCCGCAACGAAGTTTTGTTGCCCCTGGAATCTTCTTTTAAAGGCTTCATTATGAGACTCCATATTTGAGGATATCACATATTCCCAACGGAGTTGCCAACAGAGATCCCTCACCATGACCTCTCATTTCCCAGTTGGTTTGTTGATTGGGGCATCCTTATGTTAAGATCTTTCCTTATCCCCAGTAAGGACGATACTATGTGACTATCTGCATGATCCATCCAATGGTTGCATTCCAAGAAAAATCTCTCTCCAACAAAAATCTTCAACAGAGTTCTGTCTCCCCGGTGAAGTCCCGTTTCCTCAGCGGAGCTTTATTCCCCCAGCAAAGGTTTTCACTCCTCACGTCGGGTTTGTTATCTTGGTGTCATCCTTAACACGGCCGCACGCTGTCTTTTCCAGAGATTACAGTCTTGCCCTGGTCTTCTCCCTCAAACGCCTAATCTTCGGATGGCGTCCCTCTCCAGAAGCTACAGTGTCGATCTGATCTTATCTAGGAGTTTGCAATTTGTTTTTGCAGCTCCTTTCAATGTTTGTGGCCCGTTTCTACTGGTTGCTCGGTTGTTATTCCCCGTGAAGCTTCATTTCTTCGAGGTTCCCTCTCCAACGGTTCCCCATATTTTCTCCTCTCTTTTGGATTTTACAATTTATTTTTGCAAGTCATGTTAGATTCTGACTTCTTGGTTATTGGCTTCTCAATTGGCCATTCCCTAGTGAAACTTTTTAACATGCATCATTACATTGCATCTACCAAAATGTGTAGCATTTCCATTATATGGAACATTGCGCTATATAGAAAGAATTCAAACATGCATCGGAACATAAGCCATTATTGTTTCTGTTGTCCCCAGTGAATTTGCTAATACTTCGGATTAAATCCCCAGCGAGGTCTTCGTCCTCATTATCTCAGTTTCCCCCCATACCAATATCCTTTTGGCGTCAATCATTTGTTTGTTTGAGTGTCTACTTGACTGTATTTCAGTTTCTCCCTGGCTCGGTATTCTCGGGTTTAGTCTTCACTACCCTCTCCGGTTCATTTCGATGTCTATTGATGCACCTTTCAAATACCAGTTTCGTCCTGATATTCGCTTTCAGCAGGTTTTTAGGTGTACGCCCTAATCTCCTTGCTTTGGGTTGAGCTCAGAGTTTCGTCTCCTCACATTGCGCATGAAATCCAGTTTCGTCCTGGTACTCATCTAGTTTAGTTTTGCCTAACTAGTTATTGAGTCGAGTTTCGTCTCGTTTTTGATTTTATACCTTGGACCCTTTGACGGTGTTCATTTACCGAGTGCAGTGTTCGTACTGCGTCTCTAGTTTAAAATCAGTCTCTTTTGTTCCTTGGATTCTTCTATCAGTTTTCGTCACTGTTTATCCATTGATCTGAGACCGGGAGGTGCTCTGAGAAACATGCGCTCTCATCACTCTCGCTATGGGTCAATTTTTGCCTCGTTACCCGTGCGTGAAATCCAGTTTCGTCATGGTACTCATCTAGTTTAGTTTCGCCTAACTAGTTATTGAGTCGAGTTTCGTCTCATTTTTGCTTTCATACCTTGGACCCTTTGATAATGTTCGCTTACTGAGTGCAGTGTTCGTACTGCGTCCCTGGTTTGAAATCAATCTGTTTTGTTCCTTGGATTCTTTTATCAGTTTTCGTTACTATTTATCCATTGATCTGAGACCAGCAGGTGCTATGAGAAACATGCACTCTCATCACTTTGCTATGGGTCGAGTTTCGCCTCGTTACCCATGCGTGAAATCCAGTTTCATCCTGGTACTCATCTAGTTTAGTTTCGTCTAACTGGTTTTTGAGTTGAGTTTCGTCTCGCTTTTGTTCCTCATTTCTGGGATTCTTTCAGTTCCTTCATACTGTCTATCTTAGTTGAGATTAGCAAGTGCTCCTAGAATCACGCACTCTAGCCACTTTGCTTTGGGTCGAGCTCAGAGTTTCGTCTCCTCACCCGCGTACGTTTTCTTTTCTAGAGCTTAGTTTCGCCTATACTCTTTAATTTGAGTTTTATCTCACCTTTTTTTAAGCCCAGTTTTGCCCTGGCACATTTTTCCGGAAGTTTAGTTGCGTCTACTCTTCTTTGTTTTCGTTCTGTTTCTACCTGCGTTACAGCTTCATTCTGACGCATCTCTTGGGGGGTTTTTTCAGCTTCTGTTTCTTTCTTCTTCAAGAGTGTAAATTTCTGGGTTCTTTTGTATTCAATCATCTTCAACTCTGAACGCTCGAAAGTTGTCACTTTTCTCTCTTATCATGTTGAAGATATTTGAATAGGTGCAGCTGTTGCACCCCAAAATTTACCATCTTGATTTAGGCTTATGTTTCATCATGAATATTATATTGCATTGCATTCATACATTGTGATGGGATCAAAGTACTTTGGTTATTAAGTCTTCCTCAAGCTTTGAAGGTTGATTGCATTGACAAGTTGCTCAAGTGGAATCCTATCATCTAAACCTCTAGATCTTTCAAGCTCAAAAGTTATTACATATCTTAAGATATTTTATCCATCTTTTTGGATCATTAGAGGATTGAAGTTTGAGATTGATTATAAGAGGAATTACTCTTTTGATTCACCAGTCAAATTAGGGTTTTCCTTGATCAAGGCTATTGATCAATGTACAAGTCTTGATTTGGAAGCTTCAACATCTCAGTGGTATTTAAAAAGTCTTTATGCAAGAAATTGGTCAAGATGCCCATAGAATTTGAAATTTTAGAGATGATTCATCAGTCTCCTAAGGTGTTAACCAAAACTAGGGTTTGGGATTTTATCAAGATTTCTTGAGAACTTTGAAGTGAAGCTTTTTACATGGCCTCTATATATTTGGAAGATCATATGTTTGAAGTTTTGATCATCAATTTTAAAGGGAAGTGGATCAATTGATTCAAAGGGGCAAAATGGTCATTTTGGTCAAAATCAGTCAAAGTCAAGGTTGACCAAGTGAACTTTTGGTCAACCATCAATTCAAGGGTTTACTTTTCATATTTCAAGTCCATTTTGATCATTGGATCAAAAAGATTGAGGTTTGGGTTGAAACTTGTTCATGAAGAAACCCTAAAAGTTTCTAATTTTGGAAAATGAGGACTTAAATTCAAAAATTCATATTTTATTCACCTTAGAGCAAAAAAATTAAAATGAAGTATGCTTGGAAATATAAGAGGGTGATCTTTTATCTCCTTTTGGTCTCATGTCCAAATTGGCAAAGAGTCAAGAGTTATGGTCTTTGGAAGTTCATGCCTCAAGCTAAAATTATAGGTCATTTTCCAAAATTAGTGAATTTCATGTAAAACTTTGAGGACCTTAGTGGATTCAATTGCAAAAACTCAAAATTAAGGGGTTGTATATCTTTTCAATACCTTTCCAAATTGTACTCATTTGTGTTCAAATTTAAAAGTATGAGCAAGTTATGAACTTTGGAATTTTGAGGTATTTTATTGAAATTTGACAAGTATGCAAAATGGAAAATTCTTGAGAACTCAAGTTTTAGCCTTTATTTTTGTTTCTAATCAAGCCCATGAACAATTTGTGACATGTTGAGGCCCATTACGCTCACCATTTTGTGCCTCATATGGTATTGCACTTGTTTGATTGAAAAAAAATCACAAATTTGCCCGATTTTGCAAATTCCTCAACACTCTCTCATTTCAAACAATCATGAGTTGGCATTTTGAGCATGTATTTCTGACCTCATTTGGCTCAAAAAACGCACAAAAGGAAAGCAAATGCACGAGTGAAATGTAGGCCCCATGTGCAACCTCATTTTCTGCATAAACTTCCAATCTTGCCCTCCAACGACTTTGAGTGCCAAATATCACTTCTATCCTTTTCCTCTCGTGCTATATAACAAGAATCAAGGCTCAGTTGTGAAGGAGGAGGCTCATAATTTCCACATTCCAAATCTGAAAATTTTCAAGTATATCTGCAAATTGCTTCAAATCTCTCTTCTCCTTGGATCATTCTTCAAAATTCTTGGTGATTCAGCTTCAGTGAAGTAAGGAGATCAAGCTTGCACCATTGGATTGCTTCTGGAGTGAAGGAATCGAGTTTCCAGTTTTCACATCCATGTGAGTTTTCTTGAACTTTGATTTATGTGTTTCAGTTTGAATTGATGATGTAGATCGTGTCCATTGAGTTGCTAGCTGGCCAATCACTAAGATTGATGTATATTTGAGCTTTGATTCAAGTAGAATGTATGAAATCGTGTTCCTGGTTTTTGATGTTTACAGTGAGTTTTTCAGTTTTGTAGACTTGATTTCTTAATCCATGTTTGATCTCTGAGATTGATTCAAATTGCATAGTGTAGTATGATATGTTAGCTTTGATTTGCGCTTAATTTGATGAATTTTGGTTGAGAGTTGAGATAGAACGAAGGATCAGAACATGAGGTGTTGAATTTGTTTATGCACGTGTTTTGCCCTTTGTCTTGAGGTTGAAGACGATGAGGTGGCGCGCTCTGATTGGATGATTTAATTTTTTAATGCATTTCATATTATTTGATTTCAATTAATTTTTTTCTGATTTTATTTTTGTGATCAAAACATCTTCAAAAATCATGAAAAAATTACCATAGGCTAATAATAATTTCTAGTATTTATCATATATTTTTTTGGGAATTTTTAAAAATGTTTTGATTGGTTCAAAAAATTCATAAGTTTAATTAATTGTGTATTCAATGATTATTTTTATTTTAATAGATCTCTTGATCTAAAAATTCCACAAAAAATGTTTTGGACTCATAAAATAATTTAGAAATATATTCTGATTTTGGTTTTGGCATTTTTTCTATTTTTGATTAGAAATTTAATTTGAGAAGTTTATTTGAAATGTTTGCTTCATAATTTTTATTTTAATACTTCCTATAATTCAAAAATCCTCAAAAAAAATCATATAAGTTTGTTTTTAATCATAGTATGTGAATAAAATTTTGTGTTGACCTTTTTGTGAATTTTGGCTAGGGTTTGCATTTTTACCATTAAATAATAGTTTAAATTGTTTAATTGTTTGTTTGATTTTATTTTTAATATTTCCTTTAATTCAAAAATTCCACAAAAAAATCAGGGATGTGTGTTTTTAATTCTAATATTTAAATATAATTTTGGTTGGATATTTTTCTGATTTTTGATTAGAATTTTATTTTGAGATGTGATTACTTGTTTAATTGATTAATGGTTTGAATTTTGATTTTATTTTTGACTTTTCTTTAATCCTAAAAATGTGAAAAAATATGTATTCTGATATTTAGGGTTTCCTTGTGATTTGCATGATCTTGGTTTGAATTGTTTGAATTTTGGTCTTACGTAATTAATATTTAAGATTAAAATTCAAACAATTAGGGTTTTGTAGTTTACATTGCAAGTTTCAATTTCAAAACCAATTTTCCTTGGGTTTCCATTGGAATTTGGATCTTGTTTAAGGTTCATGGATGTATTGAGGATCTGAAAACCATTTTTCTTGAATTATTTGACTTGATTGGATATTTTTCCACAAATTATTTTGAAAGCTTGTCTAGTTTGGTAGTTTTGCCAACTAGTTTTGATCTTTGGGCCTCATTATATCCTCTCCTCTATTATCCATGAACTAAAAACTTGTTTTCTGACCTATGCACATCTAAAATATGTTATGGAAATTTTGGTTTGAATTATTGAAATCCTTTTCTATTTTTGATGTATTTTTGAAGTGAAGGTACCCAATTAATGTTGCATATCTTGTTGCAATTTGCTTGATGGCCAATGAAGTTGAGTGAGGCCTATAATTGGGCACCTAATGATCATGTTGGTTCTGTTTATCCACATAAACTCAAGTCATTTCACTTAATGCCCCATGTTTGAATGATTGAACCTTTTGATGCATGTTTTATGACTTTTTGCTTTCTTGTTGATCTTCACTTTGAAACTTGAGCTTTCAATTTGAGTTTAAGGTAATTAGATGGTTGTGATACGGTGGGAAGAACTGACTATTTTTGGAATGCTGGTTCACGTTTTGCGTTTGTTTTCGCAGAATGTCGCGGTAAGCAAGAGTCGCCACTGACTTTTATTTTATCCAACAAGGAAAGGAAAAAAGCATAGAAAAATTCCTTTTTTGAGATATTTCTGAGTACGGGGGGTAGATTATAGAAAGGGAAGGTATTAGCACCCTTTCTATCTGTAGTTATCTACGGGCTCTTAGGTACTTGCTCATCATTTTCAAAATTGTTTTCTTTGTGTTTGTGGGCTTTGAAAAGTTTTTGTTTTAACTTCGATTTAACTCTTGCTTCTGTCTTCAAGAGTGTAATGAAGTGTTTTTGGAAACTTTGTTTGTAAAGGGGTGTAAGTGTGAAAATTTTTGTTTTGAATGAGCAAGTACTTAAGAACTAATCTACCTACTCGAAAAAAGAATCATTATATGCTTGTTTCTTTTAGACAATGCTATCCCACTATTAGTGAGTAGGTAGCACCGTCGTTGGAGTTTTGAGGGTCAATTCGAAAGGGACGTACGGTCACTAAAGCAATGTTAGGACATCTTAGTAGTAACCCTAATGTCTTAGATCATTTATCCTAGGCAACAATATCCGAGGCAACCTTTCCGAGGCAACTTGAACTTTGGACAAAAGGACGACCACTAAAACATCCTATACTCAATGACCGTTTACCGAAGGCAACCAAGTGGGAGTATACCCTAGGAGTGCGCATGTGCGGGTGTTTCAATTTCAGATTATTTTATCTTTGCATATTTAGGGTGATCTAACTGTTTTAAATTTAGTCATACATTCCTGTCATGCGAACCCTAATTATTCATACATCTAACAGTTAATAATTTGCAGAATTTTAAAGTGGGGAAATTAAACTACGCTATTACAAGGCTTCGGGTATTTACATAGCCAAAAAATAACCCTTTGAAAATAAAAGCGGTAAAGTAAATGTCCTAATTAAATTATTACAAGCCAGGAGTAGATACAATAATTGTATAAATAAAGCGCGCGATGCGAAATTAAATCGGATGCGAAATTAGGGTTTTGACCCTCTTAATTAAAAGAAAATGTTTTTGTCGTTTTTATTATTTTTTAAGAAAAGAAATTAAATCCTAAAATTAAATGCCAAATTAATTATTAAATTAATTAATGAAAAATAATTAACTGACCTATTTTTGAATTTTTGGTTATTTTAGGAAAGAAATAAAATAATTAAACTAATGTTAAAACCTAATTATTTTAATATACTTTTTATTATTTGAAAAATAAATTAAAGTTACCTAATTAATCAACCTAATTAAATTAATTGATTTATTGATGAAAAATAAATTTCTGAAATTTAATTGGGTAAAAAATATTTTTTGGTGATTTTCGATAAAAAAGAAAATTAATTTTGGTTACTAATTAAATTAAATAAAACAAAATTATTAAATGAAAATAAAAACAAAATATAAAAAGATAGAGGAATGGGCCTGATTTAGGGGGTGTAGAAAGTAAGAAATCTGGCCCAATTGGAGAAGGTCCATATTGACTTTTCTGATCCCATGCGTTGCGTTTGACTGGCTTGTGGTGCACCTTCAATGGTGGCCACCAGATCTGGCCATCTGGCCATCTGACACGCTTGATGCTGAAGGCACATGGTGGACATTAGGCTTGCATATGCATTGAATTACCTGAAAATAAACAAGAAAATGGCAAATTGCTGGAGGCAGGGATCGAACCCGTGACCTCCAGCCTCTGAATCCTTATTCGCTGACGTGGTCACCACTAGGCTGCTTGTTTTATTTGTTAACATATTACAAACAATAATAATATAAAAAACAAACGCAATAATGGGATTTTCAAAAAAACGCGCGCCAATGTTTGAACGGGCCTATGGGAGAGTGACACGCCTTCATCCCCTTCCTCTCTCCGTGGCTAAAACCAGCAACACTTATACCCACAGACAAATGTCTGTCACTATAACCCTGTCCATTCTCAAAATCTCGTACAGGCCATGTAAATGAATTCTAACACCATGGTTAGACTCGTCTCCTTCTTCTGATTACAACCATACTCATTACTAGGGCCAATTGTACCTGAAAACGAAAACCCTAAAAGCAAACTCGAAACTCTAATAATGGTGAATTTCGATACAGACCATATAAACGCAATTGAGTAATGCCAAAAGCTTGAAAATGCTCTGTAGATTAAAAATGTATGATCAATTCCATCTAACAATGCCTAAAATATGAGGTTCGATTTCGAGAATAAGGCGAGTTTGTGAATGACTTACAGCGTATTCTGGGATTGGAATGGATCGGTTCTGGGTTGCTTTAGCTTCTAGCGAATGGCAGGAAGCGATTGAGACAAGTAACAGGCCTTGAGGATGCCTCTAACCACCAATTCGATCTCCCACTTTTTTTGATATTTTCAGATTTTTGTTTGCTCTATAACGCCTATCTCCAACCTTGATTTTGATCTGCATGCAACCCTTATGTAATAGACAATGCATTAGGGTTAATTCTTGTGTCCAAATCCCTTTCCATCAATGATTTTTATATTGATTTGATTTGCTTTGAAGATCTTTCCAAAATTGGTCCAAATCCAATCTCTTTGTACACTTATGCCTTGATACCAGTTTGATGATGGCTAACTGTGATTTAAGACCTGAAATCATCACAAAATCCTTGGTTTTCAATATTTTTGATTTAATTTGATTTGTTTTGATTTAATTTGAAATAATTTAAATAAAAAACAAAGTAAATAATAAAAATAAAATATGGACAAGTGGAAAAGGCTAGAGCACGTGGGCTATGATGCTAACTCAAAACAAGTGAAAAAGAATGGGCCCATTTGGCAAAATTTGAAGTTTTGGGCATAGTTGACTTTTGGCAATTTTGCAAAAAAGTCCAACTTCAACAATGCATAACTTCCTCAATTTTGAACCTTTGGAGGTGTTCTTGGACTTTTTAGAAGGCTTCAGATGTCCTCTAACCAACCCTTTTGGTCTCATCTCAATTTGATATTCCATGCTCATGTATAGAGCTTTGACAAAAAACGTGTTTTTGTTGACTTTTCAAAATGACCTATAATGTCCAAATTCATAACTTCTTGTGAGTGCATATTTTGATCTTGGGAGATGAAGATGGATTGTAAGTAATTTCATCCTCTTAAAAATGAGATTTGGATGGGTCATTTATCATAAAGTATGAGAAAGTTATGCTTGGTCAAAGTTGAGTTGACTTTTCCTACAAAACCCTAATTTAGACAATTTTGAATCTTGATGAATTATGAGCAATCCTTGATGAATCATGATCAACCCTTGATCAAATGATGAAATATACTTCAAAATGAGGATGTTTACAAAAAATATTGGAGTTTGACTGTATGTGGACCACAATTGACTTTTGCCCTAGCACAGTCGATTTTTGGACCTTTGAGCAATTGACTGAGCAAACTTCCTCTGCAAGGCTTGAATCTTGACATGGATGATCTTGAGAACATATTAGTACAATTTTGAGAACTTGGGGTCACTTGGACTCAAGGATCTTGATGCAACATGAATCCCTAATTTGGCGTAGACTACCTTAGGAGAGAGCTTGTCTGGCCAACCCCTGGACTATCTTGAGCAACTTGGAGATTTTTATTGAAATGTTTTGAGAAATATGGGAGGGAAAATTTTGGGGGTACAACAGCTGCCCCTGTTCAATCTTCTTAAACCTGAGGATACAGATTGGCTTTCGTTCCTTTTTTAATCCGAAGGTGGAAGTGGATTGAACACTAGAGTGCCCAGAAATTTGCACTCACATGAAGTGGTAATTGTCTTGTGATGCCGAGAATGGGCTTATAGAGGCCATTTGGAGGAGTGTCGATCGCATAAGAGATTCCTTAGCGAGAGCTTGTATACCTGTTGTTGAGGAAGATTCCGCTAGGGAATGCTAATCTTTGTTGAGAGAAGTAGAATTTTAGGAGTTTCGTCGTTCGTTATTCTGCTGGTGAGTCGTCCTTGTTGATATTTAGGAACTTTGGTCATCTGTACTCAACTGAGGAATCATCTCTGTTGATTTAGGAGCTCGTCTGTAATTCAATTGAAGAAATATCTTTGTCTAGATTTAGGAACTTGTCCGTAATTCAACAACTTCGCTGAGATTTAGGAACTCGTCCGTAATTCAACTGAGAAAATAACTTCGCTGAGATTTAGGAGCTTGTCCGTAATTCAACTAATTTGCTGAGATTTAGGAACATCGTCCGTAATTCAACTTGGGTAATATCTGCTGAGATTTAGGAGCTCGTCCGTAATTCAATAACTTCGCTGAGATTTAGGAACTCGTCCGTAATTCAACTGAGAAAATAACTTCGCTGAGATTTAGGAGCTTGTCCGTAATTCAACTACTTTGCTGAGATTTAGGAACATCGTCCGTAATTCAACTGGAGTAAAAGCTTTGTTGAGATTTAGGAACTTGTCCGTAATTCAACTGGGGTAATATCTGCTGAGATTTAGGAACTTGTCCGTAATTCAACTGATGAAATATCTGTCGAGATTTAGGAACTCGTCCGTAATTCGACTGAGGAAATATTTGTCGAGATTTAGGAGCATTCCCGTAATTCGACGGAGGTAGAAGCTTCATAGCTTGAACTTTGTGAGAATTTAACCGTATCCTTCCTGAAAGATAAAGGTTAGTTGTATGTAATGCATGATATGTATCAAGCAATGATGTTCTCAAAATAAATGAGATTGTGTCGTATGATGCATATGCATGTCATGATGTATGAAAAAGTGATGTTTTTAGTTGAGGAAAATAAATCCCGGATTATTGTTGGAGAAAAGAATTGAATTCTTCGTTTCTACCAGAGATAGTGGATGAAGATGTTTGTGAGAATAAACCTGCGGGAGAGGATAACTCTGCTGGGGGAATAAACTGATGAGAGAATGACTCTGTGGGGAGGAGATGCTCTGTTGAGGATTCCGTTGATAAATTCAGCTGGGGAAGAATTACCGCTGCTGGTGATAATGAACCTTGTTGGGGATTGAATTCCTGTTTTGTGAAAGGGAAGAACTCTGCTGGGGATGATTTTCCAATTGCGACTTCACTGGGGATAGCCCTTTTAGACTTTTACTAGGGATGATCTTCCGGAGTCTACTGGGGATAATTCTTCCAACTCCACTGGGGATATTTTTATACTCCGCTGGGGATGATAAGACTTTTCAGTGCTGATGGTAGATAAACTCTGCTCGGGGAGAATATTACCGATTCATTCACAGTTGTGAGTCTCAGCTGGAGAGAGCTAACACCACTATCTTTCTCTTACTCTACGGGGAATGAATGTACTTTCAATCGTTTCCTCCAGCTAGATCTATTCCTATACCTGGTGGACAGAGCAACTGTACAGTTTGGACATTTCTCGTTTGCCCCTGTTTCTGATATTACAAGTAATCCTCTTTTGTTTTGTATGTAAATATTTATGAGCAGCAGTTAATGTCAAATGCATATATCAAAAACTGAACATTGGACGTACTTTGCAAAACAAAACAGAAAAAGGAAAATTTTATTTGTGAAAATGGATTGTATTGATTTTGAAGTTAGCCTGTCAATAGGCGCTTTTTGTTCAAGAGGCTGACGTCCTAGTAAGAGAACGCCGCCGAACAAATAGAATTTATACAATTTGTGAAACACAAAGAAAAAAAGCTATGTGAACAATCCCACTGGGTTCCAACTCTGTTATTGCCTTTATGTCCTCGAGCATCTCATCACTTTGCTACTTGGTTGAAGGTAGATCAGATTGATTAGTGTCGTCCAAGCTTGATAGTCGTTACCGAAGTCTGGTTGCAAGGTGATCCAATGAGACATAGTGTTACGCTTTAATCCCTAATTTTTGCCTGGACCGCCCTTTCGGGTTTTCAGTCCACCGGGATACCCTTTTTTGCCCAAGCCTCCTTTTCAGGTTTTCGACTTGTCGGGTGTACAGTTTTTTCATTTTCATCCCTTATTTTTGCTCGAACCCTTTTGGTTCGCCGAGAAGCCCTTATTTTTGCCTAGGCCAGTCAACCTAGCGGGTATTTGATTATGTGTAGTATCTTTTCACTATGTCTGCATTGACGGGGTGAGGAAGGTCGTCACCATCCATGGTGGTTAGAATCATAGCTCCTCCTGAGAAAATGTTCTTAACCATAAATGGCCCTTCGTACGTAGGGGTCCATTTGCCCCTGGGATCACCTTGAGGCAGTATTATGCGCTTGATCACCAGATCCCCGACTTGATACTCTTGTCGTTTGACTTTCTTGTTAAATGCCTTGATCATTCGCTTTTGATACGTTTGACCCTGACAAATAGCAGTAAGTCTTTTCTCGTCGATTAAGTTCAATTGATCAAGCCGAGTCTGAATCCAGTCATCTTCGCTCAAACCTGCGTCCTTCATAATCCGAAGAGAGGGTATCTGAACTTCAATAGGAAAGACGACTTCCATGCCATATACCAAGGAATAGGGTGTTGCCCCTGTTGACGTCCGCGCTGAGGTACGATACCCATGAAGAGAAAATGGTAACATCTCGTGCCAATATTTATACGTCATCGTCATCTTCTGCAAAATCTTCTTAATGTTCTTATTATCCGCTTCTACAGCCCCATTCATCTTCGGCCGGTAAGGAGAAGAGTTGTGATGCTGTATCTTGAACTCCTTGCAGAGCTCGGTGATCATCTTATTATTGAGATTTGTACCATTGTCCGTAATGATCCTCTCTGGTACACCATATCGACAAATCAGATTGTGTCGGATAAACCGTGCCACGACATTCTTGGTCACTGTAGCAAAGGAAGCTACTTCAACCCACTTCGTAAAGTAATCAATAGCTACCAGGATGAAGCGATTCCCGTTGGAAACAGTAGGTCTGATCTCACCGATCATGTCGATGCCCCACATTGCAAAAGGCCAAGGTGCTGTCAAGACGTTCAGAGGTACTGGAGGTATGTGCACCTTATCAGCATAGACTTGGCACTTATGACAGGTCCGAGAATGCTGATAACAGTCGGCTTCCATGATGGACCAATAGTATCCTTCCCGAAGGGTCTTCTTTGCCATGGTATGTCCACTGGAATGAGTTCCAAAAGTACCTTCATGTAATTCTACCATAATCCTTTCTGCTTCGTTCTTATCCATACAACGCAATAAGGTTGAATCATGATTACGCTTGTAAAGAATACCATTGCTGATGAAGAGCTTCGCCGCGAACCTCCTCAGAAACTTCTTATCATTAACAGATGCACCCTCGGGGTATTCCCGAGCCTCAAGATACCTCTCTACCTCATGGAACCAGGGTTTATCCATTACCTCTTCAGTCTCAATGTCACAATAATGTGCAGGTTCGTCCAACCTCTCAATGGTAATCCAGGGAGCTTCATTGTCCCATCTGACCTTGAACATAGAAGACATCGTAGCTAGCGCGTCTGCCAACTGATTCTCCTCTCTAGGGAAGTGTTCAAAGGTTATCTCCTCGAAGTGTGGAAGCAAAGTCAATACATACTCTTTGTAAGGAATAAGATTAGGGTGTTTCGCATCCCACTTGCCTTTGATCTGACTGATCACGAGAGCGGAATCTCCGAATACACTTAAGAACTTAATCCTTAGGTCAATAGCTGCTCGAAGACCCATAATGCACGCTTCATACTCCGCCATGTTGTTGGTGCAGTTAAAACATAGTCGAGCGGTGAATGGAGTATGAGAGCCTTCAGGAGATATGATCACGGCACCAATGCCATTACCCAAAGCATTTGAAGCTCCATCAAAGTACATAGACCATCGGGGTCCTTCCTCAGGTCCTTCATCCGGTACAGGTGTCTCACAGTCAGTTACCAACATGATGTTCTCATCTGGGAATTCAAAGTTCATAGACTGGTAATCGTCCACTTCCTGATGTGCCAAATGATCTGCCAACACACTTACCTTGATTGCTTTTTGAGTCGTGT
The DNA here is from genome assembly GCA_948472305.1 of Vicia faba. NCBI lineage: Eukaryota > Viridiplantae > Streptophyta > Magnoliopsida > Fabales > Fabaceae > Vicia > Vicia faba. Next base: position 792,274,507 of record OX451739.1, read on the forward strand.
ATTGGATGTCATACTCAGTCAAGATCATCTGCCATCTTGCTATTCTTCCGGATAAGGCAGGCTTTTCGAAGATATACTCGATTAGGTCCATCTTTGATATCAATAGAGTAGTGTGAGTCAGCATATACTGTCTCAGCCGGCAAGCAGCCCATGCCAAAGCACAATAAGTTTTCTCAAGCAACGAGTATCGGGTCTCGTAGTCGGTAAACTTTTTGCTAAGGTAATAAATAACATGCTCTTTTCGGCCAGACTCATCATGCTGCCCCAACACACACCCCATTGAATTATCGAGTACTGTCAAGTATAAGATCAAAGGTCTCCCTTCAACTGGAGGCATCAGAATAGGTGGCTCTTGGAGATAGTCTTTAATCCTTTTGAAAGCGGCCTGACATTCATCGTTCCATCTTACCACTTGATCTTTCTTCAGCAACTTGAAGATTGACTCACAAGTAGCAGTCAGGTGCGAGATGAATCGGGCAATATAGTTCAAACGTCCAAGAAAGCCTCTGACTTCTTTTTCTGTTCAAGGAGCTGGAATTTCCTGTATAGCCTTCACTTTTACAGGGTCCACTTGAATACCTTTATCACTTACGACGAAACCCAGCAGCTTACCAGATCTCACCCCGAAGGTTCACTTGTTCGGGTTTAACCTCAGCTTGTACAACTTCAACCTGTTAAATAGCTTCTGGAGATGGTCCTGTTGTTCTTCCTCAGTCTGGGACCTTGCAATCATGTCATCAACGTATACCTCAATCTCATGATGGATCATGTCGTGGAACAAAACGACCATGGCGCGCTGATACGTTGCCCCAACATTCTTCAACCTAAAAGGCATGACTTTGTAGCAAAAGGTACCCCATTGAGTAACAAATGTTGTCTTCTCCATATCCTCAGGAGCCATCTTAATCTAATTGTAACCGGAGAAACCATCCATAAAGGAGAAAACCTTGTGCTGTGCGGTGTTGTCAACCAGAACGTCGATATGAGGCAGATGGAAATCATCCTTGGGGCTTGCCCTATTTAGATCCCTATAGTCAACACACATTCGAACATTACCATCCTTCTTCGGCACCAGAATCACGTTGGTAACCCACTGCGGGTAAGAAGTAACTGCTAGAAAACCAGCATCAAACTGTTTCATCACTTCAGCCTTGATTTTCTCAGACATCTCTGGGCGCATTCGGCGGACTTTCTGTTTCACTGGAGGACAGTCTTCCTTAGTAGGCAAGCGGTGAACCACGATATCAGTATCCAACCCAGGCATATATTCATAAGACCAGGAAAAGATCTCCATATAGTCACGCAGCATCTGAATCAACCGTTGCTTAACACTAGATTCCAGATTTGCACCGATCTTGACCTCTTTCTTGCCTACCTCTGTACCCAGATTTACTGTTTCCACTGGCTCTTCATGCGGCTGTATGGCCCTTTCTTCCTGAAGTAACAGTCTAGCAAGTTCACCAGGCACTTCGTAATCATCCTCACCTTCGTCCTCGGCTTGGTTGATCGGACTTTCGAAGTCATAACTGGCAGTAGCAGAGTCATTATCAGTGGGATCCAGAGTGGATGTAGACCTGTATATGTAAGTGTGTGTAAAATAGCTGTTTTGCAAGATAGAAAAAGAAAAATAAGGAGGGCAAAATTTGTAATGCAAGAAAACGTCCAATGCTTTTATTAATGATATATGGAAATGAAACATAATAAGCCCTCAAACAAAGCCACAGTGTCTCGGGTAAGGCACCGGGCCGTAAGGTTTAAAATTTTCTGTTACAAATTCAAAACAAAAGTCTATTACTGTGTAATAAAAGAAACGGGCATGGAATCCTTTGTCGTCCAGTTGCTCAAGCCACCATCGGTAGTTGGGTAAATCCAGCTGTCAATATCAAACTCTTCATAATCATCTCCAATAGCATTTACTCCCACGTCATGTTTTGGCATAGGAGCTGTTATGACATTAGGCTTTTCAGGCGCTTCAAATTCAATCTCCTTAGCTTCAATCAGATCCTGTACCTTATTCTTTAAGACCCAGCAATTATTTGTATCATTCCCCGGGCTATCGGAGTAAAAAGCACAGCGGGCATTCAGATTATACAGCAGTGATGTAGTATTGGGATTCTTCGGGGCTTCCCTCAGAGTCACCAAGTTGGTCTTCAACAACTGCGGTAGAATTTGAGATAAAGTCATGCTGAGCCGAGTAAACTATCTTTGAGGCCTCTCTGCCCTTGGCTGATTGTTGTGTTGTGGGGCAACAGTTGGTCTTGAAATAACCACCACATTAATTGTTTGGCGGCGCTCGGGTCGACTTTGGCTCCTAGAGCTGTAAACTGCACTAGACTCCTTCTTGAAAGGCTTCTTCTCGGTACTCGACGAAGCACCTTTCTGTATTTTGCCGCTCTTGATGCAGGCTTCAACCCTCTCCCCAATCATAATTAACTCAATGAAACTTGACGATGAACTTCCGATCAAATGGTTGAAATACGGGCCAGACAAAGTCCCCAGAAACATATCCACCAACTCCCTGTCAGCCAGAGGGGGTTGGACTCTACCAGCAAGATCTCTCCACTTCTGAGCGTAATCTTTAAAACCTTCGTTCGCACCCATAGACATACCCTGAAGTTGGGTACACGTGAGAGCGAGGTCAGCATTATATTGGTACTGCTTGTAAAAAGCAGCAGCAAGGTCCTCCCAATTACGGATGTTAGCTCCTTCTAGCTGATAGAACCACTCAAGTTGAGTCCCTGAAATACTATCTTGAAAGAAATGAACCCAGAGGTTCCTATCAACCGTATATGGTTGAATCTTCCCGACATACGATCGGAGGTGTAACTTCGTACAGGAGACCCCGTCGTACTTAGCAAAGACAGGCGCCTTGAACTTGTGGGGAATCATCACCCCAGATGCCAGACCCAACTCACCAAAGTCTAACCCAGGTATCTTCTGGATTTCCATCGCACTTAACCGGTCTTCGAGTTGCTTATACCTGTCTTCGGCAGGAGGATACTGGTCTTCATCAAAGTTAGTGTCATTGTCAGAAACAACGGGGCTAGGAGCCCTTCTTTCTTCTTGGTTCTCCCCCCCTCCAGATGAGTGGGACAGATCAAGTTTGTCTCGCAACCTGTTTCCAAACCTGTGACCCATGTTCAGGAGGACCGTCTTCTTCTTATTCTTCTTCTTATCCTTCAAGATAAGAGTCTTCAGATCTTTCTGCCCCTTGGCCAGGTTCATGAACATTCACTGGAACTGAGTATTTTGAGCTTGTAGAGCCTTAATAGCTTGATCAGTGGATGTTTCGGCAGACATGATGCTGAAATAAATAGCGAAGAAGATAAGATACCTGTAAGGGTACCTGTGATGAGGTGCATGGGAATGGAATGCATATGATATGATTTCATAGACTTTGGGAGATTCAAATTCGTAAACCAAAATGAAACACACTTTTATTAGATTAAAAATTTGAAACAATGTTTGACAAATGCCTTTAAGGCGTTACAAAGGGAAAAACTGAAAAGTAAATCAAAACTAGAAATAACAAAAGACATCAGCGCTCCCATGGTCGTTTTCCTCCCGTGCCGACATAGTCTTTGAGGACCTTCTCATTCTCCAGCTGCCTTGTAAGCTTTAGGATCTTCCGTTCCTGCTCATGATACTTCTCTCTGTAAGTATCCCGCTCTTCTCTCAACTGGATCCACGATCTCTTTAATGCCCCAATGTCAGTAGGCATGTATGGATGGAGGACAGTATGAGGAACCCCTTCTTCATCAACATGTTCCACAATTACCAGCAAGACAACTTCGTACGACATCCCTAGATTTTGGGCACGGGCCCGAACCCACCGGAGATACGGCTCCATTGGAAGAGAAGTCCTCGCTCCTAGCTCATGCGAATCAGACCTGTTCACCCTATCCCAAGCTCGTATGAACCTGCGGCGATGTCCCTCAACATCTCCCTGGAACTCAAAGACAATGCTTGGAAGCAACAACTCATGAGGTCCGTCCCCCTAGCTCGTCCAAACTGTCGTAAGGCCAGACAAGGATTATAGGTGATCCCTCCCCTAATTCCAAGTAAAGGAACATTGGGGTATTCTCCGCACCGGTCAATAACAGCTACTTCTTCCATGTATTTAGTACTCCAAATGATGTCCGTGTGAGTAAGGGACATAATTTTGTAGGCCCAACCCATGCCTTCCTTGTTCTTCAAAACAGATTTGGGGAGGTGAGAAATAAACCACCTCGCCAACAATGGTGCACAACAAATAAGGGTTCCCCGTTTCCGAGCAGTACGGGCATAAAGAGCATGTAGAATGTCACCTAAGAGAGTAGGCACTGGATTACGGGACATGAAGATCTTGACTGCGTTCACGTTGACGAAAGAATCTGAATTAGGGAACAAAACCAAGCCATAAATGAGAAGTGCCAGGATGTTTTCAAATGCTTGAAAGTCCAAACTATCCCAAAACTGTTGAGCCTGATCAATCAAGAACTTAGCCACGAAGCCTTTTACCCCACTCCGAGTCTCCCAGTTAGATATTACACCAGCCTTTGTCAGATGTAGGGATGTAGCAACATCCTCTGGCCTAAGAGCTATCTCCCAACTTGTAAATGGCGTCTGCTCTAGAATAGAAATACCAAGTAAATTAGACAACTCCTCCAAAGTAGGGACCAACTGATAGTCCGGGAAGGTGAAACAGTGATGTAGCGGGTCAAAGAACTGGAACATTTGTTCATCCATCTTAGAAGTGACCAAACCAAGGAGGTGACCATGTCTTCTGACAAAGGAAGAAGTATCTGGAACTTTAGAAACCAACTCTCTAAGTTGAGCAGGGATTTGTACGAAGCTGATGCCAATAGTATTTCTGCACATAGATGCCATGATCTGCAAAACCGAACAAAGATGAATCCCCTCGGTCTTTGAAATGGGTTAGTCTAATGAAATATGCATGCAATGTCATGATGCATGATGTCATGATAGAAACACACCACAAGTATTAACAGATAGAAAATATGGTAAGGGCAAGCAAGTCACATAGTAGCCCTTAGATTTCAGGCTGGCATGAAGTTTAGGTATTACCCTCTTTCAGTTTAGTTGGTTCAACCTGTCCTAGTAATAGTAACCAGGTTCTAGAGGATCTCAATATCACTGACCACCCTCGATCGGTCATAATTACAGTTTAGCAACCTTTTCTTGCGGTCAGAATCATCGCAAGAGTTTGGTCTCAATGAGTGTAGCATACTGCTACTTTTCTATGGCCAAGTTGGTCAATTATAGGTTCTAAGGTCAGTTGGTGCTTAATGACCCCTTAACTGCCCCATATTCTCCTTGTTCCTACACAAGGGATATCGGTACAAACTAAAGTTCCACACCAACGTAGCTACTGCTTCAACCGTATCGGTCTACACCGTACAATTCCCTTACAGTCTATTGCTACTTACCTAAAAGGTATCCCCAAATCCAGGTTAGGATCTATAGTAACTTCGATACAACCCACAAAGATAAAGCATACAAATCAAGCAATTGAAAACATTATGATGAACTAATCCTAAGGTACACCTCACTTAAAATTTTCCCCAACAGAGTCGCCCGTTCTGTGATACAGTGGGAAGAACTGACTGCTTTTGGAATGCTTGTTCGCGTTTTGCGTTTGTTTTTGTAGAATGTCACGGTAAGCAAGAGTCGCCATCGAATTTTATTTTATCCAACAAGGAAAGGAAAAAATCACAGAAAAATTCCTTTTTCGAGATATTTCTGAGTACGGGGGGTAGATTATAAAAAGGGAAGGTATTAGCACCCTTTCTATCCGTAGTTATCTACAGGTTCTTAGGTACTTGCTCATCATTTTCAAAATTGTTTTCTTTGTGTTTGTGGGCTTTGAAAAGTTTTTGTTTTAACTTTGATTTAACTCTTGCTTCTGTCTTCAAGAGTGTAATGAAGTGTTTTTAAAAACTTTGTTTGTAAAGGAGTGTAAGTGTGAAAAATTTTGTTTGGAATGAGCAAGTACTTAAGAACTAATCTACCTACTCGAAAAAAGAATCGTTATATGCTTGTTTCCTTTAGACAATGCTATCCCACTATTAGTGAGTAGGTAGCACCGTCGTTGGAGTTTTGAGGGTCAATTCGAAAGGGACGTACGATCACTAAAGCAATGTTAGGACGTCTTAGTAGTAACCCTAATGTCTTAGATCATTTATCCTAGGCAACAATATCCGAGGCAACCTTTCCGAGGCAACTTGATCTTTGGACAAAAGGACGACCACTAAAACATCCTATACTCAATGACCGTTTATCGAAGGCAACCAAGTGGGAGTATACCCTAGGAGTGCGCATGTGCGGGTGTTTCAATTTCAGATTATTTTATCTTTGCACATTTAGGGTGATCTAACTGTTTTAAATTTAGTCATACATTCCTGTCATGCGAACCCTAATTATTCATACATCTAACAGTTAATAATTTGCGGAATTTTAAAGTGCGGAAATTAAACTATGCTATTACAAGGCTTCGGGTATTTACATAGCCAAAAAACAACCCTTTGAAAATAAAAGCGGTAAAGTAAATGTTCTAATTAAATTATTACAAGCCAGGAGCAGATACAATAATTGTATAAATAAAGCGCGCGATGCAAAATTAAATAGGATGCGAATTTAAGGTTTTGACCCTCTTAATTAAAAGAAAATGTTTTTGTCGTTTTTATTATTTTTTAAGAAAAGAAAATAAATCCTAAAATTAAATGCTAAGTTAATTATTAAATTAATTAATGAAAAATAATTAAGTGACCTATTTTTGGTTATTTTAGGAAAGAAATAAAATAATTAAACTAATGTTAAAACCTAATTATTTTAATAGATTTTTTATTATTTGCAAAATAAATTAAAGTTACCTAATTAATCAACCTAATTAAATTAATTGATTTATTGATGAAAAATAAATTTCTGAAATTTAATTGTGTAAAAAATATTTTTTGGTGATTTTCGATAAAAAAGAAAATTAATTTTGGTTAGTAATTAAATTAAATAAAACAAAATAATTAAATGAAAATAAAAACAAAATATAAAAAGATAGAGGAATGAGCCTGATTTAGGGGGTGTAGAAAGCAAGAAATCTGGCCCAATTGGAGAAGGTCCATATTGACTTTTCTGATCCCATGCGTTGTGTTTGACTGGCTGCTGGTGCACCTTCAATGGTGGCGACCAGATCTGGCCATCTGGCACGCTTGATGCTGAAGGCACATGGTGGACATTAGGCTTGCATATGCATTGAATTACCTGAAAACAAACAAGAAAATGGCAAATTGCTGGAGGCAGGGATCGAACCCTAACCTCCAGCCTCTGAATCCTTATGCGCTGACGTGGTCACCACTAGGCTGCTTGTTTTTATTTTTTAACATATTACAAAACAATAATAATATAAAAAACAAACGCAATAATGGGATTTTCAGAAAAATGCGCGCCAATGTTTGAACGAGCCTATGGGAGAGTGACACGCCTTCATCCCCTTCCTCTCTCCGTGGCTAAAACCAGCAACACTTATACCCACGAACAAATGTCCGTCACTATAACCCTGTTGTTGTACCCCAAAATTTTCCCTCTCATTTTATCAAGATTTCCCCTCACAAGACTCCTTGAACTCCAGACAGGATTAGGGTTTGCTCTCCTCAAGACATCTCCTTGCACTGATGACCTAAATTAGGGTTTGAGTTTGCGCAAGGATTTTTGGACTTTCAATGCTTAAAGTGACTTTCATACTTCATGTTGGACTTATAAGATTACCTCTACCAATTTTCAAGCTTTGAATCAAATTTTTGCCCAGTCAATTGGACAGTTGACGTAGAAATCAACTGTATTGGGGAAAAGGTCAACTATGGCCAATTTACAGTCAAACCTCACAATTTTTGATCCACATCAAAATTATAGGCTCATATGAACCATTTGATCAAGTTTGGACCACAACTCCTCAAGAAATTTGATCAGATCATCAAAAGGGCAAAATGGTCATTTTTAGGGTTTTGACTGCACAAAGGCAATTTCTGATTTTTTAACCTAGCCAATGGAAAATTGGGTTCAAGCATGGATTCAAGGACTCAATGGCATCATCTTTACCTATTAACAAGGTTCAAAAGATCTCAATTGCATTGGATTGACATATGAATTTTTCAGTCAACTGATCAAAATTTGACTGTACACTAAAAAGTCAAACTTTGACTTTTTGGTCAAAATCAAGTGTCAAGGGTTATTTTTCATCAATATGAGTCAAAACATGAAACTTGTTCATCAAGAAACCTAATTTTGCAAATTAGGGTTTAAAATTGAAAAATTTCATAACTTCGAATTTTTCTAAGTTATGAAATTTTCTTATTTTTTCCCAACTTTGCCCAACATTTTCACCATGATGAAATTGGATTCAAACAAAACTTCCAACATGAAAGTTTTATTCCTCCACAAAGTCTACAACTTTTATTCACAACTTTTTCCCAAAAGAAGCTTGGATCTCAAGTTATGATTTTTGGAACAAGGGTCCATGAAACTTTTAACTTAGTGAAATTTTGCCCTAGTTTAGGCAGGATTTTGACCTATCTTCATGACCATTTTTCACATAGTTCCACTTGGAATATCAAAATGAATTTCAAATATTGATTGTATATCATGTTTCAAGCTTTCCAAAATGTCTAAGAACTCTCCAAAATCATTTATGGTTAGGGAGAATCGAAGGTTTGAATTTGGCAAAAACTCACTTTGATCCATGGCATTTTCATGTTGACACAAGTTGCAAAATCTGTCCAAAATTGCTTTGTACTTGATTACAGGACTCTAAACCCTACAACACTCAAAAAAATCGAATGAAAATACAATGGACATTGGTCTTATTCTGATCAATGGAGCTTGGCACAATGAATAAATCCATTTTTGGCAAAAAGGCAACAATGCCATTTACATAAAGCACAACTTTTGCAATTTTGTTTCTCTTGAGCATTGCACCAAGCCTTTTGCTGCAAACAAAGCCCCCTAATATCAGGAAAAGTTCACCAACTTTGTGCAGCTAAGTTACAGGCCTGGACAACCTTGGCATGGTCACTTCTCACTTTTTACTTCAAAACGAAGTAACTATGCAAAAGGTCAACAACACTTGAATCTGATATAACCAAGCTTTGCAAGCATTCAAAACAAGTTTTGTACATTGCCTTGAGCCAGAAACACAAATTTTTGAACCCTCAAGCCTTCCAAAACACAAAATCACCTCCCTTTTGCAAAACAGGGTACTCCCTGCAGTTTCACTTCCATCTCACAAGTTACTCGTGCGTTTTGCCCCAAACTTGTTCCAATACATTTCATATAACCCATCCAAGCTATCCCAATCATTGGCCACTGACTGTAACTCCATTTGCAAGCTTCACCATTTCTGTTTTCAGCTTGTGCAGGTTGAGTTCTACAAACTTGTTCAAGCAAATCCAAAGCAAACTAGGCATTGGGGAAGGTCAGAGGAAGTTCAGGCAAGCTCCCAAGCACCTCAGGTCTCACTGAAAAGCTCCACATTGCCATACATGAGTTCACCTGAAACAGGTTTTTGTCAACTTCCTATCTCTCTATTTAGGAATCATTAGGCTTAGGTTTATGAATAAAAAATGTAGTACTCATAGTCCTGAAGATGTACATATGCTTAGATTTCATTTAAGTTAAACATGTTAAGAGAATTTGATTCATGAATTTCCTGAAAAAGTTAGGTTAGAAATTAGGGCCAGAGAAATTCTCTCTGGTCTTTGAGAGTTAGTTTGAGTTCTTTATATGGTTGAAATCGTCTTGAAAAATGCTATAACTTTGGTGTTATGAGTTTTTGCATTAGAGCACGTATGCAGGTTTTCCATATTTGAATCCGGCGCGTGTGTTTTGTTTGACAAAGGTTGAAGATGAAGTTCAGTGGGTTGGGCTTGGTTCTGGCTTTGTTTTTGACATCCCCTCTTTACTGATTGCACCCCCCAGGCCCATTTCTTTATATTTTTGTATTTTTGTATTTTTTTTCATTTCTGATTTTATTTTATATTTTCTAAACATAAAAAATATCAAAAACATTTTCATAAATTTTCATATTTTATTTTATATTTTTTTATTATTTTTCTAACATGAAAATAATTTTTAGATAATATACCTTTATTTTATTTAATAAAAACCTGAAAATGATACATAAAAATATTATGCCTTTATTTTTATTATTTATACTTAAATAATATTTTTTCTAATATATTTTATTTTATTTTATTGTACATGAATAATATAATTAATATATATATATATATATATATATATATATATATATATATATATATATATATATATATATATATATATATATATATATATATATATATATATATATATATATATATATATATATATATATATATATATATATATATATATATATATATATATATATATATATATATATATATATATATATATATATATATATATATATATATATATATATATATATATATATATATATATATATATATATATATACTTTCTTAAAAGAAAATTAGGGTTTTTACCCTTAATAAAAAAATAATCTTTTATTTCTATTTTTTTTAATACATTAAATTTTTTTTTTTACATACATAAAAATAAACAAAAAAACAATTTTTGCATATTCATAATATTTTGCATATTTATTTAATTGACCATTTAAATACTTTCCTATTTACTTATTTGTACCATTTATTCAATTTGGATGTAATAGTAAATATTAGGGTTTTATTTTCTTGCAAATACTCCCCCATTCAAAAATGTATCCCCCTCTCCATATCAATGTTGTAATTGCTTAGGTTTATTTTACGCATTTTATGCTTTCAAATATGCCATGTTAGAGATTAGGGTTTGTATGCGAATGTCCAAAATCAAAACAAATAGCTTGACTAATACAAAGACAAAAAAGCATGCAAATTGACAACACAATGCACACATGCACCCCTAGGGTTTCATCCACTTGTTGCCTTGAAAATGGCCATGTTATGCATGTTGAGTACTTTGGCAAAACAAAAACAAAACAAAAGATCATAGTCCCTCGATGACGATATCTTGGTTGCCTATACAAAAAATGATCTAGTCCCTCAAAAATTTGCTAAAGATACTTAGCACAATTGCTATCATGGTCAATACGATGACCCGTGCCTGTCCCGTTTAACATCCAAATACAAGGTTGTTTACCAAATGCAATGGTAAAACAACAATGTAAAAATGGTTAAAAATGTGTAGGAAAGATCTTTGAGTAGATAGGGTAGACAACTCTTAGTTACTTGATCAAAACTTGTAAACCATCCTTGCTATTTTCAAACACACCTCACAACACAATTTCAAAACATTTCCCAAAACAAACTTTCAAACTTTCAAAACATTGAAACATCTTTTCAAAAGACAATACACCTTTGTATACATTCAAACAAGAATCATTACAAAGGTTGCCACAACGATGGCCTCTTTTCAAAACATTTTCAAAACCACACACAAAGCACCATTTCAAACAATTGAAAAGCAAAAGCAAGTGATCTAAACAAGTAACTAAGAGCCCATGGAAATCCATGGATGAAAAGGGTGCTAGAACCTTCCCTTTTCATAATCTACCCCCCGAACCCAAGAAAACATCTCAAAGGTATTTCCTGTGCTTTTTGACCTTTCCTTTGGATAAAATAAAAAGTCGGTGGCGACTCTTGCTAAATCGAAACATTTGCGAACACAAACGCAAAACCTCAAGCCAGTTCTCCCACCGTATCACAGAACTGGCGACTCTGTTGGGGATAATCTAAAAGTGGGGTTACCTTAGGGTTTAGATCACCTTTGCATGCTTACCTTGTTTGCTTTGATTGCTTTACATTTGGTTCTATTGTTTGGGTTTGAATCCTCTACCCGAATTTGGGAAACATTCATAGGTAAATAGCAATACATTGTGGAAACTGTGCGGGGTATACCGACATGGTTGAAGCAATAGCTATATTAGTGCGACATATTTGTGGGTACCGGTAGCCTTTGAGTCAATCAAAGAGAATACGGGGCCGCTGAGTGATGTCATAAAACACTAATGAACTTTTAGAACCTTTACTTGACCATCTTGGTCTTTTTATGGGTAGTGAGATGACCGACTTTGGTGCAGTCCGAAGTTGGTAGATACTCGATACTACACTCATTGAGGTCGCCAGTAAAGTAGCCAAACTGAAACAATGAACACAGAAAATAGTCTAGTGATATTGAGTTCCTTAGAACCCGGTTACTATTTATAGGACAGGTTGAGCCAACTAACTTCAAGAGGGCACTTACCTATGAAACTCCATGCAAGCTGAAACTAGGATCTTGTGTGATTTGCTTGTACATATACTTGTGTATACATCATAAACATCATAAAGCATCATATGCATCCACTAACCATTTCAAGGGTTTGGATCTTCATCTTTGTCCCTGTTTTGTAGGTCATGGAATCACTCCGCAGAAAACAATCCAGGTCAACCTTGTGAGAATCCCTCCTCAACTCAAGGAGCTTGTTTCCAAGATTCCAAAGAATTATTCCTTCAGTGAAAGACATGGTAAAATTCTCAACTTGGTCAACTCCAACATTGAAGAAGATATGGTGAAAGTTCTCTTCCAATTCTTTGACCCCCTACACCATTGCTTTACATTTCCTGATTACCAACTAGTGCCTACTTTGGAGGAATTTTCTCAACTCCTGAGGATTCCTATTCTCCATCAACTACCCTACAATGGTATGGAAATAGAACCAAAGCCTGAAGATGTTGCTCAAGCCTTACACTTGCAACCATCTGATATCAAGGGTCATTGGGAAACCAGAAGTGGTGTCAAAGGTTTCTTGGCAAAGTTTCTGTTTGAGAAAGCACAAGACTGTTGGAATTATTTAGATCTGCAAGCTTTTGAGGAGATTGTAGCACTTCTCATCTATGGGCTGGTCTTGTTCCCAAACCCTGATCAGCTTATAGATGTGAATGCTATCGAGATTTGCATATCTCGGAATCCTGTGCCTAGATTGCTTAGGGATATCCTCCACTCATTTCACACACAAACAATGAGGAAAAAATGTGTTCTCATGTGATGTACTCCTCTTCTAGCAAGGTGGTTTATTTCTCACCTTCCCCAGTCAGTCTTGAAGAATGAGAAAGGCTTGAGGTGGTCACAACGGTTGATGACTCTTTCACATTCTGATGTTCATTGGTTTTCTCGGTCCAGAGAAAATGTCATCATCATTGATTGTTATGGGGAATTCCCTAATGTCCCATTACTTGGAATTAGGGGAGGCATTACCTACAAACCCTGTTTGGCTCTGAGACAATTTGGATATGCCCTAAGGGATGGCCCTCATGACATACTGATTCCGGACTTGGTTTTTGACTTTGACAACGATGCTTAAGGACTTCGACAAAGGTTTATCCGAGCTTGGAGGATGCCCAATAAAGTGGATAGTAAGACACTGGGACACAAGAATTCCATCCCCCTTGATCCTAACCTCAAGTGGGTACGAACCTGCTCCCAGATTCTTATGATGCCTTACCCCTACATTATGCCGATGATCAAAGAGCCTGTTATGGAAGGAGAGGTTCCATACACCCTCCTACATCCTGACATGCCAACATCATTGGAAGATTTGCAAAAGATTTGGATACAACTCAAGGAAGAACATAACACTTTTGAAGCCAACTTCTACGCCAGTGAGAAGAAGGTTTTGGAACTTACTCGTCGACTCTACAAAGAGCAGACTCCCAACACCTATATCGCACTGAAAAGGATGCGCAACGTCTTTTTACATTAGAATTTTGTAATATTTTTCCCATGGGGCATTTATGTACTAACAATTCTATCTTTTTAATATGACGTGCGTTCTTTTTTGTTTACAACAAATTTGAATTTCTAAATCCTTGAATGCATTACATGAATAACATATTATTCATCATATGCATAAGCATGTCTTCACACCAGGTTTCCTTATCTTTCTGTTGTTTATTTCAGCAAGATGGATATAGAGAAGACGGTCAAAGATCTACAAGCGCAGAATTCACAGTTCCAACAACTCCTCATGACCTTGGCAAAGGGTCAGGAGGACCTTAAAGCACTGTTAGAGAAGGAAAAGGAAAAAGAAAAGGAGAAAAAGAAAAAGAAAAGAGCGGGTGTAGCTACTTTGGGAAGAAGATTTGAGAACCAAGCTAGAAGGGTCCTTGATTTCCCCTCATCATATGAGGAAGGGGCAGGAAAGGGAGCTGCAGTACAACCTGAGTCTGAGGAAGAAGAAGAAGAGGATGAAGATTACTCTGAACAGTAGTACCCTCCTGCAGACGACAAGTATAAAAATCTGGAAGAGCGTCTGGCGGCTATGGAGGTAAAAGGGTGCCTGGGCTGGATTTCGAGGAGCTAGGGTTGGTTGCTGGGATTGTGATTCCCCCTAAATTCAAAGTGCCTACATTTGCTAAATATGATGGTTTGTCTTGTCCGAAGATGCATCTGCGGTCTTACGTCAGAAAAATCCAACCTCATCCTTCTGATAAGGATTTGTGGGTCCACATTTTTCAAGATAGTTTGTCGGGTACGCAATTGGATTGGTTCTATCAGCTTGAGAGATCTGATGTACACAACTGGGAAGATTTGGCAGTTGCCTTCTATAGGCAATACCAATATAATGCAGATTTAGCACCTACTCGTACTCAATTACAGAGTATGGGTATGGTCTCTAATGGAGGCTTTAAGGAGTATACCCAGAAGTGGCGGGACTTGGCTGGAAGGGTGCAGCCACCATTGTCTGAGAGAGGGCTTGTGGATATGTTTTTGGGGACCCTGTCAGGTCCATTCTTTAATCACTTGATCGGGAGCTCATCTGCAGGGTTCACCGAGCTAATTCTGACTGTTGAAAGAGTCGAAGCTGGCATTAAGAGCGGTAAAATCCAAAAGGATGCATCTGCTTCCGCTGCTATCAAGAAGACCTTTCCAGCCAAGAAAGAGGTCTCAGCTGTTTACTACCAGAGAAATCAAGGAAGAATCGAGCGCGGACCAGCGGTGGGGGTTATGATGATTCAGAATTCGGCAGCCGATCAACCTCGAAACAGTCAACCCAGAGCTAGCCAAGCAAGGGTGGAAAGGCCTGCACGACAATTCACCCTGATCAATATGACACCTGCTCAGGTTCTCCCTCATCTGTTGAAGTTAAACCTTACAAACTTGAATGAGGCGCCAAAGAGCCCAAATACCTCTTCTCCCTATTACCATTCAAATGCAAAGTGTTCCTATCATTCAGACAGTGTGGGGTACGACACCAACAACTGTTGGGCCCTCAAAAACAAGATCCAAGATTTAATAGATGCCAAGGAGGTGGAGTTTGATGCACCTGAAAAAAATAATGTGATATCCGCCCCAATGCCAAAACATGGTCACAATGTCCATGCTATTTTAGAAGATCTTTATGTTACTGCTGTTGATGACTTAATGACTCCGTTGCCAATGATCACGATGAATCTGTTGAAAGCCGGGATTTTCCCGGGCTGTGAAAAAGATTGTTACCTTTGTTCGACCTTGCAATCCGACTGTCCTCTATTGAAGTCAGACATCCAACGCCTGATGGATAATCAAGAAATCCTTTTCAAGAAAACTCATGTTACTCCTGTTACTCCAATCAATGACGTTGCTATAATCACCATATCCGGCAATATTTCCAAGGTCTCCAAAAGACCTGTTAAGATTACACCCGATCCAAACTTTGTACCTCTGAAGATAACAATGCCGGGGCCTATCCCATACAAGTCCAACAAGACAATACCGTGGAATTATGGAGGACAGATCTTCTACCACGATGTTAAACAGATCGAATCAGTTGAAGAAAGTTCCAATGAAGAGACTCCTGAAGTAGGAAATATTACGGGGACAAGTAAGATCACCCGCAACGGAACAATCTTCTCTCCGGAGATTGCTCCTCCAAGGGCAATCTTCGGACCCTCAAAGGATCATGTGCCAGTCAAGATATATGTTCGAAGTCCAGTTATTTAAGAAATTGTTACTCCCGAAGTTGTACCCTCTTCTATTACTGCTGATAAAGGTAAGGGGATCCAAGAAGCGCCCGTCAGGATGAGGGCTCATCCTTCGGTTATCCCTGAGACCACTCAAAAGGAGATGAAGGAGATTTTAAAAATAATTAAGAAAAGCGACTATGATGTCGTAGAGCAACTGGGGCAAACCCCTTCAAAAATCTCTATGTTGGCCTTATTGCTCTGTTTCGAAGCTCATGCCAAAGCCTTGATCAAGTTCCTGAAGACGACCCATGTGCCTCAAGAAACCTCCACGGATCAGTTCCAGGAGTGTGTAGCCAGCCTGACATCCGACAATGGTATTGGCTTCTCTGATGCCGATCTAACATCTAAGGGAAGAAAGCATAATGATGCGCTGCATGTCTCGGTGGAGTGCAGAGGGACCACACTTGCTCACGTTCTGGTTGATACCGGGTCGTCTTTAAATGTCCTGCCAAAGAAAGCGTTGGACAGATTTGACTGTGAAGGTTTAACCATAAAGCCCAGTAATATCATTGTTAGATCCTTTGACGGTTCAAAGAGGATGGTCCACGGGGAGGTGGAAATCCCAATTAAAGTGGGTACTGAAACTTTCCACTCCATATTTTATGTCATAGATATCCGTCCCTCCTACTCTTGGTTGTTAGGAAGACCATGGATTCATCATGCTGGGGCCGTTACTTCCACTCTGCATCAAAAGCTTAAGTACCCAGTCCAGGGGAAAATTATGACAGCTCGTGGTGAGGAGGAGTATATGATAAGCCATCTGAATTCATTCTGCTATGTTGAATTAGATGGTGAATTCATCGAGACCTCCTTTTAGCACTTTGAAGAGGTTTCTCCTGAAGTTGAGGTAGCCAAGACAATGACTCCTGTGCCCATCATTACCAAACCTGTGTCCCGGATGTCATCCCTTAAAGATGCGAAGGCTGTGATCGAGGAAGGAGGAAGCATAGTATGGGGTCAACGGCCAGATTTTCCTTACAAGACAGATAAGTCCGGCTTGGGTTTCATTACTGCTAGTCAGAAGGCTGTGCGTCGCTCCTGGGCTTGAGGACCACCATTAAAGATCACTCATCATGGAGTTCATGCCTTAGAGGAAGATGAAGAAGAAAGCAATTTTAAAGACTGGATCTTTCCAACTATTGAAGGAGGACTGAACAACTGGGAGTCAAAAGACTTCGGTCCCATTACTTTCATCAATTAGTAATTTATCTTTTGAACATTTTCTGTTGGTCTGTAATATTTATTAAACAATTTGTACACTCTTTTTGCCTTATGCCTTACCCGGGGCATATAGGTCAATCTGTAAGGGCTTGATTTTTCATCTTCATATGCCATTTTTAATGAATCATGGACGTTTTCATATATAAACTTTTGTGTTCATTTTCTTTCTTTTTTACATTTTATTTGTTTAAAGGTGGCTACCCTTACACACACCCACACTCACAAAATGCAGGTACCCATCCACTCCGGATTCTATGGGTAACAATTCTGCTATGGCCTTCAGTGACTCTGAAGATCTGGTCAATCATGCCGAGTACAAAGGTGATGAAGACTGTGAAGTGCCTGGAGAGTTGGCTAGACTTCTACAACAGGAAGAAAGGGCTATTCTACCTCACGAGGAGTTGTTAGAGACTATCAACTTGGGAACATAGGAAGACAAAAAAGAGGTTAAAGTGGGTGCCAACCTAGAGCCAAATGTCAAAGAGCGTTTAGTTCAGCTTTTGAATGAATATGTTGAGATCTTCGACAGGTCCTATGAAGACATGTCGGGACTCGATACAGATATTGTGGATCACCGTCTCCCTACCAGAGAAGACTGTCCACCAATTAAACAGAAAGCCCGCCGAATGAGGCCCGACATGTCCGAAAAGATCAAAGCTGAAGTGATGAAGCCGTTCAATGCTGGATTTCTTGCTGTTACTTCCTATCCACAATGGGTTGCTAACATTGTGCCCGTGCCTAAGAAGGAAGGAAAAGTCAGAATGTGCATGGATTAAAGAGACTTAAACAAGGCTAGCCCTAAAGATGACTTTCCACTATCGCACATTGACATCTTGGTTGACAATACAACTCAGCATAAGGTATTTTCTTTCATGGATGGATTTTCAGGGTACAACCAGATCAAAATGGCCCCCGAAAACATGGAGAAGACTACTTTTGTTACACAGTGGGGTACCTTCTGCTATAAAGTGATGCCATTCCGACTGAAGAATGCTGGGGTAACCTATCAGCGAGCCATTGCAGCTTTGTTTCATGACATGATACATCATGAGATTGAAGTCTACATAGACGACATGATAGCCCGTTCACAAACAGAAGAAGAACACCTCGATCATCTGCAAAAGCTGTTTGTCAGATTGAAAGTGTACAAGCTCAGACTGAACCCTAACAAGTGCACTTTCGGAGTCAGGTCCGGTAAACTTTTGGGATTCATCGTCAGTAACAAAGGCATCGAGGTTGATCCTGCCAAAGTCAAAGCTATACAAGAAATGCCTGCCCATTGCACTGAGAAGGAGATCAGAGGTTTCTTGGGACACTTAAACTACATTGAAAGGTTCATCTCTCACCTAACATCTACCTGTGAACCAATCTTCAAGCTGTTGAAGAAAGATCAGGTGGTTAAATGGAATGATGACTGTCAAGTTGCTTTTGATAAAATTAAGGAGTATTTTCTAGAACCTCCTATCTTGATGCCTCCCGTCGAAGGAAGACCTTTAATCATGTATTTGACTGTCCTGGAGAATTCAATGGGGTGCGTACTGGGCCAACGTGACGAGTCTAGCCGAAAAGAGCATGCCATTTATTACCTTAGCAAAAAGTTTACCGACTGTGAGACTCGCTACTCACTGCTCGAGAAAACTTTCCGCGCTTTGGTATGGGCTGCTCGCCGGCTAAGGCAATATATGTTGACACATACCACTTTACTGATCTCTAAGATGGATCCGATCAAGTACATATTCGAGAAGCCTGCTTTATTCGGAAGAATCGCCAGATGGCAGATGATCCTCACTGAATATGATATACAATACACGACCCAAAAAGCTATAAAGGGGAGTGTGCTAGCTGATCATATGGCCCATCAAGCTATCGAAGATTACCAATCAATGAGGTTCAACTTTCCTGACGAGGATATCATGACTTTGAGCAACATTGAAGAAAATAGACCGTATGACGGACTTGAACAAGGATCCCGATGGACTCTATACTTTGATGGTGCCTCCAACACACTAGGAAACGGTATCGGTGCGATACTTATCTCTCCACAAGGTTGCCATACACCTTTAACTGCTAGACTCTGCTTCAGCTGCACCAGCAACATGGACGAGTATGAAGCTTGTATCTTTGGTCTCAAGGCCGCTATTGACTTGGGAATCAAATCTTTGATTGCATTTGGGGACTCAACTTTTGTTATCAGTCAAATCAAAGGAGAGTGGGATACTAAGCATCCAAACCTCATCCCTTACAAAGAACATGTCCTGACATTGTTATCACACTTCGAGCAGATTACCTTCGAGCACTTCCCGCGAGAAGAGAATCAGCTAGCAGATGCGCTAGCTACAATGTCATCCATGTTTAAACTTAACTGGGATAATGAGGCACCTCAAATCACCATTGAACGAATGGACGAACCTGCACATTGTCACGAGATTAATACCGAAGAAGTAGTGGACCGACCGTGGTTTCATGACGTCAAAAGGTATCTCGAAGCACAAGAGTACCCTGAAGGAGCTTCAGTCAACGACAAAAATTTCTTAAGGAGGTTCGCGGCCTAGTTCTTTCTGAGCAATGGTATCCTATACAAGCGCAATCTTGATTGTGTCCTACTCCGTTGTATGGACAAAGTTGAAGCTGAGGAGATCATGGATGAACTACATAATGGCACCTTTGGCACCCGTTCAAGCAGTCATATGATGGCTAAGAATATTCTACGGGCAGGCTATTACTGGTCTACCATGGAAGCTGATTGTCATCAACAATCCCGTACTTGTCACAAATGCCAAATATATGTGGATAAGGTACATATTCCTCCAGTTCCTCTCAATGTCTTAACGGCTCCTTGGCCATTCGCGATGTGGGGAATTGACATGATTGGAGAGATCAAGCCTACAACATCCAATGGAAACCGTTTCATCCTGGTGGCCATTGATTACTTTACCAAGTGGGTCGAAGCAGCTTCCTTCGCCTCCGTTACAAAGAATGTGGTTGCACGCTTCATCAAGCAGAATCTCATATGCCGGTATGGTATCCCCAACAAGATCATCACTGACAACGGTACAAATTTGAACAATACTATGATCACCGCTCTGTGTGAGCAGTTCAAGATTTAACATCACAATTCATCTGCCTATCGACCTCAGATGAACGGTGTTGTCGAAGCCGCGAACAAAAATATCAAGAAGATCATTCAAAAGATGACAGTCACCTACAAGGACTGGCATGAGATGTTACTGTTTGCTCTGCACGGGTACCGTACCACGACACGCACTTCAACTGGGGCAATACCCTTTTCTTTGGTATACAACATGGAAGCTGTTTTACCTATCGAGGTCCAGATTCCCTCCTTGAGAATCATGAAGGATACTGGTTTGAGTGAAGACGATTGGATTCAGACCCGGCTTGATCAACTTAACTTGATTGGCGAAAAGCGACTTACTGCTGTTTGCCATGGTCAGGCGTATCAAAAACGTATGATCAAGGCCTTCAACAAAAAAGTCAAGAGACAAGTATATCAAGTCGGGGATCTTGTAATCAAGCGGATCATCTTGCCGCAAAGTGATCCCAAGGGAAAATGGACTACTACTTACGAAGGACCATTTGTGATGAAAAACATCTTTTCTTGTGGGGCAATGATTCTGACCACCATGGACGGCGATGACCTGTCGCACCCTGCGAACGCAGACATAGTCAAAATATACTACACATAAACGACCCGACAAGTTGAAAACCCGAAAGGGCGACTTGGGCAAAAATGGGCATCCCGATGAATCGAAAACACGAAAGGGCGGTTCAGGCAAAAATTAGGGATAAATAAAAAAAAATTGTACACCCGGCAAGTTGAAAACCCGAAAGGGCTACTTGGGCAAAAAAAGGGTTTCCCGGTGGATCGAAAACCCGAAAGGGCGATCCAGGCAAAAGTTAGGGAATTAAAGCGTATGACTATGTCTCGTCGGATCACTTTAAGGACCATCTCTTCACGGACAAGCTCCAAGCTTCTGGTCAATCCGATCATCTGCGGACGAAGCAACAAATGGACAAGATACTCAGAGATACGAAGGCTATAGTAGAATGAGAACCCCATGGAATTTTTACACATAGCCATCCTTCTTTGTATAATTCTTTCTCAATTTTATGACAACATTCTCTTACTAGGATGTCTGTCTCCTTTGTACAAAATACTTACACAAAGTTAATACAAAGATACTTCAAAGTGCAGAAAACTATTTGCCATTTTGTTTTCTTTACACTTGTGTTTTATTTGAAAACGTCCAATGATTTATTAAATGAGCATATGCATTTGAATATAATCACTGCTTACAAATAAAACGAAATGAGAAAGAATAATTACTGACAGATTGGAAGTATGGGAAAACGTCTTTAGGCTATTCCAGGAAAAATCCTCAGCAGAGCTAAAGCCTTGAAATACATATCCCCAGCGGAGTTAAGTTTCAAAATCCTCATCAGAACTATGTTTCCAAACTCCCAATCCCCAGTGGAGCCAGAAAACTTTGAACTACAGACCCTCGGTGAAGGTAAAACTTTATTCCCTAACGGAGTCCAAAACTTCAACCCTTAAACCCCGGTGGAAGACCATCCAGTTTCCTCCACTTCCCCAGAGATTTGTCTTAAAATCAGAAGATTCCCCTACAAGTTATCTTAGAAACCAGACGACAACTTTAGATAATTCCTCAATAGATTGGCATACAATTCCAGCTCTTAAAAACTCTTCCACAGAATAAGCATTCTCCCCACAGAGTTACTTCCCAGGAGATCGAAGATTCTCATTTCTCCAGTGGAAGCCTCCAAGGTTTCAATTCCCCAGTAGAGATCGTCAGAGTTTTCCTTATTCCCCAGGAAAGTCATGAAGGATTCTCACATCCCCACAGAAGTTGCCAAAATCCCAACAAGTCACCAAGGATTTTCTATCTCCAACATCAGTCAAGGATTTATTTTCCCCGGCAGCAGTCAAGGAGTTTATTATCTCCAGCTATCAAGGATTTATTTTCCTCAGCAAGATAGCTAATCAACTTACATGCGCATCCATTACATTCATATATCATAAACATTAATAAAGCACATTTTATTGCATCATACATGGCATGCAACATAACTTTATGTTCAGCTAACATTTTACCCTTTTCAGGATAAGATTAAAAGCTATCGTTAACAACTGTTTGAAGATTTCAGATACAGTACGGATACGCTCCAAGACATGGAAGTCTTTCTGTTACTCATTCAGATCTCTTATTCAGATACAGTATGGATACACCCCAGACACGGAGGTCATGCTATTACTCATTCAGAATTCAACAATCAGATACATACTAGATACGCTCCAGACACGGAAGCCATTCTATTTCTCATTCAGATTCAACTATCAACTTCAAGTTCAGATACACTCCAGACACGAATGTCATTCTGTCACTTATTCAGATCCCAGTTACAGTTCAGATACACTCCAGACACGGAAGTCATTATTCTACTCATTCAGATCTCAACTTCAGATACAGTCCAGATACGCACCAGACACGGTTGCCATTCTTTCACTCATTCGGAATTTATCCCCACCCCAGAGATTCTCCATACACTGATGTTTTTCTATCGCCCATTCAGAATTCAGATACAATACAGATACACTCCAGACATGGCAGTCATTCTGATATTCATTCAAGAATCAAATACGGTTACAACTCGGATACACTCTAGACATGGACGCTATTCCTTTGCTCATACGAATCCAATCTCCAGACACAACTCAGATACGTTCCAGATACGGATACCATTCTGGTGTTCATTCTCCTGATATTCAACTAACAGTCTCGGATGGAATCTTTAAGCCCATCTCCAGCAAGATTCTACCATCTCCAAATGGCATCTTTAAGCCCATTCCCTCACCTACATTTTGATGAGTGCAAATTTACGGGCACTCTAGTGTCCAATCATCTTTTACCTTCGAGTCACGAAAGGAAAACTCGCCAATCTAACTCTTCAGGTTCAAGAAGATTGAACAGGGGAAGCTATTGTACCCCAAAATTTTTCCTCTCATTTTATCAAGATTTCCCTCACAAGACTCCTTAAACTCCAGACAAGATTAGGGTTTGCTCTGCTCAAGACATCTCCTTGCACTGATGACCTAAATTAGGGTTTGAGTTTTCACAAGGATTTTTGGACTTTCAATGCTCAAAGTTACTTTCATACTTCATGTTGGACTTATAAGATTACCTCTACCAATTTTCAAGCTTTGAATCAAATGTTTGCCCAGTCAATTGGACAGTTGACCTAGAAATCAGCTGTATTGGGGAAAAGGTCAAATGTGGCCAATTTACAGTCAAACCTCACAATTTTTTATCCACATCAACATTATAGGCTCATATGAACCATTTGATCAATTTTGGACAACAACTCCTCAAGAAATTTGATCAGATCATCAAAAGGGCAAAATGGTCATTTTTAGGGTTTTGACTGCACAAAGGCAATTTCTGGTTTTTTAACCTAGCCAATGGCAAATTGGGTTCAAGCATGGATTCAAGGACTCAATGGCATCATCTTGACCTATTCACAAGGTTCAAAAGATCTCAATTGCATTGGATTGACAAATGAATTTTCCAGTCAACTGATTAAAATTTGACTGTACACTGAAAAGTCAAACTTTGACTTTTTGGTCAAAATCAAGTGTCAAGGGTTATTTTTCATAAAGATGAGTCAAACCATGAAACTTGTTCATCAAGAAACCTAATTTTGCAAATTACGGTTTAAAATTGAAAAATTTCATAACTTCGAATTTTTCTAAGATATGAAATTTTCTTATTTTTTCCCAACTTTGCCCAACATTTTCACCATGATGCAATTGGATTCAAACAAAACTTCCAACATGAAAGTTTTTGTCCTCCACAAAGTCTACAACCTTTATTCACAACTTTTTCCCAAAAGAAGCTTGGATCTCAAGTTATGATTTTTGGAACAAGGATCCATGAAACTTTTAACTTAGTGAAATTTTGCCCTAGTTTAGGCAGGATTTTGACCTATCTTCATGACCTTTTTTGACATAGTTCCACTTGGAATCTCAAAATTCATTTCAAAGATGGATTGCATAGAATTTTACAAGCTTTCCAAAATGTCTAAGAACTCTCCAAAATCATTTATGGTTAGGGAGAATCGAAGGTTTGAATTTGGCAAAAACTCACTTTGATCCATGGCATTTTCATGTTGACACAAGTTGCAAAATCTGTCCAAACTTGCTTTGTACTTGATTACAGGTCTCTAAACCCTTAAACACTCAAAAATTAAATGCAAATACAATGGAAATTGGTCTTATTCTGATCAATGGAGCTTGGCACAATGAATAAATCCATTTTTGGCAAAAAGGCAACAATGCCATTTACATAAAAGCACAACTTTTGCAATTTTGTTTCTCTTGAGAATTGCACCAAGCATTTTGCTGCAAACAAAGCCCCCTAATATTAGGAAAAGTTCACCAACTTTGTGCAGCTAGGTTACAGGCCTGTACAACCTTGGCATGGTCACTTCTCACTTTTTACTTCAAAACCAAGTAATTATGCAAAAGGTCAACAACACTTGAATCTGATATAACCAAGCTTTGCAAGCATTCAAAACAAGTTTTGTACATTTCCTTGATCCAGAAACACGAATTGTTGAACCCTCAAGCCTTCCAAAACACAAAATCACCTCCCTTTTGCAAAACAGGGCACTCCATGCAGTTTCACTTCCATCTCACAAGTTACTCGTGCGTTTTGCCCCAAACTTGTTCCAATACATTTAATATAACCTATCCAAGCTATCCCAATCATTGTCCACTGACTGTAACTCCATTTGCAAGCTTCACCATTTCTGTTTTCAGCTTGTGCAGGTTGAGTTTTACAAGCTTGTTCAAGCAAATCCAAAGCAAACTAGGCATTGGGGAAGGTCAGAGGAAGTTCAGGCAAGCTCCCAAGCACCTTAGGTCTCACTGAAAAGCTCCACATTGCCATACACGAGTTCATCTGAAACAGGTTTTTGTCAACTTCCTATCTCTCTATTTAGGAATCATTAGGCTTAGGTTTGTGAATAAAAAATGTAGTACTCATAGTCCCGAAGCTGTACATATGCTTAGATTTCATTTAAGTTAAACGTGTTAAGAGAATTTGATTCATGAACTTCCTGAAAAAGTTAGGTTAGAAATTAGGGCCAGAGAAATTCTCTCTGGTCTTTGAGAGTTAGTTTGAGTTATTTATATGGTTGAAATCGCCTTGAAAAATGCTATAACTTTGGTGTTATGAGTTTTTGCATTAGAGCACGTATGCAGGTTTTCCATATTTGAATCATGCGCGCGTGTTTTGTTTGACAAAGGTTGAAGATGAAGTTCAGTGGGCTGGGCTTGGTTCTGGCTTTATTTTTGACACCCCCTCTTTACTGATTGCACCCCCTGGCCCATTTCTTTATATTTTTGTATTTTTGTATTTATTTTTCATTTCTGATTTTATTTTATATTTTCTAAACATAAAAAATATCAAAAACATTTTCATAAATTTTCATATTTTATTTTATATTTTTTTATTATTTTTCTAACATGAAAATAATTTTTAGATAATATACCTTTATTTTATTTAATAAAAACTTGAAAATGATACATAAAAATATTATGCCTTTATTTTTATTATTTATACTTAAATAATATTTTTTCTAATATATTTTTATTTTTGTATATATTTTATTTTATTTTATTGTACATGAATAATAATATTAGTTTTTGCCCTTAATAAAAAAATAATCTTTTATTTCTATTTTTTTAATACATTAAATATTTTATTTTTACATACATAAAAATAAACAAAAAAACATTTTTTGCATATTCATAATATTTTGCATATTTATTTAATTGACCTTTTAAATACTTGCCTATTTACTTATTTGTACCATTTATTCAATTTTGATGTAATAGTAAATATTAGGGTTTTATTTTCTTGCAAATACTCCCCCATTCAAAAATGTATCCCCCTCCCCATATCAATGTTGTAATAGCTTAGGTTTATTTTACGCATTTTATGCTTTCAAATATGCCATGTTAGAGATTAGGGTTTGTATGCGAATGTCCAAAATCAAAACAAATAGCTTGACTAATACAAATACAAAAAAGCATGCAAATTGACAACACAATGCACACATGCACCCCTAGGGTTTCATCCACTTGTTGCCTTGAAAATGGCCATGTTATGCATGTTGAGTACTTTGGCAAAACAAAAACAAAACAAAATATCATAGTCCCTCGATGACGCTATCTTGGTTGCCTATACAAAAAATGATCTAGTCCCTCAAAAATTTGCTAAAGATACTTAGCACAATTGCTATCATGGTCAATACGATGACCCGTGCCTGTCCCGTTTAACATCCAAATACAAGGTTGTTTACCAAATGCAATGGTAAAACAACAATGTAAAAATGGTTAAAAATGTGTAGGAAAGATCTTTGAGTAGATAGGGTAGACAACTCTTAGTTACTTGATCAAAACTTGCAAACCATCCTTGCTATTTTCAAACACACCTCACAACACAATTTCAAAACATTTCCCAAAACAAACTTTCAAACTTTCAAAACATTGAAACATCTTTTCAAAAGACAATACACCTTTGTATACATTCAAACAAGAATCATTACAAAGGTTGCCACAACGATGGCCTCTTTTCAAAACATTTTCAAAACCACACACAAAGCACCATTTCAAACAATTGAAAAGCAAAAGCAAGTGATCTAAATAAGTAACTAAGAGCCCATGGAAAACCATGGATGAAAAGGGTGCTAGCACCTTCCCTTTTCATAATCTACCCTCCAAACCCAAGAAAACATCTCAAAGGTCTTTCCTATGCTTTTTGACCTTTCCTTTGGATAAAATAAAAAGTCGGTGGCGACTCTTGCTAAACCGAAACATTTGCAAACACAAACGCAAAACCTCAAGTCAGTTCTCCCACCGTATCACACCTGTCCATTCTCAAAATCTCGTACAGGCCATTTAAATAAATTCTAACACCATGGTTAAACTCGTCTCCTTCTTCTGATTACAACCATACCCATTACTAGGGTTTATTGTACCTGAAAACGAAAACCCTAAAAGCAAACTCGAAACCCTAATAATGGTGAATTTCGATACAGACCATATAAACGCAATTGAGTAATGCCAAAAGCTTGCAAATGCTCTATAGATTAAAAATGTATGATCAATTCCATCTAACAATGCCTAAAATATGAGGTTCGATTTCAAGAATAGGGCGAGTTTGTGAATGACTTACAGCGTATTCTGGGATTGGAATGGACCGTTTTTGGGTTGCTTTAGCTTCTAGAGAATGCCAGGAAGCGATTGAGACAAGTAACAGGCCTTGAGGATGCCTCTAACCACCAATTCGATCTCCCACTTTTTTTGATATTTTTCAGATTTTTGTTTGCTCTATAACGCCTGTCTCCAACCTTCATTTTGATCTGCACGCAACCCTTATGTATTAGACAATGCATTAGGGTTAATTCTTGTGTCCAAATCCCTCTCCATCAATGATTTTGATATTGATTTGATTTGCTTTTAAGATCTTTCCAAAATTGGTCCAAATCCAATCTCTTTGTATACTTATGCCTTGATACCTGTTTGATGATGGCTAGCTGTGATTTAAGACCTGAAATCATCACAAAATCCTTGGTTTTCAATATTTTTGATTTTATTTGATTTGTTTTGATTTAATTTGAAATAATTTACATAAAAAACAAAGTAAATAATAAAAATAAAATATGGACAAGTGGAAAAGGCTAGAGCACGTGGGCTATGATGCCAACTCAAAACAAGTGAAAAAGAATGGGCCCATTTAGCAAAATTTGAGGTTTTGGGCATAGTTGACTTTTGGCAATTTTGCAAAAAAGTCCAACTTCAACAATGCATAACTTCCTCAATTTTGAACTTTTGGAGGTGTTCTTGGACTTTTTAGAAGGATTGAGATGTCCTCTAACCAACACTTTTGGTATCATCTCAATTTGATACTCCATGCTCATGTATGGAGCTTTGACAAAAAAGGTGTTTTTGTTGACTTTTCAAAATGACCTATAATGTCCAAATTCATCACTTCTTGTGAGTGCATATTTTGATCTTTGGAGATGAATATGGATTATAAGGAATTTAATCCTCTTAAAAATGAGCTTTTTATGGGTCATTTCTCATAAAGTATGAGAAATGTATGCTTGGTCAAAGTTGAGTTGACTTTTCCTACAAAACCCTAATTTAGCAACTTTTGAATCTTGATTAATTATGAGCAATCCTTGATGAATCGTGATCAGCCATTGATAAAATGATGAAATATACTTCAAAATGAGGATGTTGACAAAAACTCTTGGAGTTTGACTGTATGTGGACCACATTTGACTTTTGCCCTAGCATAGTCGATTTTTGGACCTTTGAGCAATTGACTGAGCAAACTTCCTCTGCAAGGCTTGAAACTTGACATGGATGATATTTATAACATATTAGGACAATTTTGAGCACTTGGGGTCACTTGGACTCAAGGATCTTTATGCAAAATGAAGCCCTAATTTGGGGTAGACTGCCTTAGGAGAGAGCTTGTCTGGCCAACCCTTGGACTATCTTGAGCAACTTGGAGATTTTTCTTGAAATGTTTTGAGAAACATGGGAGGGAAAATTTTGGAGTACAACAATGGCCAATGATAACATGAAGGGAAATGATACTTCAATGATAGTCTCATGAGGACTTGAGAGTAATTGATCCCTATTACTTAAGTTAGTTCTAATCATGAATGAAGTTTGACTTCTTTCTCTTATCCTTGTTGATTTTTGGAGGCATTTTGAATGCACTTGGGAAACTTGTTTTAGAATCAACACTTTAACCTTTTGATCATGACCTAATCATGTTTTTGAAGCTTTACTTAAAATCTTTTATTGTTACAAACTCTCTAAATTTGTCCTTGTTTGACTTTTTTCCCCATGGTTAGCTTGAGATCTAAATCTTTGATGCATTGTGTAGGATTCCTTTTCTATTATGCTTGTGAGCTTTGATGAAGTAATTGGGTATGATTTAATTGTTGTTGCTACTGACCTTCATGGTCTTTTATTGTATTCTTCTCAAGCTCCCATGATCCTTGATTGATACTCAATTGTCAATTCAATATGGTGATAGAAAGAAGCAACATTCCTCTAACTTTTGACCAAATTGTGCATATGCCTGTTTCTTTTTGTTTATCATATCTAATGCTTTGATAGTTGATATCATGTTTTCTCACTTCATTATGGTGTCATCATCCATCCCTCACGTGAGTCATCATTCTATTTATGGGAATACTAACTTGGCAGTTGAATGTGCGAGGTACTCTGAGAAAAGTTTTCCATTTTGACTTGAGGCTACTGTGTTTCACTTTATTTGTGGAACACAATTTATTATATTGGCACTACTCTTGTGCTTGGCATATTTGATAGTCTATGCAGGATATATATATATGTGATTATGAATGCTATACCTTGCCCATGGGATCTGTTCATATCTGAAAATCTCAATACGTACATCCTGATGGCGTAATTTCTGACTTGATTTGTCTGCTGATGCCAGCTTGCTTGAAGTTCTCTGGGTTTCTTTTATTATTGCTCAGTTGCTATGGATAGTTATCCGTTTGGTATTGCACTATTTCCTTTCTTCTATTTTTATAGTTCTATGTTGCATGATGGACCTCTCTTGCTGATATATGTTAAGAGGCCCTCTGTTTTGTTTGATACATGTGTTGTGTTTGTGTTTGTTTCTTTAATTATTGATCAATGAGTCACTCAATTTAGAAATTGAGATCACGACTTCACTCTCAGTGCATGTTCCCTATAAGATATTTATTATCTTTCTTTAATTGTTGATCGATGAGTCACTCAATTTAGAAATTGAGATCACGACTTCGCTCTCAGTGCATGTTCCCTATAGGATGTTTATTGTTTTTTTCTTTTATCATTGATCAATGAGTCACTCAATTTAGAAATTGAGATCACTACTTCGCTCTCATTGCCTGCTCCCTATAGGATAGTTTTGTTAAGCTTCCTTTGACATGTTGATTAAGGTAGGAATCCATGTAGGCTAGCATAGGGTAGGATTTTCCTTTATCCTCAACCTTAGGGTCAATCATTGTATGATAACACTAGGGATAGTGCTAGGCAAGTTTCCCTTAGTTGTTTTTTTTCTTCCTTTGCATTTTTCATCTTAAAACAAAAATTTTTTTTCTTGGCAAATCATAAAACACTTCTAATAAACTCAAAACCTTCTTCAAAGTAAAAGATACAAATAAATTTTATTTTTTGTGCGCCTCTTGGCTTTGTCTTTTTTTAAACCTGGTTTACTGATGTTTCACCATCTTTTCCAGGAAACCTTGTTATCTTTTAGTCGATGTTTCGCCATCACACATTTGTTTGAAGCCGATGTTTCTCCATCGAACATGTTTGTTATCCTACTTTGATTCTCAATATCATTTTTAGGTGTGATGTTTTGCAATCTGTTTTATTGATGTTTCGCCATCTTTGCCATGATACCTTGCTACCTTTTAGCTGATGTTTCGCCATTGCACATTTGTTTGAAGCTGATGTTTCTCCATCGCACATGTTTGTTATCCTACTTTGATTCTCAATATTATTGTTAGGTGTGATGTTTTTCCATCTATTTTATTGATGTTTCGCCATCTTTGCCATGATACCTTGTTATCTTTTAGCCGATGTTTCGCTATCGCACATGTTTGTTATTATACTTTGATTCTCAATGTCATTGTTAGGTGTGATGTTTTATCATTTGACGTTTTGCCATCTTTGACATGTTACTTTGTTATTATTTAGTCGATGTTTTACCATCTCATTTGTTTGTTGTTTTATTTGATGTTTTTCCATCTTGTCTGTTTTGTTGTCTTAACTAAAAAACACAAACCAACCAAAATATATAAGCCGAATTACGGCTGCTCTGATTCCCTAAAAGGGATACATAGGAAAAGGGGTAGGGCCAAACCGAGCATAACTTTGATTTTCCCTACATTATTTTCTTTTCTTTCGCATGCATTCCCTTTTCAGATTTAAGTCATAGACATAGGTTTTGACCACACCCATTAGATTAGATAACAAGAGTGGATACCGTAGAGTACTACGGACGTGTGGGGTGCTAATACCTTCCCCTCACGTAATAGACTCCCTTACCCGATCTCTCGGTCGAAAGACCGTGATTTCTCCCTCTTCAGGTTTTCTCAATGTTTACCTTTCCCTTTCGGCGGGATAAAAGACGTTTGGTGGCGACTTCATTGATGTCTCATTACGGAGATGACAGTTCCGCCAGGTCGTTTCAAAAGGCAAGGAAACGGTTGTCCCGTCAGAATCAGAAGAAGAGGAAGAAGAAGAGGAAGACTACTCTAAGGAACAGTATCCTCCAGCTGATGACAAGTACAGACATCTCGAAGAGCGTTTGAGCGCGATGGAAATACAAAAGGTGCCAGGATTAGACTTTGAAGAATTGGGACTAGTGTCAGGGATTATGATTCCTTCGAAATTCAAAGTGCCTACGTTTGCAAAATATGATGGAGTGTCATGCCCTAAAATGCATCTCCAATCATATGTAAGAAAAATCCAACCCCACACCGCTGACAAAAACTTATGGGTGCACTTCTTCCAAGACAGTCTGTCTGGGACTCAACTTGACTGGTTTTACCAATTAGAAAGAGCCAATATCCACAATTGGGAAGATCTTGCTGCAAATTTCTACAAGCAATATCAATACAATGCTGATTTGGCGCCTACTCGTACTCAACTCCAGAGTATGGCCATGGCTTCCAATGAAGGTTTCAAAGACTATGCGCAAAAATGGAGAGATTTGGCTGGAAGAGTTCAACCCCCTCTATCTGAGAGAGAATTAATGGACATGTTCTTGGGCACCTTGTCTGGTCCCTTCTTCAATCATTTAATTGGAAGTTCATCTGCAGGTTTTACTGAACTAATACTGACCGGAGAAAGGGTAGAAGCCGGCATAAAAAGTGGGAAGATTCAGAAAGATACGTCTTCTTCTATAGCAGTAAGGAAACCTTTCATCGGGAAGAAAGAGGTAGCTGCCGCGTATCCGCAAAGAAAACAAGGTAGGGTCTAACACAGACCAATGGTGGGAGCTGTTATGATTCCTAAGCCTGCATCTGATCAGCAAAGAAATAATCAACCAAGGGTAGAAAGGCCCGTCAGGCAGTTCACTAGAATCAACATGACCTCGTCTCAAGTATTACCACATCTACTAAGATCCAACTTGGTGACCTTGAAAGAAGCTCTAAAAAACCCAAATAGAAAATCTCCTCATTATCATCCCAATGCTCGTTGCGCATATCACTCTGAAAGTCCTGGTCATGATACTAATAACTGTTGGGCCTTAAATAACAAAATACAAGACCTCATTGAAGCAAAAGAAATCAAGTTTGATGCGCCCGAGAAGCCAAATGTAATTTCTGCTCCTATGCCCAGACATGGTCACAATGCCGATTCCATTGAAGAAGGATTATTTGTTACTTCAGTTAATGAACTCATGACCCCACTTCCAACCATTAAGATAAACTTGTTGAAAGCCGGTGTGTTCCCAGGTTGTAATGAAGTCTGCCATCTCTGTTTATCCTCACCATTTAGTTGTCCTTTGTTGAAGATAGGCATTCAGTGCCTGATAGATAACAAAGAGATTTTGTTTGAAAAGACTCCTGTTTCACCTATTCCTGTTGAAGATGTTTCTATCATTACCATTTCTGCCAATTATTCCAGGGTCTCCACCAAAAGACTCGTTAGAATTACATCGGTTCTGAAAGCAGCTCCTTTAATAATCACAATCCCAGAGCCAATCCCATATGAATTAGACAAGACTGTGTCGTGGAATTATGGAGGGGACATTTTCTACCATGGCGTCAAGCAAGACTGGCCGGCCGCCAAAGAGATAAATTCCGAGAAAGAAGACTCTGACATCAGTAATATTACCGGAAATAGCAAAGTTACCCGAAGTGGTAGGATCTTTTCTCCAGAAATTGCTCCCTCAAAAGCAGTTTCTGGACTCGTAATTATCCTTGTAGCTGCTCCAAAGGTTGCTCCTACACCCATAATCATCTCTGTAAGTACTCCAATTGACAAAGCTATTACAACCCTTGTAATCATTCTTACCGACACTCCTACTGTCGAGTTAACCGAGGCTGGAGGAAAATGTGTTATGGTTGAGCCTGTCCGGACGAAGGCTCAGTCATTAACTATCCCTGAGACCTCTAATAAGGAAATGGAGGAAATCTTAAAAATTATAAAAAAGAGCGACTACGGTGTAGTTGAAAAACTAGGGCAAACCCCCTCTAAGATCTCCATGCTGGAATTACTACTATGTTCCGAGGCACATGCAAAAGCCTTGGTGAAGTTCTGAAAAACTGCCCATGTACCTCAAGAGACGTCTGCTGATCAATTTCAAGACTGCGTGGCCAGCCTAACTACCGACAATGGTTTAGGTTTTTCAGATGCGGATCTGACGCCGACGGGAAGAAATCATAATGAGGCGTTGCATGTCTGAGTGAAACGTAGGGGCACCACTATGGCACATGTTTTGGTGGATACTGGCTCATCTCTGAACGTATTACCCAAGAAAGCTCTTGACAGACTTGACTGTGAGGAGTTGACTTTGAAGCCAAGCAACATAGTGGTAAGGGCTTTTGACGGCTCGAAGAGGATGGTATATGGGGAGGTGGACATTCCCATAAATGTTGGAACCCAAACCTTTAATTCAACTTTGTATGTGATGGACATCCGACCTTCATATTCCTGCTTGCCAGGCCGGCCATGGATCCATAATGTTGGCGCTGTTACCTCTACATTACACCAGATGCTGAAGTATCCGGTTCAAGGGAAGATTATCACTATCCATGGAGAGGAAGAATACATGATAAACCATCTCAATTCCTTCAGATATGTGGAATTGGATGGTGAATTCATTGAAACTCCATTTCAACACTTTGAAGAGGTCCCCCAAGAAGTGTCAGTGACTAAGGCTGCTCCCAAGATTACAAGGCCTCCACTCCGAATGTCATCTCTGAGGGATGCCAAAGAAGTAGTAGAATAAGGAGGATGCACTATCTGGGGACAACTCCCAGATATCCTGTATAAGTCTGACAAGTTTGGCCTAGGTTTCACTTCAAGTGCTCAAAATGCGGTACATCGTGCCCGTGCTGGAGGGCCACCCTTGAAGATCAGCAACAGTGAAGTCAACACAGTAGAAGATGGTGAAGATGGTTACAACCTGGAGGAATGTATCTTTCCGGCTGTCAATGGAGGGCTCAGCAATTGGGAGGCTAGAGACTTCATCCCAATCACTTTCATCCCTCAGTAATTTATCTTTACATTTTGTTGGATCTGTAATATTCAAAATAATTCGCACTCTTAAAACCTTGTGTCTTACCCGAGGCACAATGGTCCATTTGTGAGGGTTTTTATCTCATTTTTCATATGACATCAATGAATCATGGACGTTTTCCCATTCAAACTTTTGTGCTCATTGTTTTTCTTTTACATTTTACTTTCTTTCAAAGATAGCTATACCCTTACACACACCCACACTCACAATCCAGGTATACATCCATTTTGGATCCCATGGGTAACAATATTGCTATGTACTTTTATGACTCTGAGAATCTAATCTACCAAGCCGAGGACGAAGGTGAGGAAGATTGTGAAGTACCAGGGGAACTGGCCAGACTGCTACAACAAGAAGAAAGAACCATTCAGCCTCATGAGGAACCCGTGGATACAATCAACCTGGGTACCGAAGAAGACAAAAAAGAGGTCAAAGTGGGTGCGAATCTGGAACCCAGTGTCAAGAAGCGTCTGATTCAGTTGTTGCATGATTATGTCAAAGTATTTGCCTGGTCATATGAAGACATGCCGGCACTCGATACAGATATTGTGGTACATCATTTGCCTACAAGAGAAGATTGTCCACCAGTAAAACAAAAGGTTCACCGCATGAGACCTGATATGTCTGAAAAGATTAAAGCAGAGGTTATGAAGCAATTCAATGCTGGATTCTTGGCTATCACTTCCTACCCTCAATGGGTTGCCAACATTGTTCCTGTACCTAAAAAAGACGACAAAGTACGAATGTGTGTGGACTACAGAGATTTGAATAGGGCGAGCCCTAAAGATGATTTTCCAGTCCCCCACATTGATATCCTAGTTGACATTACGGCACAACACAAAGTGTTTTCCTTCATGGACGGATTCTCAGGTTATAACCAAATCAAAATGACACCTGAGGACATGGAGAAAACATCATTTGTCACACAATGGGGCACATTCTGCTACAAGGTAATACCATTCGGACAGAAGAATGCTGGGGCAACCTATCAGCGCGCCATGGTAGCTTTATTTCACGACATGATACATCATGAAATAGAAGTCTACATGGACGATATAATATCCAGATCGCAAACAGAAGAAGAACATCTTGACCACTTACAAAAACTGTTTGAGAGACTAAAGAAGTACAAGCTGAGGTTGAATCTAAACAAGTGTACATTTGGGGTACGGTCTGGTAAACTCCTAGGCTTTGTCGTCAACAACAAAGGTATCAAGGTCGATCCTACCAAAGTTAAAGCAATACAAGAAATGCCTGCTCCTCGTACTGAGAAGGAAGTCAGAGGATTCTTGGGACATTTGAACTATATCGCCAGATTCATTTCTCACCTGACAGCTACTTGTGAGCCAATCTTCAAACTATTGAAGAAAGATCAAGTAGTCAAATGGAATGATGAATTCCAAGTTACTTTTGATAAAATCAAAGAGTACTTACAAGAGCCTCCTGTGTTTATGCCACCAGTCGAGGGAAGACCGTTGATTATGTATCTGACCGTTTTAGAAAACTCAATGGGGTGTGTATTGGGGTAGCATGACGAGTTTGGTCGAAAAGAGCACGCTATTTACTACCTGAGCAAAAAGTTTACCGACTGTGAAACCAGATATTCACTGCTCAAGAAAACTTGCTGCGCTCTGGCATGGGCTGCTCGCTGGCTAAGACAGTATATGCTGACTCATACTACCTTGTTGATATCTAAGATGGATCCGATAAAATACATCTTCGAGAAGCCTCATCTTTCTGGGAGAATAGCGAGATGGCAGATGATCTTGACAGAGTATGACATACAGTATACTACCCAAAAAGCTATAAAGGGAAGTGTGCTAGCTGATCACCTTGCTCACCAAGTCGTAGAAGACTATCAGTCCATGAAGTTCGATTTCCCGGATGAAGACATCATGACATTAGACAACTGGGAAGAAACCAGGCCATACGATAGACTTGAACAAGGATCCCGATAGACCCTGTTCTTTGATGGAGCCTCTAACGCACTCGACAATGGTATCAGTGTTATACTCATATATCTGGAAGGGTGTGATACTCCCTTTACTGCCAGACTTTGCTTCAATTGTACCAACAACATGGCGGAATACGAAGCGTGCATCTTTGGTCTCAGAGCTGCCATAGACTTGGGGATCAAATCCTTGGATGTATTTGGAGATTCAACCTTGGTCATCAGTCAGATCAAAGGGGAATGGGACACCAAACACCCAAACCTTATCCCTTACAAAGAACATGTTTTGACATTGCTACCACATGTTGAGAAGATTACCTTCGAGCATTTCCCGCAAGAAGAAAATCAGCTAGCAGACACACTAGCCACAATGTCATCTATGTTTAAACTTAAATGGGATAACGAGACTCCCCAGATCACCATCGAACGAATGGATGAACCAACACACTGTCACAAGATTAATACCGAAGAAGTAGTGGACCAGCCTTGGTTTCACGAAGTCAAGAGGTATCTCGAGGCTCAAGAATATCCAGAAGGAGCTTCAATCAATGATAAGAAGTTCTTAAGGAGATTCTCTGATAAATTCTTCCTTAGTAATGGCATCCTGTACAAATGCAATCATGACTCCATATTGCTTCGGTGCATAGATAAGGTTGAAGCTGAAAGGATCATGGCTGAATTACATGAAGGTACTTTTGGCACCCATTCCAGTGGGCCTACGATGGCGAAGAAGATCCTACGGGCAGGCTATTATTGGTCTACCATGGAAGCACATTGCTATCAACACTCTCAAACCTGTCATAAGTGCCAGATTTATGCTGACAAAGTGAATGTACCCCCGGTTCCTCTGAATGTCTTGATGGCTCCTTAGCCTTTTGCTATGTGGGGAATTGATATGATTGGGGAAATCAAGCCGACATCCTCCAATGGACATCGCTTCATCCTAATGGCCATTGACTATTTTACAAAGTGGGTTGAAGCAGCCTCATTCTCCTCCGTTACCAAGAATGTTGTTGCTCGCTTCATCAAGCAAAACCTTATTTGCCGGTACGGTATCCCCGAAAGGATCATCACTAACAACGGTAAAAATCTCAACAACACTATGATCACCGCATTGTGCGAGCAATTCAAGATTCAACATCACAATTCTTCTCCCTATCGGCCAAAGATGAATGGTGTTGAAGAAGCTGCAAATAAGAACATTAAAAAGATCATACAGAAAATTACAGTCACATACAAAGACTGGCATGAGATGTTACCATTCTCTCTCCACGGGTATCATACCACGGCTCGCACATAAACCGGGGAAACACCCTATTCTTTAGTTTACGGCATGGAGGTTGTCTTGCCTATTGAGGTTCAGATCCACTCTATGAGGATCATGAAGGATGCAGGGTTGAACGAAGACGATTGGATCCAGACTTGACTTGATCAACTGAATTTGATTGATGCAAAGAGACTTACTGCTGTTTGCAATGGACAAATGTATCAAAAACGGATGATCAAGGCTTTCAACATGAAAGTTATACGCCAAGTATATCAAGTTGGGGATCTAGTGATCAAACGCATCATCTTACCACAAGGTGATCCCAGGGGAAAATGGACTCCTACCTATGAAGGACCATTTGTAATCAAAAACATATTCTCCGGTGGGGCAATAATCTTGACCACCATGGATGGCGACGACCTGCCACACCCTGCAAACACGAACATAGTCAAAAGATACTACGCATAAGAGACCCGCTAGGTTGACATACCTAGGCAAAACAAGGGCATCCCGGCGAACCAAAAATGTTCGGGCAAAAGTTAGGGATAAAACAAAAAATTTGTATACCCGACAAGTTAAAAACACGAAAGGGCGACTTGGGCAAAAACGGGTTTCCTGGTGGACTGAAAACCCGAAAGGGCGGTCCAGGCAAAATTTAGGGAATTAAAGCGTATGACTATGTCCCATTGGATCACTTTACGAATAACCTTTGGCTTCCACTGACAAACTCAGAGGTTCTGATCAATTCAATCACCTTCGGACAAGGCAACAAATAGACAAGACGCTCGGAGATACGAACGCTATATCAGAATAGAAACCCCATGGGATTTTTGTATACATAGATATCTTTTCTTTGTATCAAAATTTTCATTTTTTTACGACATCATTCTCTTACTAGAATGTTTGTCTCCTTGTACAAAATACTTACTCAAAGTCAATATAAAGATATCTCTTTGAAAGTGCAAACACTATCTGGTTTTCTTTACGCTTGCATTTTGTTTACAAAAACGTCCAATGATTCATTGTTGAGCATATGCATTTGAACATAATTACTGTTTACAAATAAACAAAATGAAAAGAGGCAATTACTTATGGGTTGAAAGGACAGGGAAATATCTCTTGGCTATTTCATAGGTAAATCCTCTACAGTACGCCATTTAAATCCCCAGCGGAGAAAAATTTCAAATTGTGAATCCCCAGTAGAAGTCGTCAAACTTCTCAGGATTCCCCAATAGGATTTTACAAGCAGCACATGGCATTCCCCTTACAACAAAGCTTATTTCTCTAAACAAAAATTCATCAACACTTAGGCTTCACAACATGAAGAATTATACTCCGTATCCCCAGCAACAGTCAGGGATTTATTTTCCCCAGCCCAACAACAATACAGCAAATCAACTCACATACACATACATCACATCCTTATATCATAAACATTGATAAAGAAAATGCACCACATCATACATTTCATGCAACATGACTTTGCATTTTTAGCTAACATTTTACCCTTTTCAGGATAAGATTAACAACTACCATTCAAAGACAATTTGATACATTTCAGATACGCTCTAGACACAGATGCCATCCTGATACTCATTCTAATTCAACTTTGATACAGTTTCAGATACGCTCAAAACACGGATGCCATGTTGTTACTCATTCTAATTCAACTTTGATACAATTTCAGATATGCCCCAGACACGGAAGCCATCCTGATACTCATTCTAATTCAACTTTGATACAGTTTCAGATACGCTCCAGACACGGATGCTATCCTGATACTCATTCTAATTTAACTTTGATACAGTTTCAGATACGCTCCAGACACTGATGCCATCCTGATACTCATTCAAAGACAACTTCAGATATAGTTTCAGATACACTCCATACACAGCTGCCATCTTGATACTCATTCTAATTCAACTTCAGATACAGTTTCAGATACGCTCCAGACACGGAAGCCATCCTGATACTCATTCAAAGACAACTTCAGATACAGTTTCAGATACGCTCCAGACATGGAAGCCATCCTGATACTCATTCTAATTCAACTTTGATACAATTTCAGATACGCTCCAGACACGGATGCCATCCTGATGCTCATTCAGATTCAACTCTTTGATACAGTTCAGATACGCTCCAAACAAGGATGCCATCCTGATACTCATTCTAATTAAACTTTGATACAGTTTCAGATACGCTCCAGACACGGATGCCATCCTGATACTCATTCAAAGACAACTTCAGATACAGTTTCAGATACGCTCCATACACGGATGCCATCTTGATAATCATTCTAATTCAACTTCAGATACAGTTTCAGAAACGCTCCAGAAACAGAAGCCATCCTGATACTCATTCTAATTTAACTTCAGATACCGTTTAGATACGCTCCATACACGGATGCCATCTTGATACTCATTCTAATTCAATTTTAGATGCAGCTTCAGATACGCTCCATACACGGAAGCCATCCTGATACTCATTCAAAGATAACTTTTGATACAGTTCAGATACGCTCCAGACATGGATGCCATTCTGATACTCGTTCAGATTCAGCTTTCATATACAGTTCAGATACACTCCAAACACGGACGCCATTCTGATATTCATTCTTACAGCTCACAAATTACAAAACCAATAATCATTTTTGGAGGGCATCTTTTAAGCCCATCTCTAACAACTATCCACCATTTCTCCAAATGGAAAATCTTCCAACCCTGCTATCCAGGCTTTCATCTCAAAGTAACCCTACTGTCCAGGTTCCTTCTCCCTTATCTCCAGGCAAAAGTTTACAACACCGAAAGGCCCAGACCCGACCAAGATACAGTCAGTTTCGCATTTCCCCAGTAGTTTTACATTCTACTTTCACTCCCTTAATCAAGAGTTAATTCCCCAGTAGAGTAATGGACAACCTAAGCTCCTAGATCTTACCTCCCAGGGCATAAATCTACATTCCTCAACAAAGTCCTCCTCAACAGCAGGTACAGGAATTCTTACCAAGGAACCTCTTATGCAACCGATCTTTTCTGGATGGCATCTTTAAGCCATTCCCGACATCACCAATCAGCATTACTTCATACGAGTGCAAATTTATGGGCACTATAGTGTTCAATCATCTTCCACCTTCAGATCACGAAAGGCAGGCCAACCAATCCACATCCTCAGGCTTAAGAGGATTGAGCAGGGGCAGCTGTTGCACCCCAAAATTTGCCCTCTCATTTCTCAAAGAATCATCCTGGATCCTCAAGTTTGCTTCCATCCAATTCCAAGCCTTGAACTACAAATTTTCAAAGAAAATCACTCACAAGGGTAAAATTGTCATTTGCACTCTGAAAAGTCAAACTTTGACTTTTAGATCAAAATCAAATTTCAAGAATCATATTTCATCAAGACATGTTGAAATATGAAGTTTGTTTCATCAAGAAATTCAAAAGTTAAAACTACTTTGGAGAAGTCAAAATTCTAAATACTTAGAATCTTTTCTAAGTGTTTAAGAAATATGGCAAACTCAGAACTTCTGATCAGATTATCACCATGATGCAAGCTGATTCTGTAAGAACTTCTAGCACAAAAGTTATAGATTTCAATAAGATCTAAAACGTCGCAGAACAGAACTTCCCCTGGGAATGCTGAAATCTCAAGTTATAAATGTTCAAAGATACATCCATGAAACTAAAGCACTCAGCAAATTCTGGACATTTTAAAGACATAATTGGGTCAAAACTTCTGGGCCAGTTTTCATAAAGGTTCAATCAGAGTTTGCAAGGGGTAATTCAAAGAAGGTTAAAAAGCATGCTGTAAGCTTCCTGGAAAATCTGAGAGCTCCTTCAGAATATGTTGTAGCCAGGAGATACAAGAATCAGAAGATTGGATGTCTATTATAAGCTATGCTGAAGCTGAACTTCTGATCCAGAAATAAACAAATGAGGCAGAGTTTCACATGGCAGGATTTCTGATTTGATAAATCTCATCATCATTTAATGCTCATTTAATGCTCACAACCACTTTTGAGTCTTTATCCAAAGGATTTCCCCATGTGTGGCATTAAAGTACCATTGCTGCCTTGAAAAAGCAAACTCTTGTACAAGAGTATGTTGGGCCCATGCATTACTTTTTGCTTTGGAAGTCACTT
This sequence comes from Vicia faba, assembly GCA_948472305.1. Classification (NCBI taxonomy): domain Eukaryota; kingdom Viridiplantae; phylum Streptophyta; class Magnoliopsida; order Fabales; family Fabaceae; genus Vicia; species Vicia faba. Next base: position 792,316,511 of record OX451739.1, read on the forward strand.
TCCTTAATTCCTGCTTACAAATCCAGCATAGGCACGACTAAAAGTTGTTAACCACCTTACTTTGTGCCTTGAACCATACTTGTTTGAACTTGCTTCAAGAACACGTCTACGCCTAGCATATGATTGCTATATTTTTGATTTCTCTAAGCTGCAAGATTTTTGCCTATAAATTGAGAGCCATTGGCAACGGTAAAGAGGTCGAAAATTTGAGAAAGAAAAGCCTTGAACCCCTGCCAAAATTCCAAGAGTCCAAAAAACTGTAAACACAACATACAAAACCTGTTAACTTTTGATTCCTTGCATTCAAACTTCATTTGTTCTCAAGTGCTTCTTGACTAAAGCCATCCACACAGTTGCTGATTCACATATTAGAAGTTATCCTAACTTATGTGTTCATACTGCAATACATTCTTTATCCACCTCCATCCCAAAGAAGTCAGAACATTATCCCTTGGAAGTTCCATAAGTTGAAAACTTCCAGCCTGCTGAGCACGTGAAGGAGCTGCTCAGAACGTCAACAGAGTTCAGGACCAAACTCCAGATTACATAATCTCTTACAGCTGCAAGGTAAGCTTCTGCTGACTCTCACCACATTACTTAAGCATTACCAGTTTGCATGTTCAAAAATACAATGTAGATATCATGTTTCTGATGTTGTACATATTCTGAGGTTTAATGCATCTGCCTGCCTAAGTAGGGAGTAAATCAGTTTAGAACTTCTTGAAGATATTAGAACTCAGAATTAGGATTAGCAAATTCATACTTACCTTTGATTTATATTTCTAATATTTCTTGTTTCTGAAACACTATGACACCTGCCATAACTGTCATATGTACATCTTTTGTTTTGTTGAGAAATGACCAAGTTGGAGATGTTCTGACTAGCATGGAGAGGGAGACCAAGTCCTGCCAGTGGTATCAGAACTTCTGAAATCTACTTTGTTGTCGGTGGTATCATAACTTCTGAAAACTACCTCGTTCCCAGCGAACCCAGAACTTCTGACTTTACCCATTTTCACTAACAGGATATCTGTTTTGCAGCACGCCAGAGTCAGAACTTCTGACCTCCTTTAGTCAGCAATACGCTGATTCTATTTTTCTTTTTCTCACAATTTTTTCTATTACTTTCTATTTCATTATTCAAAAGACACCAAAAACATTTATTTATTTATTTTTACATGCTTTATTTTATTTCTTAAAACAAAAGATCAAAAATATTTTCTTAAAATAAAACAAGTCCATTTTACATCTTTTGTACATTCTCATCCATTCAATATGGTTGTAATAATAATTTAGTAGTTAATTTTATTTGCAATCCCCATTCATAAATATGTACCCCCATCCCCCAAATATTGTAATAGCGTAGGACTTTACATTTATGCAATTTATCGCTTTCGAATGTAAATGCTAGTAATTAGGGTGTGTATGGCAAGATAAAATCAACAAGTAGATAACCCTAATCAAGACTAAATGCATGCAATCAAACACACTTGCACACTAGCACCCTTAGGGTAATCTCACTTGTTGCCTATCGGAATTTAGTCATGTCCCTCGAACATGGGCATTTTAGCAAAAGATCCTCGATAAAAGATCGTAGTCCCTCAATGACCCTCGATGTTGCCTTCGATAAACGATCAAGTACCTAAAACTACATTGCTAAAACGTTCAATGGGTTGCCTTCTATGACTATACACGAACTTCCCAACATCCATCCCTTCACATCCAATGATGGGGGTTCTTACCAAAACAATGGTAAGATAGCAACATCTAAAGGAGGAGGAAAAGAACAATTAAGACCTTTTGAGTAGGTAGATTCGCTCCTAGTTTCTTGCTTGCTCGCAACAAAAACATTATATACACTAACACTCTCACTTTGAAACATTTTTAAAAAAGAAAATACTTTGTACACATTCTTATAGAGACGAGAGCCATTACAAAGGAAACCCTTTTCAAAATCACTTTCAAAAACACGCCCCACAAACACCTCTTTTAACTATTATCAAAACAACACTTTGTACGCATTCTTATGGAGACGAGAATCATTACAAAGTCACATTTTCAAAATACTTTCAAAACCCACACCAAAAGCACACATTCAAACAAAAGCAAGTGATCTAGCAAGAAACTAAGAGCCCATGGAAAACCATGGATGAAAAAGGTGCTAATACCTTTCCTTTTCGAAATCTACCCCCCGAACTCAAGAAAACATCTCTAAAGGTCTTTCCTATGCTTTTTCACCTTTCCTTATCAGATAAAAGAAAAGTCAGTGGTGACTCTTGCTAAACCGTAACATTTGCGAATACAAAATGCAAAACAACCAAGTCAGTTCTCCCACCGTATCACAGTATCCATATCTTTTTGGGTCCTTTGATGTCAGTGGAACACATATTATGCGAATCTTTTTATTTTTACATTCACAAATGCTCTTCATAAAAGTATGATGGAGGATGTCTTCTTTGCTCTCATAGCTTTGTTTTATGAAACAAAACATGGCAATATGGTCGTCTTTATTACAATAATTGCATTTTAGGGTATTGCAACTAGAGGTGGACTTACGCTCTAAATGTTACTAAAGTTTTTATTGTTGATCTTAGGTTCATAACCTAGACGAACCTTATTGTACGACACTCTTTATTTTCCTAACAAAAGATTCAAGTTGTTTCTAATTTAGTCAATTTATCAAGTATATTTTAAAGATCATCACTTTATTTTTCAAAATGTTACATTGATCACACTTGATAGATTCATCTAAGACTTTGTGAGAGAAATGGTTTTTTTATTAGATCGTGTTGTCTCTCTCTCTAAGACTTTATACTTCTTTTAAAAGGTTTTTATTTTTCAATTTAAGGGAAGAGATAGTGTCTTTGGAGGCAGAGATTATTTGTTCTAATTTACTTATTTCTTTTGTTAGCTTCCTACAAATGCGAAGTAGGTCTTGATAAGAAAATTGAGAGGTTACCTCAATGTTTTGATAAAATTTCATGAGATAGATGTTTGCTTCTTCCTTATCTGGGGATTCCATATCATCGTTATCCTAGGATATGTATGCTCTCTTTTGGGATTTCTTGAACTTTCTTTGATTTTGGTTTCTTCTCGGGTTTTAAGGGCAATTTGGTCTTATGTTCCATTTCTCTTCACATTGATGATATGTAGGAATAGATGAGTAACTTTCTTCACTTTGCTTCTAGAGCCTTGCGTTATATTTTTCATGCTTTAGGAATTATTTTAAATTATTAAACATGAATTCCATGAATTCATTACTTTTATTTTGACACTATTTATCTTCTGTCTCCATATCTTTACTGCTTGTGGCTTTTAGTGTGATATTTTTCTTCATTTTCTTATCATCTTTTTTTGACATCAACAAGTCTTTTTAGTTCCATCTCGTGTTCCTGTAATTTTACAAAATGTGTGTATGTGTCTGTGTGTGTGTGTGTGTGTGTGTGTGTGTGTCAAAAGTCGCTAAATCCTCTTATTGATAAATTGAAGTGACTTTCGGATACCAACTATGGTTTAGGCATCTAAGAATTTTACAAAAAACATCCTCATTTGAAATTTTTTTTCTGCAGAGTTCTCATTCTGAAGAGTTCATACTCATGGGTTAATGTGCCCAACTGATAACCCATATTGTGTAAGTTACTATTTGGCCTAATCCTTTGTTTTAGCTAGTGGATTTGTTAAAATTGTTATTTTATTTTATTGAGTTTTTACTATTTTTAGAGTAATTTGCATAGAGTATAATAGATGCTCTCTTTTATAGTTCTTATGTGTTTGTGTCTTGCTTCAAGGTTAATTTTGATGAGTTGAGGCAAGACAGTAGGGGACAACATGTGGTGATGCATTGGAAGAGTTTTTCTTGAATTTAATGGATAATATCAATGAGGCTAGTCGACAAAAGTGGATAATACAAAGTACACCCACTAAAGCACTCCATGCACCAAAAATAACAAGTGTCGCCTGCACCTCTGTTGCTGCTGGTATCCATGCTACGCTTTGTCCCACACAACTGTCAGTACCTAAATTTCTTGCATACAAAACAGAAGGAAATCATGGAATATGTTGAGGGTGATATTGGGATTGGCGTGATTTCACAAAAGGTCTACGATCCAAGACAATGAAAAACATCCCTAGCTGAAGGCATATAAATAGATCATGTTGAAGACTAAATAGAGGGTTCAACACCTTGAAGAAAAACACAGAAGAAAAGAGTGTAAGGATTAGTGGAGATAAAATAGAGCTTATTATTCTCATCATTTCCACTACTTAGTGTTGAATCCTGGAGCGAATAAAGTCATCACTTGTTGATTATCCATCATAAGGGGGATACACATTACTCTTAGGTTATCATTTTTTATCATCTATTTAAGAATGTTTCATTTAAGAACCAACTTTGTAGTTTGTACTCAGCTCATCATGAGCTAAACCATTTGCTTATTGAGAAATGAGAAGTTAATATTATGTTGATTTTATCTTAAATAATGTAATGAAAGTTCTTTGTTTTATTATGTGTTAAACCTTTATAAATATGATTCTTTAAATGATCAACTTAGAAAAAGATAAAAGCTTGTTGTTGTGAGAGATCTAACAACAAGTGGATTTCATAATAAATGTAGTTGAAAAGAGTAGGATAAAGATATTCATTGGATTAGTTTGATTAGAGATGATAAACTACAACTATAGAGGAAATTCAGAATATAAACAAACGTATTTTAGGGTTATAAGAGTGGCTTAGATATTTGTTTTCTTGCCCTAAAATACATGATTTTGACGTTGTAGAAATACAAGCTAAGATCTCTTTATGACCTTTTCTGGCACGACACCTCACATAATGAATACATAATTGCTTCATATATACTAACGGGTCATGGCTCAATTCATACTCTCTTGAAATACTCACAACACTCATTTTAAACTGCTAAAGTCTTATTTAAAAGAAAACTGAACTTGTGAGGATCATATTTTTTTTTATCTTGCTCATGCTAATTTTTTAAAAAGGTAGGTTATTGATAAGATCAACTGAAGTTACTTTTACTTCTTTTGGGTACGATATCCTTACTTTTTATCACTTGCTACTTACAAACATACATATACAGTTGCATGTGATATGTTTTCAAGCAACAAGTTTTTGGTGCCCTTGCTGGGGAGTGTCAAAGAAAACATTTTGATTTCGTATGAGATATGATATTTTTCTCTAGATTAGCATTTGAGCTTTTAATGTTTCCTGCACTATGGGGTCACGACATGTGCTTAGTTGTGGCATGTGCAGGTTGTTAAACCCAGTTTACAGAGGAGATCATGAACCTGAAAGAACATTCAAATTGTTAAGGAGATTTCAACTTACTGGAAATTTACCATGTAATACTCATCCCTTCCTTGTTTTTGATATAGAAGACGGAGAGAGGATAATGCAAGAGGAAGTTGTCATGGCAGACACCGACATTATTGGCATTGCCCATGAAAGAGAAAGAAACATCATAGACTATTCATTCTTTGATCCCAATGCCATGAACAAGGTAATGATACGTCCAAAAGATCATTGTAGCACAGTTTAAGTTTAATCCAATGACGTTCCAAATGTTACAAGTTATTGGTCAATACTGAGGCACTGTAAATGAGGATCCACACTTGCATTTGTGACAATTCCTAGAAGTGAAAGTAACTTCAAGATCTCTGGTATTACTAATGATTCCTTCAGGTTAAGGATCTTTCCATACTCTCTAAGTGATAGAGCCAAGAACCGATTGAATTCCTTAGAGCCCAATTCCTTAGCCATGTGGAATGATTTGGATGAAAAATTTCAAGCCAAATATTTTCTTCTTGTCAAGAATGCCAAATGAGAAATTAAAAAATCTTTCTTAGACAAGGAGATTATGAGTCTTTGTTTGATGCTTGGGAAAAATTCAAGGAGTTTCTCAGACAATGTCCCCAACATGGGATCCCAATCTATATTCAACTTGAAACATTCTCTAATGGATTGGTCCCTTCATCAAGAAATATGTTAGATGCCTCAAGTGGTGGAGCTATATTGTCTAAGTCATATGAAAGTTGAGTGAGAGTACTACTGCTAACACTTATCAATGGCTTGTCACTAGGGTTGTCGCTAATTCTACTCATAAGAAACATGTTGGTGTTCATGAGGTCACTAGGATCATAACTCTTACTGCTCGGGCGGATCAAATTAACCAAATGATGAAAAACATGATGAAGACTCCTAAAGTGACAACACTTGAACCTGTCAAGGTAGTCACAAACACATCAGAAGTTGCTTGTGTGTATTGTGGAGGTACTCAATTATATGAATAATGTTTTATAAATCCTATTTCAGTTAACTATGTTGGTAACAACAAGTATAACAACCCCTACAATAACACTTACAACCCTCGTTGGCGCAACCACCCCAATTTTGCATGGATCAATAATCAAAATCAACTAAAGCACCACAAGTTCCACCTGGTTTTTCGTCACCAAACTATGTTATGGCAAATTAAGGGAATAACCAGTTGGAAAACTTACTGAAATCCTTCATACAAGAGACCAAAAATCAGTTTCCAGCTCAAGGAGTGAGCATCAAGAACTTAGAGAATAAATTGGGGAAAATTGTCATCGCACTTAGTTTAAGAAGTATAGGTGTTCTCCCTAGCTCTACTGAAACACTAGCCACTACATCTGGAGCCAAGAATGCTTAAATGTGTAATTTCATTAAGCTAAGAAGTGGAAAAGTATGTGAATGATTAACATCCACGGGAAAGGAAGTGCCAAGTAAGGAACTGTTAGCTTAAAACAGTTCAGAAGAAGATAAAGTTGGGTCAACTGAGGAACCCTCTTTAGAAGGACACAATGAAGAAGTGTCAAAATAATATATGGGAAAGATGGTGACTTCTGACATGTCAGTCAATCTATAAAAGCAACCAGAAGTCGACAAAGTACCCAAATTTGTGCAAGAAAGACCACCCCTTTTTTCCTTATAGAATTTGAAAACCTAAGGAAGAATAACAGTTTGGCAAGTTCATATAGATTTTAAAGTAGCTTCACATCAACATACCATTCATTAAAGACATCCAAAAAAATTTCTAATTATTCTAAATTCATGAAACATGTTATTACAAAGAGGAAGAGAGTAGAAAAATTTGCAACTATAGCATTAATTCAGGAATGTAGTCAGCTAGTTCAAGGGAAACTCCATCCTAAGCTGAAGGTTCCAGGAACTTTAAATATACCTTGTACCATTGGAGATACTTTTATGGAAGGGAGTTGTGGGATATTTAATTAAGTATCAACCTCATTCCCTGGTACATCTTTAAGAAGTTAGGAATTGGAATTTCTTGACCAACAACCATTACTCTTCAGCTTGCTGACAAAAGCATATGTTATCCTCAAGGAAAAGTTAAAGATATCCTTGTGAGAGTGTTGTAACCAAAAAAAATACCCTCTCATTTATCAAGTAATCTCTCACAAGATCTCCTTTGGTTCAAGACTGCACTAGGGTTGATCAGTTCAAGACATCTCCTCAAGCACTGATGACTGAAAATTAGGGTTTGAGATTGCACAAGGATAAATGGACTTTTAAGGCCCCATTTGAATTTCATGGATCATTTTGGACTCTCATGATTGCTCATGACAAGTTTTAAGTCTTGGATCACTTTTTTGCTCAATCAATTGGTCAGTTGACCTAAAAATCAACTGTATTGGGGAAAAAGTCAATTGTGATCAATTTACAGTCAAAATTCATAATTTTTTATCCATATCAACATTATGAACTCATATATGTCATTTGATCAAGTTTGGACCATAATTCCTCAAGAAATTAGATCAGACCATCAAAAGGGCAAAATGGTCAAAATTAGGGTTTTGATTAAGGAAGTGCAATTTCTGATTTTTGACCTAGCAAATGGTTGTTTGGTTGGAGACATGATATCAAGGATTCAATTGCATAATTTTGACCTAATGGCATGACTCAAAACTTCCCTCAAGATCAATTGATTGATAGTTGATTTTCAGTCAACTAATCAAACGTCAATTGTACACTAAAAAGTCAAACTTTGACTTTTTAGTCAAAATCAAGTACCAAAGATCATAACTCATCAAAACATGTCAAAATATGAAACTTGTTCATCAAGAAATCAAAAAGTCAAGATTTCATTTTGAAAAGTCAAAATTTCTAAACTTAGAAATTTTTCTAAGTGTTGAAAACTTCATATTTTTTCACAACTTTGAGCCAATTATTCACCATGATGCAAAATATGATTCAAAAGAAACTTTCAACATGAAAGTTGTAGATCTCAATGAGATATAAAAGATTGTAGAACACAACTTATCCTAGAATTAATGGATTTAAAGGTATGATTACCTTACAAAGAACATATTTTGACGTTGCAACCACATTTTGAGAAGATTACCTTCGAGCATTTCCCGCGAGAAGAAAATTAGCTAGAAGACGCTTTAGCCACAATGTCATATATGCTTAAACTTAATTGGGATAACGAGACTCCCCAGATCACCATTGAACGAATGGATGAACCAGCACACTGTTACGAGATTAATATTGAAGAAGTAGTGGACCAGCCTTGGTTTTACGAAGTCAAGAAGTATCTTGAGGCTGAAGAATATCCAGAAGGATCTTCAATCAATGATAAGAAGTTCTTAAGGAGATTATCTGCTAAGTTCTTCCTTAGTAATGGCATTTTGTACAAACGCAATCATGACTCAGTGTTACTTCGGTGCGTAGATAAGGTTGAAGCTGAAAGGATCATGGTTGAATTGCATGAAGGCACTTTTGGCACCTATTCCAGTGGGCATACGATGGCAAAGAAAATTCTACGGGCAGGCTATTACTGGTCTACCATAAAAGCAGATTGTTATCAACACTCTCGAACCTACCACAAGTGTTAGATTTATGTTGACAAGGTGCACGTACCTCCAGTTCCTATGAACGTCTTGACGGCTCCTTTGCCCTTTGCTATCTGGGGGATTGATATGATTGGGTAAATCAACCCAACAACCTCCAATGGACACCGCTTCATCCTAGTGGACATTGACTATTTTACAAAGTGGGTAGAGGCAGCTTCTTTCGCTTCCGTTACCAAGAATGTTGTTGCCCGTTTCATCAAGCAAAATCTCATTTTCCAGTACGATATCCCAAAGAGGATCACCACTAACAATGGTACAAATCTTAACAACACTATGATCACCGCCCTGTGCGAACAATTCGAGATTCAGCATCACAATTCTTCTCCTTACCGGCCGAAGATGAATGGTGATGTCGAAGCTGCAAATAAGAAAATTAAAAAGATCATACAGAAAATGACAGTCACATACAAAGACTGGCATGAGATGCTACCATTCGCTCTCCACGGGTATCGTACCACAACTCGCACATCAACCGGAACACCCTATTCTCTGGTTTACGGCATGGAAGATGTCTTGCCTATCGAGGTCCAGATCCCCTCTTTGACGATTATAAAGGATGCAGGGATGAACGAAGACGATTAGATCCAGACTCGACTTGATCAACTGAACTTGATTGATGAGAAGAGACTTACTTCTGTTTTCCATGGTCAAATATATCAAAAACGGATGATCAAGGCTTTCAACAAGAAGGTCAGACGCCAAGTGTATCAAGTTGGGGATCTAGTGATCAAACGCATCATACTGCCACAAGGTGATCCTAGGGGGAAATGGACTCCTACCTATGAAGGACCATTTGTAATCAAAAACATTTTCTCTGGTGGGGAAATGATCTTGACCACCATTGATGGCGATGACCTGTCGCACCCTGCGAATACAGACATAGTCAAAAGATACTACGCATAAGAGACCCGCTAGGTTGACATACCTAGGCAAAACAAGGGCATCCTGGAGAACTAAAAAGGTTCGGGAAAAAATTAGGGATAAAACAAAAAAATATGTACGCCCGACAAGTTGAAAACCCGAAAGGGTGACTTGGGCAAAAAAGGGTTTCCCGGTGGACTGAAAACTCGAAAGAGCGGTCCAGGCAAAAGTTAGGGAATTAAAGCATATGACTATGTCCCGTTGGATCACCTTACGGACAACCTGCAAACTCAGAGGTTCTGATCAATTCAATCATCTTCGGATGAGGCAATAAATAGACAATATGCTCAGAGATACAAAGGCTATAGCAGAATAGGAACCCCATGGGATTATTGCACATAGCTATCTTTTCTTTGAATTAAAATTTTAAATTTTTACGATGGAATTCTCTTACTATAATGTTTGTCTCATTGTACAAAAATACTTACTAAAAGTCAATACAAAGATATCCCTTTGAAAGTGCAAAAACTATCTGTTTTTCTTTACTCTTGTGTTTTGTTTACAAAAACGTCCAATGATTCATTGTTGAACATATGCATTTGAACATAATTATTATATACAAATAAACAAAATAGAAGATAATTACTAATGGTTTAAGAGGTAGGGAAATCTCTCTAAGCTATTTCCATAAATCCCCCACAACTTACAGTTTAATACTCAGTAGAACAAGCTTCCAATTATCAATCCCCAGTAGAAGTCGTTCAATTTCTCAGGATTTCCCAACAGGATTTTACAAGCAGTATACGATTTTTCCCTTACAACAGAGTTTATTTCTCTAATAATAAATTCATCAACACTTAGACTTCATAACATGAATACTTATACTCCATATCCTCAGCAGTAGTCAGGGATTTATTTTCCCCAATCCAACAGCAGAGCAGCAAACTAGCTCACATACGCATACATCGCATCCATATATCATAAACATTGATAACACGAATGCATTACACTATGTGTTGTACCCCAAAATTTTCCCTCCCATATTTCTCAAAACATTCCAAGAAAGATCCTCAAGTTGCTCAAGGAAGCCCAAGGGTTGACCAAACAAAGCTCTCTCCTAAGGCAATCTACCTCAAATTAGGGTTTCATGGTGCATCAAGATACTTGAGTCCAAGGGATCCCAAATGCCTAATATGTTCTCGAGATCATCCATGCCAAGTTTCAAGCCCTACAAAGAAAGTTTGCTCAGTCAATTGCTCAAAAGCCTGAAAATTGACTGTACTAGGGCAAAAGTCAATCGTGGCCTACATACAGTCAAACTTCAAGATTTTGGGTCAACATCCTCATTTTGAAGTATATTTCATCATTTGATCAAGTTTTGATCATGATTCATCAAGGACTGCTCATAATTCATCAAGAACCAAAAGTTGCTAAATTAGGGTTTTGTAGGAAAAGTCAACTCAACTTTGACCAAGCATAACTTTCTCATACTTCATGAGAAATGAACCATACAAAGCTCATTTTTAATAGGATGCAATTCCCTACAATACATCTTCATCTCCCAATTTCAAAATATGCACTCATAAGAAGTTATGAATTTGGACATTATAGGTCATTTTGAAAAGTCAACAAAAACACCTTTTTTGTCAAAGCTTCATACATGAGCATGGAATATCAAATTGAGATGAGACCAAAAGGGTTACTTGTAGAACATCTCAAGCTTTCTAAAAAGTCAAAGAACACCTTCAAAGAGTCAAAATTGAGGAAGTTATGCATTGGTGAAGTTGACCTCTTTTGCAAAATTGTCAAAAGTCAACTATGCCCCAAATTGCAATTTTTGCCAAATGGGCCCAATCTTTTGCACTCGTTTTGAGTTGGCAACATGGTCCACGAGCCCTAGACCTTGCCACTTGTCATTATCTTGTTTTTATTATTTATTTTGATTTTGATTTTGAATTAAATCATTTTAAATCAAAACAAATCATAGAAAATCCAAAACATTGAAATTCAAAGATCTTGTACATGTTTCAAGTCTTAAATTCCAGCTAGCATAAGATTGAATTCGTGTAAAGGCTTGGAGTGCACAAAAAGATTGGTTTTAGGCTATTTTTGGAATGATTTTCAAGTGTATTAAATCCAAATCAAAAGCAATGATGGAGGAAGATTGTGATCATATTGACAACCCTAATTCATTCCTCAGTACATAAGGAGTATTTGCAGACCCAAAAAAAGGCTAGAGCAAGCCGTGTGAACCAGAACCAAACTTGAAAAAAACATGAAAAAGTGTTGAATCGAATTCCTAGTTGCAAGCAATTACAGGCCTTCCTGACCATTCCAATCACTTCCTGGGAGTGTAGGCAAGCGAAACCAATCAAGAACAAGCATTCACAGGCCCTGAAACTCGTTGTAAGTCATCCACGACATTGATATATTTTTGAAATCGAATTGCATCATTCTGTTATTTATAGCATGAAACAATCATATATTCTTGATCTTTAGAACATTTGCAAGCTTTCTGTAAGACTTAATTGCATTTTCATAGACTGAATCAAGAATTGCCATTGTTAGGTTTTTTGGTTCCGTTTTAGGGTTTTTGTATGCAGGCAAAATTAGCCTTCATGAAGGGTACCATGATATTCAGGATGACAAGACGGTTCGATCCATGGCATTAGATGTCATTTATATTGCTCATGGAGGATTTTTGAACGAGCCCAGTTTGTAGTGACGGACAAACGTCCGTAGGTAAAAGACTGGGACTTTTCCCAATGGTGCAGGGAGGAAGATGACATACGTGCCTCCATCCCATTCGCTGATTTGAATTTTCGCGTGAATATTTTATTATTTTGTTTGTTTATTATATAATAATTATTGTTTATATTATATACAAACAAAATAGCCAGCGTAGATGGTAGTGGAGTGTGTGCAAAATGCTTCAGGACCTGGGTTCGAATCCCAGGTCCCCCACTTTCTTCATATTATTTTCTTTCAGGTAATCTAGTGCGCGCGCAAAGCCAAGGTCCATCATGTGACCTCATCATCCAGCCTGCCAGATGGCCAGATGGCCAGATCCAAAGGCCCTCAATGAAGGAGTACCAAAGCCCTCAGTCAAGGCAATGCACTGGATGCAAAAAGTCAAACGTGGACCTCTTTGTCTTGGGCCCAGAATTGCTGTATACACACCCCCCAAATTACTCAGGCCCAATAACTCTTTCTCTTTTCTTTTTAATTTTTTATTTTATTTAATTTGTTTATTTATTTTACTAACAAAATTAATTATTTTTTTTTATCAAAAATCACAAATAATATTTTTCACCCAATTAGACTTAGGTTTATTTTTTATCAATAAATTAATTAATTTAATTAGATTTTAATTTTAGATAACTTTAATTTCTTTTTGTAAATAAATTTAAAATAATTAGAACATTTAGGGTTTTGTTTATAATTTAATTCTATTTTCCTTTTCTCAAAATAACCAAAAACACAAAAATAGGCCATGTGATTATTTTTGTTAATTAATTTAATTAACTAATTAATTGTATTTAATTTTAAAAACCTAATTCTCTTCTTAAAAATAAAAAAATAAAACAAGCAAAAACTATTTTTATTTTAATTAGGTTAGAAAGGGTCAAAACCCTAATTTCTTATCGTCCTTAATTTCCTCGCGCACGCTCTATTATATTATTTTTCTATTTTAATGTGATTGCTCACAAGTTGTAATAGCTTAATTAAGACTTTTACTTTTCATTTATCGCTTTAATTTTAAGGGTTTGTTTTTGGCTATGTAAATACCCGAAGCCTTGTAATAGCGTAGTTTAATTTCAGCACTTTAATTTCTGCAAAATATTTAAATTGTTAGAATTTATGAATAATTAGGGTTGCATGACAAGAATGTATGTAAACTTTAAAACAGTTAGCAAACCCTAAATGTGCAAAGATAGATAATGTGATATTAAATCACTCACACATGCGCACCCCTAGGGTACACTCCCACTTGGTTGCCTTCGGTAAACGGTCATTAAGTATAGGATGCTTTAGTGGTCGCTCTTTTGTCTAAACAAAGATCAAAGTCCCGTTTGGAATGGTTGCCTCGGAAAAGTTGCCTCGGAATGGTTGCCTCGGATATTGTTGCCTCGAATAATTGATCTAAGACATTAGGGTTACTACTAAGACGTCCTAACATTGCTTTAGTGATCGTACGTCCCTTTTCGAATTGACCCTTAAAACTCCGACGACGATGCTACCTACTTACTAATAGTGGGATAGCAGTGTCTAAAGGAAATAAACATAGAACAATTCTTTTTTTCGAGTAGGTAGAATCTTAAGTACTTGCTCAATCCAAACAAACTTTTTCACACTTACACTCCTCTTTAAAACAAAGCTTTCAAAAAAAAAACACTTTGTAACACTCTTGAAGACAGAAGCAAGAGTTAAATCGAAGTCAAAAACTTTTCAAATGACACAAACACACAAAGAAGCAATTTTGAAAATGATGAGCAAGTACCTAAGAGCCCGTAGATAACTACGGATATGAAGGGTGCTAATACCTTCCCTTTCTATAATCTACCCCCCGTACTCAGAAAATATCGAAAAAAGGAATTTTTCTGTTCTTTTTTCCTTTCCTTGTTGGATAAAATAAAAGTCAGTGGCGAATCTTGCTTACCGCGACATTTTGCAAACATAAATGCAAAACGCAAACCAGCAATTCCTAAAAACAGTCCCGGTTCTGGCCGCCGTATCACCAGAATTGGCGAATCTGCTGGGGAATTTATAAGTGGGGTATACCTTAGGACTAATTCATCATATTGTTTTCTATTGTTTGATTTGATTGCTTTATCTTTGTGGGATTTGTATCGGAGTTACTATAGATCCTAACCCGGATCTGGGGAACACCTTTTAGGTAAGTAGTAATAGACTGTGAGGGAACTGTACGGCGTAGACCGATACGGTTGAAGCAGTAGCTACATTGATGTGGCACATTAGTTGGTATCGATATCCCTTGTGGAGCAACAAGGAGAGTATGGGGCTGCTATATGGGTCGTTAAGCATCAACTGAACTTAGAACCTATAATTAACCAACTTGGCCATAGGAAGTAGTGAGATAGCCGGCCTCGGCATAGAGCTGGGAACTGGTTGATACTCGATACTACACTCATTGAGACCATACTCTCGAGATAGTTCAGGTTGCAAGAAAAGATTGTGTGAGCTGAAACCATGACCGATGGAGGATGGTCAGTGATATTGAGAACCTCTAGAATCCGGTTACTATTATTAGGACAGGTTGAACCAACTGAACTTCAAGAGGGTAGTACCTAGGCTCCATGCAAGCCTGAAACTTAAGGGCTATTATGTGACTTGCTTGCTTTACCATGTTTGCTATCTGTGATACCTGTTGTGTGTTTTATCATGACATCATGCATCATGACATAGCATGCATATTTCATTAGACTAACCATTTCAAAGACCAAAGGGATTCATCTTTGTTCTGTTTTGTAGATCATGGCTTCTATGCGCAGAAATACCATTCGAGTTAACTTCGTACAAATCCCTGCTCAGCTCAGAGAGTTGGTCTCAAGGGTTCCTGATACTTCTTCATTTGTTAGAAGACATGGTCATCTCCTTAGTTTGGTCACTTCAAAGTTGGATGAGCAAATGATGAGTGTGTTATTCCAGTTCTTTGATCCATTACATTATTGTTTCACCTTCCCGGATTATCAGCTAGTCCCTACTTTGGAGGAGTTCTCTGATTTATTAGTCATATCTATCCTCAAGCAGACACCCTTCACAGGTTTAGAGGAGGTTCCTAGGCCTGAGGACATTGCTTTAGCTTTACATTTGACAAAGGCTGATGTAGTGTCTAACTGGGAGACACAGAGTGGGGTTGAAGGTTTCTTGGCTAAGTTTCTGGTCGATCAAGCTCAACAGTTCTGGGACAACTTAGACTTTCAAGCTTTTGAAGACATATTGTCTCTCCTCATCTACGACTTGGTTCTTTTCCCAAATCCAGATTCTTTCATGGACGTAAATGCGGTCAAGATCTTCATGTCTCGTAATCCAGTGCCTACTCTCTTGGGAGATATTCTACATGCTCTCTATACTCGTACCGTGCAAAGAAGGGGAACTCTCATGTGTTGCACGCCGCTGTTGGCGAGGTGGTTTATTTTGCACCTCCCCAGTCTATATTGAAGAATGAGGAAGGTGTAGGTTGGGCTTATAGAATCATGTCCCTTGCTCATACAGACATCCTTTGGAGTTATAAGGATATGGAAAGAGTAGCTATCATTGATCGATGTGGGGAATACCCTAATGTTTCGTTGCTTGGAATTAGAGGGGGTATAACCTACAACCCTTGCTTGGCTTTGAGACAGTTTGGACGTGCTCAGAGAGACGGTCCCCATGAGCTGCTTCTTCCAGACATTGTCTTTGACTACAAGGGGGACATGAATGAGCATCGCCGAAGGTTTATACGAGCCTGGGGTATGGTGAACAGGTCTGACCCTCATGAGCTAGGACTGAAGACTTCTCTCCCGATGCAACCTTATCTCCAGTGGGTTCGATCCCGTGCTCAAAAGTTGGGGATGCCTTATGAAGCTGTTTTGTCGGTGATTATAGAGCATACTAATGAAGAAGGTGTTCCTTATACGGTCATCCATCCATACATGCCTACTGATCTTGGGGCATTGAAGAGATCCTGGATTCAGTTGAAGGAAGAAAGGGATACCTACAGGGAGAAGTATCATGAGCAGGAGAGGAAGATCTTGAGGCTTACAAGGAAACTGGAGAATGAAAGGAAAATCAATGATTATGTCAGCACGAAGGGAAAGAGACCATGGGATTTCTGATGTCTTTTATTATTTCTAGTTTAGATTTGCTTTTCAGTATTTCTTTTGTAACACCTTGAAGGCATTGTTAAACATTGTTACAAGTTTTATCTAATAAAGTGTGTTTTATTTTGGTTGGCAAATTTGAATCTCCCAAAGTCTTTGAAATCATTTCATACACATTCCATTCCCATGCACCTCATTACAGGTACCATTACAGGTTTCTCATCTTCTTTGTTGTTTATTTCAGCAATCATGTCTTCTGAAACACCTACTGATCAAGCCATCAAGGCTCTTCAAGCTCAGAATGCACAATTCCAAAAGTTGTTCCAGAACTTGGCCAAAGGGCAGCAAGATTTGTAGTCTCTCATCTTGAAGGAGAAGAAGAAGAAGAAGAAGAAGGTGGTCCTCCTGAATATGGGTCGCAGATTCGGGAACAATTTGAGACAGGAAACTGATTTGTCCCATTTATCTGGAGGGGGAAAGAATCAAGAGGAAAGAAAGGGGCCTAGTCCTGTGGTCTCTGATAATGACACTGATTTTGATGAATACCAGTATCCTCCTGCTGAGGATAGGTATAAGAAACTTGAAGACCGGTTGAGTGCAATGGAGATCCAGAAGATACCTGGGTTGGACTTCAGAGATTTGGGTCTGGCATCTGGGGTGGTGATCCCACACAAGTTTAAAGCTCATGTCTTTACTAAGTACGATGGGGTATCCTTCCCGAAGCTACACCTCCACTCGTATGTCAAAAAGATTCAACCATACACTGCTGATAGGAACCTGTGGGTTCATTTCTTTCAAGATAGTCTATCAGGGACTCAACTTGAATGGTTCTATCAACTGGAAGGAGCTAATGTCCGCAACTAGGAGGACCTTGTTACTGCTTTTTACAAGTAATACCAGTATAATGCCGACCTTGCTCCCACGCGTACCCAACTTCATGGTATGTCTATGGGTACATGCGAAGGCTATAAGGACTATGCTCAGAAGTGGAAAGATCTTGCTGGAAGAGTCCAACCCCCTCTGTCTGATAGGGAGTTGGTGGACATGTTTCTTGGGATTTTGTTTGGTCCATATTTCAATCATTTGATCGGTAGTTCATCGTCTGGGTTCACTGAACTGATTTTGACTGGGGAGAGAGTTGAAGTTGGTATTAAAAGTGGAAACATACAGAAAGGTGCTTCGAAAAGTACAGAGGAGAAGCCTTTCAAGAAAGAAGCTAGTGCACTTTACAGCTCGAGGAGCCAAAACCGGCCTGAACACTGCCAAGCTGTTAATGCGGTAGTAATATCAAGACCAATTGTTGCCCCACAATGCAGCAATCAGCAAAGAGTAGAGAGACCGCAAAGGCAGTATACTCGGCTCAGTATGACCCAATCTCAAATTTTGCCGCAATTATTGAAGACCAACATGATCACTCTGAGGGAAGCGCCGAAGAATCCTAGTACTACATCACCGCTGTATAATTCGAACGCCCGCTGCGCCTATCACTCTGATAGCCCAGGGCATGATACAAACAACTGTTGGGCCTTGGGGAATAAGGTGTAAGATTTGATTGAAGCTAAAGAAATTGAGTTTGACGTGCCGGAAAAGCCTAATGTCATGACTGCTCCTATGCCCAAGCATGGAGTAAATATTGTGGATGATGATTCATTTTGACCTTTGTGGAAGACATTTTTACTCCATTGATGACAATACATAAGAATTTATTATCATCCGGTTTATTTCCGGGCTGTGGCGAAGGTTTCCACCTTTGTTCAATCCTGCCTACTGGTTGCCATTTATTGAAGTCAGGTGTTCAACACCTGATGGATAACAAAGAGATCATGTTCGAGAAAACCTTGGTTCCATTTATTCCTGTTGAAGATGTTTTTAGAATAACCATTTCCGCCAATCCTTCCAAGGCTTCCTCGAGAAAGCCTGTTAGGATTACACCCATTACAAGAGTTGCTCCATTGATCATTACTATCCCTGGTCCTATCCCGTACACTTCGGATAAGGTTGTCCCGTGGCACTATGGATCCGATGTGTATTATCATGGGATCAAACAAGACTTGAAGGTTGAAGAGGCTGATACTGATGTCAGCAATATTGTCGGGTCTAGTAAGGTCACCCGAAGCGGAATACTTTTCTCTCCAGAGATTTCCCCACCAACTGTTCGAAGACTTGTTGCTACTCCATCTTCCAGTACATCTGCTATTGTCCCTATTCATATTCCAATTATTACCCCTGTCACCGAGTCATCTGACGCTCGGGGCAAAGAAGTTACAGGTAAGCCTGCCCGGACGGAGGCACCTAAGAAGATTATTGTTGAAACCTCTAGGTAAGAGATAGAGGAAATTTTGAAGATTATCAAGAAAAGCAACTATAACGTAGTCTAGCAGCTGGGGCAAACCCCGTCGAAGATCTCCATGTTATCTTTATTGTTGTGCTCAGAAGCCCATGCAAAGGCTTTAATTGCTTTCCTTAAAACTGCGCATGTGCCGCAAGAAACATCTGTTGATCAATTCAAAGACTGTGTGGCTAGTTTGACAGCTGACAACGGGTTGGGTTTCTCCAACGCAGATATGACTGCCAAAGGAAGGAATCACAATGACGCTCTGCATGTTTCGATCGAGTGCAGGGGCACTACTCTGGCCCATGTACTGGTGGATACTGGGTCCTCATTAAATGTTTTACCCAAGAAAGCGTTAGACTGGTTGGACTGTGAAGGGTTGGTTCTGAAGCCGAGTAATATTATGGTTAGGGCTTTTGATGGGTCCAAAAGGATGGTGCATGGGGAGGTGGATGTCCCAGTTAAAGTTGGTTCCCATACTTTCACATCTACGTTCTATGTAATGGACATTAGACCATCTTATTCTTGTTTGCTGGGTCGCTCGTGGATTCATAAGGCTGGGGAAGTAACTTCTACGCTCCATCAGATGTTGAAATATCCAGTAAAGGGGAAAATTGTTATGGTACGAGGAGAAGAGGGGTACATGGTGAGCCATCTTAACTCTTTTCGGTATGTGGAGATGGATGGGGAGTTCATTAAAACCCCGTATCAGAACTTTGAAGAAGTCCCCCAGACTCTGGCGTCGACTGAAACTGTTGCTGAAGATCCTCCAATGAAGATGGCTTCCATCAAGGATGCCCTGGGTGTGCAAATTGGGGCCAACTCCCTGACTTTGCACACAAGACTAACAAGTTTGGTTTGGGTTTTACTGCGGAAGCTCAAAGGACTGTTTGGCGTACGCGGATTGGAAGACCTCCCCTGTGTATCAGTAATCCGGAAGTGAATGCGATTGAAGATGATGATGAAGATTTTGAGTTCGACAGCTGGATTTACCCGACTATCGATGGTGGATTAAGAAATTGGACGGCGAAGGACTTCGTGCCCATTTCTTTTATTACACAGTAATAGACTTTTGTTTTGAAGTTTTGTAACAGATAATTTGAAACTTGACAGCCCGGTGCCTTGCCCGAGACACTGTGGCTTTTGTTTGTGAGGGCTTAATATTTGTCATTTCCATATATCATCAATAAAGCATTGGACGTTTTCTTGCATTACAAATTTTGCGCTCTTTGTTTTTCTTTTCTACCTTGCACTTTATCAAAAACATCTATTGTCTTACACACACTCACATATCATAATACAGGTCCACATCCACTCTGGATCCCATTGATAACGACTCTGCTACTTCTAGTTATGACTTCGAAAGTCCGATCAACCAAGCTGAGGACGAAGGTGAGGATGATTGTGAAGTGCCTGGGGAACTTGCTAGACTGTTACTAAAGGAAGAGAGGGCCATACAACCCCATGAAGAGTCAGTAGAATCAGTGAATCTGGGTACAGAGGAAGACAAGAAAGAGGTTAAGATTGGTGCAAATCTGGAGCCTAACGTCAAGAAATGGTGTTCTTTACAAGCGTAACCATGACTCAACCTTACTGCGACGTGTGGATAAGAATGAGGAAGAAAGAATTATGGCAGAGTTACATGAAGGTACTTTCAGGACTCATTCCAGTGGACATACCATGGCAAAGAAGATCCTACGGGCAGGATATTATTGGTCCACCATGGAAGCCGACTGTTACCAGCATTCTCAGACTTGTCACAAGTGCCAAGTCTATGCTGATAAGGTGCACATACCTCCAGTTCCTCTAAACGTCTTGACGGAAGCTTGGCCTTTTGCAATGTGGGGTATCGACATGATCGGCAAGATCAGACCAACTGCGTCTAACGGGCATCGTTTCATCCTGGTAGCGATTGATTACTTTACAAAGTGGGTTGAAGCAGCTTCCTTTGCTATAGTGACCAAGAACGTCGTGGCACGGTTTATTCGACACAATTTGATCTGTCGATACGGTGTACCATAGAGGATCATTATGGACAACGGTACAAATCTCAACAATATGATGATCACCGAGCTCTACAAACAGTTCAAGATACAGCATCACAATTCTTCTCCTTACCGGCCGAAGATGAATGGGGTTGTTGAAGCGGCTAACAAGAACATCAAGAAGATTGTGCAGAAGAGGACGGTGGCATACAAAGATTGGGACGAGATGTCACCATTCGCTCTTCATGGGTACCGTACTTCAACACGGACTTCAACAGGGGAAACATCCTACTCTTTGGTATACGGCATGGAAGCAATCTTACCTATTGAGATTCAGATACCCTCTCTTTGGATTATGAAGGATGCAGGTTTGAGCAAGGACGATTGGATCCAGACCCGGCTTGATCAGCTGAACTTAATCGATGAAAAGAGACTTACTGCTATTTGTCATGGTCAGACGTATCAAAAGTGAATGATAAAGGCATTTAATAAGAAAGTCAGACGACAAGAGTATCAAGTTAGGGATCTGGTGATCAAGCGCATCATCCTGCCACAAGGTGATCTCATGGGCAAATGGACCCCTACGTACGAAGGGCCATTTGTGGTTAAGAACATTTTCTCAGGAGGAGCCATGATTCTAACCACCATGGATGGTGACTACCTTCCTCACCTCGTCAATGCAGACATAGTGAAAAAATACTACGCATAATCAAAGACCCTCTAGGTCGACTGGCCTAGGCAAAAATAAGGGCTTCCCGACGAACCAAAAGGGTTCAGGCAAAAATAAGGGATGAAAATGAAAAAATATGTACACCTGGCAAGTCGAAAACCTGAAAAGGCGGCTTGGGCAAAAAAGGGTATCCAGGTGGGCTGAAAACCCGAAAGGGCGGTCCAGGCAGAAATTAGGGATTAAAGAGTAATACTATGTCTCATTGGATCATCTTGCAACCAGACTTCGGTATCGACTATCAAGCTCGGACGGCGCTAATCAATCTGATCTACCTTCAACCAAGTGGTAAAGTGATGAGATGCTCGAGGATATAAAGGCAATAGCAGAGTTGGAACCCAGTGGGATTATTCAGATAGCTGTTTTTTCTTTCCTTTACACAAACTGTATAAGTTCTATTGTTCGGAGGCATTCTCTTACTAGGATGTCAGCCTCTTGTACAAAAAACGCTTATTTATAGGCTAACTTTAAAATCAATACAATTCATTTTCACAAAGAGATTTCAAGTTGTTTTTCTTTTTCTGTTTTGTTTTGCAAGAACGTCCAACGTTCATTTGTGATATATGCATTTGACAATAATTGCTGCTCATAAATATTTACACGTGAAACAAGAGACAATTACTCGTAATATCAAGAACAAGGGCAAATAAGAAATGTCTGAACCGTACAGTTGCTCTATCCACAAGGTATAGGGATAGACCGAGTTGGAGAAAACAATTTAAGGTACATTCACTCCCTGCAGAGTAAGAAAAAGACAATGATATTAGTGGTCCCGAACAGGACACCACTCTCCCCCAGCTGAGGCTCGCAACCGCGAATGAGTGGGCAAGATTCTCCCCAAGCAGATTTTAACTACCATCAGCACTAGAAAATTATCCCCAATGGAGTTTGGAGAGTTATCCCCAGTAGAGTCTGGAGGATTGTCCCCAGTAGATCCTAAAAGATTATCCTCAGTGAAGTTGCCACTGGAAAATAATCCCCAGCGGAGTTCATTCCTTTCACAAACAGAAACTCAATTCCCAATAGAGTGCATAATCGCCAGCAACGGTAATTCGTTCCCAGCCGAGGTTGTTCCTCCAAATCAACAGAGCTTCTAGCGGAGTATCTCTTCCCCACATAATTATCTTCTCTCTGGTTTATTCTCCAGCAGGATTATTCTCACAGTCATCTTCATTCACTATCCCCAGCGGAAACGAAGAATTCAATTCCTTTCACTCTCCAACAGCAACCCGGGATTTATTTTCCCCAGCTAGAGAACATCACAAACATTTGCATATTCATACATCACGACATATGCATAAGCATCATACAACACAATCTCATTTATGTTGAGAACATCATTGCTTAATACATATCATGCATTGCATACGACTAACCTTTACCTTTCAGGAAAGATACAATCAAATTCTCACAAAGTTCAAGCTATGAAGCTCGGGTACGACCAAATAGTATCTTGATTTCCACAGTATATTGTGAAGCCCTGATTCGACCGGATAGCAGTATCAAACACTGTGAAGCCTGGATTTGACCAGATAGTGGTTTATCTCTAAGCTATGAAGCCCGGATTCGACCAGATAGTAGTTTAATCCCCAACAAGCCGTGAAGCTCGGATTACAATCGAATAACAGCTCAGCAAGTTACTGTGAAGCCTGGATTATGACCAGATAGCAGTGCAAGGTACCATGAAGCCTGGATTACGACCAGATAGTGGTATGTCATAAACATAAGCGGTGAATCCCGGATTTCAACCAGATAACAGCTCAACAAGTCATTGTGAAGCCTAGATTACGACCAGATAGCAATACAAATTCCTGTGAAGCCTGGATTATGACCAGATAGCAGCCAAAGACACCGCGAAGCCTGGATTACGACCAGATAGTGGTATATCTTTAACACAAGTTATGAAGCCCGGATTACGACCGGATAATATCTTGATTTCCTTCGAACACCATGAAGCCTGGATTTCGACCAGATAGTGGTATGAGACATCGCGAAGCCTGGATTATGACCAGATAATAGTACAAGACACTACAAAGCTTGGATTTCGACCAAATAGCAGTTTACCTGGACAAGTTACTAAGAAGCCCGGAGTCGACTGTATGCCCTAAGTTCAAGTTAAAGCCCGGATGCAACCGGATAACAACTCATTTCCTTCTGAAGCCTGGATTACGACCAGATAAGAATCGAGAAATTGTGAAGCCCAGATTACGACCAGATAGCAAGGTTAATCTCATCTCCCCAGTAAGTCACTGTAAAGCCTGGATTACGACAAGATAGCAGTCGGTCTTACTACTATGAAGCCTGGATCACGACCAGATAGTAGTTCATTTTCACCTCTTCGACGAAGAGATGATTCCTCAACAAGAATAACGGAAGACCGAAGTTCCTAAAATTCAACCTTTCTCAAAATAGAGATGATTCCCCAGTAGAATAACAAACGACTGAAGCTCCTAATATTCTATTTCTCTCAAGACAGATATCAACATTCCCCAGCAGAATCTTCCTCAACAATAGGTATACAAGCTCTCCCTAAAGAATCTCTTATGCGATCGACACTTCTTCGGGTGGCATCTTTAAGCCCATCCCCCGTCAGCAATTTCCAAATGGCATCTGTAAGCCCATTCCCGACATCGCAAGACGGATACCACTTCATGCGAGTGCAAATTTCCGGGCACTTTAGTGTTCAATCATCTTCCACCTTCGGATCACGAAAGGCACAAAAGCCAATCTACATCCTCAGCTTTAAGAAGATTGAACAGGGGAAGCTGTTGTACCCCAAAATTTGCCCTCCCATATTTCTCAAAACATTCCAAGAAAGATCCTTAAGTTGCTCAAGGAAGCCCAAGGGTTGACCAGACAAAGCTCTCTCCTAAGGCAATCTACCTCAAATTAGGGTTTCATGGTGCATCAATATACTTGAGTCCAAGGGATCCCAAATGCTCACCATTGTCCTAATATGTTCTCAATATCATCCATTCCAAGTTTCAATCCCTACAAAGAAAGTTTGCTCAGTCAATTGCTCAAAAGCCTAAAAATCGACTATGCTAGGGCAAAAGTAAATTGTGGCCTACATACAGTCAAACTTCAAGATTTTGGGTCAACATCCTCATTATGAAGTATATTTCATCATTTGATCAAGGGTTGATCATGATTCATCAAGGACTGCTCATAATTCATCAAGAACCAAAAGTTGCTAAATTAGGGTTTTGTAGGAAAAGTCAACTCAAATTTGACCAAGCATAACTTTCTCATACTTCATGAGAAATGACCCATCCAAATCTCATTTTGAAGAGGACGCAATGCCCTACAATCCATATTCATCTACCAAGTTCAAAATATGCACTCACAAGAAGTTATGAATTTGGACATTATAGGTCATTTTGAAAAGTCAACAAAAACACTTTTTTTATCAAAGCTTCATACATGAGAATGGAATATCAAATTGAGATGTTACCAAAAGGCTTGCTTAGAGGACATCTCAAGATTTCTAAAAAGTCCAAGAACACCTTCAAAGAGTCAAAATTGAGGAAGTTATGCATTGGTGAAGTTGACCTCTTTTGCAAAATTGTCAAAAGTCAACTATGCCCCAAATTGCAATTTTTGCCAAATGGGCCCTATCTTTTGCACTCGTTTTGAGTTGGAAACATGGTCCACGAGCCCTAGCCCTTGCCACTTGTCATTATCTTGTTTTTATTATTTATTTTGATTTTTATTTTGAATTAAATCATTTTAAATCAAAACAAATCATAGAAAATTCAAAACATTGAAATTCAAAGAACTTGTACATGTTTCAGGTCTTAAATTCTAGCTAGCATAAGATTGAATTCGTGTAAAGGCTTGGAGTGCACAAAAAGATTGGTTTTAGGCTATTTTTGGAATGATTTTCAAGTGTATCAAATCCAAATAAAAATAAATGATGGAGGAAGATTATGATCATATTGGCAACCCTAATTCATTCCTCGGTACATAAGGAGTATTTGCAGACCTAAAAGAAGGCTAGAGAGAGGCGTGTGAACCAGAACCAAACTTGAAAAAAAACAAGAAAAAGTATTGAATCGAATTCCTAGTTGCAAGCAATTACAAGCCTTCCTGACCATTCCAGTCACTTCCTGGGAGTGTAGGCAAGCGAAACCAATCAAGAACAAGCATTCCCAGGCCCTGAAACTCGCTGTAAGTCATCCACGACATTGATATATTTTTGAAATCGAATTGCATCATTCTGTTATTTATAGCACGAAACAATCATATATTCTTGATCCTTAGAAAATTTGTATGCTTTCTTTAATACTTAATTGCGTTTTCATAGACTGAATCGAGAATTGCCATTGTTATGTTTTTTGGTTCCGTTTTGGGTTTTTGTATGCAGGCAAAATTAGCCTTCATGAAGGGTACCATGATGTTCAGGTTGACAAAACGGTTCGATCCAGGGTATTAGATGTCATTTATATTGCTTATGGAGGATTTTGGAACGAGCCCAGTTTGTAATGACGGACAAACGTCCGTAGGCAAAAGTCTGGGACTTTTACCAACGGTGCAGGGAGGAAGATGACATACGCGCCTCCATCCGATTCGCTGATTTGAATTTTCGTGCGAATATTTTATTATTTCGTTTGTTTATTATATGATAATTGTTATTTATATTATATACAAACAAAATATCCAACGCAGATGGTAGTGGAGTGTGTGCAAAATGCTTCAGGACCTGGGTTCGAATCCCAGGTCCCCCACTTTCTTCATATTATTTTCTTTCAGGTAATCTAGTGCACGCGCAAAGCCAAGGTCCATCATGTGACCTCATCATCCAGCCTTCCAGATGGCCAGATGGCCAGATCCAAAGGCCCTCAATGAAGGAGTACCAAAGTCCTCAGTCAAGGCAATGCACTGGATGCAAAAAGTCAAACGTGGACCCCTTTATCTTGGGCCCAGAATTGTTGTATACACACCCCACAAATTACTCAGGCACAATAACTCTTTCTCTTTTCTTTTTAATTTTTTGTTTTATTTAATTTGTTTATTTATTTTACTAACAAAATTAATTATTTTTTTTATCAAAAATCACAAATAATATTTTTCACCCAATTAGACTTAGGTTTATTTTTTATCAATAAATTAATTAATTTAATTAGATTTTAATTTTAGATAACTTTAATTTCTTTTTGTAAATAAATTTAGAATAATTTGAACAATTAGGGTTTTATTTATAATCTAATTCTATTTTACTTTTCACAAAATAAACAAAAACACAAAAATAGGCCATGTGATTATTTTCGTTAATTAATTTAATTAACTAACTAATTGTATTTAATTTTAAAAACCTAATTCTCTTCTTAAAAATAATCAAAAAAACCAAGCAAATTTTTTTTAATTTTAATTAGATTAGAAAGGGTCAAAGCCCTAATTTCTTATCGTCCTTAATTTCCTCGCGCCCACTCTATTATATTATTTTTCTATTTTAATATAATTGCTCACAAGTTGTAATAGCTTAATTAGGACTTTTACTTTTCATTTATCGCTTTATTTTTAAGGGTTTGTTTTTGGCTATGTAAATACTCGAAGCCTTGTAATAGTGTAGTTTAATTTCCTCACTTTAATTTCCGCAAAATATTTAAATTGTTAGAATGTATGAATAATTAGGGTTGCATGACAAGAATGTATGTAAACTTTAAAACAGTTAGCAAACCCTAAATATGCAAAGATAAATAATGTGAAATTGAATCACTCGCACATGCGCACTCCTAGGGTACACTCCCACTTGGTTGCCTTCGGTAAACGGTCATTAAGTATAGGATGCTTTAGTGGTCGCTCATTTGTCTAAACAAAGATCAAAATCCCGTTCGGAATGGTTGCCTCGGAAAAGTTACCTCGGAATGATTGCCTCGGATATTGTTGCCTCGAATAATTGATCTAAGATATTAGAGTTACTACTAAGAAGCCCTAACATTGCTTTAGTGACCGTACGTCCCTTTTCGAATTGACCCTTAAAACTCCGACGATGATGCTACCTACTTACTAATAGTGGGATAGCACTATCTAAAGGAAATAAACATAGAACAATTCTTTTTTTCGAGTAGGTAGAATCTTAAGTACTTGCTCAATCCAAACAAACTTTTTCACACTTACACTCCTCTTTTAAACAAAGCTTTCAAAAAAAACACTTCGTAACACTCTTGAAGACAGAAGCAAGAGTTAAATCAAAGTCAAAAACTTTTCAAATCACATAAACACATAAAGAAGCAATTTTGAAAATGATGAGCAAGTACCTAAGAGCCCGTAGATAACTACGGATAGGAAGGGTGCTGATACCTTCCCTTTCTATAATTTACCCCGTACTCAGAAAATCTCGAAAAAAGGAATTTTTCTGTGATTTTTTCCTTTCCTTATTGGATAAAATAAAAGTCGGCGGCGACTCTTGCTTACCGCGACATTTTGCGAACACAAACGCAAAACGCAAACCAGCAATTCCTAAAAACAGTCCCGGTTCTGGACACCGTATCACACTATGCATATCATACAACATGACTTTGCGTTTTAGCTAACATTTTACCCTTTTCAGGACATGGTTAACAGCTACCATTAACAAGGTTCAAAGTTTTCAGATACAGTACAGATACGCTCCAGACACGGAAGACATTCTAATACTCATACAGAGCCTCTTCCAAATACAATTCAGATACGCTCCAGACACGAAAGTCATTCTAATACTCATACAGAGCCTCATCCAGATATAGTTCAGATACGCTCCAGACACGGAAGCCATTATGATACTCATACAGAGCCTCTTCCAGATACAGTTCAGATACGCTCCAGACACGAAAGCCATTCTGATACTCATTCAGAGCCTCTTTCAGATACAGTTCAGATACGTTCCAGACACGAATGTCATTCTGATACTCATTCAGATTCAAATCTCAGATACAGTTCAGATACGCTCCAGACACGGATGCCATTCTGACACTCATTCAAAACTAGCTTTCAGATACAGTTCAGATACGTTCCAGACACGGATGCCATTCTGATACTCATTCAGATTCAACTCTCAGATACAGTTCAGATACGCTCCAGACACGGATGCCATTTTGACATTCATTCAAAGTTATCTCTCAGATACAGTTCAAATATGTTCCAGACACTGATGCCATTCTGATACTCAATCAGATTCAAGCTTTCAGATACAGTTCATATGCGCTCCAGATACAGATGTCATTCTGATACTCATTCAGATTCAAGCTTTTAGATACAGTTCAGATATGCTCCAGATACGGATGCCATTCTGATACTCATTCAAATCAGCCCCCAGATACAGTTCAGATACGCTCCAGACACGGATGCCATTCTGATACTCACAAATTACAATACAAACAATCACTTTTGGATGGAATATTTAAGCCTATCTCCTACAGCTTTCTATCACCTCTCCAAATTGCATCTTTAAGCTCATTCCCTCAACCATCACATCACCAATTGCAAATTTCCGGGCACTCTAGTGTCCAATCATCTTCCACCTTCGAGTCACGAATGGAAAAACACGCCAATCTAACTCTTCAGGCTTAAGAAGATTGAACAGGGGAAGATGTTGTACCCCAAAATTTTCCCTCTCACTTATTAATAATTTTCTCACAAGATCTCCTTGGGCTCAAGATTGCACTAGGGTTGATCAGCTCAAGACATCTCCTTAAGCACTAATGACCAAAAATTAGGGTTTGAGTTTTCACAAGGATTTTTGAACTTCCAATGCCCCATATGACTTTCATGGATAATTATGGACTCCCAAGATTACTCATGTTAAGTTTCAAGCCTTGGATCACACTTTTGTTCAGTCAATTGGACAGTTGACCTAAAAATCAATTGTATTGGGGAAAAAGTCAACTATGGCCAATTTACAGTCAAACTTCATAATTTTTTATCTACATCAACATTTTAAACTCATATGTATCATTTGATCAAATCTCCAAAAGGACAAAATGGTCAAAATTAGGGTTTTGACTGGGAAAGGGCAATTTCTGATTTTTGACCTAGCAAATGGTCAATGGGTTTAAGGCATGATATCAAGAGTCCAATTTCATCATTTTGAACTAATGACATGATTCAAAACATTGCAAATCCATTGGATTGACAGATGGATTTTGCAGTCAACTGATCAAAAGTTAATTGTATACTGAAAAGTCAAACTTTGACTTTTTGGTCAAATTTAAGTACCAAAGATCACAATTCATCAAAAAATGTAAAAATATGAAACTTATTCATCAATAAATCAAGAAATCAAGATTTCATTTTGAAAAGTCAAAATTTATAAACTTAGATATTTTTCTAAGTGTCAAAATTTTATTTTTTCATAACTTTGAGCAATTTTTTCATTATGATGCAAGATGATTCAAAGGAAACTTACAACATGAAAGTTGTAGATATCCATGAAATCTACAACTTTTATGAATACATGCTCATGAACTAAAAAAGACTTAGTGAAATTTTTCCCTAGTTAGGCAGATTTTTTGACCTAACTTCATGGCAATTTTTCAAATAGTTCCAAGGGAAATCTTCAAAATCAATTCAAATATGGTTTGTAGAGCACATTTCAAGATTTCCAAAATGTCCAATAACTCCTTGAGATCATTCTTTAATAGGGATAATCAAAGAGATGAAGTTGGTGTTTTGTCACTTGAGTTACAAGTCATTTTGGATGAACACATGAACCAAATCAATGTTAAGTTGCATAATCTCTGCTTTGTAGGCCTCAAACTTGTTTGTCACTCCATAATTAATGAATTAAACAAACTTTTGAGCTATAATCCAAGTGATTTAAGCTTTATCCAATTCACATTGCCATTTTGGGAAGAAAGTTAACAATACCATTCTTGAAAAGCAAACTTTATGCATAAAGTCCATTCTTGAGCCTCTAACTTGTTCTCTCTAATCACACTTCATCTACAAAGTCATAAGAAAGTGTGTTTAAAGCATAACCACTCTATCTTAGAAAGTACACAAGGCATTGAAACTTGTTTTCTCAAAAATCACATGTTATGCATAAACATGTAATTTCAAATTATGATCAACAACAAGTCTCCAAACTTGTTTCTTATAAATAGAAACACTATTTGTGAGCTAGGGGACGAGCTTGAAGACCCTTAAACTCACTCAAACTCCCTCTAGCCAGAAATTGTCTCAAAACACCATTGTTGTGCAAATCCTGACTTTACATACCAAACTCCAAATCCCCTCGTGCATTCTTCGGCCTTTCACTTCCAAAAGTTCTAAACATCAAATATAAACCATCCAAAGTCCATTTGCTCAACTGTAACACCTTCATCATCAAGTTCCATTTTCAAAAACAGGGGTCTGCAACTTAACTTCTCCAGAGCTCCTCAGCCACTTTCACCTCAAGTTAATCATTGCATTAGCTTCCTGGGACCTCAAGGAAGCTAACCTGATCCTTGCAGCACTTTGAATCAAGCTCATTTGCATTTCACGATTTCCAGTTTTGAGGTATTTCACTTGAACTTCTATATCATCATTTAAGCATCATTAATGTTTATTTTGTGAAGGAAAAATGTAGAACTCATTGCCACGAAGTTTTACATATCCATAGTTTGTCATCTTCCATTTTTGTTGAGAAATGAAGAAGTTGCAGGTACACCGGCAGGAGGTTGAAGATGAAGTCATCAGGACTTTATTTGTCTTACATATTTATTGTTTTGTTTATATGAACGGATGTATATCCATCCCAGTGGTAAAGCGCGCGCCTGTTAACCTATGGGACCTAGGTTCGAGCCCTAGTGGTACCCTTTTGCCCATTTTCATATTTTTTTACTTTCTAACATTTTTTTGCAGGCGTTGGGCCCTTTGGTCCTGGTATTGTTTTTATTTTTGCTAGCTGACCTTCCTGCCTGCTTATGCACCCCTGGCTCATTATTTTGTTATTCCTTTTTCTATTATTATTAACAAAAAATCCAAAAATGTTTTATTTATCATTTTTACACTTATTTATTTTATTTTCTTTATAAATACAAAAGAACAAAAAAAAGGGGCATTTTCTCAATAAATTAATTTCCTTTTTAATAATTAATATTTAGATTTAGGTTTAATTATTATTTTTATTTTATTTTCTTGTAAATTAAATTTAAACTTAGGTTTATTTTAATTAGATAATTTTTTATATTATTTTAATTTAAAACCTTTTCTTAAAAAATCCTAAAAAATGTTTCAAACTTAATTTCTTTTCTTAATTAATTTAGGTTTAGTTTTAATTTTAACTAATCATTTTCTTAACTAGGTCAAAAACCCTTTTTTTTCATAAAAAAGAAACCAAACAAAAAAGTCATTTTCTTTTTACATGTACAGTCTTACATTTGATTTATTCAATTTTGTATAATATTCAATATGGTTGTAATAGATAAATAGGTTTATTTTCTTGCAAACCCCCATTTGTAATTTGTACACCCCTCCCCTAAATGATGTAATAGCGTAGTAATTTTAATTCCCGCAATTTATCGTTCTATATACAAATGCTAGTAATTAGGGTTTTGTATGAAAAGATTAAAACCAACCAAATAGAAACCCTAATCAAAGATAAATCAATGCATGTAAATCAACACATTTTCACACATACACCCTTAGGGTAAACCCACTAGGTTGCCTTATACAAAATGGCCATATTACGCATGTAAGGTATCTTAGCAAAAACAAGAAAATACAAGATCATAGTCCCTCGATGATGCTATCTAAGTTTCCTTACAAATGATCTTAGCACCTCAAAAAGAATGCTAAGATACCTTTCAATATTGCTAATCATGGTTATACGATGACCCACGCCCGTCCTGTTTATATCCAAAGATAGGGTTGCTTACCAAATCAATGGTAAGACAACAATGTCAAAGGAAAAGAAAATGAACAAGAAAGACATTTGAGTAGGTAGATTGCTCCTAATTACTTGCTTCATTTCAAAACAAACATCCTTGCTATTTTCAAAAACAAACACATACACTTTCAAACATCTTACAAAATTGAAAACATTTTTAAAAAGATCAAACATCTTTATATACATTCTTATGAACGAGAATCATTACAAAAATTGCCTAAACAATGGCCTCTTTACAAAATACTTTCAAAAATCACCCAAAGCACAATTTCAAACAAAAAGCAAGTGATCTAGCAAGTAACTAAGAGCCCATGGAAAACCATGGATGAAAGGGGTGATCATACCTTCCCTTTTCATAATATACCCCTCTAACTCAAGAAACAATCTCAAAGGTCTTTCCTGTGCTTTTTCACCTTTCCTTTTGGATAAAAGAAAAGTCGGTGGCGACTCTTGCTAACGGCAACATTTGCGATCAAACGCAAAACCCTGAAGTCAGTTCTCCCAACGTATCACAGGAGAAATATCTAAGTTATACTTATATTGTCATAATAAATCATTTGCAAGGTCCTCCCATGTTAGGATGTGGAAACTCTCCAACTGCATATACCAATTTAGGGACTCCCCACTTAAGTTGTCTTGGAAAAAGTGGATCATTAGTTTTTTATCGTGAGCATAGACATGCATTTTTTTGCAGTACATGCGCAAATGGTTCCTCTAGCATGTGAGGCCCTTATATTTTCCGAAGTCAGGTACTTTGAATTTTTGAGGAATTATTACATTTGGGACTAGACCCATTTCAAGAGCATCGACGTCAAAAGCGTCACAACCCTCCACAACCTCCAGTCTTTCTTCGAGGAATTTATATTGGTTGACTGTCATAGGATATTTAATAGTCTTTGGTTGGGGCACTTGAGCAATGCCTTCTATATCATGGTCTCCATATTGTAGGTCTATGTATTTGTCCATGTTGTTGACTGGAATTTGCAAAGTATGGGATGCCCCCACCTTTGGAAGAGGTGGAACAAAACCTTCAGTCATGATGGTCTCTTGTTGGGTAACAATTGACTTTGCGGGACTACATTCTGGCTCATGTCTTAGTTGGTGACCACTTGATGCACCAATGGTTTGGGCTACTTCTTCAAAGGCTACCTTAGGAATCTCGTCTTGTCTTGCTCTGATATTGTTCAAGGCGAGTCAGACATGACTCGTGTCTCCTTTCATCGATTCAATACTTCTTCTCACTTGTTCCATGTCTTCTTGAAAGGAAGCTTGGTTCTCCTCAATTTTCTCCATTACCTTATTTTGATGAGCTCTTGTTTGATACGGAGGTCGGGAAGGTAGTGTGGTTTTCCCAATGATTTAACTGGAAATGATATGAAAATAATGAGTTTTTTGTATAACATATGAAATGCGATGCTTGTGCTTGGATGAATGCATATGAATATGCTAAGATTTTATTCGAATGTCTTATTCACATTGGATTCCTTTTTATTATTATTTTATCAGGTTTTAGTTTTTTGTAGGTGAGCATACCAAAATAGATACACAAATGAGGTGTTGAAACCAAAGTACTTTTATTGAATAGAAACCATCATCCTTGAAAGGGAAATATAATCCAAATACCAAAACAAATACCAAATGGAAATACTGAATAAAAAAGTGTCAAATATTGAACTAGATAACCAAAGGGAAACTAAAATCTCATAAGCACGCTTGCGGATCTCCACCCTAAAACCATCCAATATCTTCCTACAAAGTTTGAGGAAGTCTTTAATGTCCTTCGGGAGAGGTACCATTATGGCTTCTGCATCTCTCAAGCTTCTAGTAATGTCACCAATAAGATTGTTTTCTAGGAAGGAAAGCTTTGCATGTTTATCTTTGTACCTCAAATACTCCTTGTAAAGTGTAAGGATTATGACCTGGTTGTCTTCTCTCGCTTGAGCTATCTTTTCATATTGCTCTTCCCAATATCTCTTCTCATCCTTCATCTCCTTATAGATTTCCCTTTGTATAAGGAAATCCTTACGAAGGCCTTCTAGTTATTGGCATACTTGTTCATATTCCTCCACCTTTCAAGAGAGCGATTCTTCTGCTCTTATTTTTCTGAATTGTTCTCTCACCTATGCTTCTTGGCTTTCTTGGAGATTTGTGAGAAAGATTTGAATATGGTCTGCTTGATCTTGAGCACCTTCTTGCAACCCTTGAATTTGGATTCTCATAACCTCTTCCAATTCTATTTTGTCTTGTAACGCTTTATCATACCATTTCTTTAGCCTTCTAATTTCTCTTGCAGCATCGTCCAACAGTTGATTGTGGGAGTCAAGATAGAAAGTATCACTTAGCAATCCCTCAGTTGAATGCTTTCTTTTAGACCTTTCTTTCTCAACTAATTCATGGTCGCTTTGAATCTGTTGGTCTTTCATCTTGAGCTCTCGTTGCAAATGATTCTTCTCAATAGCAAGGTTGTAAAGGTCATGTTCCAAATTCTCCTTGTTCCTTTGAGCTTGCTCAAGGGAATTTTTTAGTTTTTTGTCTCCTACACCGACATCGAAAGAGGATCTAGTATGTTTGGCACGTATGTAGGATAAATATCAAATGTTAGTTTGACAATTTGAACCCTCTCCAAAACCCATTGAGTATAGGGTTCCCTTGCCACAACATTCTTCCTACCAAATTCAGCACATTTCTTGTGAACCTTACCCCAAGCTTGTATGACTTTCTTGAGAAGCTCGGGGTTGCTCTTACCCATGTTATAAAGGACCAATTTTTAAAGTTACTCATCAGAAGGTTTATCTTCCAAAGGGTACCCAAGTTGATGTAAACCCAAAGTGGGGTTATAGTTGATACATCCTCTTGTCCCAATCAGAGGAACATTCGGAAATTCTCCACAGCTATATACAATATCACCTATGTTTAATTTCCTAGCATACCACAAAAAAGAATTAACAATGAGAGGAATACAATAATTTATCACGCCCCTTCCCTTTTCATAGCGTGTATAAAGGGCGTAGTAAACATCGACAAGTAAAGTAGGAGTAGGATCAGCATTTAACACCTTTACGGTCCAAAATACATTAATGGCTGAATAAGCAATATAGTAGATATTATTTGGAAATAAAACCAAACCAAAAATTAGTAGTGCCAAACAGTCCACAAGAGCTTCCCATTCTTTTTTATCAGTAAAAGAAAGAGCCTTAGATTCTAAGTATTGTATTTTAATCCCTTGAACTTCCCCATCCTTCTTGTAATTAAGTAGAAAGTCTGTGAAACTTATCCCTATTTCCTTATCCAAACTTGTGATAGTGATAGTCTGTTTAATCCATTTGTAAGCTTCATCTTTGATCCTATAGAAATCCAAGATCCTATCAAGTTCTTCCAAGGTATGCGCTAGTTGAAAGTTCTGGAAAGTGAAACATTTTAGCGGAGGGTCGTATAATTAATCAAGGGAAGTTCCTGCTTCCACTTTCACAATTATCTTGGTTAACTCAAGGATATCCCCATAGCATAGAAAAAACATCTTCATAGCTTTCTCTGTTAGTTTTCCCCTAATTAGTTTGATCTTCTCCAAATCAGGGACTACGACGCTAACTCAGATGGTTTGTTTCTTATTGACATTCATTTTCAGGATACTCACCAAAAACCTTTGATTATTTTTATCTTAGGAATCTTGTGAATAAGACAATGATAATGAAAAAAAAATGAATATTTTGAAATGCAAGATGTATGTATGCATGGTGATGTAATATTTTGGCGGGTTATGAAAGATATCCTTAGTAGGTAGGCTCCTAGTTTCATCCTACGAATATTCTACCCTCCCCATAAGGGTGGCTTCCTTAAGGGTATCATGTATAACACCAAAGGGAAAAAGTTCAAAGGTCTACCTTAGGTGAAGCCTCTTTGTAGACCGAGACTTTTGTATCTTAGGTCATTCAAGGTCTCACCATGATATTTTGTTTTAGGGTTATACAAAGATTCATTGGCCAAACCCCAAATTCCTACCTCCAAGAGAGTCTAGCCCTCTAAAATATATTCCTTGAAACTCAACCGACTCTAGGAGAAGTCTTTGAAAAAACTCATAGAGATGTTAAACCCCCTTGGCTAATTGACAATCCTTCTTTCTAAGGGTTGATATTTTTTGAAATTTTAAAACCCACCAACAATAATATGATAAAAAATGATAACAAAATAAATAAATACAATAAACCAATAAATAAACAAGGAAATAAAACATGTCGTTAAAAGAAAAAAAACCCCAAGAAATCATAGACCTAAAAGATATAGAAAACTCTAAACCCTAGTGTTGTCTCCTCAGCAGAGTCGCCATCTCTCGTAACCGGCACAAAAAAATTCATCACCATTAAATTTTATCCTAAGGATGGGGAAATAATGGATAACCCTAACATGTACAGAGATTATAAATTCGTGAGTCGATTAGACAGAGGGAAGGTGTTAGGCACCCTTTATCTCCCTTGTTCTCAAGGGGGCTCATTTTCTAGGCCATAGGGTAAATCGGGGATTTTCTATCAAACAACTTTGTTTCCATGTATTTGAGAAAAGAATTTAATTTTTTAGTTATGAACTCGCCTTGGTTTTAACCGCGTGCCTGTGTATCTCCTTGAGAAGAATCAGAGTCCAAATTCATAGTTCGTATGTGTTTTTTTTTTTTAATGAATTATGGGAATATTTTAGAATTATCCTTGAACCTTGTCTGGATTTGAAAATAACATAGTCGTAGACGAAGTTGACAGTTAATATAGAAAATATATCCACCATCCTTTTTGAAAATAAAGTTGAATTTGAGATTAAGTTAGTAAAAAAGATGTTAAGTTTTATTGGTTATATACCTTAGAATACATGATGAATTTTGAAAATAAAAATTTGAATTATAAAATATTTGATGAATTAATAGAAAATAGGGTTAGTATTTTGAAAATAGTAAATAAATAACTATTATCCTATTATTATAAATATATTTAAAAAAATTAAGAATAGTCAAAATATTTATTTATGAAAAGGATTATTATCGTAAATAAAAAATATAATTTTAATGCACGTGATAAAAAATGATATGAGGAAAATTGATGGTTTAATATAATATATATAAATTAAATAAATAAAACAAAACAAATAAATAAATAAAATTAATTAATTAAATAAAATAGAGGGGGTGTATTTCTTATTGACGTGGTAAAATAGGGGGGTTGAAATAGCAATGTGCCTAAGCTTAGAGTTTTGTTTGAGGCCCAAAAGCGTCTGGGGTATGATTTTACATTGATGCAATAAAAAGGTGGCGTGAATAAAAATGGGCTTGGCCCAAATTATATTTAAGATCCACTGAACAAAGTATGGACGACTGTAGGGAGCTATGATGCACTGAAGAATCTATGGGCGTTCAATTTTGATCAACGGCCCTCAAGAGTTAATCCTTTAGCATCTGATCAAAATTATGGAGGACGCATGGTCAGGATTCTTTGTT
The DNA here is from genome assembly GCA_948472305.1 of Vicia faba. Taxonomy (NCBI): domain Eukaryota; kingdom Viridiplantae; phylum Streptophyta; class Magnoliopsida; order Fabales; family Fabaceae; genus Vicia; species Vicia faba. The sequence continues at coordinate 792,354,475 of OX451739.1, forward strand.
GACTAGGGAGCATGATAGCGTGAGCGTAGGGTGTTTACAGTGGGTTTATATATTCATTTCTCTTCCCACTTTACCTTTTTTTCGTTCCCCCTCTCTCTCCATACCTACTCTCTTTCTATACAAAATTCTAGAGAGAGAGGCTTTAACCTCTCTCTAAAATTCAGGTGATCAGAAATCACCTTGGCCAACAGTGCCGATGTGGGCTACCCTGAGCCCCCCCCCCCCCCCCCCCCCCCCATAATCCCTATAACACCCAGATCTCTGGTTGGGGTTCAACCGGGATCTTCATACATTCATCCATGCCATCGTCCAAAACCCAGAAACATTCATACCTTCATCCTTTACCGTCGTGGGTGGCCGTGAAGGCCAACATCTCATGTGTAAATCTGTCAGGGACTCAACCTATTTTTGGAAAACATCAAGAACCCCATGCATTTTAAACCTAACCCTAGGGTTTTTGCATGAACCCTAATAATGTATACCCTAACCCCTTTGAACCCCAACCCAAAAATACAAACTCAGATGAACCCTAACCCCAAATATGTGAACCCTAACCCCATTGTGATGAACCCTAACCAACCCTAAACCTAACCACAAATTTCTATAAAAACACCAAATCAACCCCAATCAAACACAAACATGCATCAAATTAACACCTAATATAAGTTTAGGCTTACCTCTCCGCAGTGAAACTTTTCATAAATTGATTCCTCTTCACCTCTTTTTGATCCCTTTATCTCTCTTTGTTTTCGGGTATAGAGGAATTAGGGATGAGCTCAAAGAATTTAGGGTTTCAACTGTGAAACCCTAAATCTTTTAAGACGAGAAGCTTTAGTGAGGGTTGGGAAATCGCAGCAAAAAGCAAGGATTCTTTATCTCAATTTTTTCCGTCCCTTTTCTGTCGTAGAACTTAAGTTTATATACGTCTTAGAATTAGTTAGAGTTAGGAAATTACTTAGTGTGATGTGCAATTATAGGTTTTAGATTGATTCTTTGATTGACTGAGTTGTGAATTAGATTAGATTTGATTGTAATTAGAAATTAGGAATATTTTATTGTAATTTGAGTATTAGGGTTTGTGTTATGTATGTATCTGGACTATATTTGTATTTGTATTCATAAATCATCATCAATAAAGTTCATTTTTGCAATATTTGATTCACAAGATTTGATACAAAATTTGGATATGGGCTTTAGTTATTACTTAGGGAAGAAGAACACTCCCTAGGCGCAACTGTACAAAGGGAAAACCCTAAATTTGACATTTGGTCAACTTAACAAATAATAAACAGATGAATAATAATAATAATAATAAATAATAATAATAATAATAATAATAATAATAATAACAATAATAATAATAATAATAAAATAGTAATACATAATAATAATAACAATAAAATCTTTTTTTCATTGCACAAAGAATGTTGACCTCTGGTCAACCAAAAAAAAAGCATATATATATTTTTAATAAAAAAATTGAATAATGCAATCAAAAACAAATGCGACAATGTTGGCTTTGGTCAACTTAATCAAAAAATAATAATTATAAAATATTTAACCACACCCTCCTAATGGTCATTGACAAATTTTAAGTCATTTTGAATGATGAGCCCAATTGTGACAATAATAAAAATATATAAAAAAACCAATTAATTCTATCTACATTTCAACTATAAATAAATGTTAATATTAGACTAAAACTTTAAATAAATATAATAGCACAAAAAATTAGCAAAAAAATGCTTAAATAAAATGAATTGGTTAATAATACCAATGCGGGGAAATTTGGGGTATGACAGCTGCCTCTATTTAGTTACTCTTCGATTGAAGGATGCGAGAATATGAAGTTTTTGCACGTTCGAATCAGAGGGTTATTAAATAATGGAATACCCCAAAATTTGACCAGAACTTTTGAAAGATAACCTGTACAATAATCCAAAAAAGTAAAGAGGGCAAGGATGACGCGGTTAACTCATTAAGGCTTAAAGCAAGAACATGAATGACCTAGATATGACGTTTCAGATAACTCGTACATATCTAGAAAAAGTAATTGCAGATTTTTTGCACTTACCACAACCTAGGGGGTACATAACACAAGTTTTAAAAATAGATAACTTATTTCCGCTTTGAGACTGATGCAACGAGTTAAATCATAGTTATTGTGTATTTACCACGACCTATAGGGAAAATAACATAAGTTTGATAGTTACCTTACTAATGCTTCGAGACTGACATAGTAAGCTACATCGTAGATTTTTCCTATTTATCACAACCTAGGGGACAAATAACACAAAGTTTGATAATTCATTGTTGCTTCGAGACTAACACAATGAATTATACCGCAGAAAATAGATAACTTATTGCTGCTTCGAGACTGACGCAACAAGTTATATCATAGATTTTTGATATCGACAACAACCTAGGGAGTAAATGATACGGGCTCAAAAATATCTTACTAACTCTTTGAGACTGACATAGTAAGCTATATCGTAGGTTTTCATATTTATCACGGCCTAGAGGATAAACACCATAAACGTGATAATTCATCATTGCTCAGAGACTGATACAATAAATTATATCGCAAATTTTTGCATATCTACCGCAATCTAGGGGGTAGATAAAATGAGTTTGAAAAGTTAATAACTTACTAAAGCTTCAAGACTAACATAGTAAGCTATATTGCAGATTTGCATATTTATCATAACCTATGGGATAAATAATGCGGGTTCGATGTTTGAATTTAAGTTTGATAATTGACTCTTAGATGAATAAACCAAAGATACAAATTGCAGGTATATCACCTAGTGAAGTTCCAATCTACTGGTTGTGTTTGTTCTCAACCAAGGTATGTGTTTCTAATGATGTAACCAATCCTTAAGGTTTTGAATTTTTGGTTCACGTAGATAAGTTAGCCTGTAATAAGCCCCAAGATATTTCGCAGTATTCTTGGCCTAAGAAAATTCTGAAAATGTTGTGCATAATGTATTTGCATAACACCCAAATTGATATGATGTTCGATAATGATATGATGCCCAAGTATTTTGTATGTACATGCACCAAGCGTTTATGAAATATTTTTTTTGATAATTTCTCCTTTTAAATCACTAGATTTTCTAAGTCACCAATCTTCCCAATGTAGTTTGTTGCTTTGTTTTGGTATCTCCAAGTTGATTTGAATTTTAATATATTACAATGAACAATATCAATGTGTTTTTGATAATTACATCATAGGCGTGGGCGTAGGCGTATATTTCTTTTGATGTTTTTCTAACCAAAATACTTTTTGATGCTTTGTCAAGTGCTTTTATTTTTGTCAAATCCAATTTTGCACAGTCAAATTGGTAAATGGGCACTTTCCCTGATTGAGTATTCCTTCACTTTCATGCCCTTAAAAGCTTTGAAAGGACAAGTAGTCTCAGACTTTATTATTGACCATGCAGTGGTCGAAGTTCCTCAAAATTATGTGGAACTCGAACCCTGGAAATTATTTTTGATGGTTCTACGCATAAAGATGGAACTAGAGTTAGAGTTTTGATTATTTATCCTAACAAAATTCCAAAAAAATTAAAGTACAGAACCGGCGGTCCCCCATGTTCGAATAATGAAGCAGAATGCGAAGCATTGATATCAAGACTTGAAGCTTTGTTTGAATTGGGGGAAACAAGGTTTGAAATAAAAGGATATTTTGAATTGGTGGTTAAGCAACTCATTAAGGAGTACAAGTGCATAAAGGAAAATTTAATAATCTACTTTGTCATAGAAAATAGGCTACTCCAAAAGTTCGAATATATGGATATCAAACATATACCTAGATTGAATAACCAAGAAGCCAATGACTTAGCGCAAATAAACTCAGGATACAAAGTGTCGAAAAAAAAGTTTGAAGATCTGATTGAAGTTCGAGGATAAGTAATGTCTATTAAACTGTCTTCGTCAGATTTAGAAAATTCAAGTTTGAGATACGCAAATAAAGAAAGCTTTAAAGTGTAAGCCATCAATAGTTTAGCAAATATGGATTAGAGGGTTCCAATAATATAATATCTGAAGAATCCAATAGCGGATACAGAAAGGAGGAATAAGTACCGCACGCTAAGTTACATAATGATGGGAAACGAATTGTTCAAGAAAAAACCAGAAGGAATCATACTCAAGTGTTTGGGAGAAAGTGAAGCCTATTTGGAACTATCGAATGTGTACAGTGGGGCATGTAGGGCACATCAAACAGGTCACAAGATGAAGTCGATTTTGTTTCAATATGGCATGTATGGGCCCACTATGTTCAAATATTGTATTGAATTCGCTAAGGGATGTCAAGAATTCCAAATCCATGCAGGCATTCAATAGCTCCTGGCAAGCGAACTACATGTTATAATCAAGCCATGGCTCTTCAGGCGTTGGGAAATAGACTTGGTTGGAGAAATTCGATCAGCCTCATCCAAAGGTCAAAGGTACATTCTAGTAGGAATCGATTACTTTACCAAGTGGATTAAGGAAATACCTTTGGTGAACATGGATCAAGAAACTATCATTAAGTTCATCTAAAGTCAAATCATTTATAGATTTGGAATCTTAGAAACTATCACAATTGATCAGTGATCAACTTTCACTAGTAGGAAAATGCAAGAGTTTGCTAAAGAAATGGGATTCAAATTACTAACATATACACCATATTATGCCCAGGCAAATGGACAAGTCCAAGCTGCGAACAAAGTGATTATTGGCTTAATAAAAATACATGTGGGAAGAAAGGCAAAGAACTGGTACAAGACTTTGGATCAAGCTTTCTAGCTTTGTTGAACTTCTCCCAAAGAAGCAACTAACACTATGCCTTTACGACTTACTTTTGGGCATGATGCAGTTTTTCCAGTAGAAATCTACTTGCAGTCAATAAGAATTCAAAGGAAAAATGAAATCCCCTCTGACTATTATTGAGAAATGATGATGAATGAATTTTTCGACTTGGATGAAGAAAGGTTGCTTGCCTTAGAGATCCTAAGAAGACAAAAGGAAAGAGTAGCTACATGTTACAACAAAAGAGTCAGGGGCAAAGTATTTTCAGTCGATGATTTGGTTTGGAAGGTGATACTACCAATGGAACGAAAGAACAAGTTATTAGAAAACTGTTACCCACATTGGGAAGGACCATTTCAAATCATTCAATCATTTTTTAATAATGCCTATGAAATATAAGAGTTAGAAGAAGATAAAAGGATCTGGAAGATCAATGGTAAATACTTCAAGAAATTTAAACCTATACTTCAGGAATAAAAAATTGCAACAAAATAGTAAATCGAAAGGAAAAAGGCCGATATGGTGTTGTTCGAGAAATTCCAAAATGGATTTGTTTTAAAGTTTCATAATAAAAACACAAAATATAAATAAAAGTGACAAAAGATTAATGCCAAAGAATCAAAATGGAAATTTCATCTTCATCCTGTCATATTTGATCTTTGCCAACTTCAACAAATAGTCAATTGTTGATTGAGTAATCCGAAGAGTAGAAACTTCTTCCTCCAATTTCTTAGTGTTTTCGACATGTTGAACTCTTTGAGAAATTTCCCTGTCGATTTCAGTGTGGTCCATCTTTGTGATCTCTAGATAACAAGCTTCAGCTTTAGAAATATTATCCTAATGTTGTTGGATTTGTTCTTTCTAAAGAGATATAGAGCGACTATGGGCGTCGAACTCTTCTTTCATTGTCTTGAGATATTTCTCCATTTGTTCAGCTTTAGTTGAGGTCTCGAGCGCTTTTGCCCACTCGGCTGTCTATTTGCTGAAGCTTCGACGCAACATCTCGTTCCATGTTGTAATCTGCACTGATTTGATTAATTAAACTTGTTATGTTGATTAGGACTTCAGCAACTTCAATAGGTAAAGTGACTATGTTGATTTGATTAATCAATTTCTTCAACTTGTAGCATGCAGTGGCATCCTTCTTCAAGGTATCGAACAAATAAGCTTCAAATATATTTTCCTTTACTTTTTGAAGAAGTTGTTCAAATGTTCCCACATTTGAATCTCCACTAGTCGAAGGGCTGAAGCAACTTTTGTCTTAAGATGAACCACTTTTAATCATCATTAACTTGACATATTCAAGAGGGTTGGTTTTCTTCAAAATGTCCAATTCCTCTTGAGAAGGGGGTGGTCGAACACTGTTGTCATATTTTTCAGTGGTAGAAGTAGTATTGTCCTTTGGGCTAACATGAGCAGGTGTCTCTTCTTCTTCTTCATCATGGAAGTATTGTGCAATGTCATCAGACAAATGCTCATCTTCATCAATCATTTCTTCATCAAGTTGCACTCTTTTTGGAGAAGAGTTAGTAGGACTATCCTCATCTTGCCCATCTTTGCCAAGAGCTTTCTGGGTCACAACTTGAGGTTCCTCGTGACTACTTTTAGAATGAGGGGAAGGTTCTTTATCAGGTTGTGCATTGGTGTCTAGTTAGTTCACATAGGTGGAATTTACTTTAATGTAATCTTGATTAGTGGATAGAGGATGATAAGAAGGAGTGCCACTGTTGGGAGGAACTTCATATTGAATTGGAGATTCAGTAGGAACTGGTTGAGTATCCTGCAAGAAGAAGAATGTATGATACTTTGATAAAATACAATGGTTGTTGATGGATAAATACATGAAGAAATAATACGTTCAATCCTTCGTTTCCAGGACTTGAATTTTCGCTCTCAATTCGCTCAAGGACAACATTTCCAGATGGTTGAGAACTGTTTTTCTTTTTTGGTGATGAGGGCAGTATTTTGATTGTTATGTGTTTTCGTGGTTGAGAAGAAGCTGCATCATAGATCTTTGCTTTCTTCTTCTTAATTTTCTTGGTTTTCTAAGTAATAGGGGATACATCTCCATCATCTTCAACAATCTTTTGGATCCTCACGGTGGATTTTTCGCTTTCTAGGAGTAGGAGGAGGCTTTCGACTAGCCTATAAAAAAGCAGAGGAGTTAGCAGAGGTAACACAATATAAGAAAAAATATATCAAGTTATACCTTAGTTGTTTTCTTGGATTTCTTAACTTCTAGGATAACACTCTTTGACGAAGAAGTATCTTGTTCAGGTGCGTCTGTCGATCTTGTCGTTGTAGTAAGTTTTTCTTTCTTCATCTGTTTCTTTTCAATTGCTAAAAGAACATTGCAAGATAGTACATGTTAGTGTCAATTAAGAAATAAAAATGATAAAGAAGATCGAAGGGATTAAGATATCCTTTGGTTCTACACCTTCACCTTCAAGGGAAAGTGTGATACAGTGGGAGAACTGACTTGAGGTTTTTGCATTTTATCGCAAATGTTGCGGTTTAGCAAGAGTCGCCACCGACTTTTCTTTTATCCAAAAGGAAAGGTGAAAAAGCACAGGAAAGACCTTTGAGATATTTTCTTGAGTTAGGAGGGTAGATTATGAAAAGGGAAGGTACTGGCACCCTTTTCATCCATGGTTTTCCATGGGCTCTTAGTTACTTGCTTAGATCACTTGCTTTTGTTGTTTGAAAATGTGTTCGGCGTGGTTTTGAAAGTATTTTGTAAAAGAGGCCATTCGTTTAGGAAATCTTTGTAATGATTCTTGTTCGTAAGAATGTATACAAAGATGTTTGTCTTTTTTGAAAATGTTTTCAATATTTGTAAGATGTTTTTGAAATGTGCGTCTTTGTTTTGAAAATAGAAAGGATTGTTGTTTTGAAATAGAGCAAGTAACTAGAAGTAATCTACCTACTCAAATGTCTTTCTTATGCATTTTTTATTCCTTTGACATTGTTGTCTTACCTTTGGTTTGGTAAGAAACCCTATCTTTGGATGTAAACGGGACGGGCGTGGGTCATCGTATAACCATGATTAGCAATGTTTGCAAAGTATCTTAGCATTTGGAGGGACGGAGATCATTTTGTAAGGCAATTTTTGAATAGCGTCATCGAGGGACTATGATCTTTACGTTTGTTTGTTTTTCCAAGATACCTCGCATGCATAATATGGCCATTTTTGTTTTAGGCGACTAAGTGGAGAAACCCAAAGGATGCTTGTATGTAAGTGTGTTTGATTCGCATGCATTTAGTCTTTGATTAGGGGTTGTCTACTTGTTGATTTTATCTTTCCATACATTTCCTATTTTACTAGCAAGCATACAAAAATAATAAAATGAAAAAAGATAAAACCCTACACTATTACAACCATATTGAATAGCATGAAATTATAAAGGAAAAAATAAAATAAAAGCAAGAAAAAAAAGGTATTTCGATTCAGGCAGGAACACTCTTAGATTTTGTGTTCTTTGTCTCCTTCGACTGGGGGTTGGAGTCAGTGGAGTCATGCCCTTCGATTTTCCTTTGTCTCCTTCGACTGGGGGTTAGCGTCAGTAAGGTTCTGGCTTTCGTCTGAGGCCTGGAAACAACAAGGTTCTGGCTTTTCCACAGGCTCCTTGCTGACTCATTGTAAGCATATTAGGCCCTCAGATTGTGATTCGAAAGGCTTATGTAGCTAGCCAATTGAAGGGTATAACAAACTTGTCTTAAGTTCTTAAAATGCAACATCCAAACATAACTACATTCCAGGGGTTAGCACAAAAACTAATGGGTCTCAAAGTCCAAAGTATAACTAATTAAGGTTGAGTTTTCAGCATATGGGCAGTCAGAATCGAATGCTAAAACATGGTCCAGAAATATCTACATTTTTCTTTATTGGCATGTGCATATGATGTTTAAATGAAAGAGTTCCAAGTTTAGAGATAACTTACCTCTTGAAGTGTTTAGTCGAAAGAGCCGTAGGTGACTTCTTTGATGTGAGGGAGCTTCGTTGGGATCTTCCTGAAGCTAGTTCTGTTACTGCTTGGTTTGGGCAGTCACTGAATCGAAAGAGAGTATATGATGGTGATGTGTGAATCGAAGGTTTCTACAGTTTAGGGGAAGTAAATCTAAAGGTACACTACTGAGGCTTTTTATGAAAAAAAATCTTAGAGTTTTGAAGGTTTGAGAATGTTGGAGAGTTTGAGAATATGGGAGAGTTTGAGTGTTTGAGGATTTTTATGATTTTTCTCTCTAGTAAAAATCTGGACCCTTTCTTTGTCAATGGTTTCTCTATTTATAGAGAAAAGTTTTGGGAGTTTAAACAAAGATGTGGCTTGACTGAAACGTGAATATTAAGCTATGTCAGATTTTCCAAGATCCCAAGGTGAAGTACTGAAGTTGTTGGTTAAAAGGGGCTGACTTCCATGACTTATGGTGAAGTACAAACAGGATTTAAGCAAAGCATGGGCTTGGGACAGGATTTGTACTAGCAAGTTCACTTTCATACAAAAAACTTCTGGACAAAGGCTTAATCACCTGGACAATAGCTTAATCCAAAATGTAAGCAATTAATTATGGAGTGAAATACAAGCATTAAGGCTTGTAAAGTAAGATCATGTAGCATGGTCCAAAGATTTGATCAGTGTTCTTTCAAAATCCTATTTTCCACTTGTGTCGAAGAGTTCTAGAAATGTACTAAAGAAGACTGCATCGAAGGATTCAGAGTTGGGTTTGAAAGATGCTGATTCGAAAGGAACCAAAACTCCAATTGAAGCTTTTGTGTGAAGGTGGCTCATGTCCAATCGAAGGCTTGCATGCCAGGGGTTACATGTGGTCAAACGAAAGAGTGTACATAGAGGGTCCATGTCTTGTGACTTCATGCCAACATGTAAAAGATCTATGTTCAAACGAAGCTTGTATAAAGGGAACCAACATGTCCAAACGAATGGTGCATGTAGGAGGACAAAATGTTCAGATTCGAAAGAGGCATATAGGGAACAAAAAGTGAAAATCGAAGGATGCTAAAAGAGAGCCTTTTGCCTTAGAAATGAAATAGATTACAAGAGGCTTTTTTCCTTGTGAATCCAAACCAAAATGTGCCAGAGGCCCATGCCCAGTCGAAGGATGCAAGCCAAGCTTGCATCAAAAGAGGCCAAAAGGCCAATCGAAGGAGCTGAAATGAAGAACACTTGTATTTCTCCAAATTTTGTCAAAAATAATATTTTTATCTATTTTCTCCGTTTTTGACAGTTTCCTTTTAATTTTGGTACTGGAAAATTCCAAAGTACTTGTGCAAGATTGAACCTTGAGAATCCTTGTGAGAAAGGCCTTGAAGAATGAGAGGGCGAATTTTGGGGTACAACAGCTGCCCTTGTTCAATATTCTTAAGCCTGAAGAGTTAGATTGGCGAGTTTTTCCATTCGTGACTCAAAGGTGGAAGATGATTGGACACTAGAGTGCTCAGAAATTTGCACTCGGTGATGTGATGGTAGAGGGAATGGGCTTAAAGATGCCATTTGGAGAGGTGATAGAAATTTGTTGGAGATGGGCTTGTAGATGCCATCCAAAAGTGATTGTCGAATCTGAAAGAGAAACTGAATGAGTATCAGAATGGCATTCGTGTTTGAAGCGTATCTGAACTATATCTGAAAGTTGAATCTGAATGAGTATCAGGATGGCATCCGTATCTAGAGCGTATCTGATGTGTATCTGGACTTGAAGTCAGAATGAGAATCAGAATGGAATTTGTGTCTGGAGCGTATCTGAATTATATCTGAAAGTTGAATCTGAATGAGTATCAGGACGGCATCCGTATCTGGAGCGTATCTGAATTGTATCTGAGAGTTGAATCTGTATGAGTAACAGAATGGCATCCACGTCTGGAGCGTATCTCAACTGTATCATGAAGGTTGAATCTGAATGAGTAATAGAATGGCATCCGCGTCTGGAGCGTATCTGTACTGTATCATGATTGCATATTTAATGGTAGCTGTTAATCTTATCCTGAAAAGGGTAAAATGTTAGCTGGAACACGACATTATATTGCATGAAATGTATAATGCAATATATGTATTTTATCAATGTCTATGATATATGGATGTAATGTATGTGCATGTAAGCTGATTTGTTGTATTGTTGTATGATTGAGGAAAATAAATCCTTGACTGCTGCTGAGGATATGTGGATTCTTCATATCTTGAAATTGAAGTATTGACAAAATCCTATTGTGAGAGCAATGTTGTATACTGATTGAGGAATTCTGAGTAATTTGACGATCTCTACTGGGGATTAATAATTTGAAGTTTTAGTTCTGCTGGGGATCTAAATGACGTACTGTGGGGATTGCTTATGGAATAGCCTGGAGACGTTTTCTTATCCTTTCAACCTATCAGTAATTGTCTTTCTCATTTTGTTTATTTGTAAACAGTAATTATGTTCAAATCCATATGTTCATTAATGAATCATTGGACGTTTTTGCAAATAAAACACAAGTGTAAAGAAAAAAGACAAATAGTTTTCTGTGTTAGAACAAAGTTTGAATCTACTACCCTAAGTTTAAGTTTTGATGATAACAAAATGAAAGGATATATTAATTATGTGAATCATATAAGAACTATTTGCTACCTAAAATATTACGTTCTGTTTTGTAGAAACTCTGATAGGTATCAGCAAGAGCACACCTAATCAGCATCAGAATATTGGTTCTTAACATCAGCATCAGAAGATGCTATATCAGAATACCAGAACCAGAAGAATAACTCACGCGTATGCTGAAGCTTGATGAACAGAACTGCGCTCAACACTCTGATAAAGACAACAACAGTTCATCAGCACTTAAGCAGTGTCAGAATGAAGCCAAGCCAGAACACGCTTTAAGTTGCAACGGTACTGTGCATTGAAAGCGAATTATTACCAACGACATCATTCCAGACAAGATCTGCTCAATAAGGAAAGTTTGTTATTGGCATTGAATCAAGATTATTGCTCCAACGTTCAACAATTTCAGTGCTATATAAACAAGACAATGAAGATTGAATTGGCTAATGCTCTACATTATATTACACGCCTAAAAGCTAATCATCATCTTCCTTCTCTCAGTTTGCTAAACGCTTCATATCTCCTTACTCAATCATTGTTTAGCAATCTAGTTTCATAAGCTTAAGTTGTGTAACATCACAGTTGTGATACAGTTTTGTAGAAAACATTCACACACCTAGATTTATCTTCTTTGTAAGAAAGTGTTTCCTTGACAAACCGGGTTGTGGTTTGCATCAAGAAGGCTTTAGCAGTTGTTAAAGCAGATTGTAATATTCAGTTGAATATAGTGGATTAAGACCTCGGTGGAGAGAGGCGAAATCACCTTGACGGGTGGACTGGAGTAGTTTGAGATCAAACGAACCAGGATAAAAATATCGTGTTCATTGTAAGTGTTTTTCAGTTTTACAATTCAACCCCCCTTCTTGTGTTTTTCACTTCTTCATTCTGTACTTTCGAGGCGATATATTTGTATTGACTTTGAATAAGTATTTTGTACAAAGGAGACAATCATCCTAGTAAGAGAATGCTGCCATAAAAAAGCAAGAAAGGCTTTATACAAAGGAAGATAGCTATGTGTAATAATCCCATGGGGTTCCCATTCTGCTATAGCCTTCGTATCTCCGAATATCTTGTTTATTTGTTGCTTCGTCTGAAGATGATTGAATTGATCAGAAACTCTGAGTTTGTCAGTGGAAGTCAAGAGGTTGTCTTCAAAGTGATCCGACGGGACATAATCATACGCTTTAATTCCCTAACTTTTTCCTGGACCTCCCTTTCGGGTTTTCAGTCCACCGGGAAACCCTTTTTTGCCCAAGTCGCCCTTTCGGGTTTTCAACTTGTCGGGTGTACAGATTTTTTTTATTTTATCCCTAATTTTTGCCCGAACCTTTTGGTTCGCCAGGATGCCTTTTTTTGCCTAGGTGTGTCAACCTAGTGGGTCTCTTATGCGTAGTATCTTTTGACTATGTCCGTGTTCGTAGGGTGTGGCAGGTCGTCACCGTCCATGGTGGTTAAGATCATTGCCCCATCGGAGAATATGTTCTTGATTACAAATGGTCCCTCATAGGTAGGAGTCCATTTTCCCTTGGGATCACTTTGTGGCAAGATAATGCGTTTGATCACTAGTTCTCCAACTTGATATACTTGGCGTCTGACTTTCTTGTTGAAAGCCTTGATCATCCGTTTTTGATACATCTGACCATGGCAAACAGTAGTAAGTCTCTTTTCATCAATTATATTTAGTTGATCAATTCGAGTCTGGATCCAATCATCTTCATTCAAACCTGCATCCTTCATAATTCTCAAAGAGGGGATCTGAACCTCAATAGGCAAGACAGCCTCCATGCCATAAACCAAAGAATAGTGTGTTGTCCCAGTTGATGTGCGAGCCGTGGTACGGTACCCGTGGAGAGAAAATGGCAACATCTCATGCCAGTCCTTGTAGGTGACTGTCATTTTCTGTATGATCTTTTTAATGTTTTTATTTGCAGCCTCAACAACACCATTCATCTTTGGCCGATAGGGGGATGAATTGTGATGATGAATCTTGAACTGCTCGCACAAGGCGGTGATCATAGTATTGTTAAGGTTGGTACCATTATCAGTGATGATCCTTTCTGAGATACCGTACCGGAAAATGAGATTCTGCTTGATGAAGCGGGCAACAACATTCTTAGTAACAGATGCGAAGGAAGCTGCTTCGACCCACTTTATGAAATAATCAATGGCCACTAGAATGAAACAGTGTCCATTGGAGGCTGTAGGCTTGATTTCCCCAATCATATCAATTTCTCACATAGCAAAGGGCCAAGGAGCCATCAAGACATTTAGAGGAACCGGAGGTACGTGCACCTTATCCGCATAAATTTGACACTTATGACAGGTCCGAGAGTGTTGACAGCAGTCTGCTTCCATGGTAGACAAATAATAGCCTGCCCGTAGGATTTTCTTTGCCATCGTATGCCCACTGGAGTGGGTGCCAAAAGTACCTTCGTGTAATTCAGCCATGATCTTTTCGGCTTCAATCTTATCCACACACCGTAGCAGAATGGAGTCATGATTGCGCTTGTATAGGATGTCATTACTCAGGAAGAACTTAGCAGAGAATCGCCTTAAGAACTTTTTATCATTGATTGAAGCTCCTTCTGGATATTCTTGAGCCTCGAGATACCTCTTAACTTCATGAAACCAAGGCTGGTCCACTACTTCTTCAGTATTAATCTCGTGATAGTGTGTTGGTTCATCCATTCGTTCAATGGTGATCTGGGGAGCCTCGTTATCCCAATTAAGTTTAAACATAGATGACATTGTGGCTAGAGCATCCGCTAGCTGATTTTCTTCTCGCGGGAAATGCTCGAACGTGATCTGCTTAAAATGTGGTAGCAATGTCAAGACATTTTCTTTGTAAGGGATAAGGTTTGGGTGCTTGGTGTCCCATTCTCCTTTGATCTGACTGATGACCAAAGATGAATCTCCAAACACATCTAAAGATTTGATTCCCAAGTCTATGGCAGCCTTGTACAATTGAAGCAAAGTCTGGCAGTAAAGGGAGTGTGACACCCTTCCGAAGATATGAGTATATCGCCGATACCATTACCGAGTGCATTGGATGCCCCATCAAAGAACACAGTCCATCGGGATCCTTGTTCCGGTCTGTCATATGGTCTGATCCCTTCACAGTTGTCTAATGTCATGATGTCTTCATCCGGGAATTCAAATTTCATGGACTGATAATCTTTTACAGCTTGATGAGCAAGGATATCAGCTAGCACACTGACCTTTATAGCTGTCTGGGTAGTGTATTGTATGTCATATTCTATTAGGATCATCTGCCATCTAGCTATCCTCCAAAATAGAGCAGGCTTTTCGAAGATGTACTTTATCGGATCCATCTTAGATATCAACAAAGTGGTATAAGTCAACATATATTGTCTTAGTCGACGAGCAGCCCATGCTAGAGTGCAGCAAGTTTTCTCGAGCAGTGAATATCTGGTTTCACATTCGGTAAACTTTTTTCTCAGGTAGTAAATAGCATGCTCTTTTTGGCTAGACTCGTCATGCTGCCCCAATACACACCCCATTGAGTTCTCTAAAACAGTCAGATACATGATCAGTGGTCTTCCCTCGACTGGTGGCATCAAAACAGGAGGCTCTTGTAAGTACTCTTTGATCTTGTCAAAAGAAATCTGGCATTCATCGTTCCATCTAACTACTTGATCTTTCTTCAATAGTTTGAAGATTGGTTCACAAGTAGCTATTAGGTGAGAAATGAATCTGGAAATATAGTTCAGGCGTCCCAAGAATCCTCTGACTTCCTTCTAAGTACGAGGAGCAGGCATTTCTTGTATCGCTTTAACCTTGATAGGATCAACTTCGATGCCTTTGTTGCTGACAACAAAACCTAGGAGTTTACCGGACTGTACTCCGAATGTGCACTTGTTTGGATTCAACCTTAGTTTGTACTCCTTCAACCTCTCAAACAACTTTTTCAAGTGGTCAAGGTGCTCCTCTTCAGTTTGTGATCGGGCTATCATGTCATCTACATAGACCTCTATCTCATGATGTATCATATCATGAAATAAAGCTACCATGGCGCGTTGATAGCTTGCCCCAGCATTCTTCAGTCCGAATGGAATCACTTTGTAGTAGAATGTGCCCCACTGTGTGACAAATGTAGTTTTCTCCATGTCCTCAGGTGCCATTTTGATTTGGTTATAACCTGAGAATCTGTCCATGAAGGAAAATACTTTGTGCTGGGCTGTATTGTCAATCAGGATATCGATGTGAGGAAGTGGAAAATCATCTTTAGGGTTGGCCCTGTTTAAATCTCTATAATCCATGCACATTCGTACTTTGTCATCCTTTTTAGGCACGGGAACAATGTTGGCAACCCATTGAGGATAGGAAGTGACAGCCAAAAATATAGCATTGAACTGTTTCATGACTTCCGCTTTGATCTTCTCTGACATGTCAGGTCTCATGCGGCGGACTTTTTGTTTCACTGGTGGACAACCTTCTCTTGTGGGTAGACGATGTACCACGATGGCTGTATCAAGTCCTGGCATGTCTTCGTATGACCAGACAAAGATCTCAACATAATCATGCAATAGCTTAATTAGACGCTCATTGACACTCGGCTCTAGATTGGCACCCACCTTGATTTCCTTTTTATCTTCCTCGGTACCCAAGTTGATTGTATCCAACGGTTCCTCATGAGGTTGAATAGCTCTTTCCTCTTGTTGTAGTAGTCTGGCCAATTCCTCTGGTATTTCACAATCTTCCTCACCTTCGTATTCGGCTTGGTAGATTAGATCTTCAGAGTCACTAAAGGCCATAGCAGTATCGTTACCCATGAGATCCGGAATGGAGGGGTATCTGCATTTATGAGTGTGGGTGTGTGTAAGGGTATAGCCATCTTTAAACAATAAAATGTAAAAGAAAGACAATGAGCACAAAAGGTTTGTATGTGAAAAACACGTCCATGATTCATTTAATGCCATATGAAGATGAAATAAAAACCCTTACAAATGGACCGTTGTGCCTCGGGTAAAACACAAGGTTTTTAATTTGCAAATTATGTGTGAATATTACAAGTCCAACAGAAATGTAAAAGATAAATTACTGAGATATGAAAGTTATTGGGACAAAGTCTCTGGCTTCCCAATTGCAAAGTCCTTCGTTGACAGTAGGAAATATCCAATCCTCCAAGCTTCCATCTTCTTCACCATCTTCCACTGTGTTGGCTTCTTGGTTGCTAATCTTCAGAGGTGGCCCTCCGGCTCGGGCACGGCGCACAACCTTCTGAGCATTCGAAGTAAACCCTAAGCCAAACTTGTCAGATTTATACGGAAAGTCCGGAAGCTGTCCCCAGATGGTGCATCCACCCTCCTCTACTAGTGCCTTGGCGTTCTTTAGAGATGACATCCAAAGCGGAGGTCTTGTGATCTTGGGGATCTGGGATACCGCCTTGGTTACTGCTACCTCTTGAGAAACTTCTTCGAAATGTTGAAAAGGAGTTTCAATGAACTCTCCATCCAATTCCACATACCGGAAAGAATTTAGGTGGCTAATCATCTACTCTTCCTCTTTGTGGATAGTGATAATCTTTCCATGGATCGGGTACTTCAGCATCTGGTGTAGTGTAGAGGTGACAACACCGGCATTATGGATCCAGGGCCGTCCTAACAGACAAGAGTAAGAGGGGCGTGTTGTACCCCAAACTTTTCCCTCTTTTCATACACGCATATTATTGGTTTTATGGTTATGGAATAAAGGTATATTTATCAAGCTTCTTCAGGTTACAAGTGACGTTTATTTCGTCAATGGATATTCTCAGAGTATTTTCCGTGCTGAAGATCGGTTCACCATTTTGCAACGATTCGGGGTTCAAAGATTCACAAGTCCAACCTGGCGCGCCATATTCAGGTGTTCTTTCGCCAAGATATCTCTGATAACGTATTCTCAAATTTAGGTTCAGTTCAAGAGTCAATTCTTTAAAGAAGGTATCCGAATGTGTGAGTTTTCTTGAAGAAATATGGTGAAAAAGTGTGCTGAAAGTGCAGTTTTTACGCGCTAAAAAATTCATAACTTAAGGATCGTGGCTCATTTTGAAGCCGTTCCGGTGGACAAAATTCCGTCTTGATGTCATATGCATTTTCATATCTCACGGCTGGAAGCCAATTTCGAGCAGAAGGTCTTCAAAAATGTGGATTTATCAAGTATTTTCGTACAGAAAATTTGTGACAAGTTTATTTGTGTCATGTTCAGAAAATCATAACTTGGACGATTTTCATCGTATCGAGCTGGTTCCGGAGCCAAAATTTCACAAATTGAGTTGACTACGTTTACACAGGAGGTATCGAGTTCGAACGGTATTCAAAAGTCTTCATTTTTTGCTCAGAGTGCGTGTGACGCGCCGAAAATCCTGAATGTTGAATATTATATTATCTGGGTCGAAACTTCGAAAATTTATAACTCGGTCAATTTTTATCGGATCGGGCCCATCTTTTTACATAAGGTCACTGACTCAGAGATCTACAACTTTTCTACCAAAGTCGAGACCGGAGTATGCTCCGATCAATACCAGTTTTTTATTGAAGAACGTGTCAGAGTCGACATTGGAGCCCAAAATAAGTTTGTCTGAGCTGAAACTTCAAAAATTCATCACTAATTCACCATTTATCTGGTTGAGCCCATTTTCAGAAAGGAGTTAGTTCTCGATATCGGCTACATTTTGTTTTCACATTTCAACTTCAAAAATTGTACTTAAGCCCCTGCGATTTAGCCTGGAACGTGACGAACTCAAGTTAACATTGGAGGCCCAATTGCACATTCAAAGCCTATTTTTTCTCTCTAATTTCTATTATATAATCTCATTCTTTTCACACAAACGCCTGGGAGAAAAAAAAAGCTTTTGCCACAACGCTGTCAGAATATCAAATTCTTTCAAGAACCCTAAAACCTTGAAATCCTTATTACAAACCTCCATCTCACTACAAACAAGTCATCCCTGTTACAAACCCACATCTCACTACTTCTCCAGTAAGGGTAATACTGACTTGATCTCCATGATCAAAAGGGCATAAAAGCATTCATATCACTACTTCTCCAGTAAGGGTAAGGCTGATTTGGTCTCCATGACCAAAAGGGTATAATCATTCATACATGCCATATCGGTTTTAACATTAAATTTTTTCATATATTGGCTTTATTTGTATTTCATAATATATAGTAATTTATTTAATGTGTTCATGAGATTCAGCACTGCAGATTTAGACAGGATCCCATGCAGGTTCATTATAGAACGTTGAAGCCACAACACAAATGGCCAAAACAGAACAGCTAACACATGACACCAATACATGGCGAGGCAGACATCTTGAGAAGGTTAAGGGCGTGGGTTCAACAACCACTCCTATTGGTTTTTATTTTCTTCCTTTCTATTTATCCTTTTACCTATTTTTATTCTTTCTATTTAAAACTTTTTTTTTTCATAAAATTTAACATTTTTCACAAACCTTTGATTTTTTATAATAAACTCGAAAAATTAATTTTAGATTTTAATTTAATTTTAGGTAACTTTATTGTTTTGTAAATAAATTAAAATTAATTAGAACAATTAGGATTTTGTTT
The DNA here is from genome assembly GCA_948472305.1 of Vicia faba. Lineage (NCBI taxonomy): Eukaryota > Viridiplantae > Streptophyta > Magnoliopsida > Fabales > Fabaceae > Vicia > Vicia faba. The sequence continues at coordinate 792,373,429 of OX451739.1, forward strand.
CTAACTTAATTCTATTTTCTTTTTTCTTAAAATAACAAAACACAAAAATAGGCCATTTAATTATTTTTTTTAACTAATTTAATTACTAATTAATTTTGTATTTAATTTTAAAAAACCTAATTCTTTTTTCTTAGAAATAATTAAAAACAACAAAAAATAATTTTTCTTTCGATTAGGTTAGACGGGGTCAAAACCCTAATTCTCTCTCGTTCTTTATTCGCGCGCGCTTTATTTTATTTTACCATATTAATGTAATTGCTCACAAGTTGTAATAGATTAATTAGGATCTTTTTACTTTCATTTATCGTTTTTTAAGGGTTTGTTTTTGGCTATATAAATACCTGAAGCCTTGTAATAGCTTAACTTACTTTCTGCATTTTATTTTCGCAAACTATAAACTGCTTAGATGTATGTTAATAGGATTGTATGGAAAGACTAATTGAAAATTAAAACAGTAGATTACCTAATGTGCAAAAATTAAATAACCTAAACAAATCGTATGCACATATTCACTCCTAGGGTATGCCTCACTTGGTTGCCTCGGAAAATAATGGTCATGTCCCTCGAATGTAGGGATACCCTTAGCAAAGACCCTAGGTTATAATCATCATAAAGATCATGGTCCCTCGATGTCCCTCGAAGTTGCCTACGGTATACGATCTTGTCCCTCGATGTTGCCTACGAATATATGATGACAGTCCCTTCGAAATGCTAAGGTATCCTTACATGTTGCCTTCAATGACCATTACGTCCCTTTCGAATTGACCCTTAAAAACTCCAACGACGATGCTTCCTACTTCTCAATAGTAGGATAGCGCTGTCCCAAGGAAACGAGAACATAAACAATCCTTTTTCGAGTAGGTAGATGCTTGTAGGTACTTGCTCAAAATCAAACTTTTTACACCATACACTTACACTTTTCAAACTAAGTTTTCAAAACGCTTCGTAACACTCTTAAAGATAGAAGCAAGGGTTAAATCGAAGTAAAACAAAACTTTTCAAATCACACAAACACATAAAGAAGCAAATTTTAAAATTATGAGAAAGTACCTAAGAGCCCGTAGAAAACTACGGATAGAAAGGGTGCTAATACCTTCCATTTCTATAATCTACCCCCCATACTCAGAAAATCTCGAAAAAATGAATTTTTTTGTGCTTTTTTTTCCTTTCCTTGTTGGATAAAATAAAAGTCGATGGCGACTCTTGCTTACCGCGATATTTGTGAATACAAAATGCAAACCAGTATTTAACAGTCGGTTATGCCACCGTATCACAGAACTAGCTACTCTGCTGGGGATTTAATAAGTGGGGTATACCTTAGGATTAGTTCATCATATTGCTTCTATTGTTTGATTTGATTGCTTTATCTTTATGGGCTTTGTATTGGAGTTACTATAGATCCTAACCCGGATCTGGGGGAAACACCTTTTAGGTAAGTAGCAATAAACTGTGAGGGAACTATACGGTGTAGACCGATACGGTTGAAGCACTAGCTACGTTGATGTGGCTCATTGGTTGGTACTGATATCCCTTATGGAGGAACAAGGAGAATATGGGGCTGCTATATGGGTCGTTAAGCATCAACTGACCTTATAACCTATAATTGACCAACTTGGCCATAGGAAGTAGTGAGATAGCCGGCCTCGGTATAGAGCTGAGATCTGGTTGATACTCGATACTACACTCATTGAGACCATACTCTCGAGATAGTTCCGACCGCAAGAAAAGATTGCGTGAGCTGAAACCATGACCGATGGAGGATGGTCAATGATATTGAGAACCTCTAGAACCCGGTTACTATTATTAGGACAGGTTGAAACCAACTGAACTTCAAGAGGGTAGTACCTAGACTCCATGCAAGCCTGAAACTTAAGGGCTCTTGTGTGACTTGTTTGCCTTTATCATGTTTGTTATCTATTATACCTGTTGTATGTTGTTATCATGACATCATGCATCATAAAATAACATGGCATATCATACTAACAATTTCAACGATCTCAAGGGTCTGTGATGTAGGTCATGGCGAACCAGATATCTAGCAAGGGGATTTATTTTCCTCTAGCCAATGTTGTCAAAGGATCTTGGGTCGGGGGCTATGACCCACTCGATATGGTGAGCTTGACTCTGGAAGAAGGACTCTCAACGACACGATGTTTCTTCAATCAAGCTACAATCAAATTCTAACATATTTTTGTTTACCCCGCAAGATCCTTGAAAACATTTCATGCATATCATGAACATCATTACAGGTATCATTACAGGTTTCTCATCTCCTTCGCTGTTTATTTCAGCATGAAATGTCTTCTGAGATACCTATCGATCAGGCCATCAAAGCTCTTTAGGCACAGAATTCCCAATTCCAAGAGATGTTCTTGAACTTGGCTAAAGGGAAAGAGGATTTGAAGACTCTCATCCTGAAGGAGAAGAAGAAGAAGAAGAAGAAGGCGGTTCTTCTGAATATGGGTCACAGATTTGGGAATAGGTTGCGACAGGAAGCTGATCTGTCTCATTCATCCAAAGAAGGAGAGAATCAAGAGGAGGAAAAGGGTCCTAGTCCTGTGGCCTTTGATAATGATACTGATTTTGATAATGAACAGTACCATCCTGCTGAGGATAGGTACAAGCAACTTGTGGACCGTCTGAGTGCTATGGAGATTCAGAAGATCCCCGGTTTGGATTTCGGAGATCTGGGACTGGCATCTGGGGTGGTGATCCCTCACAAGTTCAAAGCACCGGTTTTTGCTAAGTATGATGGAGCATCTTGTCCAAAACTACATCTCTGCTCATATGTCAGAAAAATTTAACCTTACACTGCTGATAGGAATCTGTGGGTACATTTCTTTCAAGATAGTCTGTCAGGGACTCAACTTGAATGGTTTTATCAATTGGAAGGAGCTAATGTATGAAACTGGGAGGACCTTGCTGCTGCTTTCTACAAGCAGTACCAGTATAACACCGACCTTTCTCCCACTCGTACTCAGCTTCAGGGTATGTCTATGGGTGCAAGCAAAGGTTTTAAGGACTATGCTCAAAAGTGGAGAGATTTGGCTGGAAGAGTCCACCCCCCGTTGTCTAATAGGAAGTTGGTTGATATGTTTATGGAGACGCTATCTGGTTCATTCTTTAATCATTTGATCGGCAGCTCTTCAGTGGGTTTCACCGAGCCGATTCTGACTGGAGAAAGAGTAGAAGCTGGGATCCTGAGTGGTAAGATCCAGAAAAATACCTCTTCGAGTACAGAGAATAAGTCATTTGGTGGCAAGAGGGAAGCCAATGTTGTGCACGGCCAGAAGAGGCGCAGCAAGGCAGACTACCACCAATATGTGGGGGCAGTGTTGATCTCTAATTCGGCCCGCACACAACGACCACAACAACGAAACAATCAGCCAAGGGTGGAAAGACCTCTAAGGCAGTTCACCCAAATCAATATTCCATTGTCACAAGCATTGCAACACATGTTGAAGATGAATATGATTACGGTGATAAACCATCATCCAAACCCTAAGACTTCTTCTCCTAACTACAACCCGGATGCAAGGTGTGCTTATCATTCTGGTAGCCTGGGGCACGATACTAACGTTTGTTGGGCGCTGAAATACAAGATTCAGAATATGATTGACGCCAAGGAGATCGAATTCGACCCTTCTGAGACTCCCAATGTGATCACTGCTCCCTTGCCAAAACATGGCTAGGATTGAAAGCATTTTTGTTCATTTGAATTCTGAAGTTGTATTTTCTTTGCTTATTCAAACAATTATTATCATGTCAAACTTTCTTATTTCATTAATGCATTACACATGTCTGTCTTGAATTAATTTTTTCATTTTGCTTAAATTGCTTTATATTTCCTTTTCGTGATATTCAACTCTCGACTAAAAAATTGTAAGCCTTTAGAGGGAGGATGACAAAAACGATACCACAATCTCTACAGTATGCTTTTGAACAGACCCCGCTGATGATGTACATGTGTTGTTTCAAATCCTAAATAGTGGAGTTATAAGGAAGATAATCCCTAGTCAACCCCTTTGAGCCAAAGAAGTAGGAGTTTTTCTTTTCACACAAATTAAAACCCTTAATCACAACCTGGGGCATGGTAGTTTTCTCAGTTAATCCAGGTGCACAATGAATGGCTTCAAAGACGTCCTTCCAAAACAAAAGACAGTGATGGTTCCCTATAATCGTCAAGAAAGGCAGTCATTATCTCTCAAAATAAAAGCCCATTAAGTCAAAACCTATGAAGGAGACTTAAGAAAAAAACAGGGGCATCCCGCTGACTGAAATCACAAAAAGAAATAGTTCAGGCAAAAGACAGGAATAATAAAATAAAAAATAAAGAGGTCCTACAAACTCTCAACAAAAAAAAATGACTTCCTATTCAAAATAAACTGTCAGTATCCGAACCATCACCGGAACATCAAGGACAATTTTCCAGAACTCAACCGGGGTTTTAAATGCACAATTAGCTGAGTTTAGGATCGAAGAACATCACGAAGAATGGGTGGGTACAAATAAAATTTGAGCCTTTATCCTTTGTTTCTTAAACCGTGAACCAGGCCACGTTATAACCCTTAAAAGTCCTAGCTGAAGTATGGGTTAGTTCGAAAGCATATTGTTACAAAAGGTATCCTGACTCCTGTAGGACTTGCTATAAATCCTGAGTTGACATCACATTTTATAAAATTTTCTTGTTTTATTGAAAAATGCATTTTCAAAACTTCAAGACAAACGTAAGCTTTGCATTCTTAAAATAACATTGTTTGCATATGACTATTTGTTCAACAATAGAGAAATTTGCATGACGAATATCTAGTGAACAAAAACCTTCTCAATAAAAAGGATCACCTCAAGTGGAAAAACACTTCCAACCAAGGGGAACGGCATGATCATTGTCCATCATCTGGGGCAGTCAAGTTAAGATTCAAAGAATCTCTCAAAGATGCCAAATAGCCAGGGGAAGATCTCCATCTGAATCACTTGGGGCATTGGACATGAATTCCAGCAATGAATCTTGTATGATCAAACGAACATCTTCTGATAGTGTGGCAACACAACACTACCGACAGTGACAACTCCCTACACCCTGAGGGCGTGGACATAGTCAAAAAATACTGTGCATGAACAAAGACCCGCTAGGTTGACACACCTAGGCAAAACAAGGGCGTCCTGGCGAACCAAAAGGTTCGGACAAAAATTAGGGATAAAAACAAAAAAATATTTGTACACCCGGCAAGTCGAAAACTTGAAAAGGCAGCTTGGGAAAAAAAGGGTATCCCAGTGGACTGAAAATCTGAAAAGACAGTCCAGGCAAAAGTTAGGGATTAAAGCGTACGACTATGTCCTGTCATCTTGTCACTTTCCTATCAGTAGAAGACTTATCATTCCGATCGGTAGTTACCAAGCACCTCATAAGTTGGGATGACACTCAATCCACAAGGCCTCCGCAGGCACTTTCTCCAGCAGGTACAGGGGCAGAAAAGTCTCGATGCAAAGTCATTGTCATATCCTTAGCACGCGTCCCAGTAACATCTACACTCCCCGCATAGTAAGAAATATCCAAAAGCAGTGGTGTTAATTCTCCCCAAGCAGAGTTCATCTTTCACCAACAATGGAAGACCATCCCCAGTGGAGTTTATTTCTTCCACAAACAGAAATTTTATCCCCGACAGAGTTCATCATCGCCAACAACGGTAATTGATCCCCAACCGAGGTTTTTGCTCCAAATCAGCGGATTTTCTGACAGAGTATCTCTTCCCCACAGAGTCATTTTTTTCTCGCCAGTTTATTCTCCAGCGAAATTATTCTCCGGACAAGTTATTCTCAAATCATCTTCGGTTGTTATCCCCAGCTAGTGAAACTCTTTATTCTCCAACAACAGTCAAGGATTTATTTTCCCAAACTTGGACGTGCCACAATAGCATTTCATGTTCATATATCATGACGTGCGCATACATATTGCATACAGCATAATCTCATTTATTTTGAGAACATCATCATAAAATGCATGTCATGCATCATATACGATTAATCATGTACCTTTTCAGGAAAGATGGTTATCATCAACAACTTCCAGCAAGTTCAAGATTAACTCCGAAAACTAAACAGAGTAATTATCTGCACGATCAAATACAGCTTTACACGGGTTCGTCACGAAGAAATCTTACACGGGTTTCTCCTAAATGCAGTTTCACACGGGTTTATCCTGAAAAATCTTACACGAGTCCTTTCTCATATATTTCTGAATGAAGTTTTACACGAACTCATCCCAAAGTAACCTTACCCAGGTTCCTCCTGAAGTTTTACATGAACTTATCACAAGGTGACCTTACCCAAGTTCCTCCTGAAGTTTTACACGAACTTATCACAAAGTAACCTTACCCAGGTTCCTCTTGAAGTTTTATACGAACTTATCACAAGGTGACCTTACCCAGGTTCCTCCTGAAGTTTTACACGAACTTATCACAAAGTAACCTTACCCAGGCTCCTCCTGAAGTTTTACACGAACTTATCACAAAGTAACCTTACCCAGGTTCCTCCTAAAGTTTTACACAAACTTATCCCGAAGTAACCTTACCCAGGTTCCTCCTAAAGTTTTACACAGACTTATCCCGAAGTAACCTTACCCAGGTTCCTTCTCGGTCCCGATGTAGTTTCACCCAGACTCATCCTGAAGCAACCTTACCCAGGTTCCTCCTTACAATTTCCCGATGTAGTTTTACCCAGACTCATCCTGAAGCAACCTTACCCAGGTTCCTTCTCGGTTCAGATGTAGTTTTATCCAAACTCCTCGCAAAGCAACCTTACCCAGGTTCCTTCTCGGTTCAGATGCAGTTTTACCCAAACTCCTCGCAAAGTAACCTTACCCAGGTTCCTTCTCGGTTCAGATGCAGTTTTACCCAAAATCCTTGCAAAGCAACCTTACCCAGGTTCCTTCTCGGTTCAGATGCAGTTTTACCCAAACTCCTCACAAAGCAACCTTACCCAGATTCCTTCTCGGTTCAGATGCAGTTTTACCCAAACTCCTCACAAAGCAACCTTACCTAGGTTCCTTCTCGGTTCAGATGCATTTTTATCCAAACTCTTCACGAAGCAACCTTACCCAGGTTCCTTCCCATAAGCCCTACTATCCAGGTGCCTTCTCATAACCTTACCATCCAGGTTTCTTTTCTCTTATCTCCAGACAGCAGTCCACAACACTGTAAGACCCGGACCTATCAAACACGATCAGTTTCACCTTTCCCTAGTAGGTCGCGATGCAGCCTATACACGAATAGATATGCAGTTCACTTCCGCTTCCTCAAGTCGGAGTTAATTCCCCAGTAGATTAACGGACAACTGAAGCTCCTAAAATTCTATTTCTCCCAAGACAGAGACCAACATTCCTCAGCAGATTCCTCCTCAACGATAGGAACAAGAATTCTCATCAAAGGAATATCTCAGGAAATCAACATCCTCTAGATGGCATCTTTAAGCCCATCTCCGATGATTCTTCGTCATATCTTCCGAATGGCATCTTTAAGCCCATCTCCGGTGACCTTCCGTCATCTCCTTCAAATGGCATATGTAAACCCATTCCCGATACTACCTACATAGCCAAGCATCATTACATACGAGTGCAAATTTCTGGGCACTCTAGTGTTCAATTATCTTCCACCTTCAGATCACGAAAGGCAGACGAGTCAATCAAAATCTTCAGGTTTAAAAAGATTGAACAGGGGCAGCTGTTGTACCCCAAAATTTGCCCCCTTTTCATACACGCATATTATTGGTTTTATGGTTATGAAATAAAGGTATATTTATCAAGCTTCTTCATGTTACAAGTGACGTTTATTTCGTCAATGGATATTCTCAGAGTATTTTCCGTGCTGAAGATCGGTTCGCTGTTTTGCAATGATTTGGGGTTCAAAGATTCACAAGTCCAACCCGGCGCGCCATATTCAGGTGTTCTTTCGCCAAGATATCTCTGATAACATATTATCAAATTCAGGTTTGGCTCAAGAGTAAATTCTTTAAAGAAGGTATCCGAATGTGTGAGTTTTCTCGAAGAAATATGGTGAAAAAGTGTGCTGAAAGTGCAGTTTTTACGCGCTAAAAAATTCATAACTTGAAGATCGTGACTCGTTTTGAAGCTGTTCCGGTAGCCAAAATTTCGTCTTGACGTCATCTACGTTTTCATCTCTAACGGTTGGAAGCCAATTTCAAATAGAAGATATTCAAAAATATGGATTTATCAAGTATTTTCATACAGAAAATTTGTGACAGAAATTTATTTGCGTCATGTTCAGAAAATCATAACTTGGTCGATTTTCATCGTATCGAGCTGGTTCCGGCGCCAAAATTTCAAAAATTGAGTTGGCTACATTTTCACAGGAGGTATCGAGTTCGAACGGTATTAAAAAGATCTTCGTTTTTTGCTCAGAGTGCATGTGACGCGCCGAAAATCCTGAATGCTGAATATTATTTTATCTGGGTCGAAACTTCGAAAATTCATAACTCGGTCAATTTTTATCGGATCGGGCCCATCTTTTTACCCAAGGTCACTAACTCAGAGATCTACAACTTTTCTTCTAAAGTCGAGAGCGAATTATGCTCCGATCATTACCAGTTTTTTATTGAAGAACATGTCAGAGTCGACACTGGAGCCCAAAATAAGTTTGTCTGAGCTAAAACTTCAAAAATTCATAAATAATTCACCGTTTATCCGATTGAGCCCATTTCCGGAAAGGAGTTACTTCTTGATATCGGCTACATTTTGTTTTCACATTTCAACTTCAAAAATTGCACTTAAGCCCCTGGGATTTAGCCTGGAACATGACGAACTCAAGTGAACATTGGAGGCCCAATTGCACATTCAAAGCCCATTTTTTTCTCTAATTTCTATTATATAATCTCATTCTTTTCACACAAACGCCAGGGAGAAAAAAAAGCTTTTGCCACAAAGCTGTCAGAATATCAAATTCTTTCAAGAACCCTAAAACCTTGAAATCCTTATTACAAACCTCCATCTCACTACAAACAAGTCATCCCTGTTACAAATCCACATCTCACTACTTCTCCAGTAAGGGTAAGGCTGGCTTGATCTCCATGATCAAAAGGGCATAAAAGCATTCATATCACTACTTCTCAAGTAAGGGTAAGGTTGATTTGATCTCGATGATCAAAAGGGTATAATCATTCATACATGCCATATCGATTTTAACATTAAATTTTTTCATATATTGGCTTTATTTGTACTTCATAATATATAGTAATTTATTTAATGTGTTCATGAGATTCAACACTGCAGATTTAGACAGGATCACATGCAGGTTCATTACAGAACGTTGAGGTCAAAACACAAATGGCCAAAACAGAACAGCTAACACATGACACCAATACATGGCGAGGCAGACATCCTGAGAAGGTTAAGGGCGTGGGTTCAACAACCACCCCTATTGGTTTTGATTTTCTTCCTTTCTATTTATCCTTTTACCTATTTTTATTCTTTCTGTTTAAAACTTTTTTTTTCATAAAATTTAACATTTTTCACAAACCTTTGATTTTTTATAATAAACTCGAATAATTAATTTTAGGTTTTAATTTAATTTTAGGTAACTTTAATTGTTTTGTAAATAAATTAAAATTAATTAGAACAATTAGGATTTTGTTTCTAACTTAATTCTATTTTCTTTTTTCTTAAAATAACAAAACACAAAAATTGGTCATTTAATTATTTTTTTTAACTAATTTAATTACTAATTAATTTTGTATTTAATTTTAAAAAACCTAATTCTTTTTTCTTATAAATAATTAAAAACAACAAAAAATAATTTTTCTTTCGATTAGGTTAGACGGGGTCAAAACCCTAATTTTCTCTCGTACTTTATTCGCGCGCGCTTTATTTTATTTTACCATATTAATGTAATTGCTCACAAGTTGTAATAGATTAATTAGGATCTTTTTACTTTCATTTATCGTTTTTTTAAGGGTTTGTTTTTGACTATGTAAATACCCGAAGCCTTGTAATAGCTTAGCTTACTTTCTGCATTTTATTTTCGCAAACTATAAACTGCTTAGATGTATGTTAATAGGATTGTATGGAAAGACTTACTGAAAATTAAAACAGTAGATCACCTAATGTGCAAAGATTAAATAACTGAAACAAATCATATGCACATATTCACTCCTAGGGTATGCCTCACTTGGTTGCCTCGGAAAACAATAGTGATGTCCCTCGAACGTAGGGATACCCTTAGCAAAGACCCTCAGTTATAATCATCATAAAGATCATGGTCCCTCGATGTCCCTCGAAGTTGCCTACGGTATATGATCTTGTCCCTCGATGTTGCCTACGAATATATGATGACAGTCCCTTCGAAATGCTAAGTTATCCTTACATGTTGCCTTCAATGACCATTACGTCCCTTTCGAATTGACCCTTACAAACTCCAACGGTGATGCTTCCTACTTCTCAATAGTAGGATAGCGTTGTCCAAAGGAAACGAGAACAGAAACAATCCTTTTTTGAGTAGGTAGATGCTAGTAGGTACTTGCTCAAAATCAAACTTTTTACACCATACACTTACACTTTTCAAACTAAGTTTTCAAAACGCTTCGTAACACTCTTGAAGACAGAAGCAAGGGTTAAATCGAAGTAAAACAAAACTTTTCAAATCACACAAAGACACAAAGAAGCAAATTTTAAAATGATGAGCAAGTACCTAAGAGCCCGTAGAAAACTACGGATATAAAGGGTTCTAATACCTTCCCTTTCTATAATCTACCCCCCGTACTCAGAAAATCTCGAAAAAAGGAATTTTTCTGTGCTTTTTTCCTTTCCTTGTTGGATAAAATAAAAGTCGGTGGCGACTCTTACTTACCGCGACATTTGCAAATACAAAATGAAAACCAGTATTTAACAGTCGGTTCTGCCACCGTATCACAGGGCGATGTCCATTACATAGAAGGTTGAGTTGAAAGTCTGAGTTCCCACCTTTATAGGGATGTCCACCTCCCCGTGGACCATCCTCTTTGAGCCATCAAAAGCTCTCACAACTATGTTACTGGGTTTCAATGTCAGCCATTCGCAATCCAATCTATCAAGAGCTTTCTTCGGTAAAACGTTCAAAGATGAGCCCGTGTCCACCAAGACATGGGCCAGAGTCGTCCCTCTACACTCCACAGAGACATGTAATTCCTCGTTGTGCTTTCTCCCTCTCGGTGTCAAATCAGCATTAGAGAAGCCTAGGCCGTTATCAGCTGTCAAACTGGCCACACAATCTTGGAATTGGTCAGCAGACGTCTTTTGTGGCACATGGGCTGTCTTCAGAAATTTCACCAGAGCTTTCGCATGTGCCTCAGAGCACGGCAGCAATGCTAGCATGGAGATCTGGAGGGGGTTTGTCCCAACTGTTCAACCACGTCATAGTCACTCTTCTTTATTATCCTCAGGATCTCTTCCATTTCCTACTTGGAGGTTTCAGGGATAGCTAGTGTTGTAGCCTTCGTCCGGACAGGCTCTTCTTGAATACTTTTTCCTTGATTTTCAGCACTAGAATTGTTGGTAGGGATAACAATAGGGGTCGTGTTGTCTTTGTCGGTAGGAGCACTTGCAGGTATGATTATTGGTATAGAGGTAATCTTCAGAACAACCACGGGTCCAAAAACTGCCTTTGGAGGGGAAATCTATGGAGAGAAGATTCTACTGCTACGGGTAACCTTACTAGTTCCGGAAATATTGCTAATGTCAGAATATTCTTCTTCGGAGCTTACTTCTTCGGCGGTCAGCCCATCTTGTTTAATATTGTGGTAGTAGATTTCTCCACCGTAATTCCACAGTACTGTTTTATCTGATTCATACGGGACCGGCCTGGGCATTGTGATTATAAGAGGAGTCGTCTTTGGAACTAATGTAATCCTAACGGGTCTTTTGGGGGCCCTGGAAGGATTGATGGAGATGGTTATGATTGAAACGTCTTCAACAGGAACGGGTGAAACAGGAGCATTTTCAAACAGAATCTCTTGGTTGTCTATCAAGCGTTGAATGTCTGTCTTCAAAAGAGGGCAAACAGTTGGTGAGGATAAGCAATGATGGCAGTCTTCATTACAACCTGGGAAAATACCAGCTTTCAACAAGTTTATCTTAATGATCGAGAGCGGAGTCAAGAGTTCATCCACAATAGCAACAAACAAATCTTCTTCGATAGCATTGGTGTTGTGACCATGCCTAGGCATCGGAGCGAAAATGAAATTTGTCTTCTTGGGTGCATCAAACTCAATTTCTTTTGCATCTATGAGGTCTTAAATTTTATTTTTCAAGGCCCAACAGTTGTTAGTGTCGTGACCCGGACTTTTGGAATGATATGCGCATATGGAATTTGGGTGATAATGAGGGGACGCAGTGTTGGGATTTTTTGGATCTTCTTTTAAAGTTGCCAGATTAGATTTCAGAAGATATGGTAAAACCCGGGCTAGAGTCATATTAATCCTGGTGAATTTTCGGACTGGCCTTTCCACCCTTGGTTGGTTACTTCTTGGTTGATCAGATGTAGGCTTTGGGATCATAACGGCCCCTACCAATGGTCGGCGCTCAGCTCTCCCTTGGTTCCTTTGTGGGTAAACAGTAGACACCTCCTTCTTCCCGGTGAAAGGCTTTCTCACAGCTGTAGAGGCAGACGAATCCTTCTGAATCTTTCCACTTTTTATGCCAACTTCCACCCTGTCTCCGGTTAGTATTAACTCAGTAAACCCAGCAGATGAGCTCCCAATCAAATGGTTGAAGAAAGGGCCCGATAGAGTGCCTAAGAACATATCCACCAACTCCCTTTCAGACAGAGGGGGTTGCACTCTCCCAGCTAGATCTCTCCATTTCTGCGCGTAATCTTTGAAACCCTCATTTGAAGCCATAGCCATACTCTGAAGTTGAGTATGGGTAGGCGCCAAATATGCATTATACTGGTATTGTTTATAGAAAATTGGGGCAAGATCTTCCCAGTTGTGGACTCCGGCCCTTTCCAATTGGTAAAACCAATCGAGTTGTATTCCGGATAAACTATCTTGGAAAAAATGCACCCACAGGTCTTTACCGGCAGAGTGCGGCTGAATCTTTATCACGTATAATCGGAGGTGCATTTTAGGACATGACACTCCATCATATTTTGCAAACAAAGGCACTTTGAACTTTGGTGGGATCACAATTCCCGATACTAGCCCTAATTCTTCAAAGTCTAGACCTGGTACCCTTTGTATTTCGATAGCGCTTAAACGCTCTTCAAGATGTCTGTACTTATCATCAGACGGAGGGTATTGTTCCTCAGAGTAGTCTTCCTCCTCTTGAGATTCTGACGGAACCGCTGTTTCTTTTCCTTTCCCTTCTCCTTCCCCGGAAGTGGTTGCAAAATTCAAGGTTCTTCTAGTCTGTCCCTGAAATCTTCTCCCCATATTCAAAACCCTAGTGGCTTTCTTTGTTTTCTTCTTTCTTTCTTCAGCTAACAGAGTCTCCAACTCATCTTGCCCCTTGGCTAGGGTCATGAGTAACTATTGAAACTGCATGTTTTGAGCTTGAAGATCTTTGACCGTCTGTTCGAGATCCATCTTACTGAAATAAACAGTAGAGAGATGAGGAAACTCGTTGCAAAATACCTATTTATGTTATGATGAATGATATGTATACATGCAATGCTTTCAAGGATTTAAAAATTCAAATTTGTTTTAAACAAAAAGAAACACACGTTATATTAATAAGATAGAGTTTGAGTACATCAATGCCCTTTGGGCAAAATAATACAACACTCTAAGATAAAAAAGTAGTGTGCATCCTCTTTGGTGCTATGTAGGCATTTAGAGTCTGCTCCTCATGAAGTAGCCTAGTGAATTCCAAAACCTTCTTCTCGCTTGCGTAGAATTGGGCTTCGAAAGTATCTCTCTCTCCTTTGAGTTGTATCCAATCCCTTTGTAGGTCTTCAAGAGATGTGAGAATGTCAGGATGTAGGATAGTGTATGGAACTTCTCCTTCCTTAACAGGCTCAATAATCACTGGGAGAATGGAAGGATAAGGCATCATAATACTTTTAGTGCGGGTTCGTACCCACTTGAGGTAAGGCTCAAGAGGGATGGAATTCTTGTGTCCCAAAGTCTTGCTATCCACCTTGTTTAGCATCTTCCAAGCTCGGATGAATCTCTGGCGAAGTCCTTGATCGTCGTTGTCGTAGTCGAATACCAAGCCTTGAATCAGCATATCATGTGGGCCATCCCTTCGAGCATAACCAAACTGTCTTAGAGCCAAGCATGGGTTATAGGTGATGCCTCCCCTAATGCCAAGTAGAGGAACATTAGGGAATTCCCCACAATGGTCAACAATGATAACATTCTCTTTGGATCGAGAGCACCAATGAATATCTGAATGTTTGAGCGTCATTAACCTTTGTGACCACCTTAATCCTCGCTCATTCTTTAAGACTGATTGGGGAAGATGAGAAATAAACCATCTTTCCAGGAGGGGAGTGCAACATATAAGGACACCTTTTTCCTCATCGTGCGAGTGTGAAAAGAGTGTAGGATATCCCCTAGTAATGTAGGCACCGGATTGCGTGACATAAAGATTTTGACGGCACTCACATCTATGAGTTGGTCAGGATTAGGGAACAAGACCATCCCATAGATAAGAAGAGCCACAATCTCCTCAAAAGCTTGCAAGTCTAGGGAATTCCAACAGCTTTGGGCCTTCTCAAACAGAAATTTTTCTAAGAAGCCTTTGACACAACTTCTAGTTTCCCAATGAGTTGTGACATCAAATAATTGCAAGTGCAGAGCTTGAGCAATCTCTTCTGGCTTTGGATCTCTTTCCGTATTGTTGAAAGGTAGTTGATTGAGAATAGGAATCCTCAAGAGTTGAGAGAATTCTTCCAAAGTGGGCACAAGCCGATAGTCAGGAAATGTGAAGCAATGATGCAAAGGATCAAAGAACTGGAAGAGCACTTTCATCATATCCTCCTTTGTGTTGGAGGTGACCAAGTTGAGTAGACGACCATGCCTCTCGGTGAATGGAGATTTCTCAGGGATCCTTGAAGCTAGCTCCTTGAGTTGTGGAGGAATTCTTACAAGGTTGATTTTGGTAGTTTTCCTGCGAAGTGAATCCATATCCTACAAAACAAGAACAAAGATGAATCTCCAAAATCCTTGAAATGGTTAGTGGATTCATATGATGTTCAAGATGTCCATGATGTTATGTACAAGTGTGCATATATATGAAAATCAAACAAGTTCTTAGATTAGGCTTGCATGGGGTTTTATAGGTAAGTACCCTCTTGAAGTTTAGTTGGCTCAACCTGTCCTAATAATAGTAACCGGGTTCTAAGGAGCTCAATATCATTGGATTGTTTCCTTGGTTATTGTTTCAGCTCAAGCCTCTTTAATGGTGACCGAAATATCCCAAGAAACCAAACTTCAGTGAGTGTAGTATCGAGTATCTACCAACTTCGGACTGCACCAAAGTCGGTCATCTCACTACATCCTAAAGGACAAGTTGGTCAAGTAAGGGGTTCTAGAAGTTCATTAGTGCTTCATGACATCACTCAGCGGCCCCGTATTCTCTTTGATTAACTCAAAGGCTACCGGTACCCACAAATATATCACACTAACATAGCTATTGCTTAAACCATGTCGGTATACCCCGCACAATTTCCACAATGTATTGCTATTTACCTATAATGTTTCCCAAACTGGGTGGAGGATTCAAAACCAAACAAAGAACCATAATGTAAAGGAAATAAGTCAAACAATGTAAGCAAGTAAATATGATCTAAACCCTAAGGTAACCCCATTCTTATTTGATTCCCTAGTAGAGTCGCCAGTTCTGTGATACAGTGGGAGAACTGACTTGAGGTTTTTGCGTTTTATCGCAAATGTTGCAGTTTAGCAAGAGTCGCCACCGACTTTTCTTTTATCCAAAAGGAAAGGTGAAAAAGCACAGGAAAGGCCTTTGAGATATTTTCTTGAGTTCGGGGGGTAGATTATGAAAAGGGAAGGTATTAGCACCCTTTTCATCCATGGTTTTCCATGGGCTCTTAGTTACTTGCTTAGATCACTTGCTTTTGTTGTTTGAAAATGTGTTCGGCGTGGTTTTGAAAGTATTTTGTAAAAGAGGCCATTTGTTTAGGCAATCTTTGTAATGATTCTCGTTCGTAAGAATGTATACAAAGATGTTTGTCTTTTTTTAAAATGTTTTCAATATTTGTAAGATGTTTTTGAAATGTGCGTGTTTGTTTTGAAAATAGCAAGGATTGTTGTTTTGAAATAGAGCAAGTAACTAGAAGTAATCTACCTACTCAAATGTCTTTCTTATGCATTTTTTATTCCTTTGACATTGTTGTCTTACCATTGGTTTGGTAAGCAACCATATCTTTGAATGTAAACGGGACGGGCGCGGGTCATCGTATAACCATGATTAGCAATGTTTGCAAAGTATCTTATCATTTGGAGGGACCAAGATCATTTTGTAAGGCAAATTTTTTGAATAGCGTCATCGAGGGACTATGATCTTTACGTTTGTTTGTTTTGCCAAGATACCTCGCATGCATAATATGGCCATTTTTGTTTTAGGCAACTAAGTGGAGAAACCCTAAGGATGCTTGTGTGCAAGTGTGTTTGATTCGCATGCATTTAGTCTTTGATTAGGGGTTGTCTACTTGTTGATTTTATCTTGCCATACATTTCCTATTTTACTAGCAAGCATACAAAAATAATAAAATGAAAAAAGATAAAACCCTACACTATTACAACCATATTGAATAGCATGAAATTATAAAGGAAAAAATAAAATAAAGGCAAGAAAAAAAAAGGTCTTTCGATTCAGGCAGGAAAACCCTTTGATTTTGTGTTCTTTGTCTCCTTCGAATGGGGGTTGGAGTCAGTGGAGTCATGCCCTTCGATTTTCCTTTATCTCCTTCGACTGGGGGTTGGAGTCAGTAAGGTTCTGGCTTTTGTCTGAGGCCTAGAAATAACAAGGTTCTGGCTTTTCCACATGCTCCTTACTGACTCATTGTAAGCATATTAGGCCCTCAGATTGTGATTCGAAAGGCTTGTGCAGCTAGCCAATCGAAGGCTATAACAAACCTGTCTTAAGTTCTTAAAATGCAACATCCAAACATAACTACAGTCCAGGGGTTAGCACAAAAACCAATGGGTCTCAAAGTCCAAAGTATAACTAATTAAGGTTGAGTTTTCAGCATATGGGCAGTCAGAATCGAATGCTAAAACATGGTCCAGAAATATCTACATTTTTCTTTATTGGCATGTGCATATGATGTTTAAATGAAAGAGTTCCAAGTTTAGAGAGAACTTACCTCTTGAAGTGTTTAATCGAAAGAGTTATAGGTGACTTCTTTGATGTGAGGGAGCTTCGCTGGGATCTTCCTGAAGCTAGTTATGTTACTGCTTGGTTTGGGCAGTCACTGAACCGAAAGAGAGTATATGATGGTGATGCGTGAATCGAAGGTTGCTACAGTTTAGGGGAAGTAAATCGAAAGGTACACTACTGAGGCTTTTTATGAAAAAAAATTTTAGAGTTTTGAAGGTTTGAGAATGTTGGAGAGTTTGAGAATATGGGAGAGTTTGAGTGTTTGAGGATTTTTATGATTTTTCTCTCTAGTAAAAATCTGGACCCTTTCTTTGTCAATGGTTTCTCTATTTATAGAGAAAAGTTTTGGGAATTTAAACAAAGATGTGGCTTGGCTGAAACATGAATATTAAGCTATGTCAGATTTTCCAAGATCCCAAGGTGAAGTACTGAAGTTGTTGGTTAAAAGGGGCTGACTTCCCTGACTTATGGTGAAGTACAAACAGGATTTAAGCAAAGCATGGGCTTGGGACAGGATTTGTACTAGCAAGTTCACTTTCATACAAAAAACTTCTGGATAAAGGCTTAATCACCTGGACAATAGCTTAATCCAAAATGTAAGCAATTAATTATGGAGTGAAATACAAGCATTAAGGCTTGTAAAGTAAGATCATGTAGCATGGTCCAAAGATTTGATCAGTGTTCTTTCAAAATCCTATTTTCCACTTGTGTCGAAGAGTTCTAGAAATGTACTAAAGAAGACTGCGTCGAAGGATTCAGAGTTGGGTTTGAAAGATGCTGATTCATAGGGAACCAAAACATCAATCGAAGCTTTTGTGTGAAGGTGGCTCATGTCCAATCGAAGGCTTGCATGCCAGGGGTTACATGTGGTCAAACGAAAGAGTGTACATAGAGGGTCCATGTCTTGTGACTTCATGCCAACATGTAAAAGATCTATGTTCAAACGAAGCTTGTATAAAGGGAACCAACATGTCCAAACGAAAGGTGCACGTAGGAGGACAGAATGTTCAGATTCGAAAGAGGCATATAGGGAACAAAAAGTGAAAATCAAAGTATGCTAAAAGAGAACCTTTTTCCTTGCAAATGAAATAGATTACAAGAGGCTTTTTTCCTTGTGAATCCAAACCAAAATGTGCCAGATGCCCATGCCCAGTCGAAGGATGCAAGCCAAGCTTGCATCAAAAGAGGCCAAAAGGCCAATCGAAGGAGCTGAAATGAAGAACACTTATATTTCTCCAAATTTTGTCAAAAATAATATATTTATCTGTTTTCTCCCTTTTTGACAGTTTCCTTTTAATTTTGGTACTGGAAAATTCCAAAGTACTTGTGCAAGCTTGAACCTTGAGAATCCTTGTGAGAAAGGCCTTGAAGAATGAGAGGGCAAATTTTGGGGTACAACAGAAAGTATTATGACTTGATCTAGATCGAAGTGAAGGAAGCCTTTGAAACTGTCCAATGTGTGCTTAGTCGAAACCACTCGTTCAATGGGTTTTTTAGACTATTGTTGTATAAAGTTAAGGTAATTCCCACAGACGAACCAGTCTAGATAAGGTGGATAAAATGCCAGGCCAAAATCAGCACTGGGAAATTTAGGGAATTTTGGTGGTTCAAGTTTGAAAGCTAAATCATACCTACCTTCAAGTTTGACATAAGAGGTGATTCTAAAATGAGGAAGCTTTTTTGTGAATTTCTCTTTTAAATTTTTCGATGCATTGTATATGGTTCAACTAAGATTAGTTGGATCATAGACAGTTTCAAAGTACTTTTGGAACGTCTAGATCTCTTTGATGTGAGTCTACGTGCCTTTCTTGATGTGATCCTGCATAAAGGCAAAAGCTTTTGTCATACGCTCAGCAAAGTTGGTTGCATCAAACATATTGTTAGAGTAATATTCCCTCCACCAAGTATTTAAGGCTTTGGTGTAATAGAAGGAATGTTGGAAAAGAACGAGGTTGAATTTTAAAAATGTGGAGTAGCGTTGCACGTGTTCTTCTCGTTTAGAATCATAGAAATGCATTCCTTGAAAACAAACAGCACTTTTCTTTCGAAAAGAAGTTTAGGAATTAGCTGGAAAAGTCCAAATTATCGAGAGACAAAATTAGGTTGATAGGCAAGTAAGACGATGTGACTCTTAATAGACATAATTCTTGTAGTGATTAATCTGGGAAGTAAGAAAGATCTCCAGATAGCCAAGGTTTCTACCTCTTGAAGCAGCGAAATACTAGTAAGAGACCTTGTAAACCATTCAGGGCCATGAGTTTTCTGAGCAAAGGGAGCCATCGAATGAGTAAAATTCTATTTTATGAAGCACTCCCTCAATTCCTTTCCGTCATCATTTGGGGTCAATCAAACCAACCTAGTTCCTTCAAGAGTTTGGTTTTTAATTTATGGGTTTGTTTCATCTATTTTTCTAGAGGTAGAGAGTGAGGGTTTGAATATGGCATGCATTAAGCCACAATTGAATAAGCCAATATGGGCCATCTAAAAGTAATTTGGTACCTACTTTATAGATTTTCAGGTTTCTAGTAACCTCCCTAAGACACTCATATAATCCAGCTAATATCAATTCGTTGAGGCATATGTTTCGACCAGAGTGAAGTTGATTGGCTAGGGTTAGAAATCTTAGCTACTTGCAGGGATTTGCTACATAAAATGCATCAAGATAGCCACTATGTAAGGAAAGTTATGTGTGCTGCGTCTGATACTTCATCTCCTTCAGCATGTTAATGATCAATATATTTGGTGAAGCCAGCATGGTCGGCATCGAAACCTATAGTGTTGTCTGTTTGCTTAGAAGGATCAAAGGTTTTCTGATAAGTGTAAATTGTAGCTATTTTTGTATATACTTTTTGTTGAACTTATCGACTATTTGTTGTTAATATCGGTTGAATAAACCCAACTTTTGTGTAAATTCGTTTAGCTTGTGTATATTAGTGTTTTTATGTACATAGTGTAATGATTGATATTTTTCCATTCATTTTGTAGGTATTTGAGCATGAATGAAGCAATGAGCAATAAAAGCTTCAAGATGCATATTTTATCCAAGAAAGGAAGAAGGCAAAGAAACAAAGCCAAGAAAAGAAGCTGAGAAGTGTTGTTTTAGAGCTAGCGTCGGGCAGTGTTGGGGTGCTACCAGGGCGCTGTGAGCGTTGGGCAACGTTGCGGTGAGGCAGTGGCGGTGGCGGTGGAAAAGAGAGAAAATCATCTGATACTGACTTGTGCTCGCGTATTAGTTGCCGAGCGAGAAGTGAGGTGTCGTCGGGAGGAGAGAAATATTTTTTCCAGCTTGCCTGCATGGCACAGGCTGGGCCAAGTAATAAAAGCCATGCACTGGGCAATGCTATTTGGGCGCCGAGCGACAGTGTCTGGGCATATTTTGTTTATATTTTCCTTTTCATTTAATTTGTTAGGGTTATGGGTTTGGTGATAGTTTTAGCACCCAAATTCATCAACCCTTATTTTTTGGTATATTAGCTTTGTTTGAAAATGTGCTTTGTGGTGGTTTTTGAAAGTATTTTTAAAAATGCGCCTTCATTTAGGAAAACTTTGTAATGATTCTCATTTCGTAAGAACGTATACAAAGTGTTGGATTTTTGAAAATATTTCATGTTTTGAAAGTGTTTGGTGTGTGTTTATTTTGAAAGTGAGCAAGCAACTAAGAACATTTCTACCTACTCAAAAGTCTTTTTTCATTTCTTCCTTCCTTTGATATTGCTATCTCACCATTGATTGGTAAGAAGCCTTATCTTTGGATGTAAAGGGACGGGTGTGGGTCATCGTATAGTCATGATAACAATGTTGTGAGATATCTTAGCATTTTTCTTTGAGGGACTAAGATCATTTGTAAGGCAATATTTGTAGCGTCATCGATGGACTATGATCTTGTATTTTTGATTGTTTTTGCTAAGATGTTTCACATGCATATTATGACTATTTTTCTCAAGGCAACATGTGGAATTACCCTAAGAGTGCATGTGTGAATAGTGTGTTTGATTTGTATGCATTTAGTCTTTGATTAGGATTGTCTACTTGTTGATTTTATCTTCCTATACAAATCCTAATTACTATCATTTATATGAAAGCGATAAATTGCGGAAAATAAATTTACTATGCTATTACATCATTTGGGGATGGGGTATACAAATTTACAAATGGGGATTGCAAGAAATTTAACCTAATCATCTAAAAGAAAATAATTAATTAAAATAAGTAAAATTAATCAAGAAAGCATTTTTAGGGTTTTTTAAAAAAGGTTTTAAGTTTAATCAAAATAGTATGGAAATTAATTAATTAAAATAAAACCTAAATTCTAAGTTAATTTTAATTCAAAAGAAATAACTAAACCTAAATCTAATTATTAATTTATTAACAAAAAGAAATTAAGTTTTTTATAAGAAAAATGTTTTGTCTTTTTGTTTTTAAAGGAATAAAATATAAGTATATTGAATGCAAATAAAATAAATATATTTTTTGAATTTTTGATTTAATAAATAATAATAATAATAATAATAATAATAATAATAATAATAATAATAATAATAAATTAAATAAAATAAAATAAAATATGAAAAATAAAGTCAGGAGATAAAAATGGAATTTAGAGTGTTTGTTAGGAAAAAAATAGTTTTTGTTTGAAGCCTGGCCCAAGTTTGAATTTTTTTGGAAATCAGAAAAAAAGAATGAAAATAAAATAAATGGGATATGTTGTCAAAAGGAAACAGGGGGGTTAGGAGAAGCAAAAATGAAAAGGCCCAGTGAGGGATGGCCCAGGCGTGCATGCTCAAAAATTGGAAATCGTGAAATGAGTTTGAGCTTGTTTCAAGTGATGGTGATGATCAGGTTAGCTTCCTCAAGTTCCCATGAAGCTAATGCAACCCTTACTTGATGCTGGAAGTGTTTGAGTTGTGATAGAGAAGTCAAGATGCAAGCTCTGTTTTTTGGTTATAGAGGAAGGTGATGGAGATGTTACAGTCGTGTAACAGGGTGTGGGGTTATTTGTAGATGATGTTTAGGAACTTTTGGAAGTGAAAGACCAAGAAATGCACGAGTGGATTAGGTGCTTGGAATTTCTGGCCAGAAAGTGCAACAATGGATGTCGTTTATGAAATACTGACTTTGAGAGGGTTTGAGGGCTTAAGCATTCATGTGTTATCTTGCACATAGTGTATGTATTTATAGGCAAGAGGTTTTGTTTGCTACAACAAGTTAGAATTTGAAATATCAAGTTGTAAAACCTTTACTTGTTTTTGAAGCAACCATGAAAAACATCTTTCCAAAGCTTGTACCATGCTATTGTAGAGTGGTTGAACTTTAAACAAGCTTTATTTTTACTTATAGATGTTGTGAGTGCAAAAGGAACAATTGCAAAGCTCAAGACAAGTTGACTTTGCATAAAGCTTGCTTTTTCAAAATGGAAGTGGTGATTTTCTTCCTTAAATGGCAAGGTGTATTGGACAAAGTTTAAATCAAGTGGTTCATAGCTCAATGGCTTGTGAAATCTTCTGATTAAGGATAGATACATAAGTTAGAGGGCCTGAAAAGTGGGATTATGTAGCATTGCTTGGAATTGGATCAAATGTTCATCATGAAAATGACTTGAAAAACAAGTTTGAAACCCTAACTTCTTGCCTTCGATTATCTTAGCTCAAGTATGATCTCAATGACTTCTTGGAAATTTTGGAAATCTTGTAAAACCCCCTACAACATTCATGTTAGGCATTTTAAAGATTCAATTTGGAACTAGGTGAAAAGTTGCCATGAAGTTAGGTCAAAATCCTGTCTAACAAGGGCAAAATTTCACTAAGTCTTTTAGTTTCATGGACATGTCTTCATAAATTCATAACATGAAATCCAAGAATTTCTAGAAAAAGTTCTGCCCTATAATGTTTTAGATCTCATTGAGATCTACAACTTTCATTTTGGAAGTTTCCCTTGAATCATTTTGCATCATAGTGGAAATTTGGCACAAAGTTATGAAAAAATGTTAACTTTCCAACACTTAGAAAAATTTCTAAGTCCTAGAATTTTGACTTTTCAAAGATAACTTTGACTTTTCAATTCCTTGATGAAAAAACTTCATATTTTGACATGTCTTGATGAAATATGATTTTTGAAACTTGATTTTGATCAAAAAGTCAAAGTTTGACTTTTCATTATATAGTTGACTTTTCATCAGTTGACTGAAATTCATCTGTCAATCTAATAATCTTGAGATGTGATTTGAACGATGCAACTAGGTCAATATGGTGCATTTGAATCCTTGAGATCATGTCTTAAACCAATAAGTCATTTTCTTGGTCAAAGGTCAAGAACTGAGCCTTCTCAATCAAAACCCTAATTTTGACCATTTTGCCCTTTTGGTGTTCTGATCAAATCTCTTTGTGGAATTGTGATCCAAAATTGATCAAATGACATATATGAGTTCATAATATTGATATGGATAAAAATTATGAAGTTTGACTGCAAATTGACCATAGTTTGACTTTTCCCTAATACAGTTGATTTTAGGTCAACTGATCAACTAACTAAGCAAAAATGTGATCCAAAGCTTGAAACTTGGCATGAGCATTCTTGGGGATCCAAAATGATCCATGAAGTTTATATAAGGAATTAGAAGTTCAATTATGTTTGCACGAACTCAAACCCTAATTTTGAGTTGTCAATGTTTGAGGAGGTGTCTTTAGCTGATCAAACCCGGTGTAGTCTTGAATCAATGGAGATCTTATGAAGGATTTCTTGAGAAATGAGATGGAAAATTTTGGGGTATAACACCTAGCCCTGTTCAATCTTCTTAAACCTGAAGAGTTAGATTGGCGAGTCCGCCATTCGCGACTTGAAGGTGGAAGATGATTGAACACTAGAGTGCCTAGAAATTTGCACTCGATGATGTGTTAGTTGACTGTGTAGGGAATGGGCTTAAAGATGCCATTTGGAGGGATGATGGAGAGTTGTCAGAGATGGGCTTACAGATGCCATCCAAAGGTGATTGGTGATAGAAATTAGGCTAAGTCTAAATTTTTTACTTCAACTAGAGAAGAATCAGAATAAATCTTTAGAGTGATTTATCTGAATCAGAGAAAATGTCTACGGGAAAGGGATCAAGATAAACCATTGAGAGATTCAAACTGAAACAGCAGATATGGTGGGATGAGTATCCGAATATGATCCATAAATGGATTGTATCTGACTCGTATCTGAAAGATGTACTGAATGAGCGTCAGAATGACATCTGTATCTGGATGGTATTTGAAAGGTATGTTGAATGATCGTCAGAATGACATTCGTATCTGGATCATATCTGGACTGTATTTAGGAGAAAATTTTGGAATACGTATCAGAATAATATCCATCTCCATATCATATCTGAACTTTTTCAGAAAAAGATCTGGAGTAAGTATCAGAATGTGAGCCATATATGGATCGCATCTGAACTATTTCTAGAAGAGTGTATGAGAAGGAGCCCGTATAAGATTGCTTCAGCTGGTCGTGCAAATAATTGTCTTGTCTGGTTTCAGGTGTTAATCTCTGACCCGAGAAATATAGATAGTTTTCATGGTTTGTTACAGGTATTAATCTTTAATCTCTTCGTGTAGATAGTTTTCCAGGCTAGTTACAGGTGTTAATCTACAATCAGTCGTCCACAGATAGCTTTCCTGGGTTGTTACAGGTATTAATCTGGAAATTGGAAAGGTTGGTCGTTGAGATAGTTGTCCTGTCTGGTTTCAGGTATTAATCTCTGACCTGAGAAAGAAAGATAGTTTTCCTGGCTTGTTACAGGTATTAATCTTCAATCTCTTCATGTAGATAGTTTTCCTGGCTTGTTACAAGTATTAATCTACAATCAGTCCTCCGCAGATAGTTTTCCTGGCTTGTTACAGGTATTAATTTGGAATTTGAAAAGGTTGGTCGTTGAGATAGTTGTCATGTCTGGTTTCAGGTATTAATCTCTGACCTGAGAAAGAAAGATAGTTTTCTTGGCTTATTACAGGTATTAATCTTTAATCTCTTCATGTAGATAGTTTTCCTGGCTTGTTACAGGTATTAATCTACATTCAGTCGTCCACAGATAGTTTTCCTGGCTTGTTACAGGTATTAATTTGGAACTTGAAAAGGTTGGTTGTTGAGATAGTTGTCCTGTCTGGTTTCAGGTATTAATCTATGACCTGAGAAAGAAAGATAGTTTTCCTGGCTTGTTACAGGTATTAATATTCAATCTCTTCATGTAGATAGTTTTCCTAGCTTGTTATAGGTATTAATCTACAATCAGTCCTCCACAGATGGTTTTCCTAGCTTGTTACAGGTATTAATCTACAATCAGTCGTCCACAGATAGTTTTCCTGGCTTGTTGCAGGTATTAATCTGGAACTTGAAAAGTTTTGCTTCAATGATGAATAGGAATCCATGTAAGATTGTTTCATCATGAGCCCGTGTAAAGCTACATCTGGTCACATAGGTAGTTGCTCTGTCTTGCTTCAGAAACTAAACTTGGACCTGTTGAAAATTGTTGATAATAGTTGTATGTTGATTGACCTTTTCCTGAAAAGGTAAAACATTAGTTGTATGCAATGTCATGATGCATGAAATGTATGGTGTCCTCAAAACAAATGAGATTATTCCGTATGCATTTATCATGTATGTAAATGTGAAATGTTAATGAAGTGTATCTTTGTCTGGGAAAATGAATCCTTGACAAATGCTGGGGAGCCTTGGGAAATGAAATCCTGGACCCCTGTTGTGGACGAAGAGTAACTTCTCTTTGGATCTGGTTTTAGGAGGTTTCCAGTGGGGATTCCTGTTTAGTTGATTGAGGAGAAACTCCGTTGGGGAATATTGGCTTTGCTTGAGAAGGCTCTGTAGAGAGTGTTGAATTTCTTCTTGGGGAAAGGAGTTCAGGAGCCTTAGTCGTTTGTTGTTCTACTGGTGAGTTATCTTGGGGAAGATTAAATTAACTGTTATTTGATCGTATTCCATGCTTCGCTGAAAATTTCTTCGGGAGAGTGAAGTTAGGCTGTTATCTGGTCAGATTTCAGGCTCCGTAGTAACATACTTGAAAGGATGAAGTTGAACTGATATTTGGATGGGTCTAGGCTTCTCAACAACTTCATTGTAGTTAACTGTTATCTGGTCGGTTTCCAGGCTTCGTAGTAGCTTATTGGGGATTGTAGAGCAGTCTACTAGGGAAGAGGAGTGATAGTCCCTTGATTTGTAGCAATCAGATAGGCAAACTCAAGCTGGGGAATCTGTAGTTTGTTGGAGAAATAAACCTTGTCGCCAGTTTGTTGGGGAGGAGTCTTCAAAAATTGAAACCCTGGCTGGGGG
Source organism: Vicia faba (assembly GCA_948472305.1). Lineage (NCBI taxonomy): Eukaryota > Viridiplantae > Streptophyta > Magnoliopsida > Fabales > Fabaceae > Vicia > Vicia faba. The sequence continues at coordinate 792,400,079 of OX451739.1, forward strand.
TCATCCTATGAACAGGATTTTGGGGGAGATTTGTCACTACCCCTAGTAGCAGGTATTTATGGCACTGCCATGAAATATTTGACTGTACGTAACCTTTTTGCTGGGATTCGCGTTCAATGCCCCAGGTGATTCAGTTGGAGACCTTCCCCTAGTATATTCAGCATTTCTTGAGAGATTTCTCGGAATCTCGACTGGACTGCTCCAGGTATGTTGGATAGCGACACGCCATGCCCCCTTGCTTATAGGAGATCTGTTATTAGAAGTGTCTTCCCACTTGAAATGATTTTTCTCTTCGAGAGAGTTTTTTTGTTCACTGGATATTCGTCATGCGAATTTCTCTGTTTATCAAACAAATAGCCATATGCTAACAGCGATATTCAAATAATGCAAAATTTATGCTTGTCTTGAAGTTTTGAAAATGCGTTTTAGCAGATAAAAGAATTTTTGTAAGAAAATTCAACTCAGGATTTAGAGTAAAGCTTTGCAGGAGTCAGGACACCTTTTGTAACAGTATGCTTTCGAACTAACCTATGCTTCAATTAGGACTTTTGAAGGGTTGTAGCGTGGCTTGGTTCACGGTTTAAGAAACAAAGGATAAAGGATCAAATTTTATTTGTACCCACCCATTCTTAGTGATGTTCTTCAATCCTAAACTCGATTAATTGTACGTTCGAACTCCAATGACGTTTTGGTGATGGTTTAGACAAGTTTAGTTTATCTGAAGGCAGTCATTTTTTGCAACATTTTTCATGTTGTTAAGGATTTGCAATGACCTCTTTTTGATTTATTATCCTTGACTTTGCCTGACTGTTCTTGTTTTTGAGATCACGGCTAGTGGGATGCCCCCGTTTTTCTTAAGTCTCCTTCGTAGGTTTTGACTCTCTTTTTTTGAGAGATAATGACTGCCTATGTGATAGGGAACCATCACCATCTTTTGATTCCAGAGGAATGTTTTTTTTATGTCATTCATTGTATATGAAGTGAAAGTTTGCGACTGAACGCGCATTTGAATTTACTGAGAAACTACCTTGCTCCAGGTTTTGATTAAAGGTTTCAATTTATGTAAAAAGGAAACTCCTACTTCTTTGGCTCAAAGGGATTGACTAGGGATTATCTTCCTTATAACTCCAGTGTTTAGGATTTGAAATAACGTATGTACATCGTCAGCAAGGTCTGTCCAAAAGCATACTGTATGAGATTAAGGCATGGTTTTCGTCATCCTCCCTCTAAAGGCTTGTAAATTTTGAAACATGAGTTGAATACCATAAAGGGATTAAACATCATAGTTTAATTGTAATGAAAACGAATGGATCAATTCAAGACAAACATATGCAATGCATTAATGGAACATAGTTTGACATTAATAGATAAGTGTTTGAATAAACAAAGAAATTACAATTGAAAATTCAAATGAACAAAAGCCTCTTTGTCTGAACTTGTCACTTCAGGCAGTGAGCCTTTGAGGGATGGTAGAAGAAATCAGTCTGACCATCTTGTGTGAACTCTAACACTCCTTCGTCGATCAAATCATGGATCTTATTCTTCAGTTCCCAATAGATATTCGTATCATGTCCAGGACTGTTGGAATGGTATGCATCCATTGCATCATGATGATAGTTAGGAACGAAGATATGGGGATTTAGAGGAGGATCCCTCAACGTAATTAACTCCATCTTCAACATGTGTTGCAATAATTGATTCAATGACATGTTGATGTTAGTAAACTGCCTCTCGGGCTTATTTTTCCTTTTCTAATTTTCCTATTGATGTTGACGAGGTTGTTGTTGGGCCTGTGACATGGCAGAAATTTGGAATGGTTTGTTTTCCCTTGAACCAGCTTCTTGTCTCATGGGAGGCTGAGTAGTGACTTGATCCCCAATATTGACCATTTGTTTCATACGTTTGCAATCGTCTTGATGAAATTGGTTGGCAAGGGCTCTTAGCTCTTCTTGTCCTTGAGCCAGGTTTTGGATAAGAGACATCTGGCCCACCAGTTGTCCCATCATTTAGACCTTCATTATGGCTATCTCGGTTTATAGCCGCTCCAGTTGGTTATCCATGTCGTCCTCAGGATTTCCCATGATCATGCCCCTAGTGAGGAGCGCTTTCACCTGTTCTTGTCCCCTAGATAGGTTCAAGAACATCTCTTGAAGTTAAGCATTTTGAATCTGAATGCTCTTGATGGTCTGTTCTAGGGCCATCCTTACTGAAATAAACAGTAAGAAGATAAGGAGACATGTGTGGGAGAAACCTGTCATGATATGATGCATGTTATATGGATGCTATATTTTCAAGGATTTATGAATTTAAAATTTGTCTAGACAAAGAATGAACAAACGTCAATTTTCATTAATTAGTTCAAAATGGTTACAACGTGCCTCTTGGGCTTACAAAATAAATATCTAAGATAAAAAGGTCGAATGCATCCTCTTTGGCGTAAGGTAGGCGTTCAAGTTCTGTTCTTCATGGAGTTTCTTTGTAAGTTCCATAACCCTTTTCTCGCTAGTGTATAATTGAGCTTTGAAAGTATCTCCTTCTTCCTTTAACTGAATCCAACCTTTTTGCTAGTCTTTAAGAGAAGTAGGTATGTCGGGATGGAGGACAGTGTACGGGACATCTTCTTCAGCCACAGGCTCCATGATAACTGGTAGGATGGAGGGATAAGGCATCATGAGCTTCTAAGCACGAGCTCTTACCCACCTAAGATAAGGCTCAAGGGGAATAGAGTTCTTGTGTCCTAGCGTCTTACTATCCATTTTGTTTACAATCCTCCAAGCTCATTCAAACCTCTGACAGTATCCTTGATCGTCACTCTCGTAGTCGAATACCACTCCTTGGATGATCATATCATGAGGACCATCTCTTTGGGCATACCCAAACTGTCGTAAGGCTAAGCAAGGTTTGTAAGTGATACCTCCCCTAATTCCAAGCAAAAGGACATTATGGAATTCCCCGTAATGGTTGATGATAGTAGCGTTCTCTAAGGATCGAGAACACCAGTGAATATCTGAATGTCTGAGCGACATCAACCTATGGGACCATCTCAAACCTTGATTGTTCTTCAACACAGATCGGGGAAGATGTAAAACAAAAAATCTAGCCAAAAGAGGAGTGCAACACATGAAGGTCCCTCTTTTCCTCATAGTGCGTGAGTGGAGAGAATGTAGGATATCTCCCAACAAAGTACACACCGGGTTGCGAGACATGAAGATTTTGACAGGATTTACATCTATGAGTTGGTCAGGGTTTGGAAATAAAACCATCCCGTAGATGAGAAGGGCCAAGATTTCTTCAAAAGCTTATAAATCCAAAGAGTTCCAACAATCTTGAGCTTTTTCAAACAAGAACTTGGCTAAGAAACCTCTGACACCACTCCTTGTTTCCCAATTAGTCGTGACATCAGATTGTTACAAGTGTAGCGCTCGGGAAATCTCTTCAGGGCTTGGATCTCTTTCCGTACCATTGAAGGGTAGTTGATTTAGAATGGGAATCCTCAAGAGTTGGGCGAATTCTTCCATAGTAGGTACGAGTTGGTAATCGGAAAAGGTGAAGCAATGGTGTAAAGGGTCGAAGAACTGGAAAAGCACCTTCATCATATCTTCATCAGTGCTCGAGGTAACCAAGTTTAGGAGGCGACCATGTCTTTCGGTGAATGAAGAATTCTCAGGGACCCTTGATGCTAACTCTTTGAGTTGAGAATGAATTCTTACGATATTGACTTGGATAGTATTCCTGCGGATGGAAGCCATGTCCTACAAAACAGAACAAAGATAAATCCCAATAATCCTTGAAATGATTAGTGAGAATGTTTATGATGTTATGATGTTTATGATGTTATGTATAAGTAAGCGTATTCGCACAAGGCAAACAATTCCTTAAGTTTAGGCTTGCATGGAGTCTTATAGGTAAGTACCCTCTTGAAGTTTAGTTGGCTCAACCTGTTCTAGTAATAGTAACCAGGTTTTAAGGAATCTTAATATCATCGATCTTTCTTATCGGGCATTATTTCAGCACAAGCCTCTTTAATGGCGACAGAAGTATCCCGAGAAGTCCGATCTCAATGAGCGTAGTATCGAGTATCAACCAACTTTAGACTGCACCAAAGTCGGCTATCTCACTACTTTCCTAATGGCCAAGTTGGTCAAGTAAAGGTTCTAAAGTCAGTTAGTGCTTCATGACACCACACAGCCGCCCCATATTCTCCTTAGCTACTCAAGGGCTACTGGTACCCACAAATGTGTCACACTAACGTAGCTATTGCTTAGACCATGTCGATATACCCCACACAATTTCCACAATGTATTTCTACTTACCTCTAAGGTATCCCAGATCCGGGTAGAGGATCAAAACAATCCCAAACAAGGAACCAAAATGTAAAGCAAGCAAGTCAAACAATGAAAGCAAATAAAGGTGATCTAGCCCTAAGGAATCCCACTTTTATGTTTTCCCCAACAGAGTCACCAGTTCTATAATACAGTGAGAGAAGTGACTTGGGATATTTTGCGTTTGATCGCAATTGTTGCGGTTAGCAAGAGTCGCCACCGACTTTTCTTTTATCCAAAAAGGAAAGGGTGAAAAGAACAGGAAAGACCTTTGAGTTATTTTCTTGAGTTCGGGGGGTAGATTATGAAAAGGGAAGGTGTTAGCACCCTTTTCATCCATAGTTATCTATGGGCTCTTAGTTGCTTGCTAGATTACTTGCTTTGTTTGAAAATGTGCTTTGTGGTGGTTTTTGAAAGTATTTTTGAAAAGGCGCATTCGTTTAGGCAAACTTTGTAATGGTTCTCGTTTCATAAGAACGTATACAAAGTGTTGGACTTTTGAAAATATTTCATGTTTTGAAATTTTTTTGTGTGTGTTTGTTTTGAAAGTGAGCAAACAACTAAGAATATTTCTACCTACTCAAAAGTATTTGTTTATTTATTCATTCCTTTGATATTGCTATCTCACCATTGATTGGTAAGAAACCTTATCTTTAGATGTAAAGGGACGGGCATGGGTCATCGTATAGTCATGATAGCAATATTGTGAGATATCTTAGCATTTTTCTTTGAGGGACTAAGATCATTTGTAAGGCAATATTTGTAGCGTCATCGAGGGACTATGATCTTGTATTTTTGGTTGTTTTTACTAAGACGTCTCACATGCATATTATGACTATTTTTCTCAAGGCAACAAGTGGAATTACCCTAAGGGTGCATGTGTGAATAGTGTGTTTGATTTGCATGCATTTATTCTTTGATTAGGATTGTCTACTTTTTGATTTTATCTTCCCATACAAATCCTAATTACTAGTATTTATATGAAAGTGATAAATTGCGGAAAATAAATTTACTACGCTATTACATTATTTGGGGATGGGGTATACAAATTTACAAATGGGGATTGCAAGAAATTAAACCTAATTATCTATTACAACCATATTGAAAACTTGAATAATGTGCAAGAATTGAAAGGAATATAATGTACAAGAATAAGAAATGGTAAAGAAATGGATTTTTATTTAGATTTTGTTAAGGAAAATAGTTTTAACCTAATCATCTAAAAGAAAATAATTAATTAAAATAAGTAAAATTAAACCCTAGTTTAAAAGAAATAAAATTAATCAAGAAAGCATTTTTAGGGTTTTTTAGAAAAGGTTATCAGTTTAATCAAAATAGTATGGAAATTAATTAATTAAAATAAAACCTAAATTCTAAGTTAATTTTAATTCAAAAGAAGTAACTAAACCTAAATCTAATTATTAATTTATTAACAAAAAGAAATTAAGTTTTTATAAGAAAAATGTTGTCTTTTTGTTTTTAAAGGAATAAAAATGAGTATATAGAATGCAAATAAAATAAAAATATTTTTGGAATTTTTGATATAATAAATAATAATAATAATAATAATAATAATAAATAAAATAAAATAAAATAAAATAAAATATGAAAAATAAAGTCAGGAGGTAAAAATGGAATTTATGGTGTTTGTTAGGAAAAAATCAGTTTTTGTTTGAAGCCTGGCCTAAGTTTGATTTTGTTTGGAAATCAGAAAAAAAGAATGAAAATAAAATAAATGGGTTGTGTTGTCAAAAGGAAACAGGGGGATTAGGAGAAGCAAAAATGCAAAGGCCCAGTGAGGGAAGGCCCAGGCGTGCATGCTCAAAAACTGGAAATCGTGAAATGAGTTTGAGCTTGTTTCAAGTGATGGTGATGATCAAGTTAGCTTCCTCAAGTACCCAGGAAGCTAATGCAACCCTTACTTGATGCTAGGAGTGTTTGAGTTGTGCTAGAGAAGTCAAGATGAAAGCTCTGTTTTTTGGTTATGGAGGAAGGCAATGGAGATGTTACAGTCGTGTAACAGGGTGTGGGATTGTTTGTAGATGATGTTTAGGAACTTTTGGAAGTGAAAGGCCAAGAAACGCACGAGTGGATTAGGTGCTTGGAATTTCTGGCCAAAAATTGCAACAATGGATGTTGTTTATGCAATCCTGACTTTGAGAGGGTTTGTGTTAGAACAAAGTTTGAATCTACTACCCTAAGTTTAAGTTTTGATGATAACAAAATGAAAAGATATATTAATTATGTGATTCATGTAAGAACTATTTGCTACCTAAAAATTACCTTCTGTTTTACAGAAACTCTGATGGGTATCAGCATGAGAACATCCTCATCAGCATCAGAATATTGGATATCAGCATCAAAAGATGTTATATCAGATACCAGAATCAGAAGAATAACTCACGCTTATGCTGAAGCTTGATGAACAGATCTGCGCTCAACACTCTGAACTCTGATAAAGACCACAACAGTTCATCAGCACTTAAGCAGCGTCAGAATGAGCCAAAGCCAGAACACGCTTAAGTGGCAACGGTACTGTGCATTCAAGATGAGTTATTACCAACGGCATCATTCCAGACAAGATCTGCTTAATAAGGAAGGATTGTTATTGGCATTGAATCAGAATTATTGCTCCAACGTTCACTAACTCCAATGCTATATAAACAAGTCAATGAAGATTGAATTGGCTAATGCTCTATATCAATCTACACGCCTAAAATCTAATCATAATCTTCCTTACTCTCAGTTTGCTAAAAGCTCCAAATTCCTTACTCAATTATTTTAGCAATCTAGTTTCCATAAGCTTAAATTGTGTAGTATCACAGTTGTGATAAACAGTTTTGTAGAAAACATTCACACACCTAGATTTCAATTCTTTGTAAGAAACTGATTCCTTGACAAACCGGTTTGTGGTTTGCATCAAGAAGGCTTTAGCAGTTGTTAAAGCAGATTGTAATATTCAGTTGAATATAGTGGATTAAGACCTCGTTGGAGAGAGGCGAAATCACCTTGACGGGTGGACTGGAGTAGTTTGAGATCAAACGAACCAGGATAAAAATATCATGTTCATTGCATTGATTTTCAGTTTTACAATTCAACCCCCCTTCTTGTGTTTTTCACTTCTTCAATTGGCATCAGAGCGCCTGGTTCTGAGCTAAAACACTTAACCGTGTCAGTACAAGATCCAGCGTCAGAAAAACACAATGGCATGAACTTATCATCACACCAGCAATGACAACAATGAAGACAGAGACAGATTCAGCGGCAAACCTACAGTCTTTGATGGAGACAATTTTGATTACTGGAAAGACAGAATTGAAAGCTTCTTTCTGGCACATGATGCTGATCTGTGGGACATGGTGACAGATGGATACACGCACCCTGTGAATGCAAGCGGTCAGAAGATTGATAGGAAAGCAATGATTGACCAACAAAAGTGTGACTTCAAAAATCACCACAAGGCCAGAACCATCCTTCTCAGCGCCATCTCTTATGCTGAATATGAAAAGATCTCTAACAGAGACACAACAAAGAACATGTTTGACTCACTCAGAATGGCGCATGAGGGCAACGTTCAGGTCAAAGAAACTAAAGCTCTTGCGCTCATTCAGAAGTATGAGGCATTCAAAATGGAAGAAAGTGAATCCATTGAAACAATGTTCTCAAGATTCCAAATTCTGGTGGCTGGTCTCAAGGTTCTGGACAAAGGATACTCTACTGCTGATCACGTCAAGAAGATCATCAGAAGCTTACCAAAGCAGTGGAGGCCAATGGTTACAACTCTGAAGCTAGCAAAAGATCTCAACAAAATTTCTCTGGAGGAACTTATCAGCTCCCTCATAAGTCATGAGATAGAGCTAGAAGCTGATGAACCTCAGAAGCAAGGTAAGCCTTTAGCATTAAAATCTAACAAAAAATCTGAGTCTAAAGTTTTGCAGGCAGTTGAAGAAACATCTGATGGATCCTCATCAGAAGAAGACGAACTTTCTCTCCTCTCCAGAAGAGTGAATCAACTGTGGAAGCAGAGGCAAAGGAAGTTCAGGAATCCCACAAGATCTGATCAGAACGAGTCTTCTTCCAGATACAGAAGGACAGATTTTTCCTCTGGATACAGAAGATCTGAAGGCTCCTCAGGAAGCAGAAGGCCAAACACCAAGGACATCATCTGCTATGAGTGCAATGAGCAAGGACACTACAAGAGTGACTGCCCAAAGCTTCAGAGGGAAAAGCCCAAAAAGAAGTTTGGAAGAGAAAAGAAGAAAAGTCTCATGGCTACATGGGATGACTCTGACTCGTCTGAAGCTGACTCAGAATCAGATGATGAGAGAGCAAACATAACTCTCATGGCCAACATTTCAGAAGATAGCGAAGCTTCTGAATCAGACTCAGAATCAGATATTGAAGAGGTATTTCCTGACTTTGCAATTAACTTTACTAAGGCTGAACTTGCTGAAAGCCTTAATGAAATTCTGGAAAGGTACCAGCAGATTAGAGTTAAATTCAGATACCTGAAAAGGAATCTTGAATCTGACTCTGATAAGACTGAGAGTCTTAAATTGGAAAATTCTGAGCTAAGAAATAAAATTTCAAAATTAGAAAATGTTTTACAAAACTCTCAGAAGGAACCAATTTCTGAAACTCCCAGCAGCGTTGATGAGATCATCAAGGAGTATGATCATAGTTTCCAGAAGTTCCTTGCTAAAAGCATAGATAGAAGCAAAATGGCTTCAATGATCTATGGAGTTAGCAGAAACGGAAGGAAGGGAATAGGATACCAAGGTAAGGTTCCTACACCAAAGAATGTCATGGATTTAACCATTAAACACACTCCTCTGAACTCACATTTTGTGTATGATCACACACTTGATATCAAATACACTAGCAGTAAGTATTTTGTGAAACCTAAATTCAACCAGAGTTTTGGTAAATCTAACAAATCAGGACCCAAGAAAATCTGGGTACCTAAGGATAAAATAATACATGTTGCAGATATCTTTAGCAGCAAATCAGAAACACCAGTCATGGTACCTGGACTCTGGCTGCTCGCGACACATGACGGGAAGAAGGCATATGTTCCAAAGCCTGGAACTTAAGCCTGGAGGCCACGTTGGCTTTGGAGGCAATCAGAGGGGAAAGATCATTGGCTCTGGAACTGTAGGTAATGGAAATCTTCCCTCTATAAATAATGTTCTGCTAGTAGATGGATTAATGCATAATCTGTTATCCATAAGTCAATTAAGTGATAACGGTTATGATATAATCTTTAATCAAAAATCATGTAAAGTTGTTAGTCAGAAAGATGGGACTATCCTGTTTAATGGAAAGAGGAAAAACAACATCTATAAAATCAAACTTTCTGAACTGAAAAGTCAGAATGTAAAGTGTCTTTTGTCTGTTAACAACGAGTTGTGGATCTGGCACAGAAGATTGGGGCATGTTAGTATGAGAAGAATATCTCAGATTAACAAACTCAATCTGGTCAGAGGACTTCCTAATTTGAAGTTCAATTTAGATGCTCTGTGTGAAGCATGTCAGAAAGGCAAGTTTGCAAAACCTTCTTTCAAATCTAAAAATGTTGTTTCTACCTCTAAGCCATTAGAACTTCTGCACATTGACTTATTTGGACCAGTTAAAACTGCTTCAGTCAGTGGCAAGAAATATGGGTTAGTAATCGTAGGTGACTATAGCAGATGGACATGGGTAAAGTTCTTAAGACACAAAGACGAGTCACACTCTGTGTTTGTTACCTTCTGTAACCAAGTTCAGAATGAAAAGGATCTTAGAATCGTTAAAGTCAGAAGTGATCATGGTAGAGAGTTTGAAAACAAATATTTTGAGTCATTCTTTAATGACAGACGCATTCTGCATGATTTCTCTTGTCCTAGAACTCCCCAACAAAATGGAGTTGTAGAACGAAAGAACAGAACATTGCAAGAAATGGCCAGAACCATGATCAATGAGACAAACGTTGCTAAGATCTTCTAGGCAGACGCAATAAACACAGCGTGCTACATTCAGAATAGAATCTCAATAAGACCTATTCTGGAAAAGACTCCATATGAATTGTGGAAGAACAGAAAGCCCAACATTTCATATTTTCATCCATTTGGATGTACTTGTTTTATGTTAAATAAAAAGAATTATTTGAACATGTTTGACTCTAAAGCACAGAAGTGTATTATGTTAGGATACTCTGAACGCTCAAGAGGGTACAGAGTATACAATACAGAAACACAGATTGTGGAAGAATCAATTAGTGTTCGTTTTGATGATAAGCTTGACTCTGAAAAGTCAAAGCAGAATGAAGTTTTTGTAGGTATGGAAATTGAATTTACAGGTTCTGAAGACAAGTCATCAGAAGCTCTCAACACAGACACTCCTTCAACATCTGAAAGGAGCACTACTAGCAATCCTACAACAGCTGCTGATCAACCTCAGAAGAGACTACCCAGAAGTAGCTTGGATCACCCAGAAGAAAATATCTTAGGAAGAAAGGAAGATCCAATCAGAACAAGAGCAAGCTTCAGAAACTCTGAAGAATCCCTCATGGGACTTGTGTCTCTGATTGAACCTTCTTCTATTGATGAAGCACTTCTGGACAACGACTGGATTCTAGCAATGCAAGAAGAGCTGAATCAATTCACCAGAAATGACATATGGGATCTTGTTCCCAGACCAAAAGGATTCAACGTCATTGGAACGAGATGGGTGTTCAGAAACAAGCTAAATGAATAAGGTGAAGTCATCAGAAACAAAGCACGACTGGTAGCACAAGGTTACAGTCAGCAAGAGGGGATAGACTATACAGAAACCTTTGCTCCAGTCGCCGGGTTAGAATCTATCAGACTTTTAATTTCATTTGCTGTTAATAAAGGCATCACTCTGTATCAGATGGATGTCAAGAGTGCATTCTTAAATGGTTATATAGAAGAAGAGGTTTATGTGCACCAACCCCCTGGTTTTGAAAATACAAAACATCCAGAACATGTTTTCAAACTAAAGAAGTCACTATATGGTCTGAAACAAGCTCCCGGAGCTTGGTATGAAAGACTAAGTAACTTTCTGTTAGAAAATGAATTCACCAGAGGGAAGGTGGGCACTACCTTATTCTGTAAGTCAGTTAAGAATGACATCTTAGTCTGTCAAATTTATGTTGATGATATTATTTTTGGATCTACTAATCCTTCTCTTGGAAGAAAATTTGCTAAGTGTATGCAGGCAGAATTTGAGATGAGCCTCATGGGGGAACTGAAATTCTTTCTAGGAATTCAGATCAATCAAACTCCAGAGGGAACTTACATTCATCAGAGCAAATATGTCAGAGATCTTCTGAAGAAATTTGACCTCTCAGAATTTAAGCCATCAAAGATTCTAATGCATCCCACGTGCATTTTGGAAAGAGAAGAGGTAAGCAAAAAGGTAGAACAGAAGGTCTACAGAGGTATGATTGGTTCTCTCCTTTATCTGATAGCTTCAAGACCTGATATCTTATTCAGCGTATGTATTTGTGCTAGATTCCAATCAGATCCTAGAGAATCTCACTTAACAGCTGTTAAGCGAGTTTTCAAGTATCTGAAAGGTACTACTAATCTGGGTTTATTTTATAGAAAATCTAGTGATTACAGCTTAGTAGGCTACTGCGATGCTGACTTTGCTGGAGACAGAGTAGAGCGTAAAAGTACTTCTGGAAGCTGCCAGTTTCTGGGAGAAAATCTGATCTCTTGGTCCAGCAAAAGGCAATCCACAATTGCGCTATCAACAGCAAAAGCTGAGTACATAGCAGCAGCAGGATGTAGCACACAAATGCTCTGGATGAAAAGTCAGCTTGAAGACTTCCAGATTTTTGAGAGTAACATCCCTATACTCTGTGACAATACTTCTGCTATTTGCTTAAGTAAGAATCCCATTTTACATTCTAGAGCTAAGCATATAGAAATAAAACATCACTTCATTAGGGACTACATTCAGAAAGGAATTTTAAACTTAAAATTTATTGATACAGACCATCAATGGGCTGATATCTTCACTAAACCCCTTTCTGAAGATAGGTTCAATTTCATTCTGAAACATCTCAGCATGAAAATCTGCCCAGAGTGAAAATGCTTTAATTCTATATATTATCTTTCAGAATGTATTTGTTTTACTGTGAACTTCTGATCAATATCTTTTCAGAAAGATAGAACATGCAGATTGTATCAGATGCTATTCTTAAAGATCTGAGCGTTTCAGCTAAAGGATAGACGTGCTGCTCACTAAATCAAACAAGTGTCATCCAATCATCAGCAAATCTCTGAAGCAGAACGCGTGCACACTTCTGAGAAGGCAAAATGCTGATTGGGTGCATTGAGACACATGTTTGGTAACCGTTTCAAGTATCTTTCTCAAATCCCCCAAAATCAGCAAGCATTAAATGAAAGTAATCATGTTTTAAAACGTAATCATGATTTTATTTCTCTTTCTTGAAACCGTTTACACTTTCAGAAAGTATTTTGAAATCTATTTAAGCACTTTAACTTCTCACATTAATCTTTTACCGTTTCTTTCATTCTCACAAATATTTCTCTGCATTTTCTGTGTGTTCATCTCTCTCAAAAGAAACCCATTTTTTCAGTTTTCTCAGAAAAACCCTAAGTTTTAACATGGCAACCTCCAGCAATGCTTCTGCAGGTTCTCAGAAGAAGGCTTCTTCTGAACAGTACCAAGTTCCCTTCAGAACACTCCTTACACCAGTGAAGAATTTGGAAGTGTTGTCTGAACTAATTGTTGACTTCTCCGGTCTGAAAGAAAATGGTTTTGACTTGACAGAAGAAGTTAGGGCACAGGGATGGGAGATATATTTTGACAGATTGGTTGGACCAACGTTCCCAGTCTTGGTCAAGAAGTTCTGGATTCATGCGTCCTCATCAACGCATCAAGTCACCTCCTACATAATGGGAAAGAAGATTGTGATCACTGAGGATCACATAGCAAGATTGATTGGTTACAGTGGCGGTGGTGTCCGTTGTATCGATATGGCTGAAAGATGCTCTGACGTTGGTGTCATTGCAGAGCAGATTTTCACCCATGAGGTTCCCAGCAGCAAGATCAGAGACTTAAAGGATCACCACAGAGTATGGGCGAAGATCATTCTGGGGTGCTTTAATCACAGGAAGCCAACAAGCTCCCCTGATTATATAAATATAGATCAGTAGTTTCTGATCTATTTTATTAATCAGAAGGTAAAAATCAACTTGGCTCATCTTCTGTTTAATCACCTCAGGACCAATGTCATGGAGACCAGGGAAGAAGAAAGGACAAAGAGGGATTGGATACCCTTTGGCAGGTTAATATCAGATATTCTGACTGAGAATAGGCTGATAGAGCACCTCACAGAAGCTCAAGAACTAAGTTCTATTGAACCAACTGTTGGCAAGCCTCTGAACGCCAAGAATCTGAACAAAATGAAACTGATAGAGAATATCAGAAAGGAGCCCAGCGTTACTCCTCTTGCTGACATCACCAGAAGAAGAGTCCCTCTGGACGACTTTCCATTATTTTCTGAGATAGAATCTAAACCAGTTGTGGTTCTCAAATACTTGGACGCTTGCAAGGCTGATGGTACAGATCCCAAACTGAATATCAAAGATCTGCACCAACCTCAACCAGAAGTTTCTCTGAAGAAGACGAAGAAAAGAAAGGCAACTTCAGAAGGACCATTCCAGCAGACTCCTAAGAAAAGAGGTAATTTATCTGCTGCTTTTGTTTTAAATTCTTCTGCTATTCCAACATCAATCCCAACTCCAGCTTCACATGTAATTCCAATCCCCATACCAACTATTGATGAAACCAAACCAGAAGATGACCCTTCTGAGTCACTGACTCTCAGAAGACCCCGCACCAAACATCCAAAACCCACAACATCAACAGCATCAGAACTTGACAAAGTTCTGTCTGACATTGATCAACGTGTTTCTGATCACCTCTCAAATAATCCAAACACTGAACCAGAAATTGCCCACTCTCCTCAACCAGAACAACCTCTCTCACCCATACCAGAAGAACCACAAATTCCACAACAACCAGAAATTCCACCTCCTTCTCCACAACCAGCAATTCCTCCTCCCTCTCCTCAACCAGAAATTCATCAACCATCACATCCACCATCACCTCAACCATCACCTCCACCATCACCTCCTCAACATGAGTTTCATCATTCTGAAACTCCATCACCTGAACCTCATTCTCCTCAATCCTCTGAGTCACAACCCCTGGAAATTCAGCTGCCATGTGGAACAACTGTAACCATGGCCCAGCTTCCATCCTCGCCAGAAACTACCCCCCCAAATACTCCAAAAACTCCACACAGTCCAATTATTATTTCTGACTCTCCCACTCCATCTCCCAAACAAACATCTCCCAAACAAACTACAGAAGACCCCAACAGGACCTTCATCGATTTAACAATCCTTGACCGTCTTGCTTATCTCAAAAATAAAATAGCCATTCCAAAACCAAAACAGCCAGATGTTGGCTCTGGCATTGTGAATTTTGAAACAGGTTTGCAGCAGTGGATTGCTCCTCTGAAGCAAGTCTGTCCTGGAATGATTGATCTTGCTGCCTCAGACCAGCTCTAAACACGATTCAGAATATGGGTACGTGCTGAAGCCCTCAAATTGCAAGACATCAATTATGAGCAGGCACAACAGAACTTCAGCAAGCTGCTGAAGGAAGTTGAAAGTCAGCTGCCACAGGAAGACGTGCTCCTTCTGGATAGTGAGCCATGGTTTGAGAAGCGGCCAGCTTCAAAAGTGAAGCCAGAAGAAGATCAGACTACTCAAGCTGAAGTCAGTCAAGCTGAAGATGTTGCAGAAAGCTCTCAGAAGCTTCCTGCTTCTGATGTTTCTCAAGCTGCCTTAGACAGGCAGACTCTGGAAGAGCTGAAGCTGAATGATATTCGTCTGCAGCAAAGAATGGATGAAAGTGATCAGAAAATGAAGGAAAGGATGGATGTGCAAGACAACAAGATAGATACAGTAGTCAGCATGGTGCACAAGCAGACTGAAACTGCTGATCAGATTAAGGCAATGCTGGAGACTTTGTTCACACGCTTCCCACCCCAACCTTAGTTTTTCATTCATGACATTTTCAATGTTTTTCTTTGCATATCTTTTGTACTGTTTTGTCTGGCTCTAAATATTTTAATATAACGAGTTTTTCTGCTCTGATCGTTTTAGCACATCACTTACACTTTTTGATTGCTGACAAAAAGGGGGAGAACAAGAATGATATTTTTCATAACGGATTACTGAGACAAAAAGTCTCAAACATTCTAACACTCTGCCATACTTGAATGTTTTCTGTTTTTGCATAAGTCTACATGTACAAGAAGGGAATCACCTCTGATACACTGAAGCTCGCTTTAATATTCTGATCTGAAGTTCTGACAGTCAAAGCTCTGATATTCTGATCTGATATTCTGATCTGAAGTTCTGACAGTCAAGGCTCTGATATTCTGATCTGAAGCTCTAACATTCTGATGTTCATAAATTCAATAAAGATCTGATCCTTAAGACTCTCGGAATTAAAAAGGGAAGTAATAAATTCAGGGGGAGTATCTTCGATCTCATCTCTGATATCTCTTTATCCCTTATCTTTGATAACTCCTTATTTAATTCTGATGCAACTTATCATTTAGTTATCTCTGACACTTTTCACGCTATGTTTAATTAAAAAATATCTAGTTTTTGTCATCATCAAAAAGGGGGAGATTGTTAGAACAAAGTTTGAATCTACTACCCTAAGTTTAAGTTTTGATGATAACAAAATGAAAAGATATATTAATTATGTGATTCATGTAAGAACTATTTGCTACCTAAAAATTACCTTCTGTTTTACAGAAACTCTGATGGGTATCAGCATGAGAACATCCTCATCAGCATCAAAATATTGGATATCAACATCAGCATCAGAAGATGCTATATCAGATACCAGAATCAGAAGAACAACTCACGCTTATGCTGAAGCTTGATGAACAGATCTGCGCTCAACACTCTGAACTCTGATAAAGACCACAACAGTTCATCAACACTTAAGCAGCGTCAGAATGAGCCAAAGCCAGAACACGCTTAAGTGGCAACAGTACTGTGCATTCAAGATGAGTTATTACCAACGGCATCATTCCAGACAAGATCTGCTTAATAAGGAAAGATTGTTATTGGCATTGAATCAGAATTATTGCTGCAACGTTCACTAACTCCAATGCTATATAAACAAGTTAATGAAGATTGAATTGGCTAATGCTCTACATCAATCTACACGCCTAAAAGCTAATCATCATCTTCCTTACTCTCAGTTTTCTAAAAGCTCCAAATTCCTTACTCAATTATTTTAGCAATCTAGTTTCCATAAGCTTAAATTGTGTAGTATCACAGTTGTGATAAACAGTTTTGTAGAAAACATTCACACACCTAGATTTCAATTCTTTGTAAGAAAGTGATTCCTTGACAAACCGGTTTGTGGTTTGCATCAAGAAGGCTTTAGCAGTTGTTAAAGAAGATTGTAATATTCAGTTGAATATAGTGGATTAAGACCTCGTTGGAGAGAGGCGAAATCACCTTGACAGGTGGACTGGAGTACTTTGAGATCAAACGAACCAGGATAAAAATATCGTGTTCATTGCATTGATTTTCAGTTTTACAATTCAACCCCCCTTCTTGTGTTTTTCACTTCTTCAGTTTGAGGGCTTAAGTATTTGTGTGTTAGCTTGCAAATAGTGTATGTATTTATAGGCAAGAGGTTTTGTATGCTACAACAAGTCAGAATTTGAAATATCAAGTTGTAAAACCTTTACTTGTTTTTGAAGCAACCATGATAAACATCTTCCCAAAGCTTGTACCATGCTATTTTAGAGTGGTTGAAATTTAAATAAGCTTGCTTCTGACTTATAGATGTTGTGTGTGCAAAGGGAACAAGTCCAAAGCTCAAGACAAGTTGACTTTGCATAAAGTTTGCTTTTTCAAAATGGAAGTGGTGACTTTCTTCCTTAAATGGCAAGGTGTATTGGACAAAGCTTAAATCAAGTGGTTCATAGATCAAAAGCTTGTGCAATCTTCTTATTAAGGATAGATACACAAGTTAGAGGGCCTGAAAAGTGGGATTATGCAGCATTGATTGGAATTGGATCAAATGTTCATCATGAAAATGACTTGAAAAACAAGTTTGAAACCCTAACTTCTTGCCTTCGACTCTCTTAGCTTAAGTATGATCTTAATGAGTTATTGGATATTTTGGAAAGCTTGTAACACCCCCCTACAACATTCATGTTGGACATTTTTTAATATTCAATTTGGAACTAGGTGAAAAGTTGCCATGAAGTTAAGTCAAAATCCTGCCTAACTAGGGCAAAATTTCACTAAGTCTTTTAGTTTCATGGACATGTCTTCAGAAATTCATAACTTCAAATCCAAGAATTTCTAGAAAAGTTCTGCCCTACAATTTTTTAGATCTCATTGAGATCTAAAACTTTCATGTTGGAAGTTTCCCTTGAATCATCTTGCATCATAGTGGAAATTTGGCACAAAGTTATGAAAAAATGTTAACTTTCCAACACTTAGAAAAATTTCTAAGTCCTAGATTTTTGACTTTTCAAAGATAACTTTGACTTTTTAATTTCTTGATGAACAAAATTCATATTTAGACATGTCTTAATGAAATATGATTTTTGAAACTTGATTTTGATCAAAAAGTCAAAGTTTGACTTTTCATTATACAATTGACTTTTCATCAGTTGACTGAAATTCATCTGTCAATCCAATAATCTTGAGATGTGATTTGAACTATGAAATTAGGTCAATATGGTAAATTTTAATCCTTGAGATCATTTCTTAAACCAATAAGTCATTATCTTGGTCAAAGGTCAAGAACTGAGCCTTCTCAATCAAAACCCTAATTTTGAACATTTTGCCCTTTTGGTGTTCTGATCAAATATCTTTGAGGAATTATGATCCAAACTTGATCAATTGACATATATGAGTTCATAATGTTGATATGGATAAAAAATTATGAATTTTGACTGCAAATTGACCACAGTTTGACTTTTCCCTAATATAGTTGATTTTAGGTCAACTGATCAACTGATTGAGCAAAAATATGATCCAAAGATTGAAACTTGGAATTAACAATATTGGGGTTCCAAAATGATCCATGAAGGTCATATAAGGCATTATAAGTTCAATTATGTTTTTAAAACTCAAACCCTAATTTTGAGTTGTTAGTGTTTGAGGAGGTGTCTTGAGCTTATCAAACATGATGTAGTCTTGAATCAATGGAGATCTTATGAGGGATTTCTTGAGAAATGAGAGGGAAAATTTTGGGGTACAACAATTATTATCCTGGATTTTTTCTCTGTGCTTAGGGTTTGGATTCTTATAGACATATACTACTCGAATTCTTATCTAGGGTGATTGTCTAATAGTGTCTAGATTCTAGAGATAGATTTAGTGCTATTTTTAACTTGGGTGTCTGTGATTAATTCCTATGTGTTGGTTGTTGTGATACGGTGGGAAGAACTGACTGTTTTTAGAATGCTGGTTTGCATTTTGCATTTGTGTTTGCAAAATGTCGCGGTAAGCAAGAGTCGCCACCGACTTTTATTTTATCCAACAAGGAAAGGAAAAAAGCACAGAAAAATTCCTTTTCCGAGATGTTTCTCGGGTTCGGGGGGTAGATTATAGAAAGGTAAGGTATTAGCACCCTTTCTATCCGTGGTTATCCACGGGCTCTTAGGTACTTGCTCAATTGTTTTCAAAATTATTTTCTTTGTGCTTGTGGGTTTGAAAAAGTTTTTGTTTGAAACTTCGATTTAACTCTTGCTTCTGTCCTCAAGAGTGTAATGAAGTGTTTTGAAAACTTTGTTCGAAAAGTGTAAGTGTGAAGAGTATTGTTTTCAAAGAGAAAGTATCTAAGAACCATCTACCTACTCGAAAAAGGAATCGTTCTATGTTATTTTCCTTTAGACAATGCTATCCCACTAATTCAACTGAGAGAAACATCTGCTGAGATTTAGGAACTCGCCTGTAATTCAATGGAGGAACTTTGCCGAGATTTAGGACCTTGTCTGTAATTCAACTGAGGATAATTTTGTTGAGATTTAAGAACTTGTCAGTAATTTGACTTGGTAAAAGCTTCATAGCTTTTGATTTTTATGAGAATTTAACCGCATCCTTCTTGAAAAGTAAAGGTTAGTTGTATGTAATGCATGACATGTATCAAACAATGATGTTCTCAAAATAAATGAGATTGTGTTGTATGATGCGTATATGCATGTGTCATGATGTATGGAAATGTAATGTTTTTAGCTGGGGAAAATAAATCCCGGATAGCTGCTGGAGAAAAAGAGTTGAATTCTTCGTTTCTGTTGGGGATGGCGAACGAAGATGACTGTGAGAATAAACCTGCTGGAGAGAACAACTCCGTTGGGGAATAAACTGATGAGGAGATTACTCTGTGGGGAAGAGATGTTCTGTTGAGGATTCCACCGATAAATTCCGCTGGGGATGAATTACCGTTGCTGGTGATACTGAATCCAGTTGGAGATTGAATTCTTATTTGTGAAAGGAAAGAACTCCGCTGTGGATGATCTTTCAATTGCGACTTCACTGGGGATAACCTTTTTAGACTCTAATGGGGATAATTCTTTGAGCTCTGCTGGGGACATTCTTCCAAAGTCTATTGGGGATGATTCTCCAAACTCCACTGGGGGAGCTTTTTCAGACTGCGCTGGGAAAAATTTAAAACTCCATTGGGGATATCTTGTATTCTGCCGGGGAATATTCTTATACTCCGCTGGGGAATATTAAGACCTTTCGATGCTGCCGGTAGATACATTCTGCTTGAGGAGAATATTACTGATTCACTTACAGTTGCAAGTCTCAGCTGGGGAGAGCTTATCATTATTGTCTTACTCTTACTATGTAGGGAGTGAATACACCTTGGTCATATTCTTCAGCTGAATCTACCTTGTACCTGGTGGATAGAGTAATTATACAGTTTAGGACAATTCTTATTTTCCCCTGTTTCTGATATTACAAGTAATCGTCTTTTGTTTCGCATGTAAATTTTTATGAGCAGCAATTAATGTCAAATGCATATATCAAAAATGAACATTGGACGTTCTTTGCAAAACAAAACAGAAAAAGGAAAAACAGTTTGAAATTTCTCTGAAAATGAATTGTATTGATTCTGAGTTTGGCCTGTAAATAGGCGTTTTTGTACAAGAGGTTGATGTCCTAGTAAGAGAACGCCGCCGAACAATAGAGTTTATACAATTTGTGAAAAGATAAACAAAACAGCTATGTGAATAATCCTACTGGGTTCCAACTCTGCTATTGCCTTTATGTCCTCGTGCATCTCATCACTTTGCTTCTTGGTTGAAGGTAGATCAGATTGATTAGTTCCGTCCGAGCTTGATAGTCGATACTGAAGTCTGGTTGTAGGGTGATCCAATGAGACATAGTGTTACGCTTTGATCCCTAATTTTTTCCTGGACTGCCCTTTCGGGTTTTCAGTCACCGGGATACCCTTTTTTTCCCAAGCCGCCTTTTCAGGTTTTCGACTTGCCAGGTGTACAGTTTTTTCATTTTCATCCCTTATTTTTGCCCGAACCCTTATTGTTCGCCGGGAAGCCCTTATTTTTGCCTAGGCCAGTCAACCTAGAGGGTCTTTGGTTATGCGTTGTATTTTTTCACTATGTCTGCATTGACGGGGTGAGGAAGGTCGTCACCATCCATGATCGTTAGAATCATAGCTCCGCCTGAGAAAATGTTCTTAACCACAAATGGCCCTTCGTAAGTAGGGGTCCATTTGCCCCTGGGATCACCTTGAGGTAAGATAATGCGCTTGATTACCAGATCCCCAACTTGATACTCTTGTCGTCTAACTTTCTTGTTAAATGCCTTGATCATTCGCTTTTGATACGTCTGACCATGACAAATAGCAGTAAGTCTCTTTTCGTCGATTAGGTTCAGCTGATCAAGTCGGCTCTGAATCCAGTCATCTTCGCTCAAACCTTCATCCTTCATAATCCGAAGAGAGGGTATCTGAACTTCAATGGGCAAGACTGCCTCCATGCCATAAACCAAGGAATAGGGTGTTTCCCTTGTTGACGTCCGCGCTGAAGTAAGGTACCCATGAAGAGCAAACGGTAACATCTCGTGCCAGTCTTTGTATGTCACTATCATGTTCTGCACAATCTTCTTAATGTTCTTATTAGCCACTTCAACAGCCCCATTCATCTTCGGCCGGTAGGGAGAAGAGTTGTGATATTGTATCTTGAACTGCTTGCAGAGCTCGGTAATCATTTTATTGTTGAGATTAGTACCATTGTCCGTAATGATCCTCTCTGGTACACCATATCGAAAAATCAGATTATGCCGAATGAACCGTGCCACGACGTTCTTGGTTACTGTAGCAAAGGAAGCTGCTTCAACCCACTTCGTAAAGTAATCAATAGCTACCAGGATGAAATGATGCCCGTTAGATGTCGTAGGTCTGATCTCACCAATCATATCAATGCCCCACATTGCAAAAGGCCAAGGAGCTGTCAAGACGTTCAGAGGTACTGGAGGTATATGCACCTTATCAGCATAGACTTGGCACTTGTGACAAGTTCGATAATGCTGATAACAGTCGGCTTCCATTGTGGGCCAATAATATCCTTCCCGAAGGATTTTCTTTGCCATGGTGTGTCCACTGGAATGAGTCCTGAAAGTGCCTTCATGCAACTCTATCATGATCCTTTCTGCTTCGTTTTTATCCATACAACGCAGTAAGGTCGAATCATGGTTACGCTTGTAAAGAATGTCGTTGCTGATGAAGAACTTCGCTGCGAACCTCCTCAGAAACTTCTTATCATTAACAAATGCACCCTCGGGGTATTCCTGAGCCTCAAGATACCTCTTTACCTCATGAAACCAGGGTTTATATATTACCTCTTCCGTCTCAATGCCACAGCAATGTGTAGGTTCCTCCAACCTTTCAATGGTAATCCGGGGAGCCTCGTTGTCCCAATTGACTTTGAACATAGAAGACATTGTAGCCAGCGCGTCCGCCAACTGATTCTCCTCTCTAGGGAAGTGTTCAAAGGTTATCTCCTCGAAGTGGGGAAGCAACGTCAACACATACTCCTTGTAAGGAATAATATTTGGGTGTTTCATATCCCACTCGCCTTTGATCTGACTGATCACGAGAGCGGAATCTCCGAAAACACTCAAGAACTTAATCCTTAGGTCAATTTCTTCTCGAAGACCCATAATGCACGCTTCATACTTCGCCATGTTGTTGGTGCGGTTGAAACATAGTCGGGCGGTGAACGGAGTATGAGAGCCTTTAGGAGATATGATCATGGTGCCAATGTCGTTACCCAAAGCGTTTGAAGCTCCATCAAAGTACATAGTACATTGGGATCCTTCCTCAGGTCCTTGATCTGGTCCAGGTTCTTCACAGTCAGTCACTATCATGATACTCTCATCCGGGAATTCAAAGTTCATAGACTGATAATCGTCCACTGCCTGATGTGCCAAATGATCTGCCAACACACTTCCATTAATTTCCTTTTGGATCGTATATTGGATGTAATACTCAGTCAAGATCACCTGCCATCTTGCTATTCTTCTGGACAAGGCAGGCTTCTCGAATATATACTTGATTGGATCCATCTTTGATATCAACAGAGTAGTGTGAGTCAGCATATACTATCTCAGCCGGCGAGCAGCCCATGCCAAAGCGCAGCAAGTTTTCTCAAGCAACGAGTATCGGGTCTCGCAGTCGGTAAACTTTTTGCTAAGGTAATAAATAGCATGCTCTTTTCGGCCAGACTCGTCATGCTGCCCCAGCACACACCCCATTGAGTTATCGAGTACTGTCAAGTATAAGATCAGAGGTCTCCCTTCAACTGGAGGAATCAGAATAGGTGGTCTTGGAGATACTCTTTGATCCTTTCGAAATCGGCCTGACATTCAGCATTCCATCTTACCACTTGATCTTTCTTCAGCAACTTCAAGATTGGCTCACAAGTAGCAGTCAGGTGTGAGATGAATCGGGAAATATAGTTCAGACGTCCCAGAAAGCCTCTGACTTCTTTTTCTGTTCGGGGAGCTGGCATTTCCTGTATAGCCTTCACCTTTGCAGGATCCACTTGAATACCTTTATCACTTACGACGAAACCCATCAGTTTACCAGATCTCACCCCGAAGGTGCACTTGTTCGGGTTTAACCTCAGCTTGTACAACTTCAACCGGTCAAATAGCTTCTGAAGGTGGTCAAGATGTTCTTCCTCAGTATGGGATCTTGCAATCATATCATCGATGTATACCTCAATCTCATGATGGATCATGTCATGGAACAAAGCGACCATGGCACGCTGATACGTTGCCCCAGCATTCTTTAATCCGAAGGGCATGACTTTGTAGCAAAAGGTACCCCATTGAGTAACAAAGGTTGTCTTCTCCATATCTTCGGGAGCCATTTTAATCTGATTGTAACTGGAGAAACCATCCATAAAGGAGAAGACCTTATGTTGTGCGGTGTTGTCAACCAGAACGTCGATATGAGGTAGAGGGAAGTCATCCTTGGGGCTTGCCCTGTTCAGATCCCTATAGTCGACACACATTCGAACCTTACCATCCTTCTTCGGCACAAGAACCACGTTGGCCACCCACTGAGGGTAAGAAGTAACTGCTATAAAACTGGCATCAAACTGTTTCATAACTTCAGCCTTGATTTTCTCAGACATCTCCGGGCGCATTCGGAAGACTTTCTGTTTTACTGGAGGACAGTCTTCCTTGGTAGGCAAACGGTGAACCACAATATCGGTATCCAACCCAGGCATATCTTCATAAGACTAGGCAAAGATCTCAACATAGTCACGCAGCATCTGAATCAACCGTTGCTTAACACTACCTTCCAGATTTGCACCAATTTTGACCTCTTTCTTGTCTACCTCTGTACCCAGATTCACTGATTCCACGGACTCTTCGTGTGGCTGTATGGACCTCTCTTCTTGAAGTAACAGTCTAGCAAGTTCACAAGGCACTTCGCAATCATCTTCACCTTCATCTTCGGCTAAGTTGATCGGACTTTCGAAGTCATAACCGACAGTAGCAGAGTCGTTATTAGTGGGATCCAGAGTGGATGTAGACCTGTATATGTGAGTGTGTGTAAAATAGATTTTTTGCAATATGTAATAAAAGAAAAACAAGGAGCGCAAAATTTGAAATGCAAGAAACGTCCAATGCTTTTATTAATGATATATGTAGATGACACACATAAAGCCCTCACAAATACAACCACGGTGCCCCGGGTAAGACACTGGGCCGTAAAGTTTAAAAATTGTTTATTACAAATTCAAAACAAAAAGTCTCATTACTAGGTAATAAATGAAATTGGGATGAATTCCTTTGATGTCCAGTTGCTTAGTCCACCATCGGCAGTAGGGTAGATCCAACTGTCAAACTCAAACTCTTCCACATCGTCTTCAATGGCATTCACTCCTGAATTACCGATAAACAGGGGAGGTCTTCTGATCCGTGCACTCCAAACCGCCCTTTGAGCTTCTTTCTCAACAATAGCCTTGGCATCCTTGAGGGAAGCCATCTTCATTGGAGGATCTTCAACAACAGTTTCAGTTGATGCTAGCGTCTGGGGAACCTCTTCAAAATGCTGAAACGGGGTCTCAATGAACTCCCCATCCATCTCTACATACCGAAAAAAGTTGAGATGGCTCACCATGTACTCCTCTTCTCCTTGTACTGTCACAATTTTCCCTCTCACTGGGTACTTTAGCTTCTGGTGGAGCGTTGAGGTTACTGCCCCAGCTTTGTGGATCCACGGACGACCCAACAAACAAGAATAAGATGGTCGAATGTCCATCACATAGAATGTAGATGCGAAAACCTGAGAACCAACCTTAATCAGAATATCCACTTCTCCGTGTACCATTCTCTTGGACCCATCAAAAGCCCTGACTATAATGTTGCTTGGTTTCAACTCTAAACCTTCACAGTCTAACCGGTCTAATGCCTTCTTGGGTAACACATTCAACGAGGACCTAGTATCCACTAACACATGAGCTAGGGTAGTGCCCCTGCACTCAATTGAAACATGTAGGGCATCATTTTGATTCTTCCCCTTAGCAGTCAAGTCGGTATTGGAGAAACCTAACCCATTATCTGCTGTAAGACTAGTCACACAATCTTTAAACTGATCAGCTGATGTTTCTTGCGGTACGTGTGCAGTTTTCAGGAAAGCAATCAGTGCCTTAGCATGGGCCTCTGAACACAATAACAGAGACAACATAGAGATTTTGGATGGGGTTTTCCCCAGCTGCTCGACTACATTGTAGTCACTCTTTTTGATGATCTTCAAAATTTACTCCATCTCTTGTCTAGAGGCTTCAACAGTAATCTTCTTCGGTGCCTCCGTCTGGGCAGGCTCACCAGTGGTCCCTTTGCCCCGGGTGTCAGATGACTCGGCAGCAGCGGTAAGAATTGGAACATGAACAGGGACAGTAACCGGTGTACTAGCAGATATAATAAAAATAGGCTTCTGAACAGTTGGTGGAGAGATCTCAGGGGAGAAAAGTCTTCCGCTGCGGGTGACTTTGGCAGGTCCAACAATATTGCTGACGCCAGTATCAGCCTCTTCAGCACTCAAGTCTTGCTTAACTCCGTGATAGTACACGTCAGCCCCGTAGTGCCATGGGACAGCTTTATTTGATGTATAGGGGATAGGCCCAGGAACAGTAATGATCAGAGGAGCGATTCTTGGAACAGATTTAATCCTAACAGGCTTTCTCGAGGAAGCCTTGGAAGAATTGTCGATAATGGTGATTATAGCAACTTCTTCAGTAGGAACCAAAGGAAAAAAAGTCTTCTCAAACAGAATTTCTTTATTATCCATCAGGCGTTGGACACCCGACTTCAAAAGATGGCAACCGGTAGGTAAGATGAAATACAAACGGCAACCTTCGCCACAGCCCGGAAATAAACCGGCTAACAGAAGGTTCTTCTTCACAGTCATCAATGGAGTAACAATGTCCTTCACAGAAACCACAAACGAGTCTTCATATATAGCATTCACTCCATGCTTGGGCATCGGAGCAGTCACAACATTAGGCCTTTCAGGCGCTTCGAACTCAATCTCCTTAGCATCAATTAAGTCCTGCACCTTATTCTTCAAAACCCAGCAGTCATTCGTATCGTGCCCCGGGCTATCAGAGTGAAAAGCACAGCGGGCGTTCGGATTGTACATGGGTGATGTTGTGTTGGTATTCTTCGGGGCTTCCTTCGGATTCGGAATCACCAAGTTGGTTTTTAATAACTGCGGTAGAATTTGGGATAAAGTCATATTGAGCTGAGTGAATTGTCTTTGCGGCCTCTCGGCCCTTGGCTGATTGTTGCGTTGTGTGGCAACAGTTGGTCTTGAAATAACAACCGCATTAACAGCTTGGCGGTGTTCAGGTCTATTATGGCTCTTTGAACTTTAAACAGCACTGGATTCCTTCTTAAAAGGCTTCTTCTCGGTGCTTGATGAAGCACCCTTCTGTATTTTACTGGATTTGATACCGGCCTCAATTCTTTCCCCGGTCCTAATCAGCTCTGTAAACCCGGACGAAGAACTTCCGATTAGATGGTTGAAATACGGACCAGACAATGTCCCCAAAAACATATCCACTAGCTCCCTATCAGCAAAGGGTGGTTGCACTCTTCCAGCAAGGTCCCTCCACTTCTGAGCGTAATCTTTGAAACCTTCGTCCACACCCATAGACATACCCTAGAGTTGGGTACACGTGGGAGCAAGGTCAGCATTGTATTGGTACTTCTTGTAGAAAGCAGCATCCAAATCCTCCCAATTACGGATACTAGCTCCTTCCAGGTGGTAAAACCATTCAAGCTGAGTCCCTGAGAGTCTGTCTTGAAAGAAGTGGATCCAGAGGTTCTTGTCAGCGGTGTATGGCTGAATCTTCCTAACATACGAACGGAGGTGCATGTTGTACCCCAAAATTTTCCCTCCCATATTTCTCAAGACATGTCAAGAATCATCTCCAAGTTGTTCAAGATGGCTCAAGAGTTGGACAGTCAAATCACCTCCTAAGGCAGTCAATTCAAAATTAGGGTTTTATGTTGCATCAAGGTCCTCCCATCCAAATGGTCTCAAATGCTCTCCAATTTCCTAATATGTTCTCAAGTTCATCCATGTCAAATTTCAAGCCTTGCAGAGAAAGTTTGGTCAGTCAATTGCTCAAGAAGTCCAAAAATCGACTGTGCTAGGGCAAAAGTCAACTGTGACCTACAAATAGTCAAACCTCAAGATTTTTTGTCAACATTCTCATTTTGAAGGATAATTCATCATTTGATCAAGGGTTGATCATGATTCATCAAGGATTGCTCAAGATTCATCAAGATTCAAAAGTTGCTAAATTAGGGTTTTATAGGAAAAGTCAACTCAACTTTGACCAAGCATAACTTTCTCATAATTTATGATAAATGACCCATCCAAATCTCATTTTGAAGAGGATGCAATTTCCTAAAATCCATCTTCACATCCCAAGATCAAGAAATTCTCTCACAAAAAGTTACAAATTTGGACATTATAGGTCATTTTTGAAAGTCAACAAAAACACATTTTTTGCCAAAGCTTATAACTTGATAATGGAATATCAAAATGAGATGAGACCAAATCGGTTGGTTATAGGACATCTCAAGGTTTCTAAAAAGTCCAAGAACACTTCCAAAAGTTCAAAATTGAAGAAGTTATACATTGTTGAAGTTGGGCATTTTTCCAAAATTGCCAAAAGTCAACTATCCTCAAAACTCCAATTTTTGACAAAAGGGCCCACTTTTTTCCACTTGATATGATCTTGTCACACCACACACGTGTCTTATCTTCAATTTCATGTCCATTCATTAATGTTTTTATTTTATTTTATTTTTATTGAATTAATTCATTTTAAATCAATATTAATTCAAATAAAATCCAAAAATTGATAGAATGATATCTTTGTGATTGGTATAGACTTCAATTATCATCATGAACCAAATAAAATTTGTATCAAGCTTTGTTATGCACAAAAAATCATATTTGGTACAATTATGGAAACTTTATCAATGGTGATCATATCAAATCCCAAACCTTGAATGCACATGGATTAAAAGCCCAACTCTTGACCTAATTCATTCCCATATACCCACACAAGCTATAGACATCAAGAACACGAGCAAAGCACTGCAGAGACGGCCAGACAAGAATTGAAAAAAGCTTGCAAATGTGTGAGATCAAAACCTTGGTTAGAGCACGATTTAACCCAAGATCTCAACGCTACTCCATTGCCTGACATCCAGTGGAGCTAAAGAAATCAAAACCAGGCCTTGAGACCTCCTGAATTGCGCTGTAAGTGCCCACGAACATAGCTCTGAACATGGAATCGTGAATCCATGTTCTTGCATTTTTTACCAAAATATTCACATAATCTTGATCCTTGCATAATTTCCAACATGTCTGCATTATTCAATTTTGTTTTCATGGCCTATAACCTTAGATCCGAAGCTAGGGTTCGTGTTCTTGTTTTTTGGGCATTTTTGATACAGGCAAAATCAGGACAAATAATGACCATGGATGTGTTCAGGGAAGAGAGACGAATCCAATGATGGTCTTAGCTTGCATTTTCATGGCCTAGGGTGAATTTTTGAAGCATCCCATAAATCTTCCTGTGGATAAAATCCGCAGGTAAAAACCCTGGTTGTTTCAACGAAGAAGACGACTACGCGTCCTCTTCCTATTGGCTGGTTCAAATCAGCGCGCCATATTTTTTTATTTTCAGGCATAGTTGTTTGTTTCAAATATATTATTGTGTGTTTATTATACTAATAACTATGAAGCGTTGGTGGAGTGGTTGGTGCGCTGGCCAATGAGCAATGGGACCTGGGTTCGAATCCCAGGTCCCCCAAAACATTTGTATATTTTTTCTCCAGGCAATTGCATGTGGCTCAGCAAGCGTGGACTATCATGCTCCTCCTGATCTTAAATGCCAGATGGCCTTCAAGCCAGATCCAAAGGCCAGGATTGAAGGTTCACCATACATCTAGGTCAACATACGCGTGGGTGATCCAAAAGGTCAAAGCAGGCTGGAACGTTAGTGGGCCAAATAATTGCCAGACTCACCACCAATTTGGGCCCAACACCACCCTTGGTTATTTCTTTTCATATTCCATTTTTATTTATTATTTAATTGTTTTATTAATTAATTACTAACCAAATAATTAATATTTTTCTTAATAAAATCAGAAAAAACATAAAAAAAAACATTATTTTTATTTATTAAATTTAATTTCATTATTTTATTTTTGTAAATAAACTTTAATCAATTAATTTAGTTTTAATTAGAGACAATTTTAATATTTTTTGCAAGAAAGTAAAATTAATGTAGAATTAGGTTTTTTTAATAATTTTAATCATTTTTATTTTATTTCCTTAAATATTAAAAATCCAAAAATATATTTTTTTCATTTGATTAATTAATTAACTTAGTTTTAATTCCATTTAATTCAAAAAATAACAAAAAAATATGCTTTCTTTAATAAAAAAGGGTCAAAACCCTAAAAATGCACCGTCTTAATTTTCCGCACGCGATCTATTTATTTCCAATATTGTAACTGCTTCCGGTATGTAATAACTTTTAATTAGGACTTTATTTATTTACCGCTCTATTTTTACTTTCCACAATTTAAATTAAAGGGTTGTTTTTGGCGATGTAAACACCCGACGCCTTGTAATAGTTTAGATTTAATTTCCGCAATTTAAATTCCACAACTATTAACTGTTAGATGTTTGATAAATAGGGAATGCATGACAAGATCAAATCTTTAACCTAAAACCAACATAGCTCACTCATGACATGTATAAAGATAAATAATTGAAAAATAACACACTCGCGCATGCCACTCTTAGGGTACGCCTCACTTGGTTGCCTCGAACGTGGTCATTGAGTATAGGAAATTTTAGAGGTCGCCCTCTTGTCCAAAGATCATAGTTGCCTCGAAACAGTTGCCTCGGAAAAATGATCTAAGACATTAGGGTTACCGCTAAGGCATCCTAACATTGCTTTAGTGACCACACGTCCCTTAATCGAATTGACCCTAAAACTCCAACGACGATGCTACCTACTTCTCAATAGTGGGATAGCATTGTCTAAAGGACATTAGCACAGTTTAATTCCTTTTTTCGAGTAGGTAGATGGTTCTTAAGTACTTTCTCATTTTAAAAACAAAACAAAACTTTTCGCACTTACACTCTCTTCAAAACAAAAACTGTTTTCAAACCCACAAACACAAAGAAAAGCAAACTTTTGAAAACGCAATGAGCGAGTACCTAAGAGCCTGTGGATAACCACAGATAGAAAGGGTGCTAACACCTTCCCTTTCTATAATCTACCTCCCGAACCCGAGAAATATCTCGAAAAGGAATTTTTATGTGCTTTTGTCCTTTCCTTATTGGATAAAATAAAAGACGGTGGCGACTCTTGCTTACTGCGACATTTTGCAAAAATAAACGCAAACGCGAACCAGCATTCCAAAACAGTCAGTTCTCACTCCCACCGATCACAGTGCAGCTTTGGGCAAGAAACGCCATCGTACTTAGCAAAGGATGGTGCTTTGAACTTGTGGGGAATCACCACCCCAGATGACAGACCCAAATCACCAAAGTCTAATCCAGAGACTTTCTGTATCTCCATCGCACTTAACCAATCTTCAAGCTGTTTATACATGTCCTCAGCCGAAGGATACTGGTCTTCGTCAAAGTCAGTCTCGTGGTCAGATACCACAGGGCTAGGCACCCTCCTTTCTTCTTGGTTTTCTCCCCCTCCAGATGAGTGGGATAGATTGACTTCATCTCGCAGCCTGTTTCCAAACCTGTGACCCATGTTCAGGAGGACTGTCTTCTTCTTCTTCTTCTTCTTATCTTTCAAGATAAGGGTCTTCAGATGTTGCTGACCCTTAGCCAAATTCATGAACATTTCCTGGAATTGAGCGTTTTGAGTTTGTAGAGCCTTGATAGCTTGATCAGTGGATGTTTCAGCAGACATGATGTGCTGAAATAAACAACGAAGAAGATGAGAAAACCTGTAAGGGTACCTGTTATGAGGTGCATGGGAATGAGATGTGTATGATGTGATTTCAAAGACGTCGAGAGATTCAAATTCGTAAACCAAAATGAAACACACTTTTATTAGATAAACTTGAAACAATGTCTGATAAATACCTTTAAGGCGTTACAAGAAAGAAATACTGAAAAATAAATCAAAGCTAGAAATAATCAAAAGACATCAGCGCTTCCATGGTCGTTTACCTTTGGTGCTGACATAGTCATTAAGGATCTGCTCATTCTCCAGTTGCCTTGTCAACTTCAGGATCTTCCGTTCTTGCTCGTGATAATTTTCTCTATAAGTATCCCGCTCTTCTCTCAGCTGCATCCAAGATCTCTTTAATGCCTCTATGTCAGTAGGCATGTATGGATGGAGGATGGTAGGAGATACCCCTTCTTCATTAGCAACCTCAACAATTATAGGCAAGACGGCTTCGTAGGGCATTCCCAGCTTTTGGGCACAGATTCGAACCCATCGGAGATATGGCTCCATCGGAAGAGAGGTCTTCATCCCTAACTCATGTGGATCAGACCGGTGTACCCTATCCCAAGCTCGTATGAACCTGCGGCGATGCTCGTCACTATCCCCTTGGAAGTCAAAGACAATGCTCGGCATCAGCAACTCATGAGGTCCTTCCCTCCTAGCTCGCCCAAACTAACGTAAGGCCAAACACGGATTATAAGTGATCCCCCCATTGATTCCTAGCAGTGGAACATTGGGGTATTCCCCACAGCAATCAATAATAGCCACGTCTTTCATGCCCTTGATAGTCCAAATGATGTCATTATGAGAGAGAGACATAATCCTGTAGGCCCAACCCATGCCTTCCTTATTCTTCAAAACTGATTTGAGGAGGTGAGAAATAAGCCACCTCGCCAGCAATGGTGCACAGCACATAAGGGTTCCCCATTTCCGAGCAGTACGAGCATAAAGAGAGTGTAGAATGTCACCTAAAAGAGTGGGTACCGGATTACCGGATATGAAAATCTTCACTGCATTCACGTCGACGAAAGAATATGAGTTAGGAAACAACATCAAACCATATATGAGAAGAGCCTGAATGTCTTCAAATGCCTGAAAGTTTAGACTGTCCCAGAACTGATTAGCCTTGCCAACCAAAAACTTAGTCAAGAAGCCTTTTGTCCCACTACGAGTTTCCCAATTAGACATTACCTCATCCTTTGTCAAATGGAGGGCTGAAGCAATCTCTTCCGACCTAAGGACTTTCTCCCAACCTGTGAACGGGGTCTTCTCCAAAATAGAGATACCAAGTAGATTAGAGAACTCTTCCAAGGTAGGGACCAACTGGTAGTCCGGAAAGGTAAAGCAGTGGTACAGTGGATCAAAGAACTGGACTAAGACACTCATCATCTGTTCATCCATCTTGGAGGTGACCAAACCAAGGAGGTGCCCATGTCTTCTAATAAAGGAGGAAGTATCTGGAATCTTTGCAACCAAATCCTTAAGCTAAGTGGGAATCTGGACAAAGTTGATCCGAATAGTGTTTCTACGCATAGATGCCATGACCTATAAAACAGAATAAAGATGAATCCCCTCTGTCTTTGAAATGGTTTAGTCCAATGCAAGATGCATGCAATGTCATGATGTCATGATAGAAAACACACCACAAGTATCCACAGATAGCAAACATGGTAAGGGCAAACAAGTCACACAGAAAGCCCTTAGATTTCAAGCTGGCAAGGAGTCTAGGTATTACCCTCTTTCAGTTTAGTTGGTTCAAACATGTCCTAAAATAGTAACCAGGTTCTAGAGGATCTCAATATCACTGACCACCCTCGATCGGTCATAATTCCAGTTCAGCAACCTTTTCTTGCGGTCGGAATCATCGCGAGAGTTTGGCCTCAATGAGTGTAGCATACTGCTACTGTTCTATGGCCAAGTTGGTCAATTAAAGGTTCTAAGGTCAGTTGGTGCTTAATGACCCCTTAGAAGACCCATATTCTCCTCGTTGCGCCACAAGGGATATTGGTACAAACTAAAGTGCCACACCAATGTAGCTATTGCTTCAACCGTATCGGTCTACACCGTACAGTTCCCTCACAGTTTATTGCTACTTACCTAAAGGGTATCCTCCAGATCTGGGTTAGGATCTATAGTAACTCCGATTCAGGCCCACAAAGATAAAGCATACAAGTCAAGCAATTGAAAACATTATGAACTATTCATAAGGTACACCCCACTTATTAAGCGTCCCCAGCAGAGTCGCCGGTTCTGTGATACGGTGGGAAGAACTTACTTTTTTTGGAATGCTAGTTTGCGTTTTGCGTTTGTGTTCGCAAAATGTCGCGGTAAGCAAGATTCGCCACCGACTTTTATTTTATCCAACAAGGAAAGGAAAAAAGCACAGAAAAATTCCTTTTCCGAGATGTTTCTCGGGTTCGGGGGGTAGATTATAGAAAGGGAAGGTATTAGCACCCTTTCTATCCGTGGTTATCCACGGGCTCTTAGGTACTTGTTCATTGTTTTCAAAATTATTTTCTTTGTGCTTGTGGGTTTGAAAAAATTTTTGTTTGAAACTTCGATTTAACTCTTGCTTCTGTCCTCAAGAGTGTAATGAAGTGTTTTGAAAACTTTGTTCGAAAAGTGTAAGTGTGAAGAGTTTTGTTTTGAAAGAGAAAGTATCCAAGAACCATCTACCTACTCGAAAAAGGAATCGTTCTATGCTATTTTCCTTTAGACAATGCTATCCCACTATTAGTGAGTCGGTAGCATCGTCGTTGGAGTTTAAGTGTCAATTCGAATGAGGAACATACGGTCACTAAAGCAATGTTAGGACGCCTTAGTGGTAACCCTAATGTCTTAGATCATTTGTTTGAGGCAATAATATCCGAGGCAACCATTTCGAGGCAATTATGATCTTTTTAGACAAGAGGACGACCTCTAAAACAACCTATACTCAATGACCGTTTACGAAGGCAACCAAATGGGGTGTACCCTAAGAGTGCGCATGTGCGAGTGTGTCGTTTTCAATTTATCTTTATCTTTATACATGTTAAGGGTGATCTAATTTTATTTTAGGTTAAAACATCCAGTCTTGTCATGCAAACCCTATTATCAAATATCTAGCAGTTATAATTTGCGAAAATAAAATGCGGAATTTAAACTACAAGGCGTCGGGTATTTACATCGCCAAAGACAAACCCTTTGAAAAATAAAATAAAGCGATAAAAATAATTAAATGTCCTATTTAACTATTACAATCCGGAAGCAGGTACATTATTGGATAAAAATAAGTAACGCGCGGAGGAAATTGAATCGAATGCGAATTTTAGGGTTTTGACCCTTTTGAAAGAAAACACTTTTTTGTTGTTTTTATTTTAAGAAAAGAAACTAATCCTAAATTAAATAACCAAATTAAATTAAATTAATTAATTAAATGAAAAAAAATAAATTATTTTTGGAGTTTTTGATTATTTTAAGAAAGAAAATAAAATTATTGAATTAGTGGTTAATATCTAATTAAATCTAATTAATTAAAATTATTTACAAAAATGAATTAAATTTTTCTAATTAAAACCTAATCAATTAATAAATTTATTAAGAAAAATAAAAGTTTAGAATTTGATTGAAATAAAAATATTTTTGTGATTTTATTTGATAAAAAAAGAATTTTGTGATTGGTTAGAAAATTAAATAAATGAAATAAACAATTAAATAAAATAACAAAATAAATAAAAAGAGAGGAGTTGGGCCTAATTTTAGGTGGTGTGGAAAGCAATTCCTTGGCCCGTTAGAAGCTGGCCCTTTTGACTTTTTGTGATCCAGTGTGGGCGCATGGACTTGGCTCTTGGTGGACCCTCAGTCATTGACCACCAGATCTGGCTCTTGGCCATCTGGCGCTTGGATGGATGAGGGAGCATGGTAGGCTGCAGATAGGCGCATGTACTGGAAAACCTAAAAAGGAATAATATTGAGGAAGAGGGGGACCTGGGATTCGAACCCAGGTCCTGAAGGAGAATGAACAATTCACTTGCCACTACACCACGCTGCCTTGTTGGTTATAGTAATAAGCATCAATAATAATATATCAAAACAAAACAAATGCCAGCAAAACAAAAAAAAAACGTGCAAAATTATTTGAATTGGCCAACAGGCAGATGACACGAGTTCATCCCTGTCCTCCAAAACCTGTAAAAATACCTGCGGATTTGAATCCGCAGCTAAAAGCGCAGCCCTGTTCTAAAACTCCCTCCAGGCCATGAAAATATATTCCACGAGCATGGTTGAACTCGTCATCTCCTCCTGATTGCAACCATGCCCTTCACATGGACCAATTGTGCCTGAAATAAGAACCCCTAAAAACATAAACAAAACCCTAGCCATGGCGTTTCATGGTTACAATGCATATAAATCAAATTGGTTATTGCCAATAGCTTGAAAATGACATAAGGGTCAGGAATATGCAGTTATTTCATTCAAATGATGCCAGAATAAACCAAATCAAATTCAAGAACGGGGATGAGTTACGTGACACTTACAGCGCGTATGGAGGCTTGATGATGCTTGGTTTGGATCCAGGTAGCTTGTGTGAATGGCCAGGAATCGATTGGAACAAGTCTCGACCTCTGAAAACGCCTCTAACCCTGATTTTGGTCTCTCACTTCTTTGTGATTTTTCTCACTTTTTTTTCTGCCTCTACCAATGCTTGCCAACCCTTATTTCGTGTGCTTTAGCCTCCTTATGTAATGTGTACTGCATTAAGGTAAGAAACTTGGTACAAATCTCTCCATATAAATGCTCATGAATTGGATTTGATTCCACCATTAAAACCTTCCAAATTTGATTTGATTTGGATCTTTTGGTGCATACAAGCCTTGATTCGAATTTGATTCACATAAGAGTTGTATTCAAAGCCTAAAGCAACCAAAAAATCATGAATTATCAATGCCTTTGATTTTATATGATTTTATTTGATTTAAAATGAATAAATTCAAAATAAAAATCAAATTAAATAATAAAAATGAGATATAGGCACATGGCTAAGGCTAGGGCACGTGGGATACAATGAAAACTCAAATCAAGTGGGAAACAATGGGCCCATTTGACAAAATTTGAAGTTTTGGGGATAGTTGACTTTTGGCAATTTTGCAAAAAAGTCCAACTTCAACAATGCATAACTTCTTCAATTTTGAACTTTTGGAGGTGTTCTTAGACTTTTTAGAAATCTTGAGATGTCATCTAATAAACCCTTTTGGTCTCATCTCATTTTTATATTCCATGCTCAAGTTATAAGCTTTGACACAAAGGGTGTTTTTGTTGACTTTTAAAATGACCTATAATGTCCAAATTCATAACTTCTTGTGAGTGCATTTTTTTGATCTTGGGGTATGAAGATGGATTGTAGGGAATTGCATCCTCTTAAAAATGATCTTTGGATAGGTCATTTCTCATAAAGTATGGGAAAGTTATGCTTGGTCAAAGTTGAGTTGACTTTTCCTGCAAAACCCTAATTTAGCAACTTTTGAATCTTGATGAATTTTGAGAAATCCTTGATGAATCATGATTAACCCTTGATAAAATGATGAAATATCCTTCAAAATGAGAATGTTGACAAAAAAATCTTGAGGTTTGACTGTATATAGGTCACAGTTGACTTTTGCCCTAACATAGTCGATTTTTGGACCTTTGAGCAATTGACTGAGCAAACTTCCTCTGCAAGGCTTGAAACTTGACATGGATGATCTTGAGAACATATTAGGACAATG
Source organism: Vicia faba (assembly GCA_948472305.1). Lineage (NCBI taxonomy): Eukaryota > Viridiplantae > Streptophyta > Magnoliopsida > Fabales > Fabaceae > Vicia > Vicia faba. The sequence goes on from OX451739.1 coordinate 792,437,302, forward strand.
GTGAGCACCTGGGGTCATTTGGAATCAAGGATCTTGATGCAACACAAAACCCTAATTTGGGGTAGACTGTCTTAGAAGAGAGCTTGTCTGACCAACTCTTGAGCTACCTTGAGCCACTTGGATATTTTTCTTGCAATGCTTTGATAAATATGGGAGGAAAATTTTTGGGGTACAACAGTTGTGTTGTTCTAAGAGATTGTTGACGCGATTAGCACGGTTGACTTATGTGTTATTAAGGTTGGTTGAGAGATCGCCGTCGAGGTGATATATTGGGTGTTGTGTTTGACACATGATGATATTGATGATTATTGTAGGTTGATTATTACTGGTCGATAGGTTTGAGTATGTGGGGAGTGGATTATATACATGCTTGATAAGTCTCTTCTCCAATGAATGAATTCTTTTTCTGTTAATAACTTTTAATTCCCGTAATTACTTTTAACCCATTTTAACCCAAACTCATAAATGAGAGATTTTCCGAATAGAAATTGAGTAGCACTAATCCCTGTGGAGAGGATATAATATAACCTATATCACTCTAAAATAAATACTTACTTTTTCTTGCCTCTTTATTGTTCCAGTAAAATGGCACTGTTTCCAAGGATTGGTGTTTTGATTAAATGACATTGCGATAGTTTCTTTATTTTTAGTTTTGTAGACATCATGTATATTGTCTATCTTCACTTATTTGTATTGATACTTGTGAATTTTGTATAAGGTATACTTATTTTGTTTCACTTTTGCCAAAAGTGTGGTTAGGTGTATAGTTCTAGTTAGAGCTCGAAGAGATGAGAGCAAAAGCGGAGCGAAAGCATTTAACCCATCCAAAGTAAGTGAAACGGTTGTAAATAATATGCGTCAAGCTTACGATGTAAAACAAGCATGTTTTATTATTTTTCTTTATATTAGTTTAGGTAGTGTGTTGATTGTTTTTTAAACAAGTTAAAATTGGTCTTGTTTTAAAAACTCAAATCTTCACTTTTTAACTTGTTTATTCACTTTCATACCGTTGTTTTGTTGTGTTAATTATGTTTTTCCAAAATCTTGCTTTTATTAGCTTGAGGAAATTTGTATGTGTGTAATTTTGTTTTTTTTCTAATTCTTTTGTTGTTGTTTAGACTCAATTTTGGTCCGGTAACTTGAAGAATTTTGAGGTGATTGAATTTGAGTATTTCAACTTGCGAATGTATGGTAATGATAGTTTTCAAAGTTGGTACATGTTAGGTACTCGTTTATCGCTTTCTATAACATAACATGTTTAGGAAACCTTTCATTCGTATAATTACTATATCATTCATTCTTTTTACATTTCTTTCTTTTGATTGAAACACTTTAGTTCCCTTTTTACCATAAATGTGAGGAAGCTTTCCATTATTCATATATGTTGGAGGCCACAATTCTTGTTTTAACTGGATTTTATTATGTTTAATCTTTTTTTTTGTGTTGAATGTATGAAAGCATGAAAATAATCAAGGCAATTTGTTTGATTTTGAGCACAACTACCTAGCCAAATAGTCAATTCACCTTGTGAGTGTGTTAACTTTTACCAACCCCTCTTTGAGCCTTTTTGTCAATGTTCATGATATTTTTTAACTTAATGCTTGTCTATGAGTGTTTGGTTTTCCTATTTAAATGGACATTGATTCTTTGTTTTCTTGAATCCTCAACTATTGTTTTTGGTTTTTAATTTTTACCTAGACTTAGAAAGTAGGGAGTATTCACGTTAATGTTGGTTGAATTTAAGTTGGGGAGAGATTTTTTGCTCACTTATGTTGTTGATTTCTACGCATTTGTGACAAAGAAAAAAACAAAAGAGAAAAAAGAAATAGAAATTTGAAAAAAGCTTTGAAAAAGAAAAAAAAGAGTATGGAATAATGTTGTGTTAATAAGTGTGGTATTTTGGTTTGATAAATTTGTGATGAAGAAGATGTTTGATTGAAATTTTCTGTTTGAAACTTTGAGGGTTGATCACTCCCTTAGGTTTAGGCAAGTTTTTGTTTCGATTAGCTTTAGAAGTTATCCCTTGTTTGTTAATCAAGCCATGTTACAACCTTGAAAAGCCCTTGTGATCCTTGCCTTTTTATGTTCAATGTGAGTTTTTAGATGAATGCACGATTTAGTCTATTTTTTGCAAGATTGTGAATGAGTGTCAAGTTCCCCACTTTTGTGTGTTTATCATCTACCGATAAATTTTTACTAGGCGTGATTCATGATTAATCTTGTTTTGTTTTAGAATGTTTAGTATTATTTTTATACCTAGGATTCGTTTCGTTTACATGTTGTCATTATAGGATGGTGGTAAGTATTTACCTTGCTTGTGCATTTTTGTTTGAACCATAGATTTGTTTTCCGTTTTTAAATCTTGTTGATTCATGATTCTTTAGTTGATTACTTTTGCTTCTTTAAGTTTGTTTGGCCTTGTTTGAGGACAAACAAGTTCAAGTAGCGGATATTTGATAAGTTTAAATTGTAGTTATTTTTATATATACTTTTTATTGCACTTATTGAATCTTTGTTGTTAATATCGATTGAATAAATTCGAATTTTGTGTAAACTTGTTTAGTTTGTGAATATTAGTGTTTTTATGTGCATAGTGTAACGATTTCCAATCATTTTGTAGGTATTTGAGCATGATTGGAGCAATGAGGAATAAAAGCTTCAAGATGCATTTTTATCCAAGAAAGGAAGAAGGCAAAAAAAGAAAGCCAAGAAAAGAAGTTTAGAAGTGTTGTTTTGGAGCCAGCTTTGGGCATTGTAAGGGTGCTGTGAGTGTCGGGCAACGTTGCAGCGAGGCAGTGGCGGTGGAAAAGAGAGAAAATCATGTGCTACTGACTTGTTCTCGCATCTTGGTCACCGGGCGAGAAATGAGTCTTCGTTGGGCGATAGTTTTGGAGCACCGGGTGGTGAGAAATATTTTTTCTAGCTTGCCTGTATGGCACAGGCTGGGCCAAGTAATAAAATCCCAGTGTTGGGCAGTTCTATTTGGGCACCGGGCAACGATGTCTGAGAAGATTTTGTTTATATTTCCTTTTTATTTCATTTGTCAAGGTTATGGGTTTAGGGATAGTTTTAGCTCCCAAATTCATCAACCCTCATTTTTTGGTAGATTAGCTTAGAAAACAACTGGAGCTTACATACAGATGATCTGGGGTGGATTTCTCATCGATCGGCATTGACAAACTGGGAGATTTATGGTTCATTTCTCTTTTTATTTGTGTATTCTCTTTTTTTTAGTTTATATATGTATTTAATTTGAAATCATGTATATTTATCGCCCATGGCATTGTATAAAGCTTGCTTTAAAATCTTTGTGTATTATTATTCTGGATTTTTGCTATGTGCTTGAGGTTTGGGTTTTTATAGACATATATTGCTCAAATTATTATCTAGGGTGATTGTCTAATAGTGTCTATATTCTAGAGATACAGTTAGTGCTATTATTCACTTGGGTGTCTGTGATTAATGCATCTGTGTTGGTTGTGTTGTGCTGAGAGATTGTCGATGCGATTAGCACAATTGACTTCTGTGTTGTTGAGGTTGGTTGAGAGATCGTCGCTGAGGTGATACAGTGGGTGTTGTGTTTGACATATGATGATATTGATGAGTATTATAGGTTGATTATGATTGGTCGATAGGCTTAAGTTTGTGAAGAGTGGACTACATGCATGCTTGATAAGTCTCTTATCCAATGGATAAATTCTTTTCTTGTTAATAACTATTAATTCTCGCAATTGCTTTAAACCCATTTTAACTCAAACTCCTAAATGAGAGATTTGTCGAACAACAATTCCATAGCACTAATCCCTATGGAGACGATACGATATAACCTATATCACCCTAAAATAAATATTTACTTTTGCTTTCCGCTTTACCGCTCCAGCATTTCCCCAGTAGGTCGAAGTTCGGTAATAGTAGTAACATCAAAGAGGGTGGAGTAACTATTCCACGGGGAAGGTGAAAAGTATTATAAGATATCCCAGAATTACAAAGATGCCATCAGCATGTGTTGGTATTAGCTTGGTCCAACTTTTGACTGTTGGATTAAGTAGAAAATTCCATTGTCTTTCCAGAGTTTGGATTTCTTCTATTCGATTTTAGCCAACCAATCAAGATATTGTTTTCTATCTTTTATTCGGCACGATCTAAAAGGCCTAAAGGAACAATCATATAATATAAGTGGGAAGTTTTTTCTACATTTTTAGTTTTTAAAGAAGGTTTTTCCTAAGTGTGATACGGTGGGAGAACTGACTTGGGATTTTGCGTTTGTGTTCGCAAATGTTTCGGTTTAGCAAGAGTCGCCACCGACTTTTTATTTTATCCTAAGGAAAGGTCAAAAAGCACAGGAAAGACCTTTGAGATGTTTTCTTGGGTTCGGGGAGTAGATTATAGAAAAGGAAGGTATTAGCACCCTTTCTATCCATTGTTATCCATGGGCTCTTAGTTACTTGCTTAGATCACTTGCTTTGCTTTTCAATTGTTTGAAATGGTGCTCTTCAATTGTTTGAAATGGTGCTTTGTGTGTGGTTTTGAAAGATGTTTTGAAAAGAGGCAATCGTTGTGGCAACCTTTGTAATGATTCTTGTTTGAATGTATACAAAGGTGTTTTTGTCTTTTGAAAATTTTCCAATGTTTGAAAGTAGGGTTTTGAAATTTGTGTTGTGAAGTGTGTTTTGAAGATAGCAAGGATGTTTTTGCAAGTTTTGATCAAGTAACTAAGAGTTGTCTACCCTATTTTACTCAAAGATCTTTCTTATGTTTTTAACACTTTTAATAGTGTTGTTTCACCATTCTGTTTGGTGAACAACCTTGTGTTAGAATGTTAAACGGGACATGCACGGGTTATCGTATAGATCATGATAGCAATAGTGTCAAGTATTTTTGGCAATTTTCTTGAGGGACTTGATCATTTTGTTTAGGCAACTCAGATAGCGTCATCGAGGGACTATGATCTTTTGTTTTGTTTTTGTTTTTGTTTTGCCAAAGTACTTGACATGCATATCATGGCCCATTTTTGAAGGCAACAAGTGGATTGTAACCCTAGGGGTGCAAGTGTGCATTGTATTTGTTTTTCATGCATTCTGTCTTTGATTAGGTCAAACTATTTGTTGATTTGATTTTGCATACAAACCCTAAGTCTAATCATGGCATAATTGAAAGTATTTAAAGGTGCGAGAATTTAAATTCTACACTATTACAACATGATATAGGGAGGGGGTACAATTTTGAATAAGGGATTATTTAGACAAGAAATTAAATTCTAAATTATTACACCCCAATTGAATATGTAAGGCACAACAATTAAATATACAATATTTAAATAAATAAATACTAAATAAAATGTATTATGCAAAAAAGTTTTTATGTATGTAAAAAGTATTTTAATGTGAAATGTAAATAAATAAAAAGTCAATTTTAATTATTTTTGTTTTTAGGGCAAAAACCCTAATTTCTTAAATAAATAGTATTATTTATTATTTATATACAATAATGCATCAATTTGTACCAAAAAATAAAAGTATATTAAAAAAAAGGTATTTTTAGTATAAAATATTAATAAAAATAAAAATATATTATTTTTGTGTTTTTTGTTCTAATTATTTAATAAAATATAGTATATATATATGTATTAAGTGTGTATAAAAATAAAATAAATTATTTACAAAATGTATATATTTCAAAAAAAAATTTCAAATGTGTATAAAAATAATAAATGAAAATAAAAGTATTATTTGTATTATTTTTTTAATTTAAACAAAATGATATAAAAGCATATAAACATTTTTATACTAGTAAAAATAAAAATAAAAACCAAATAAATGCAAAAAATTATAAAAATATTTTTGGATCATTTTTCATGTTTGAAAATAAAATATCAAAGGCAGAAATAAAATAAAAATGCAAAAATGACAAATATACAAGAAATGGGCCAGGGGGTGTAAAAAGAATAGAGGGGGGTGCCAAAAGCAAGCCTGTCCAGGCCCAGTCCAAAACCAACTTCATCTTCTTCCTCTAGACAGAAACGCGCGTGTTCTATGTACAAAATGCTATCTCCTGATTCTGTGCTTTTTTGACAAAACTCATAACATGAAACTTATAGAGCATCAAACAACAAATCTAACCATATAAAAAACTTAAGCTAACTCTCAAAGACAAGAGAGAATTTCTCTGGCCCTAATTCTTAACCTAATTTTTTCAGAAAGTTCATGGATGAAATTCTCCTAGCACGATTAATATAAATGAAAACTAAGCACATGTATGGTTTCAGGGCTATGAATACAACATCTTTCATTCACAAACCTAAGTCTAACTATTCCTAAATAGAGAGATAGAAGTTCATGAAATATCCGTTTCAGTTGAGTTCGAGCTGGACAATGCAACAACTTTTAATGGGTTTTGAGGTGTCTGGTAGCTTGCCTGATGTCTAGTGAAGCTTTCCCAATGCTTAGTTTGTCTTGAAGTAGCCTGAATCGTGCTAAAGAACTCACCCTGCAAAGCTTCCAAACAAAAATGGCAATGTGTGTTAATGGAGTTACAGTTGGCAATGGAGGTCAGGAATAGTTTAGGTGAGTTGAATGGAAGGTATTGGAACAAGTTTGAGGCAAAACGCACGAGGCAAAGGGGAGATGGAAGTGGTTCTGCAAGGCTTGCCCTGTTTTGCAGAAAAATGGAGATTTTGTGTACAAGGTGGTTTGAGTGGTGAATAGCTCGTGTTTATGGCTCAAAGGGTTGTATGAAATGTGTTTGCAATCTTTGTTTAAGCTATCATGGACTGGTTTTCAAGTTGGCAAGTGTTTTGACAATTTCTTGTTTTTGAAGCAAAGATGTATTCTACTGATTACAGACCTGTAACCTCTATCTTGTATGATGCATACATTTCCCTTGGTTACTGGAAATTGTGGATTTGATTTGGCTTCTGAGATATGGCCCCTATGCTCAAAGATCATGTTTTGACATAAAGCAAACCTTTTCAAAAATGGCAATGTACCTTTTTCTACTTAAGGATTAGTTTTGTGTGCAATGTCCAAATGGCCAAGATAATGCACTAGCTCAGTGGATTTGCATTCAATTAAGGAGTGTAAAATGGTTTAGAGGCATGCAAACAAGTACAAAGCATGCTGGTTTGAAAATGAAACTTGTATGAACATGTATTGGCCATGGATCAAAGTGAGTTTTTGCCAACTTCAAGCATTTGATTCTCCCTAACCACAAATGTGTTTGAGCAGTTCTTGGTCAATTTTGAAAGCTTGAAACATGTACTATAATCCATATTTGAAATGCAACTTGAAACTCCAAGTGGAACTATGTGAAAAATGGCCAAGAAGATGGGTCAAAATCCTGCCTAAACTAAGGCAAAATTTCTCTAAGTTAAAAGTTTTAGGTACCCTTGTTCCAAATATCATAAATTGAGATCCAAGCTTCTTTTGAGAAAACTTTGTGAATCAAAGTTGTAGACTTTGTGATGTACTAAAACTTTCATGTTTCAAGTTTTGTTTGAATCCATTTGCATCTTGGTGAAAATGTGGTGTAAAGTTAGGAAAAAATAAGAAAATTTCATAACTTAGAAAATTTCTAAGTTATGAAATTTTTCCATTTTAAACCCTAATTTGCAATTTTGGGTTTCTTGATGAACAAGTTTCATAATTTGACATGTCTGGATGAAAAATGACCCTTGGCACTTGATTTTGACCAAAAAGTCAAAGTTTGACTTTTCAGTGTATAGTCAAATTTTGATCAGTTGACTGAAAAATTCATCTGTCAATCCTATGCATTTGAGATCTTTTGAACTTGTTGAATGGGTCAAGATAATTTCATTGAGTCCTTGAGTCTATGGTTGAGCTTGATTTTCCATTGGCTAGGTCAAACAGTCAAAAATTGCCTTTGTACAGTCAAAACCCTAAAAATGACCATTTTTCCCTTTTGGTGATCTGATCAAATTTCTTGTGGAATTGTGATCCAAATTTGATCAAATGGTTCATGATGTTGATGTGGGTCAAAATTCATGAAGTTTGACTGTCAATTGGCCACAGTTGACTTTTTCCCCAATACAGCTGATTTCTAGGTCAACTGTCCAATTGACTAGGCAAAAATTTGAATCAAGGCTTGAAACTTGGTATGGACAAACTTGTGAGTCCAACATGAAGTATGAAAGTCATTTTGGGCATTTTAGGTCAAAACATCCTTGTGCAAACTCAAACCCTAATTTAGGTCAACAGTGCAAGGAGGTGTCTTGAGCAGAGCAAACCCTAGCTTGATCTTGAACTCCAAGAGTCTTGTGATGAGGAAATGTTGGTGAAATGAGAGGGAAAATTTTGGGGTACAACAGTTGCCCCTGTTCAATCTTCTTGAACCTAAAGAGTTAGATTGGCAAGTTTGCCTTTCGCGACTCGAAGGTAAAAGAGGATTGGACACTAGAGTGCCCGTAAATTTGCACTCGTCAAAATATAGCTGAGGAAATGGGCTTAAAGATGCTATTTAGATATGGTAGAATCTTGCTGGAGATGGTTGTAAATATGCCATCCATGAATGTTTGTTGAATTGCAATGTTGTAGGTCAGAAGAATGAGCATCAAAATGGTATCCGTGTCTGGAATGCATTTGAACTGTATCTGGAGACTGAGTCTGTATGACAAAAGAATGGTGTCTGTGTCTGGAGCGTATCTGAACTGTAACCGTATTTGAACTTTGAATGAATATCAGAATGACTACCGTGTCTGGAGTGTATCTGTACTGTATCTGAAGTTGAGATCTGTATGAGTAGCAGAATGACTTCTGTGTTTGGAGTGTATCTGAGACTATAATTGGAGTTGAGATTTGTATGAGTAGCAGAATGACTTCCGTGTCTGGAGTGTATCTGAGACTGTAACTGGAGTTGAGATCTGTATGAGTAGCAGAATGACTTCCGTGTCTGGAATGTATCTGAAACTATAACTGGGATCTGAATAAGTGACAGAATGACTTCCGTGGTGACTGCACTGGAGAGAATCAAACTGTTGGTGTAAGGGCCAGAATGGAATCTGTGTCTGGAGCGTATCTGAAATTGTAGTTGATAGTTGAATCTGAATGAGAGATAGAATGGTTGTCGTGTCTAGAGTGTATCTAGTCTGTATCGGATTGCTGAAGCCTGAACGAGTAGTAGAATGACCGCCGTGTCTGGGGTGTATTCGTACTGTATTTTGACTTGAAATTATGAATGAGTAATAGAATGACCGCCGTGTCTGGGGTGTATACATACTGTATCTGAATAATTGTTAATGATAGCCTTTTAATCTTATCCTGAAAAGGGTAAAATATTAGCTAAAACACAAAGTTATGTTGCATGATATGTATGATGCAATGAATTGTATTTCATTAATGCTTATGATATATGAATGCAATGTATGTGCATGTAAGTTGAGTAGTTGTCTTATTGAGGAAAATAAACCCTAGATAATTGGAGATAATGAAATCTTTGACTGCTGTCGGGGAAAGTAAATCTTTGACCAATGCTGAGGATTCAAAAATCTTTGATTGCTGAAGATGAGAAATCCTTGTCGCCCGCTTAGGGATTAAAGAATCTCTGATTGTTTGAGAAATGAGAAATCCTGGGACCAGTGCTGGGGATTGAAAATCCTCGGCGATTTATGGGGATTTACAAAGCTTTTGACAACTTCTGCAGGGAATGAGGATCCTTCATGACTTTCCTGAGAAATAAGGAAAACTCTGAAAATATCTATTAGGGAGTTAAAACCTAGGAGGCTTCTGCTTGGAGAAATGAGACCAGGAATCTTCGATCTGCTGGGAGATAACTCTGGGGAGAATGTTCATTCGGCTGGTGAAATCTAGAGCTTTGGGTTGTATGCCAAACTACTGGGGAAATTGGGGGAAGTTGAACAGTTCCTACCGGGGGTTGATATTTGGTAACTTGACTTCGCTGGGGAAGAAGGTTTAGAATATTCTAGCTCCACTGGGAATTGGTTTTTCAGGGTTTTCAGGCTCCAATGGGGATCGGGAGTTTGAACTCTGATGGGAACTTTGAAACTTAACTCAGCTGGGGAATTCAGTTTAGAATGTATTGGCTCCGTCGGGGATCTTGAAGCTTAACTCCGCTGGAGACATATACTCCGAAGTTTTAGCTTTGTCGAGGCTCTGAACAAAGTATTACAGGGGATTTCTTCTGGAATAGCACAAAGATATCTTCCTACACCTTCAACCTATCAGTAATTATCTTTTCTCAATTTCGTTTTATTTGTAAGCAGTGATTATATTCAAATGCATATGCCCATTTAACAAAACATTGGATGTTTTTCAAATAAAACATACATGTAAAAAGAAAAGAGAGGTAAACAAATTTCTGCACTTTGAAGTATCTTTGTATTAACTTTTGTAAGTATTTTTGTACAAAGGAGACAGACATTCTAGTGAGAGAATGTTGTCATAAAAATTGATAAAAATTTATACAAAAGGAAGATGGCTATGTGTAATAATTCCATGGGATTCCCATTCTATTATAGCCTTCACAACTCTGAGTATCTTGTCCATTCGCTGCTTCGTCCGCCGATGATTGGATTGATCAGAAGCTTGGAACTTTGTCGGTGAAGATATTATTCTTAAAGTGATCCGACGAGACATAGTCATACGCTTTAATTCCCTAACTTTTGCCTGCACCGCCCTTTCGGGTTTTCGATCCACCGAGAAACCCTTTTTTGCCCAAGCCGCCCTTTCGGGTTTTCAACTTGCCGGGTGTACAGATTTTTTTGTTTTATCCCTATTTTTTTCCTAAAACGCCCTTTTGGGTTTTCGATTCACCGGGATGCCCACTTTTGCCCAAGTCGCCCTTTCGGGTTTTCAACTTGTCGGGTCATTTTATGTGTAGTATCTTTTGACTATGTCTGTGTTCGTAGAGTGCGGCAAATCATTACCATCAATGGTGGTCAGAATCATTGCCCCACCAGAAAAGATGCTCTTGATCATAAATGGTCCTTCGTAGGTAGGAGTCCACTTTCCCCTGGGATCACTTTGTGGCAAGATGATCCGCTTGATTACAAGATCTCTGACTTGATATACTTGGCGTCTGACTTTCTTGTTGAAAGCCTTGATCATCCGTTTTTGATACGTCTGACCATGACAAACAGCAGTAAGTCGCTTCTCGTCGATCAAATTAAGTTGGTCAAGCCGGGTCTGAATCTAATCGTCTTAACTCAAACCGGCATCCTTCATAATCCTTAAGGAAGGAATCTGAACTTCCATAGGTAAAACAACTTCCATTCCATATACCAAAGAGAAAGGGGTTGCCCCTGTTGAAGTACGTGTCGTGGTACGATATCCGTGCATAGCAAACGGTAACATCTCATGCCAGTCCTTGTAGGTGATTGTCATCTTTTGAATGATCTTCTTGATATTTTTGTTTGCAGCTTCAACAACACCGTTCATCTTCGGCCGGTAGGGAGATGAATTGTGATGATAAATCTTGAAATGTTCGCATAGAGCGGTGATCATATTGTTGTTCAAATTCATATCGTTTTCCGTGATAATCCTGTCGAGGATACCATACCGGCATATGAGGTTTTGCTTGATGAAGCGGGCAAACACATTCTTTGTAACAAAGGCATGGGAAGCTGCTTCGACCCACTTGGTAAAATAATCAATAGCGACCAAGATGAAGCGATGTCCATTGGATGCCGTAGGCTTGATCTCTCCAATCATGTCAATGCCCCACATTGCTAATGGCCAAGGAGCTGTCAGAACGTTGAGAGGAACAGGAGGAATATGTACCTTGTCGGTGTAGACTTGGCATTTGTGGCAGGTACGGGAATGTTGATGACAATCAGCTTCCATGTTAGACCAATATTAGTCTGCCCTTAGAATCTTCTTAGCCATCGTATGTTCGCTCAAGTGGGTGCCAAATGTGCCACTATGTATCTCGGTCATGATCAACTCTGCTTCAACCTTTTCCACATAACAAAGTAGAACACAATCATGGCTGCGCTTATAAAGGATGTCATTGCTTAGGAAGAACTTGGCAGCAAATCTCCTTTAGAACTTTTTGTCATTGACAGAAGCTCCTTCAGGGTATTCTCGAGTCTGGAGATACCTTTTGATTTCATGAAACCAGGGTTGTTCCACTACTTCTTCAGTGTTAATCTCGTGACAGTGCACAGGTTCATCCATTCGCTCAATGGTAATTTGGGGAGCCTCGTTATCCCAGTTGAGTTTAAACATGGAAGACATTGTAGCCAGAGCATCGGCTAACTGATTTTCTTCTCGCGGGAAATGCTCGAAGGTAATCTGCTCGAAATGAGGCAATAATGTCAAGACATGTTCTTTGTATGGGATAAGATTAGGATGTTTGGTATCCCACTCTCCTTTGACTTGACTGATAACCAAAGCCGAGTCCCCAAATACGACCAAAGATTTGATTCCCAAGTCTATAGCAGCCTTGAGACCAAAGATGCAAGCTTCATATTCAGCCATGTTGTTGGTACAACTGAAGCAAAGTCGGGCAGTGAAGGGTGTATGGCAGCCTTCCGGAGAAATTAGTACCGCACCGATACTGTTGCCAAGTGCATTTGAAGCACCATCAAAGTACAGGGTCCATCGGGATCCTTGTTCAGGTCCGTCATACGGTCCGTTACCTTCAATGTTGTCCAATGTCATGATGTCCTCGTCAGGGAAGTCGAATCTCATAGATTGGTAATCTTCGACGGCTTGATGAGCTAGATGGTCAGCTAGTACACTCCCCTTTATAGCTTTTTGGGTAGTATACTGGATATCATACTCAGTCAGGATCATTTTCCATCTAGCGATTCTTCCAGATAAAGCATGCTTCTCGAAGATATACTTGATCAGATCCATCTTGGAGATCAGCAGAGTGGTATGAGTCAACATATACTGCCTTAGTCAGCGAGCAGCCCATACCAAAGCGCAGCAAGTTTTCTCGAGCAGTGAGTAGCGAATCTCACAGTCGGTAAACTTTTTTCTAAGGTTATAAATGGCATGCTCTTTTCGGCCAGACTCGTCATGTTGGCCCAGCACGCTGTTTACAGTTATTTCTGGTAAACAACCGCTAGTCCTCCAAACTATCAAATAATCTTAATGACTGTTATTTAATCTCTCTGGTAACTTGCAGGATCGACTAGATTGATCCTATGGTGTATTGGTCATTTGGATAATTCTCATTATAGAACTGATATTCATGGTTGGTATTTAAAATGTTGTGTAGGTGTTCAACTTACTTCGATTACTCTATTAAAGATCTAATGACATGATCAAGTAAATGCGTGCGAAACTAAATTGCATGAATAAAGGTTCAATTGTAAAGACATGTAAAACTGCAAAAAGACAAGTAAATAACTTCGAAGTATAAAAGCATGTGATGTAAAAGATTCTCTGGAATGTAAAAGATTCGAAATATAAAGAAAGCGTTTAAATACAAGAAATCAGTAAAATGCCTTTAAATGAAAAAGGTATTCGAATGATAAAAGCATGAAGATAAAGGCATGAAATATACAAAAGTTTCTGAAATGTAAAGGATTTGGAATGGAAAGAAAACATTTAAATGCAAGACATCAGTAAAAAGACTTCGAATGAAAATACTTTAATGTAAAGGCTTTTGAATGATATTGACATGAAGATAGAGGAAAAAACTGGAAATGATAAAGAGTTTTATTGAATCATAACTATTTGGTGTTATCATACGTACATTGTTCGAGCATTCGTTTCCCTAGCCATGTGGTATTTTGAATGTTTACTGAATTTTTGTACAATAGATATGACACACGAAATCCTAATGCTAAGACTTCTATTTATACTACTTCGACCATAATGGTCTTGCCTATAAGATTCTGCCACATTCAGAACATGCAAAGCAATGCCCCTCTCTAGCTTCCACGCGTCTTCGAATGCTCCAGCGCATATATTTTAAATTTCGAACATCCCGCTTGCGTTTGAATTTCAAATGTTTTGGCACTCTTCGTTTCGAACTCATTTCTTGGACACATCCTTGTTACCACTTCGAGACTTCTTTTGAATATATCCCTATAACTGTCACTCGAAGCTCAGAGTTTTGACATGCCCATTCGAAGCATTGCTTCTACCATTTCGAAACATGACATCTTGCTTTGTTCCAACGAAACATCCAACTTTCTTCGCTTCGAACAATATCATCAAAATCTTCAGCCAACAAAATGCCCCTTTAAAATATGTATTTCGATTCCTTTGAGAAATACTTATTTTAAACATATACGCAAGATTTTGATGCGACCTTTGAATCATCGTAACATTTATTGCATATGACTCCAGTCACGTCAATCATGACGCTTTTCAGATTCCTTAACCGCCTTGAACCATTTCACAGCATGGTGCAGTTACAAAACAATGATTATTATTTAATCACGCTTATTACCAATATCAACTTTACGCCACCTACTTCTCAATCCAACCCACGACTCCCACGTATCCCAATCTTACTCAGTGGATGTTTAAACTTCCTCACTATAAAAACCCATCAACTTAGTCTTTTATTTTTTCTTCTCACATTCTGAATCTTTTCTTCCTCTCTTCTCACTGAAACCCTAAAACCTCCAACACTCTTCAACAATGTCTTCTTCAACATCATCCCAACTGAAAAAAGCTTCAAAAAAGAAAGGAAAGAACATAGGAACCATAATGGAAAGCAAGGTTGGCACCTATCAAGGTCAATCTGTGCTTATTCCCCAGATGATCTCCAAAGAGAAAGAAATGCTCTACGCATCTCAGGTACTAATTCCCACTAACGCCGCTGGCAAGAGGTTAGCTTTAATGGGCCCTCTTACAGTCTTTGAAATCTTAAAAGATACCAGAAAAATTTTCCCTGTTTGTTATAATTTTAAACCTTTGTTTAATAAAATGGATACCCCCAAGACAGGGGAGTCTTCTGATTCGACCACCGTGGAAACTCCAATCATTCCCCCAAAGGACCCTTTTTTGCTAGATTATGTGAAGAGTAACTTTAAACCATTTCGATCTTGTCCCACCTCTGACACAGCCTACCACAATTGGTTTACTAAAGTAGAAGCCAAGAAATCCCAACAATGGGAGGAATTAGGCATTTATAACTTGATTAAATTATCGAAACCAGGCTTCACCTATAGCCATCCATTATTATTCGCGTCCTTATATTTCTGGGACAGTACCTACAACACCTTCCATCTCCATGGGGGAATGATTACACCCACCTTTTTTGACATAGTAGCCATTACTGGTTTGTCACCAGTAGGAGAAACCTATATTCCTGACAATGAAGAGCATTCGAGCATTATTGACTTCGAAGTCAAATTAGCCAGCTTTTCAAAGTTCATTAGCCACTACCACACTGAAGGAGATAGTGTGTCGGATGTGGAACACATTGCTTTCCTCACCTTATGGTTATCAAGGTATGTCTTTTGCAGCAGGTCCTTACAGGTAGCCAGCAGGTTCATTCCTCTAGCTAGAGATTTACATGAGAATCGGAGGGTGTGTTTAAGCGAACTGCTACTTGTTGATCTTTACGAAAGTCTAAGATCAGCTGTTTCGAGTTTGAAATCCCACACCTCCAAAAACATCCTGCTAGCTAGCCCCTTCTGGTTACTCGAGTTATGGCTTAATGCCATGTTTGAACCTTCACTATCAACTGCTAACACTATTGCTGAACAAGATCCGGAAATAGCGGATAGAATCATCGAAGGTACTAGGATGCAAAGACTTACCCCAAACGATGATAAGGATGACTTCAAAGTTCTCTTCTCAAAATACATAATGATCTTCTCCAAGAGACACAAATTCGAAGAGACCATGGCGCCCTTTTCCTCAAGGACTCATGGACCATCATGGTTCACCATGGCTCTCTCAGAAGCAGTCAAGAGCAAAGAAATTCAAGATGTTTGGAAAGCCTTTTTGCTTCCCAGATTAATCTCCTCACGAATTACTCCCTCTAAGAACCAAATCTTCCTTTTTGCTTATCAACCCAACTTCGTTTCGAGACAATTTGGCCTATGCCAACTAATCCCTGAACCCCTATTCCAAATAGAAAGTGCCATCACCTCTGGGAGAACCTTCAAAGCAAGAGAAGCAAAACTACAATAGGAACAATACCAAGGCTTCGCCCACTTTGAACTAATACCTTTCGAACCTACACACCTCACAGCAAAGGGTTTTCTGGAATGGTGGACAAAGTTCTATCAATCTTATATGTTCGATACCCTCTCTATTAAACAGAAACTAATTGATGCGTTCGATGTGCAGGTACAATCCAAGAAAGGTATGTTCACTCATGCCAAAGAGATTAGGTCTTTTCAAAATTATTTCGAAACCACTTATGATCCCACACACTTGGAATCCACTGTGCATCAAGCGGGTGAGACCTTGAAGGAAAAATTTAAAGAAAAAATATCTAAGTTAAAACTTCCTTCAGGGTTGTCACCTGAGGATAGGTATAGGTTGGCATTCGAAATGCATCCACCTAAATTTCCTAGATTTCCTACCTCAGAACTGGCTCTGGCTTGGTTTCCTCCATACCCTTGGTGGTTCACTTGAAAAGAAATGTTCAAATATCTTCAAAAGAAACCAAAGCCATCTGAGACTGTGACATGGGCTCGACATTGGCTCCACGATTTTCCAGGACATCTTCGCTATGACCTTTCTGCCATGTCGATTAAATCTGATCAAGGTGCAGGTGCGAATGCTTGGGAAAATCCCAAATGTTTCTCACTTTCTACATTTTTAACTTTTGCCTTAATTGTTTCGATTTTCAGCCATCAGGATAAAGACTGCTGCTTCAAAGTCAAAAGAGGGAAGCGCCTCCCAAACATCTGTCAAAACCATTGATAATGTGACTCTATCCAAACCAACAACAACTGCTGCAACAACAACAACAACACCAGTAATAACCACTTCTCCAACTCCACAGGTAATCAATTAGCCTTGATGTTTCGAATACACTAATGTTTCTTGATTTGTATCTAACTCATGTTTAAATCTTTTCAGACTAACAAACTCCCGCCAACCACTCCAAAGAAAAGAAAAACAAACACTACTGGGAAGGATCCCAATGCTGGAGGGAATTCACCAGCTGCTTCGAAGAAGAAGCAGAAGAAGGAAATTTCAAAAAGTGTTGTACCAACTAGTATCTCTGGACTCGATTCCAGAGATACTGCTCCCTCAACTAAATCCAAAAATCCACCTTCGACCTCCAACGTAATGTTGGAACATATAGATAGCAACCTCTCTTCTGAGAATCCACAGGTAAATTGAACTCTAATTTTTAACAAATAATTATTCATTACCTCGGTGCATGCTCTTAATATTCTTTGCCTCTGTAGGACATTTTGAACCCAGCTCTTACCACTTCGACTTCTCCATCAAAAACTGCTGCTCCCATCAACTCTTCTCCTCATGGGGACTCCAGCAACCTGGTGCAGAACAAAGGGTCCTCCAACATGGCGGTTCTGACTGGGGCTTTAGAGCAGCAAGATGACCAGAGCACTTCTCCCCCTCTAAAAGAAACAAATGAAGCAACGCTTCATGAATCTGCAGAAACTTTACAAAAGACTTCTCTTCAAAAGTCCCCTCTTGAAACCCTTCAAGAGAATCCAAAGGACATTCACGTTGAAGGAGAGAAGGCTGATTCTGATCAAGGAGACAAAGAATCTGCAGAGGAAGTGTCTGAGGAAGAAGATGCCAACAATGGTTCGACTGCTGGTACAGAGTCAGATGCAAATAGTAGTGAGAACGAAGATATCGAAGTGGTGGATCTGGTTGATAATGAAGAAGGCAATGAGAAGGAAACGAGTGAAGGTGACGGTGACGCGACCAATAAACCCATGGAAGTCGAAATGGATGTGACTCCCTTGCGCGTGGAACTCCCTCAACCGTCTCTATCCCGAATGACTGAAGAGGAGCTTGCTCTCCTAAGACGAAATGACCCTATTGGGTACATGAAGGCGAAACTAGCTCAAAGGGATATTCCACCTGCTAGGGCTGGTACAAGTTTGACTAGCAATCCGTTGCCCACAGATGATAGAATTGTACTCCTTAAAAGAATTAGGAGAACAATCCTTGATGTGGACTTGTTCTAAGTGCTCAAACAGGATAGTACAACTTGCTATACCATGAAGGAGCTACTTACAAAAGTCAACCTCGCTACCTGCTCCTTGCCAGTTAGCACTATCCTGTTCGATCTTCAATCTCTGTTAGACAACGTGACTGGGTGCCTTCTCCAAGATGAATTTGCTACCAGAAAGGTCCAAGAAAAACAAACTGCAATGGACGCTGCTTATGAGCATGCTTCGAAGCTCTCTCAAGAAGCTGAAGATCAAGCCATGCATCTAAAGCAAGCAAAAACTGACTATGAAGCTCGAGCTGAGTCTATCCTTCTCTGGGAAAAGCAAATTCAGGAACTTCAACAGAGGGTTAAGGAGGCTCAAGAACAACAATTAGCCTACGAAACCAATACTGCTGGCAACCAATTTGAAGAGCTCCTCAACAAAGGGCTTGCAGAAATGGAAACCGCAGAACAACTCAAGGGAGAAGTGGCTACCTTAGAGGGAGCAAGATGTTTTACTCAACAAAGGCTTGAGTCTTTTCGAAGTACCTTTAACAGATTGAAGAATAATGTCTATTTTTAAATCTTAGTTTTAATTAGTTTTGAAATTTGGTTTTTGTCTGTAATACCCGAACAACGCCATTTTTGCAATCCCATATTACCATTTTGGCATCTTTATGATATTTTGATTACGTTGTTATTATTCGAATCTCCTGCAGGCATGTCTTATATTTCTTTAAATATTTCCCATTAACCTTTAGGACACGTTTATCATCCATCAACTCTTTGATTTCATATGCATTGTTTGAAAATATCTTTATTATTCGAAAAGGTCCTTCCCAATGAGGTGACCATTTACCTAATGTTTTATTTTTCTTGTCCATGGCAATATGACTTTCCAGACTAAGTCATTAATAGTGAATGCTTTTCCTTTCACCCTTTTGTTATACGCCCTGACCACCCTTTCCTTTTGTCTCATCAGGATTTCCAATGCATGCAATCTAACTTCGTCCAACTCAACTAACTCATTCATCATCATCTCCCAATATAATGCAGCTGGAATTTCATTTTGTCTTTGAATTCGAACTGATTGTAGATGAATTTCTACTGGCAGAACTGCATCATGACTAAATGTGAGTTGGAAAGGCGTGGTGTTAGTAGCTTCTTTAGGAGATGTTCTACAGGCCCATAGTATTTGGTCCAAAGTTTTGTGCCAGTTCCTTGGCTTTTTACCAATATGTTTCTTGATTAACCCTATTATCACTTTATTAGCTGCTTCGACCTGACCATTTTCTTGAGCATAATATGGCGTTGATGTCAATAATCTAAACCCCATTTCTTGAGCAAACTCTTGCATCTTCCTACCAGTAAACACAGAACCTTGGTCTGTGGTTATGCTCTCTGGCAATCCGAACCTATAGATAATTTGTTTCTGTATGAACTCAATAATAGCCTCCTGATCAACAACTATTAATGGTATTGCTTCGATCCACTTGGTAAAATAATCTATTCCTACCAAGATATATTTCTGTCCTTTAGACGAAGCAGGATTTATTTCTCCTATTAAATCCAATGCCCATCCTCTGAAGGGCCTAGGTTTAATGATTGAATGTAACTCGCTTGCAGGAGCATGTTGAATCCCTGCATGTTTCTGGCATTCTTCACACCCTTTAGCAAAGTCTATACAATCTTTGAGCATGCTGGGCCAATATATGCCATATCGAAATAACAACCATTTCATTTTATGACCTGCTTGATGTGCCCCACATGCCCCATTGTGGACTTCTGACAATGCTAAGTATGCCTCACTTTCTCCTAGGCATTTCAGTAATACACCTTCTTGGGTCCTTTTGAACAATTCGTTTCCCATGAGGACATATGACAATGCTCTATATTTTATCTTCCTATCAACATTCAAAGTTGGATTTGTTAAATAGCTCACAAGTGGACTTCACCAATCTGCATCTGATAAAGTGTCTATGGCTAGTATTTTGAATCCCTGTTTCTCAGCATAACCCAATTTTATACTCTCTAGATCTGATGGTATGAATCTAGTAGCCATAACTCTACCTCTTAATTCGACCAAATCCTCAAAGTTTTTGGCAGAAACTTTATAACCTGAAGCCAACTGTGCTAAGTCATTTTCTTCTTGGTTTTCTATTCTTGGTATATGTTGAATATCCATGTATTCGAATTTTCTAAGTAGCCTGTTAACTATGACGAAGTATATCATCAGGTTTTCCTTTATGCATTTGTACTCCTTTGTTATTTGCTTGACCACTAATTCTGAGTCTCCTTTAATTTCGACTCTAGTTGCCCCCAATTCCAACAAAGCTTCAAGTCCAACAATAAGCGCTTCGTACTCAGCTTCGTTGTTCGAGCAACGAGGACCATCTAATTTATACTTGAATTTTGTTGGAATTCCTTCAGGAGAAATTATAAGGACGCCAACACCACTTCCATTCTTGTGGGTCGAACCATCAAAGTATAATTTCCAAGGTTGCATTTCAACGTAACTCATGACAGTCTGTTCAACCAGTGAATGGTCCACAATGAAATCAGAAATCACTTGGCCTTTCACAGCTTTTAAAGGCATGAAAGTCAAGGAATATTCTGGTAAGGCTAAAGCCCATTTATCAACTCTACTATGCATTATTGGTTTCGAAAGCATGTGTTTAATAACATCGAAATGAGATGAAACATAAACATCAACAGGCTTTATATAATACTTAAGTTTCATACAAGAAAAGTACAAACAGAGACATAGCTTTTCTATATTGCTATATCTAGTCTCTGCATCATTCAATACTCTACTTAAATAGTATATGGCTCTTTCGATGCCATTGCTATCTTCTTGTGCTAA
The DNA here is from genome assembly GCA_948472305.1 of Vicia faba. Classification (NCBI taxonomy): domain Eukaryota; kingdom Viridiplantae; phylum Streptophyta; class Magnoliopsida; order Fabales; family Fabaceae; genus Vicia; species Vicia faba. Next base: position 792,458,198 of record OX451739.1, read on the forward strand.
CATACTACCTATACTAACTTCAGAGGCAGATATGTACAATCTCATGGGCTTTCCCCATGAAGGTGGAGACAAGATGGGAGGCTGAGAGAGATATCTTTTTATCTTGTCAAATGCCTCCTGATGGGCTTCGTTCCACTCGAAGGCTTGGCCTTGCTTCAAACGAAGCAACGGAGAGAAAGCTTGGGATCTTCCACTCAGATTCGAAATGAACCTTCTGAGAAAGTTAATCTTCCCTAGTAAAGATTGCAGCTCCCTTTTTGACGTAGGTGCTTTCGTCTCCATTATGGCTTTGGTTTTATTTTGGTTGATCTCAATTCTTTTTTTATGAACCACAAAGCCAAGGAAATCTCCAGCCTGCACAAAAAATGAACATTTAAGGGGGTTCATCTTTAAGCCATGTTTTCTCATTCGTTTGAATGATTGGCTCAAATGGTGCAAATGGGTTTCTGCAGATATAGATTTGACGACTATATCATCAATCTACACCTGCATAAAAGTTTCAATGAAATCATGGAAATCGAATTCATTGCCCTTTGATAAGTTTCCCCAGCATTTTTTAAACCAAAAGGCATCACCATCCATTCGTAGGTGCCTAAGGCTCCTGGGAAACGAAATGTTGTCTTGGCAACATCTTCTTCAGCAATAAAAATCTGATTGTACCCAGAGTATCCATCTAACATACTTAAATATTCGAATCCTGCAGCAGAGTCTACTAACATTTCTGCCACAGGCATGGAGTACTCATCTTTAGGGGTTGCAGTATTTAAATCCCTAAAATCTATGCAGATTCTCAGAGAGCCATTTTTCTTAATAACAGGCACTATATTTGCTAACCATTCGACATACCTTGTGGTTCTGATGAATCTGCAACGCAGCAAACTTTCGATCTCAGCTTTGATCTTTGTGAGAATCGCTGGTGCGAATCTTCTAGGAGTTTGCTTGATAGGCTTCTTGCCATCCTTGATTGGAAGTCTATGTTCTACTAACTCCCTCTTTAAACCAGGCATTTCGTCATAATCCCACGCGAAGCAATCTTTGTTTTTCTTGAGGACTTCGATCACTTCCTGCTTGAGGCCTGGGTTAACTTTTGCACTTATGTAGGTTATTCTTTTCGTGTTCTCATCCCCTAAGTTCACTTCTTCGAGTGGATCCTGCGCCAACATTTTGGCACCTGAGTCTATGGGGTCCCTCTCGAAGCCTAAGGGTTCTTTATCATAGATGGCGTCCAGCCTTTGATCTATTTCAAGTTCTTCAAAGGGTGAGCCTTTCGAGATACCCCCATTTATTTCGTTCACCTTTACAACCAGTTTATTTATTTCAGCCTCTAAGGCCGCCTTTGATTCGTTTTCAGCCATATAGGCCGAAATCCTTTCGAAAAAGGAGGACTCAGTCATGAGCAAGGCTGTCGAATTCCCAGCCTGCTGGCCGTCTTTGCATAGTACCTTCGATTCCTTCATCTTCACTGATTATTATTCTATCCCAATATATGCCATTATGGCGAAGGGTCATATAGTAGTGTGCGTTCCTGGTTTCGTTGATTTCATCATTTGGGACACAAGGAGCAATCTTTGCCAGATGTTTGTCATAATTCCTCTTGTCAACTAAGTTGACTGCTGACATGAAGTAACTCTGGTCCGCTTCAATGTTTTCCACGATCCCATCTTCTCTCCATAAAACTAATCACTGGTGCATTGACGAAGGAACTGCTCCTACGCCATGGATCCACTCTCTTCCCAGCAACAAGTTGTAGTTGGCCTTGTCTTCGATCACCATGAACATGGTGGGCCTACAGCTTGAGCCTATCGTCAAGTCCAATTGAACCACCCCCAATGTTTTGCCTACTTTCCCTTCATAATTGGATAGAACCATGTTGTGTGGTTTGATGTCTCCTTCGCGTATTTATAACCTTTTCAGCATGAAATGGGGTATTAAGTTAACTGCAGCGCCCCCATCCACTAGAACCTTATTTACGCCATGGGCACCAACCTTTGCCCGAATAAATAGTGGCTTCAGATGATTTTTCATAGCTGGTTCTGGACGTTCGAAGAACGCATTCTGCTCCTCGACAGCTCCATTATCCATCACGTAGTAACACACAGGCCTATGCTTCATCAGATCTATGGTATGTTCTTCCTCATACTCGTCAATTTCAGTTTCCTGTCCAAACTCACAAGGAAGTACAGATACCACGTTGCAATTGATATTGAGCAAAGACTCCCCCTCTAATTCGAAGTTGTCCGTCAGCATATCTTCGTCTTCTTCTGGACCTGGAGTGTATTCCTTTGATTCATTTGGTAGTACTTCAGAGAAGAGTCTCCTACTAACTGGGGGTTTATATTCAGTTTGATTTTTTGGTGTGGGTTTGTTGGTGCTAGATTCACCTTGGTTTTTTATTGAAGTTGCTCCTTTATTTGCCACAACTTCCCTTTCAGCCTTTCGAATTCTTTGTTGCCTTCGCCATTGAGATCTTGACATGGGGTTTCTACCTTTGTAGTTCTCTAACCTCACCTCTTCCCTTTTCACTATGTTGAACTGCCTTCTATATGTCATAGCGTGGCGTGTGTTTCGTTCATTGTTTCTCCATTTGTCTTTGCCTTTGTCAGTTCTGACTTGCAGCCATTTGTCTGTTAGCACTTCAGCAGGAATTTTGAACGTCACTCTTCGAGTGCCCTTGGGATGAGGACTATCAGGCCTTCGTTGATTGTATTCGATATCGAAACGTTGGACCATCTGAACAGTCTCTTGGTGGTTCCAGCAAGGGGCGAAAAGGATTATTTCGAAGGCTCTGGCCATGCTTTGATCATACACAGCGGAACACCTTGGGCATATCAAGCATTTGGTTGCCCCTTTTTAGCAGCGAATCAAAAATTCCAACAAACTTTCTCCAGGTTTAGGATAACACCTGAATAACTGGTTATCCTGGCGCCAGTTGACGCCAGTTCGTGTCCTTTGTACCCTCTCGAAGTTTGCAGCAATTCTCTGGTTGCAGAGGATGCTGCACCTAGGGCATAGTATCATTCATGTTTCTCCTTTGTGGCACATCATGAGGTAATCCTTAAGACTAGAATCCCCAGCATGATTATCCTCCATTTTATACTTTTCTTTTTCTAAGTATCTCTCCACCTCCTCCATTTCAGAACGAGGTCTCTCCATATCCACCATGTTTACATCAACATCCTCCCCCTTAGTGTCATCATCTCCCCATCCTGTAGGTTTTATATCTTCAATTTGGATTTTTGAACTCTCTGGGGCAGAATACTTGACCAAGTAGTCAAACTTTCCACTGGGCTCCCCTAAAGTATCCCATATTTCTTTCTGAAGGGAGGTTGGCTTCGTGATCTGGACTTTCTCCAATTCTAGCCTCAGGCCTTCAGTAACCTGTGTCAACTCTTGCTTTTGCTTTTCCTGGCCTTCAGTAGCCTGGATTTCTTTTGCAACAGCTAAAGGTGCTGCTTCGATCGAAGTCTCTGGTTGCTTGTGGGCGTCTTCAGTGACCCCCTTGTTGACTTCTACTAACACCCAGCTTTCATTTTCAATACCTTTCTCTCCTACTGGAGCGTCATTTTGATCAGCTTCCACCATGTTAATTTCCCCAATGCATGCAGGCTCGGAGTAATTGGTGTCTGCGACATCCAAAGGATCTTCATCTACTTTCATTTTTGCTTTATCAGCGAATTTCAGTCTGCCATCTTTAATTGCATTCTGAATTAGGTCCCTGAAAAGAAAACACTGTGAGGTTTTGTGGCCTAGGAAACTATGATACTTGCAAAACCCTCTTTTCTTCCTTTGATCTAAAGGAGGTATTTTGACATTTGATGGCACAATGAGTTGGCCATCTTTGACAAGTAAATCAAAAATCTCGTCACACTTAGTTACATCGAAGGTATAAACCTTATTTGGGAATTTGTCACTTTTCTCATTTTCAACAATTTCTTTCCCTTTTGTGGGAACTAATAATTTGCAGGAGTAAGGTGGTGCCTGTTTTAATTCAGCGAGGTCGATTTCGACCTCTTCGAATTTGAATTCAGGATAATCTTCTGTTTCCTCAGTTTCAACATAGGAGACCATTTCCTTCTTGTTATTTTTAAAAACTCTGGCCTTTTCGGCTTTTAGCCTTTCGACCTGTCGAACCCTATCGGCTAATTGAGCCATATCCCTCAAGTATTGAGTGTCTAATTTCTTTCGAATAGAGTAATCCAGGCCGCCAGCAGCCATTTCGACTAACTCATGTTCAGGAACTACTGTAAAGCATCTAGATTTCAAGAGCCTGAATCTATTCAGATAATCATCTATGGGTTCAGTAAACTTCCTCTTGACACTGGCTAGTTCCTTCATACTTATTTTAGATTGTCCCATGTAGAACTGTTCATGGAATAATCTCTCCAACAAAGCCCAAGTATCTATGGACCCAGGAGGTAAAGTGGTGAACCATGTGAAAGCGTTCTTAGTTAGGGAACTTGGGAAATACTTGATCCTAAGGTCTTCATTATTCGCTATATCTCCTGCTTCGGTTAGATACCTGGCTATATGTTTGACTGTTGATTCATTGGTATCCCCAGCAAACTTTGTAAACTTAGGGACTTTATATCCCCTTGGTAAATCAGTGTGCATTATGTAATCTAATATAGGAGAGGCATAATTTGGCCTTCTAATTCCTGTGTTGAGGCCATTCTGGGCCATGATTCTCTCTATCATGGTGGTTAAATTATTTTCTGCCAAGATGTTATCGTTTCGAATTCTATGAACGACTGCATCAGCATCTTGATTTCGACCCACCATGACAACTCCTCTAGGTTGTTCTTCTCGAAACTCTGGGACTTCTAGCCTTTCGACCCTTGTCCCTGGTTCCATAACTTCCCTTTGTGGGCCTTGAATCATTGGGGCTTCTAACCTTTGTGCCCTTGCCCCCAAATTAGCCTCCTCTCTGGCTGGTCTATAGGGTGGGTCGTTAGTAACTTGTTCTATAATAGGTACGTTTGCTTGAACTCCCGCCTGATTCTGCCTATGCCTTTCTGGGGGAGTGAAAAAATCTTCTATTCGACTCATGTTATCCACGTTTTCTCTGTTTGTCACAGTTACATTTTGTACTATTGGGGCAAAGATTTCCTGCATAGTTTGTGCTAACACTCCTATCATATTATGGTTACTGTCATCCATTAATTGCCTAAAGGCCAACTGATTTTCTATGGTTAAGATAGGCATTGCACTATAACCCACTGGCCCTTGGTTATTTGTCATAAATTGGTTTGCCCCAGACCCAGACCCTAATTGTGGTGACGTATTCGATGTCGAAGTGTGAAGACCCGCCATAAAAGACGTTGGCATCCCATAAGAGGCATTCCCGTGTCTGCTAGCATCGAACTCGGGTGGTCTAGTTAGTGGGGTGACGAAATGGGTTTGTGTCCCTGATGGTGGGACGAATCCCCCAGGATAACCAATAGTTCCAGTATTTCCTAGGATCGAACTGTTAGTTGATATGCCACTTGTTCCATTAGTGGCTACGCTACTGGTAGAAGATGCAACAGACTGTGCGTTCGAAGGGATCGCATTAGATGTTCCCATCGAAGCGAACATATTAGTGCCTATTGTATGTGGGATATTTTGTTCCCCTTGTTGATTGTTTGGATTAGACATCTTGTTTAAACGTTTTCTTCTGGGTAAGGGTTGGTTGCTATTGGTTATTCTACCACTTCTAAGGTTCATATAACAATAAACTTATCACTCAGAGAGTACTTTTACAATGGTTACGTCTCAACAATTTTTTACTTTGTTCTAAATTTCGTAATGACCAATGACGCGTCCCACCGGGTGTGCCAATTTGTTTACAGTTATTTCTGGTAAACAACCGCTAGTCCTCCAAACTATCAAATAATCTTAATGATTGTTATTTAATCTCTCGGGTAATTTGCAGGATCGACTAGATTGATCCTATGGTGTATTGGTCATTTGGATAATTCTCATTATAGAACTGATATTCATGGTTGGTATTTAAAATGTTGTGTAGGTGTTCAACTTACTTCGATTACTCTATTAAAGATCTAATGACATGATCAAGTAAATGCGTGCGAAACTAAATTGCATGAATAAAGGTTCAATTGTAAAGACATGTAAAACTGCAAAAAGACAAGTAAATAACTTCGAAGTATAAAAGCATGTGATGTAAAAGATTCTCTGGAATGTAAAAGATTCGAAATATAAAGAAAGCGTTTAAATACAAGAAATCAGTAAAATGCCTTTAAATGAAAAAGGTATTCGAATGATAAAAGCATGAAGATAAAGGCATGAAATATACAAAAGTTTCTGAAATGTAAAGGATTTGGAATGGAAAGAAAACATTTAAATGCAAGACATCAGTAAAAAGACTTCGAATGAAAATACTTTAATGTAAAGGCTTTTGAATGATATTGACATGAAGATAGAGGAAAAAACTGGAAATGATAAAGAGTTTTATTGAATCATAACTATTTGGTGTTATCATACGTACATTGTTCGAGCATTCGTTTCCCTAGCCATGTGGTGTTTTGAATGTTTACTGAATTTTTGTACAATAGATATGACACACGAAATCCTAATGCTAAGACTTCTATTTATACCACTTCGACCATAACGGTCTTGCCTATAAGATTCTGCCACGTTCAGAACATGCAAAGCAATGCCCCTCTCTAGCTTCCACGCGTCTTCGAATGCTCCAGCGCATATATTTTAAATTTCAAACATCCCGCTTGCGTTTGAATTTCAAATGTTTTGGCACTCTTCGTTTCGAACTCATTTCTTGGACACAGCCTTGTTACCACTTCGAGACTTTTTTTGAATATATCCCTATAATTGTCACTCGAAGCTCAGAGTTTTGACATGCCCATTCGAAGCACTACTTCTACCATTTTGAAACATGACATCTTGCTTTGTTCCAACAAAACATCCAACTTGCTTCGCTTTGAACAATATCATCAAAATCTTCAGCCAACACACGCACCCCATTGAGTTATCCAAAACAGTCAGATACATGATTAACGGCCTTCCTTCGACAGGTGGCAACAAAATAGGAGGTTCTAGTAAATACTCATTGATCTTATCAAAAGCAACTTGACAATCATTGTTCCATTCAACTACCTGATCTTTCTTCAACAGTTTGAAAATTGGCTCACAGGTAGATGTCAGGTGAGAGATGAACCTCGCGATATAGTTTAGGCGTCCCAAAAAACCTCTGACCACCTTCTCAGTGCGAGGAGCAGGAATTTCTTGTATAGCTTTGACTTTGGCAGGATCAACCTCGATGCCTTTGTTGCTGACAATAAATCCCAAAAGTTTACCAGACCTAACTCCAAAAGTGCACTTTCTTGGGTTCAGTCTGAGCTTGTACTCCTTCAACCTGGAAAACAGCTTTTGCAAATGATCAAGGTGTTCTTCTTATGTCTGTGATCGAGCTATCATGTCGTCTACGTAAACTTCGATCTCATGATGTATCATATCATGAAACAAAGCTACCATGGCGCATTGATAGGTTGCTCCTACATTCTTCAGTCTGAATGGCATCACTTTGTAGCAGAAGGTACCCCATTGCGTGACAAAAGTAGTTTTCTCCATGTCCTCGGGGGCCATTTTGATATGGTTGTATCCCGAGAATCCATCCATGAAGGAAAAAACCTTGTGCTGAGCTGTGTTGTCAACTAAGATGTCGATGTGTGGCAGTGGAAAATCATCCTTAGGGCTAGCCCTGTTTAAGTCCCGATAGTCCACACACATTATGACTTTGCCGTCCTTCTTAGGCACGGGCACAATGTTAGCAACCCATTATGGATAGGAAGTAACAGCCAGAAAGCCAGCATTGAATTGCTTCATTACCTCAGCTTTGATCTTCTCAGACATGTCAGGCCTCATTCGGTGGACCTTTTGCTTGATCGGTGGACAGTCTTCTCTTGTAGGGAGATGGTGAACCATGATATATGTGTCTAACCCTGGCATGTCTTCATAAGACCAGGCGAAGATTTCAACATATTTGTTTAACAATTGCACTAGACGCTCTTTGACACCTGGTTCCAGGTTGGCACCCACTTTTACTTCTTTCCTATCTTCCTCTGTCCCCAAGTTGATGGTTTCTAGCAACTCTTCATGAGGCAGAATAGCCCTCTCTTCTTGTTGCAAAATTATGGCTAACTCTCCCGGCACTTCACAGTGTTCGTCAACTTCGTACTCAGCATGATTGACCAAGTCTTTAGAGTTATCGAAGGCTAAAACAAAATAGTCACCCATGGAATCCGGAGTGGATGGGTACTTGCATTTGTGAGTGTGGGTGTGTGTAAGGGATAGCCATCCTTAAACAAAACAAAAATGCAAAAGAAAAGAAAATGAACACAGCAGTTTATGAAAACGTCCAATGATTCATTAAAACATGGCATATGATAATGAAGAAAATCAAGCCCTTACAAATGGACCTACATGCCCCGGGCAAGGCATGAGGTGAAAATAGTGTACGAATTGTTTTAGTTATTACAGACCAAAATAAGAAATTGTTCAAAGATAAAATTACTAGTTGATGAAGGTGATTGGAATAAAATCCTTTGCTTCCCAGTTGCTTAAACCCCCTTCGACGGTCGGAAAAATCCAATCTTCGAAGTTGTTCTCTTCATCTTCATCTTCATCTTCAACGGCAATAACTTCATGGTGAGTGATTCTTACAGGTGGCCTTCCAGTCTTGGAGCGACGCATAGATTTTTGTCCTGCAGCTGTAAACCCTAGTCCAAATTGATCCGTCTTATGGGGAAAATCAGGCAATTGCCCCCATACTGTACTCTTCCCTTCTTTGATCACCACCTCTGCGTCTTTGAGAGATGCCATCCTAGGCACATGCTTGGGAACGAGAGGTACCTCAACCATTGTCTTCGCCACTGCTACCTCAGGAGAAACTTCCTCAAAATGTTGGAAAGGCGTTTCGATGAACTCGTCATCCAACTCCACATAGCAGAAGGAATTGAGATGACTTATCATGTACTCTTCCACGCCGTGCACTATTATAATCTTACCCTTAACAGGATATTTCAGCATTTGGTGCAAAGAGGAGGTAACTGCCCCGGCATAATGGATCCACGGTCTTCCTAACAAACACGAATATGACGGACGGATGTCCATCACATAAAAGGTGGAGTTGAAAACTTCTGTGCCTACTTTTATAGGAATATCAACCTCTCCATGAACCATTCTTTTGGACCCATCAAAGGCCCTAACAACGATGTTACTAGGTATGAGGGTCAACCCTTCGCAGTCCAAACGGTCTAAAGCTTTCTTTGGCAGCACATTCAAGGAAGAACCAGTATCAACTAAGACATGGGCAAGGGTGGTTCCCCTGCATTCAACTGAAACATGTAGTGCGTCGTTGTGTTTCCTTCCTTTGGGAGTCAAGTCAGCATCGGAAAAGCCAAGGCCATTATCAGCAGTAAGACTGGCCACACACTCCTAAAACTGGTCAGCCGAAGTCTCTTGGGGTACATGTGCCGCCTTTAGAAATTTTATTAAGGCCTTAGCATGGGCCTCAGAGCAGAGAAGAAGAGCTAACATTGAAATTTTAGAAGGGGTCTGCCCTAACTGTTCCACGATGTCGTAGTCACTCTTTCTGATTATTTTCAAGATTTCATCCATGTCTTTCTGGGTAGTTTCGGGGATAACCACAGCATGAGCCTTCGTCCTGACAGGCTCTTCCAGTATCCCCTTACCCTTATCGGTATTATCAGCAGATGGTCTAACTTCAGGAGTATCCAATTCTTCAATTATCGGGTCTCGCACAGATGACTTAACAGGTGCAGAAGCTTTCGAGGGTCCGAAAACTGCTCGGGGGGGGGGGGGGGGGAGCAATCTCCAGAGAAAAGATCCGGCCGCTGCGGGTTATCTTGCTTGTTCCCGAGATGTTCCCTATATTAGGGTCTTCTTCTTCAGAAATCTCTTGGACTGTTTCAATATGTTTGATACCATGATAGAAGATTTCTCCTCCATAGTTCCATGGTATCGTCTTGCTAGATTGGTACGGGACAGGTCCCGGCATGGTAATTTTTAATGGTACAAATTTAGGGTCGGGCGTAATCCTGACAGGCCTTTTGCAAGCCTTGGGAGGATTGTCGGAAATGGTTATGATTGCAATATCGTTGGTTGAAGTAGCAAAAGTAGCAGGAGTAACAGGAGTGAAGGTATCAACAGGGTTTTTTTGGAAGAGTATCTCTTGGGTATCCATCAGGCGTTGGACACCTGACTTCAACATTGGGCAATCAGCTTGTATGTTCAAACAAAAATAGCAGTCTTTTCCACAACCAGGAAATATCCTGGCTCTCATCAAATTCTCTTTAATCACTAGTAAAGGAGTCAAAAGGTCAGCAACATCAGTAACATGAAGGTCCTCCATAACGGCATGAACATTATTACCGTGCTTGGGCATCAGAGCAAAAATCACATTGGGCTTCTCAGGAGCATCAAATTCTACTTCCTTGGCGTCAATCAAGTCTTGGATTTTATTCTTAAGCGTCCAAAAATTATTAGTGTCATGCCCAGCACTGTCAAAGTGGTAAGCACACTTATAATTGGAGTGGTAGTATGGAGAGGAGGTATTAGGGTTCTTTGGCGCTTCCTTCAAACTGGCAAGATTCAGCTTTAACAAATGAGAGAGTACTTGCGCTGGCGTCATGTTGATTCGGGTGAACTGCCGTTGTGGCCTTTCTACCCGTTGTTGATTAGGTCTTGACTGATTGCCACGAGGTTGATCATTTGAAGAGTTTTGAATCATCACAACCCCTACAGTCGGTCGGCGCTCGATTCTTCCTTGACTTTTTTGAGAATAAACAGTAGAGGCTTCCTTCTTAGCTGGGAAGGTTTTCTTGACAGCAGTGGACACTGAGGTATCTTTCTGAATCTTACCACTTTTAATACAGGCCTCGACCCTTTCGCCGGTCAAAATTAGTTCAGTGAATCCCGCGAAGGAACTCCCGATTAGATGATTGAAGAAAGGGCCAGACAGGGTCCCCAGAAACATGTCAACTAGCTCTCTATCCGATAGTGGTGGCTGCACCCTTCCAGCCAGATCACGCCACTTCTGGGCATACTCTTTAAATCCTTCATTGGAAGTCATCCCCATACTTTGTAACTGAGTACGAGTGGGCGCCAAATCAGCATTGTATTGGTATTGACAGTAAAATGCAGCAGCTAAGTCTTCCCAATTGTGAACCTCTGATCTCTCGAGTTGATAGAACCAGTCTAGTTGCGTGCCTGACAAACTGTCTTGGAAAAAGTGTACCCAGAGGTCTTTATCAGATGAGTGGGGTTGGATCTTTCTGACATACGATCTCAGATGCATCTTTGGGCAGGACAGACCGTCAAACTTAGCAAATGTTGGTACTTTGAATTTGGGAGGGATAACGATCCCAGCGACCATCCCTAGTTCTTCAAAATCTAAGCCAGGTACCCTCTGCAACTCCATGGCTGCCAATCTATCCTCAAGATTCTTATATTTATCATCCGCCGGGGGATATTGTTGTTTGGAGTAGTCTTCGTCTTCTTCCTCCTCTTCAACTTCAAATTCAGACGGTACCACAGCCCCTTTTCCTTTACCAGCCCCTTCGTCAGACGTTGAGGGGAACTCGGGAACTTTTCTAGCATTGCTTTCAAACCTTCTTCCAAAAGTGGCTACTCTAGGCCTCTTCTTCTTTTTCTCTTTATTTTTCTCCAACATTGCTTTGAGGTCCTCTTGACCCTTTGCTAAGGTCATGAGGAGTTGCTGGAATTGAGAATTTTGTGCTTGCAGATCCTTAACCGCCTGCTCCAAATCCATCTTGCTGAAATAAACAGCAGAAAGATAAGGAAACCTGGTGTGAAGACTTGTTTATGCATATGATGAATGATATGTTATTCATGTAATGCATTCAAGGATTCAGAAATTTAAATTTGTTGCAAACAAAAAGGAACACACGTCATATTAAGAAGAAATTGTTAGTACATAAATGCCCCATGGGCAAAATATTACAAAATTCTTAATGTAAAAAGACATTGCGCATCCTCTTTGGTGCGATGTAAGTGTTGAGAGTTTCCTCCTCATGAAGTTGGCGGGTAAGCTCCAAAACCTTCTTCTCATTGGCATAGAAGTTGGCTTCAAAAGTATTTCATTCTTCCTTGAGTTGGATCCAACTCTTTTGCATTTCTTCCCATGATGTTGGCATGTCAAGATGTAGGATGGTGTATGGAACCTCTCCTTCCATAACAGGCTCTTTGATCAAGGGGAGAATGTGAGGATATGGCATCATAAGATTCTGGGCGTGGGTTCGTACCCACTTGAGATAAGGCTCAAGGGGGATGGGATTCTTGTGCCCCAGTGTCTTACTATCCACTTTGTTGGGCATCCTCCAAGCTCTGATGAACCTTTGTCGAAGTCCTTGCGCATCGTTGTCGAAGTCAAAAACTAGGTCAGGAATCAGCATGTCATGAGGGCCATCCCTCTGAGCATATCCAAATTGTCTTAGAGCTAAATAGGGGTTGTAGATAATACCTCCCCTAATGCCAAGTAGTGGGACATTAGGGAATTCCCCACAATGATCAATGATGATGACATTTTCTCTGGACCGAGAACACCAATGTACATCAGAATGTGTGAGGGTCATCAATCGTTGTGACCATCTTAAACCCTGCTCATTCTTGAAAACTGATTGTGGAAGGTGAGAAATAAACCACCTTGCTAAGAGAGGAGTACAGCACATGAGAACACCTCTTTTCCTCATTGTTCGTGTGTAAAATGAGTGTAGGATGTCCCCAAGCAATGTAGGTACAGGATTCCGGGATATGAAAATCTTGACAGCATTCACATCTATAAGCTGATCAGGGTTTGGGAACAAGACCAACCCATAGATAAGGAGTGCCACAATCTCTTCAAAGGCTTGTAAATCTAAAGAATTCCAGCAGTCTTGTGCCTTCTCAAACAGAAACTTTTCCAAGAAACCCTTGACACCACTCCTGGTTTCCAAATGTCCCTTGATATCAGATGGTTGCAAGTGTAATGCTTGAGCAACATCTTCAGGCTTTGGTTCTTTTTCTGTACCGTTGTAGCGTAGTTGATGAAGAATAGGAATTCTCAGGAGTTGAGAAAATTCCTCCAAAGTGGGTACTAGCTGGTAATCAGGGAATGTGAAACAGTGGTGTAGGGGATCAAAGAACTGGAAGAGAACTTTCACCATGTCTTCTTCAATGTTGGAGTTGACCAAGCTGAGAAGTCTACCATGTCTTTCACTGAAGAGAGAATTCTCTGGGATCCTGGATGTAAGCACTTTGAGTTGAGGAGGGATTCTCACAAGATTGATTTGAATTGTTTTCCTGCGAAGAGATTTTATGACCTACAAAACAAGAACAAAGATGAAGATCTAAACCCTTGAAATGGTTAGTGGATGCATATGATGCTTTATGATGTTCATGATGGATGAAAAAACACCTGTACAAGCAAGTCACACAAAACCCTAGTTTCAGGCTTGCATGAGGTTTCATAGGTAAATACCCTCTTGAGTTTAGTTGGCTCAAACCTGTCCTATAAATATTAACCGGGTTCTAAGGAGCTCAATATCACCAGATTGTTTTCTATATTCATTGTCTTGGTTTAGCCACTTAACTAGAGACCAAAATATTCCAAGAAAACAACCCTCAATGAGTGTAGTATCGAGTATCTACCCACTTCGGACTGCACCAAAGCCGGTCATCTCACTACCCCTAATAAAAGGCCAAGATGGTCAAGTAAGGTTCTAAGAGTTCATTAGTGCTTTATGACATCACTCAGCGGCCCCGTATTCTCTTTGATTGACTCAAAGGCTACCGATACTCACAAATATGTCGCACTAATATAGCTATTGCTTCAACCATGTCGGTATACCCCGCACAGTTTCCACAATGTATTGCTATTTACCTATGAATGTTTCCCCAAATCCAGGTGGAGGATTTCAAGCCCAAACAAGAGAACCAAATGTAAAGCAATCAAAGCAAACAATAATCATGCAAAGGGTGATATAAGCCCTAAGGTTACTCCACTTTTAAAGTCTTCCCCAGCAGATTCGCCAGTTCTGTGATACGGTGGGAGAACTGACTTGAGATTTTGCGTTTGTGTTTGCAAATGTTTCAGTTTAGCAAGAGTCGCCACCGACTTTTTATTTTATCCTAAGGAAAGGTCAAAAAGCACATGAAAGACCTTTGAGATGTTTTCTTGGGTTCGGGGAGTAGATTATAGAAAGGGAAGGTATTAGCACCCTTTCTATCCATGGTTATCCATGGGCTCTTAGTTACTTGCTTAGATCAGTTGCTTTGCTTTTCAATTGTTTGAAATGGTGCTCTTCAATTGTTTGAAATGGTGCTTTGTGTGTGGTTTTGAAAGATGTTTTGAAAAGAGGCCATCATTGTGGAAACCTTTGTAATGATTCTTGTTTGAATGTATACAAAGGTGTTTTTGTCTTTTGAAAAGTTTCCAATGTTTGAAAGTAGGGTTTTGAAATTTGTGTTGTGAAGTGTGTTTTGAAGATAGCAAGGATGTTTTTGCAAGTTTTGATCAAGTAACTAAGAGTTGTCTACCCTATTTTACTCAAAGATCTTTCTTATGTTTTTAACCCTTTTAACAGTGTTGTTTCACCATTGTGTTTGGTGAATAACCTTATGTTAGGATGTTAAACGGGACAGGCGCGAGTCATCGTATAGACCATGATAGCAATAGTGTCAAGTATTTTTGGCAATTTTCTTGAGGGACTTGATCATTTTGTTTAGGCAACTCAGATAGCGTCATCGAGGGACTATGATCTTTTGTTTTGTTTTTGTTTTGCCAAAGTACTTGACATGCATATCATGGCCCATTTTTGAAGGCAACAAGTGGATTGTAACCCTAGGGGTGCAAGTGTGCATTGTGTTTGTTTTTCATGCATTCTGTCTTTGATTAGGTCAAACTATTTGTTGATTTGATTTTGCGTACAAACCCTAAGTCTAATCATGGCATAATTGAAAGCATTTAAAGGTGCGAGAATTTAAATTCTACACTATTACAACATGATATAGGGAGGGGGTACAATTTTGAATAAGGGATTATTTAGACAAGAAATTAAATTCTAAATTATTACAACCCAATTGAATATGTAAGGCACAACAATTAAATGTACAATATTTAAATAAATACAATAAATAAATATTAAATAAAATGTATTATGCAAAAAAGTTTTTATGTATGTAAAAAGTATTTTTAATGTGAAATGTAAATAAATAAAAAGTCAATTTTAATTATTTTTGTTTTTAGGGAAAAAACCCTAATTTCTTAAATAAATAGTATTATTTATTATTTATATACAATAATGCATCA